>CM035803.1:36688813-37888813 GCA_020466265.1 Siphamia tubifer | reverse complement strand
GTTATGTTACAAGCTTCAAACTGAGCCATGAATGTAAAAATTAAAATGTAATGTGGTTCTGTCATTTAATCCTTGAAGTTTTCAGAGTGGATAATCCAAAACTGTGGAGGTGGTTGATAGTTTAAAGCTGGCAAAACATTCCACCTTGACTGTGGTAAGTTCTTTACTAGCATCAAGGTGAGCTTTTCTATTCTCTGTGCAAGTCAAAATACAATGTTCCTTTAGGGAATGAACAAAGAATAGAGAGGGTGCTGGGCAGCATCTGTTCTGGGAAAAATAATGCTGGCATCATCCCGGCAGGAAGCCAGATTTCTGTCTGAGTCCGTCTGCAGCTCTGCTTAGAAAACATCCAGCTCCCAGATTCATTACTAATGCTTTACTTGGGAAAAAAAAAAAAGTCAGGATCTTTGACCTTAGTCCTTTAGCTCCCACGCCATTACCCACAAGTCATTGTTTGAGACACTGCTAATGATTTATTTACAGCATTCACTGAGCCCAGGCTTAAAATTAGCACCAACAGTTGTAACAGTAAGCATCTGGAGATAGTATCCCTTCAGAGGCATCATGCTCTGGCTTGGTAATAAGACCAGTTCGGCTGCAATGATAGATGTTGCCTGAGGATGATCTACTGTCCATGAACAGAATGTTATTGAAATTATGAAGAACATTTATTCAAATCTAGCATAACAAAATGTCCACTGTGAAGCTTCTGGAATAATTTATTCAAAGCCCGTCTCCTAGAAACTACAGTTTTATACTGCTTATTTGTTTTCTCAGCATTTCTACGGAGGTAATTGCTGTCTGGATTATGTTCCATAGCAGTCTTCTTTGTGTCCCTGTTGTTTACTGCACACAAATCTTAGTGAGCAGGGTGAAGTGGATGGTGGGTATATGAAAACATAAACCCACAGATGGAAGCTCACATCCTAAGCCTTGTGTGAATAGGTTTATTGCTTAATAATACCTAAGTAAAGCATATAATCTATGTTTTTCTTGGAGCAGTGACATTATGACAGGTTGCTTATAACTGCAACTCCTTTAGCACAGTATAGTGATTTTTGCTTAAATTAACCCATAAAGACCCAGTGCTACTTTTGTGGCAGCTCCCAAATTTTAGATTTTGTGAGTTATTTGTAATATTAGCTTTTTTTTCTCTCCAGTGTAAATAATTTATTTACCTATATTTAATTCACTGATGATTTAGATGCACTTAAAAACTCAAATTTTTATAGTAATATTTTTTATCTTGCTGTTGTAAATGGAATTAAGCATTTGAAAAAAAAATTCCCATAAACTGTAAATGTTATGCTTGAGTCTGAATTCTTCATTAAGTGTGTTTCCATTATCGCAACTTCTGTGCAATTTTACAAGAACTTCATAGTATGTGCGTGTTTCCACTGACTGGGCTGTTCCTTCTGAAACTTTTACAGGAACCACTGCAGTTCCTGCTCAAGGGTAGATACTTGAGCATGAACCGAAGACTAATAAAAGTGAGTTTTAGTCAAATATGACCCCTTTAAAATTAAGGATTATTATGACAGAAACAGAAAACTGAAGAAAAAAGGTTTTAATTTTCAACAAAGATTTAAATAACTGAAGATAAAAACAAGTATCTCCATCCACTGTCATTGATTAAACTACAGTAAATGGGTTTTACTGGTGAAACAATGATGTAGAAGATGATGGTGTTATCATGAGCATCCAAATGGCTCATATCTGATGACTATGAAAAGATGACAAAATGTATTTTACACCAATTATTTACATGGATTGATAGGATTAACGGATCAACATGTATTAAATATTATAGATCAGTAGATGTTTTTTGTCTATAGTGGATGGTTAATATCTGTTCAAACGTGATGGCACATTTGATAAATAACCACTGGATGTGTAACTGCCTCCTATCAACAGAGGTAGGAAGTCATTTTCAGGCATCTCTGCTTCACTTGAGTTGAAGCATTAAAACAAATAATAAACTACTGGCTTAGTTCATAAACGAACCTTGTGCTATTAGGCATAAATAGTTTATTCAGGTGTTCAAAGTTCAAACCAATAAAAAGTTCTCCTTTTTAATTTGTTTTGCCTGATCTGTCGAAAACTATTGTTGGGCTGAAGTTGTACAGAAAGAAAGAAAGAAAGAAAGAAAGAAAGAAAGAAAGAAAGAAAGAAAGAAAGAAAGAAAGAAAGAAAGAAAGAAAGAAAGAAAGAAAGAAAGAAAGAAAGAAAGAAAGAAAGAAAGAAAGAAAGAAAGAAAGAAAGAAAGACAGATAATTAAATTCATATTCAAACATACACTGTATTACCTTGACAGCCCCATTAAATGGATGTTTTACTGCAATATATATAGAGTTGATGATACGGCATGACATCACCTTTAATTTAGTACATAAGCACTTGCACCTTTTCTATTCTGCTCAGCTATATCTACTGGATATATTTACCACTTGTAATTCTTGCCTGTTTTAATCATTTTTTAACAACTCTAATTGGCGAGGTCAGCAGGCTATGAGCTCGCTGCTGTGTTAAGAATCACTGCTGCTACAGAATCACTGTTGCTCTTCACTATAGTTTTTAGAGATAGAGTTAAAACACTAAGGTCTGTAGTTTCTTGGTGCAGAAACTCGAGCCCTAAGTATCTGAATTGTTAAAACATTATATACATTCTGTCTATTCATTTTTATTTCAACTTCATGTATTTGATTCCATCTGAGGGAATCACAGAAGTCACATTCAACATGGAAAATAATGAAAGTATCAGTATTTATTGTATTTTTCCACTTAACATCCCAAGCAAAACAAGCCAGCAAACTATTTTAAGTCTTAACCACATGTTTTGGACACACAGGATTATAATGTAATATATTTTACAACCAAAGCAATTTATTATGCGTTAGTAACTATTGAATGTAATACTTTAATTTTTCTCTTTACAATCGAAGCTTCATCTGTGCACCCTTATCCTTAAAACATTTATTTATGTTTTAAATGAGTCATGAAGGATTCCTACTTTAATCAATTCATCTTTAACCTCTCCCTCTGAGTGGAAACATAAATTAACAAATTTAAATTAGCAAACCATTGCCAATGCACTGCTGTATATTAATAAGAACCCATTCCCTTTTCATTTAAAAGTGTAATTGTGTTTACGTGATAATGAGACTTGAATAACTGACAACTTCTGTGCTGCATAACTTTGTGTTCTTTTCCTTAATCTTTCCTTCCAATGCATGACAAACACCAAGAATGGCTCTAGATGGAGCCGGCCTGTTAAAAAACAACCCTACATTCCTATTAACAGCAGAAAACAGTCCTCTCATCCATGTTTTTTATTTATATTTCTTCAGTCATATCATTTATCATCTTGTATTAATTTACTTCAAGAGCTGTTGATCCTTAAGGGACGTCATCTCTCCCTGTGGAATAAAGAGTCTGGGATGCCAGCTTTATGTTTTTAATTCATCAAAAGTTCTCATTCAGCTTAATGTGACTGCGCTCATTTAATTGCTTGGATGAATTTTCTCCTTGTGTTTGTCTTGGTGTAATAGCAGGATACAATTTAGATCAAGCCTTAAGCCTAATATATGTGAATGACAATATTGCCTTAATGTTTCTGTTACAGTGTAATAAAGTAGGCAGAAGAGAATCTAATTTTTCATTGATCTGATGTCATAATATTCTGTAGGATGTTAAATGTTATAGCAGAACATATTATAACATATACATACATTTTCACCTGTTGTTTTTCCCAAAGGCTTTGCATTTCTTTGGCAAGCCTAAGGCTTGTATTTGGAAAGGAGCCTGATGCATTCAAATAATCCCACATTTACATATTCAACCCATTATGTTGAAATAATATTTCACTCGGGTCTGGGTGATAAAGTGATCTCTTTTTAATCCAATGGCCTGAAGGTCCGATGGACTATTGGTAACAGTTGTCGACCATCTGTCCATGAACAAGTTTTCAACTATTTTCTTCTCCAAAACCAGAATCCAGCCAGAACCAATTAAAATTCATAGCACAGGTTTCTGGGGGCAAGATTTAGCAAGTACGTTCAAAGAATTGAGAAATATTGGACAGTTTTTTTATTATTATTATTATTTTTATTACATTTTAAAAATCCATTATGGAATTTTTCCCTATAAAGGGAAACATTCCAAAGTGCTATAAGAAGTCACATATGGGTTTTTATTAGGTGCTAAAAGTCCGTTTGTATTACTGCCAAAATGTTTGGTTGTGTCTGTAATTTAATGACGTAGGACATATTAACAGACAACAGATCACACATGGGTAAAGCTTTAAGTAAACATCAACAGTTTTTCACAGCAAATGCCCATGTGTTGCTTCATCTGAGCAGCTTCTCCTTTGTTTCCTGCACTATGTTTAACAGGTCTTATGTCATAAAACTGTGTAGTCACTGGGGTTTTGTCTGCCACTCAAGAAAAATACACACCCTGTAAAAGCCAAGTGGATTTTATTTATGACTCTGGGACCTTTGTTTGTTTCATGTCTAACTTCTCTGAGTCTGCCTTCTTTTCCTGCTTGTATTTCAGCTGTCTAATAAAGACAAATATATCCCAAAATCATAAATGTAGGCAGAACAAGCATCAGTAATAATGTAGTGTATTAAGTTATTGGATTAACATTAAGCTTCATGGATGCTTTAGGCTTTATTTTATGCATTCTTGAATGTCATATATGGAGTTATTTCATATAAATGTCACTGTGAAATTTCCAATACAAGATATAATACACATGGAATTATTGGATATAGTGAGGTTGTGCTAACTACTGTAGAGCTACGGTTGAGAACAACGCCACAATATTTATTCAGTGTTTTGTCAGAATGAGGCATTATTGTAATATACAAAGACAGGGTGTTAAAAGCTACAGGGTCATTGGGTTTGAAGGATCTGGTAGTAAAAGTGGAAAAATATTGTCTGTTCACTGTGGCTTTTAGTTTGGTTGTAAAGTGCCTGAAAAATACGACATAAACCATTGGGAGTTTCAAGTAAATGTTGTGGAAAAATATCCTTTAATCGTGCTGAAAATGTGCAGCTGGTCAATCTTCTGTCTTTTCCAAGGTCGTTGTAATCTTAGTGAAGCTTGCAGATGGGGCTTTGAGTAACAAAATGCCAGACAGGGAGAATGGAAGGCTTTACCTCTTACTGTGTTACAATCTTCATCATTACATCTCCACGCTGTCAGGATGTATTTTCATTAGATTTCCATATATCATTCAGGTGTTTGTGTGAGGAAAAAATGAAGGCATGCAGGTTTATTCCATCTGAGCTGTGTAAGATTAGAATTATGGTAGAATCAGACTTTATTTTAATGGAAGTGGCACTGATCATAGCATTATTGTGTAAGTCACCTGTTGCTGTGTTGTGGGAATAAAAAGTATTACTGGCATTGTTCGGCGTAGGAGGGAAGGCGGCGTCAAACGAAAGCCAAGGTGATCCATTTTAATTTTTAACAGTCTCTTCTCTGTACCCCAGCTTTGTATGAAGCTGTTAATTCAATCTGGCAACCTATTAGCTCAGAGACGTTGTTATTGGAAAAACACTTTAGAGACCTGTCTATCGACGGTCACGGGGCCATGAATCAAAACATTTTTCTTGTGTACAGACGAAAGCATAATAGCCCTTTTTAGAAACCAGTCCGCCAAACAGTCAACCCAGGGGCTGCAAGAAAGAAATGTCACGTCTTGATGAATGGCTGTCTTTGTACTGTGCTCCCCATACAAGTTTACCTCATGCCATATAATAAATCATAATAAATTGGGTTTCTGTTAGGAGTGTGGGCTAATTATTTCCCCATTTCTCTCCCCTCCCTGTTGTGTTTCTACGTCGTGTTTCATGTTGTGAGGGTCCAGTGCTCAAAGGTGCGACCATGTACACCTGTTCCTTTCCCACATAGACCACTTTAGATTGTGCTTTGTCCTTTCTGCCAGACACCAAGCCAATCTGGTCACACAGAGCGAGGGAGTTTATGACGGACTCTCAGTGAGACATCCTGTGTTATGGAGACTGATTGGAATAATAGCTCTGCAAAGGTCTGGCAGTCTGCCTTTAGGCACTACAGTCATCTAAACACAAGCTAGAGCTGCCACACCTAGGCTTTTAAACACACAGGCAATCACAGTCTGCACCTGAAAACCACTGTAAAAAAATACCTAATCTGATGAACAGCACAGACACAGTGTACTCTGGCACATTACAGTTATGATGCACATTATATTGCATATTCCTCAAAAATCCCTGTGCATGATGAATGATCAGATCTTACTTGCAGGTTTTTATTTTCAGTAGCCATGTATAGTATATATTTATATCCCTGAATGGTTTTGGTCTGACTGTTACTGCCGTCGCCGCTTCCAGGTATCCTTTGTGTGAACGTGATAACTTGAAAAATATTCAGTTTCTAAATCCCATGTTTTCCATATAAATTAATATCACCGAGAGGATATAACCGATATAACCATTTCCAGATTGCCCACTAGGGAGCACTCAAAAGTTTAAAATCACTAAACGGTCTTTTTGTTCAAACAGTATCTCTGGACCTTTTTCTCTGCTGACTCACTTCAAATCAAGTGCAAATGAAAGGTCATGACCTTGGGGTGCTTCATGACATGACATCATAGTTGTCTGGTTAAAGATGGTGGGTGTTTTAATTTCATTTTAATTTTATTTTAATTCCATTGTACTTGTTACAATGACAAAGACTATTCTATTCTATGTTTGGGGATATACCCGTCCAACTGCATATGAGTAGTTTACAAAGCAAACAGAGCAGGAAATATAATTAGAGTACCTCCTAAAATAATTACTCCTGGCTTCCGATCGTAATCAGCATCTACTGTACAGTGCATCTACTCTGTGTGTGTCTCAACCACACACATTGTCTGATATCGGCTTGGTATCTCACTGTTTAAAGTGAAGCGAGGTTTTTTTGGTGCATGACAGCCAGTGTGGTTACAACTGATAATTAAAACAAACTGACAAAGTATACAGTATTAATTCTTTAAAGTCATTTGATGAATAAATGAAGACTGAAGTGTGTGTACTACTTGTATATGTTTTATGTGTTTCTGCTTTAAAGTAGTGATATTTAGCTTTTTTAAAATTGGAATTATGCATTTTAAAATATTTCCCTGTGGGCTACATAAACTGTAAATTATATGTTTGGCTCTGAATTCTTCATTTATTCAACTCCGCAGGGATATGGGTTGAGCAAAATACAACTGCTAACTTAGAATGTAGAGTGAATAAAGAAATGACATTCAAACATACTTTTATTGAACAAATTGCATGTAAATCCTGAAGCTGATATATACAACAGTTAACACTGTCCATGTCATTCGGGGTTTAATACCAACGCTTTCATGTGTGTTTGAATGTTTTCCCACTGTTCCTCCAAACATCCAAAGACATGTGCTCTAATACTGTGGGTCAGCTGGTCAGTCTAAATCACCCCTCAGTGTGAATAAGAGTGAATGGTTGTTCGTCTGCATATGTCAACCCAGTGATGAACTGGTGACATGTCGACACCTTCACCCAAAGGGAGCCAAGAAGGGCTCCAGCACCCTCACCCTCACCCACCCAACTCTCACAAGCAGTGGTTGAGAGAATGGATGGACGAGCAGTAGGACATTACAAGAAATTATACAGTGTCTTATTAAACACTTTTAGGGTTTAAATTATTGAATATTAGATCATTATTTGCATTATATCACACACAAATCCTATTTTTGGCAACATGTATGATTATTCCTTAGTGATGTGTTAATTGTGTTTGTAATAATGATAAAATATAACTCATTAATCACCTCTACTTCAAATTGTTTATTGTTTGTTGGTAATTAATTTAATTGTAACTGAAACACCATGATTGTGGCATTTTTTACAACTAGCTGCAATGCTTTGTTGGTTTTTTTTGTGTGTGTTTGTTTTGGTTTTTTTTTTTTTTTTTAATCTTTAAATGTCTTTGAGTAAGTAATTCAAGTTATTGGAAAGAAAACAAGAATGCTCCTCATTTGGACTTTCAGTCCCTGGGACACAGACTTTGTCTAATCACATGTTATAATCAGGTAAAATGGTTAAATATATGACATACATTAGTAGATGATTATCAATCAGTGTTCAGAAATGATGGTTCTATTGTACTTCGAGGATTAAACACCAAAGCCTGGAAAAACATATTTTCTTTTCCACACTGAAATGTCTTCAGGTTCATTTATCTTTATATGCAGTCATTTGATATGGAATGAGAGCAGAGAGATGTAGAAGGAAAGTGTATATTTCAGCTCCTGCAGCTTTAAGACTGATTTATGTTGCCACTTTATTAAAGCAAAAAAAGCCACTTTATATTTCTTTCATGCACATATACTCTGATGTGCTGGTTGTGATGCAAGAATACACATCACTGAACAAAGCCAGCCATCATGAAATGTTACTCTCTCACAGTGATTTATCATTTGTTTTGGTTGTTAAATTGTAAAATAAACATGACGGTCATGAGCTGCAATGTCTGTCATTTGTTTACAGTGTGGAGCATCCTTAGTTCAGTATTAGAATAATCATAGATGTGGTATAAAGGATTACTTTTTTAAATTGTGAATGAACTGTTTAATTTGTGGTGTGTAACTCCCACACTGGCTTACTTTTAGACAGGCAGCCAAATGAACTGTCACAGTTTTGTCTCATAAATATTTTTGCTTCAATCTGGAAAGTGAGATTTCAAAGTGACAATGTGGAACACAACAACTGCTTGCAGCCAGCTGGTCTTGGTTATTGTGTATTTGAACATGTGTGAACACCATGTCATATTGTGTCAGAAAAACGTGTGGGAAGTCTGTACCGTCTGAATAAACTGTTCAAACTGAACAAATGTTTGCTTCCGTAAACCCTATGAGATCAAATAGTCATTTCACAAGAGAGATCTGATATTGTGGGCAAACACTCTCAATTTAGGAGTTTTGCTGGAAGACTCTGGAGAAATGAGTTTGATATAAAAGAAACTGCATAGGAGTACACATTCGACAGGTTCATAAAGTACCTCTACAGAACCAAGCTACAAACAGATAAATAGTAAAGAACATACTGTGTTAGTTCAAAACCTATATTTCAGGGCAGCAATTCAGACAACAGATTATATTCTATAAAGAAAACCTTATTCAAAGCACTTCATCCTTTGTCCTTAGTGGCACATGTTTCCGTCAGGCCGAGTATCTTTCTATATGATATGACTGTACACTGCAAGTAATTGCACTCTATTGTTAAAAGGAATTCAATTCAGATCATTAAGGCTACATTTGGCTGCCTAAACTGGGTTTCCTACACTGCAGCTTTGAAGATGGAAATGTAGATTTTTATTGCATTATAGCCATTCTCCTGTGAAGCATATCGTCTGATCACCTTCCGCTCTCTGACTGTAAAGAGCAGCTTCAAAAGCTGGGATATACAATCTAACATGTACATGCTCTGCCTGCACAAATGGATATGCCCCATTCACTGTCCTTACTGCAGAATAATGGTTGAAAAAGTACACATGCCAAACTTCTGTCAGCTCAGTAACAACTAGACTGTGTAGCAGTGCAACGTTGAACAAAATGGGGGGGAATTACCTCATGGGAGAAGCTTATCATAGCACGGTGTTCCCTTTGTGCTACTGTATCACACTGTCATGAAGAACGCTGCCAACCTCAGAACTCTCTTCAACTATAGACAGAAAAATATAGCTCACAAACCTTTTTTTTTTTTTTTTGCTTATGCTTTGAGTTTGAAAAGGTCATTTGTCTGTGTTTGTGAAATATTAACCTGTGCACTAGGATCATGTACTAAATGCTGGAAATGTTGTCACTTCTGATATAAAGGTCTGACACAAAATCAATGACTGTACCTAATCTATACTAGGCTATTAATATTTAACTCATACATGTACAAAAATAAATGAATTCTATGTTATTTCATACTTTTTCACTTCAAGAGAACTTTGGTAGTAAATCATATTACATAGTCTGTGCATCATACATTTAAGATACATAACTTTATATTCTAGTTGAGGAGGAAGTTGAGACCATGACTAATGTTCAAAAAAAGTTCAAAGATCTTAGGTTGTGTACTCCATCTTTCAAGACTATAAAAGAGGAGAGATAAACAGGAATTTTGCCAAGGATGGATTTGTAAATGAAAATGTACCAATGTCCAAGATGGTGTGTGTTCAAAGAAGTCCAATTGAGTTTAGAATATAAAGTACAGTACAGTGATGAGTGAGAAATCCACAGTTGGGGATAAATGTCAAAGCTCCATGATACACACTGTCCAATGTCTGCAGACGTCTGAGCAGAAGCATTAATGTACAGTACATCACCCTAATCAAAAGAGCATATTTAAAAGGCAAAAATGGCTGTGGTTTAGTTAGTCCACGGTTTCCAAATAGAGTCATAAAATAGCTCCAGTTCAACCCAACAGAAAATTAATGAACTTCAGCAGAATGTGATTAAAGAACCAGTACAGCAAACACCTGTGATTAGAAGTGAAAACAATGATATTTAATATCATTTCATTCTAGAACTGTATTAAAGTAATGATTTTTTTAAGCATGAGGTTCAAGCCTCAGAAAGGTTTTCAAATAGTTGAAGCGTTTTCAGCTATAAAAGTTAGAATTTTGAACATTTGTCAGTTTCTATGTGCATTGTCACCTGCGTTGCTACATTCCATTAAAAGTGAGTCATTGTGTTGACCGTTCAAAAAACATGTTTTCTTGTGTACTGTAACTCCACTTGAATATATGACTGTGGCTGCTATAGATTTAAACTCAAATTTTGTTTTATTTTAACAAGTCATTCAAAGAAAACCAATTCATGAGGAGACCTGTGGTGTGATGACTTTATTGTACCACCCAAATAGTTATTTTCTCTGCAGTGCATCTGCAGTGCATGAGGATATTCATTGGAGAAATTAAGCAGTAATTTAATATGAAAGTAGCATTTTCTTATTTGCTTATATAGACTTGCGTTGCAAAATTTGTACTTATTGAATTTATGAAGACTGGAATACTTTCTCATGATTTATTCAATATTATATTTTAAAGTCAATAAAATATACATTTGTTATATTAATATTCCATTTTCTCTCTGTGTTTCAGATGTAAATGGAGGAACGTGTGTGTCATCAAGAGAAACTGGATGTCCATACAAATTTTAAGTGATTTGCATTAAATGCAAACAGCATCACTTCTCACTAAAGTAATCCATTACTGACAATTAATGTCAAAGTGCACACTGGAGCAGCATAATGCTGCCTCACTGGGTGAAACATTGCTAATGGAAAGAAAGCCTTATAACATCGTCTTCATCAAAATACACCTAAATGCAGCATAATGCCTTCAAAAGTGTCATGTCTATACCTGTTGACAGTGGTCTGTTGGGCGAGTGCTCTGTGGTACTTGAGTATATCTCGCCCAACTTCCAATTATGTCGGCCACATGTCTGTGCCTATGCGGAAGATTGCGAAGCCCCCCAAAAACATCACCTTCACTAACATCCGCACTCGCCCTCTTAATCCACATGCCTTTGAGTTTCTCATCAATGAACCGAAGAAATGTGAAAGTGTCACCCCCTTCCTGGTCATCCTCATCAGCACCACGCACAAGGAGTTTGATGCGCGTCAAGCCATCCGGGAAACATGGGGAGATGAGAGCACCTTCAGCGACATCCGCATCCTCACTATCTTTCTGCTAGGCAAGAACACGGATTCTGTCTTGAACCAGATGGTGGAGCAGGAGAGCCAGATCTTTCATGACATTGTGGTGGAGAATTTCATCGATTCCTACCACAACCTCACACTTAAGACCATGATGGGCATGCGTTGGGTGGCCACATTCTGCCCCAAAGCGCAGTACATCATGAAGACTGACAGTGACATCTTTGTCAACATGGACAATCTGATCTACAAGCTCCTGAAGCCCACAACTAAGCCAAGAAGGAGATATTTCACTGGTTACGTGATAAACGGTGGCCCTATAAGGGATATGCGCAGCAAGTGGTACATGTCCAGAGACTTATACCCTGACAGTAAATACCCACCTTTCTGCTCCGGCACTGGCTATGTGTTCTCAGCAGATGTAGCAGAGCTAATCTACAAGACTTCATTACACACAAGACTGCTGCACCTTGAGGATGTGTATGTCGGACTGTGTTTGCGTAAGCTGGGGATACACCCTTATCAGAACAGTGGTTTTAATCACTGGAAAATGGCCTACAGTCTCTGCAGGTACAGACGGGTTATCACAGTCCACCAGATCTCCCCGGAGGAGATGCACCGCATTTGGAACGACATGTCCAGCAAGAAGCACCTGAGATGTTAGGGCGCAGGTGGAACACTGAACTTTCTTTTGCCTTTTTCCTCCTTTTCAAAGTCCATCAGTTATACTGAATCAAGTAAAAATATCGAGGGCTGCTGCAAGTCTCTATTTCATGACCGATGTTTTCATTAACATCCATCTATGTCTATTTCTAAAAATTACAAGTCATGATTGTTAATGAATGCATGAGGCTTTTAAGGCGTGCATTCTTGTGCATTTCGAAAATGTGATCTTGTTATTGTAAGTTTGTTCATGCTTTCAGGTGTGAATTAAGCCCAATACTATTTTCACTTTAACGCATCAAGTTAGCCGGTGTTTGCAGATTGTTGGTTCATGACTGATGACCCCTTAACCTGTTAAAGTGTCCTTGAGCAAGACACCAAACCTGAACCAGCTGTGAAGCTGCTGACTCAGCTCACTGACTTCCCTGCACGTGTGCAAGTAAAAAGAGAATTTCTGTGCAGGAATCAATAGAAGTATGAAATTACTGTATCGACTCTATAAGAATGACATTTTCAAAGGATTATTTACAAAGGAAACAAATGAATTCCACAACACTGTACATTGAAATCCCATGATAAACCAGATAAGACTACATCTGCTCTCATACTGCTTCTGCCTTCAGTCTCCCATGAACACAGTCAGACAGAACACTAACAATAAGTTTATACAGTTTTATTGGTCTCCAAACAGGCCAATTTATAACTCTTGAAGATTTCATTATGGATTTGCCTGGTGTCTTTTGTTTACATATCATCATTCAACTGCCTCTTCTTCCTGAAAGTTAATGTTTTAGCTATTAGATGCATTTTGTTGTTTTTACACTTTCATACTCGAGCTAATTGTGTCTTAGTTCTTCACACCTCCAGCTGTAGTTCTTGGTTATGTGCGCTGTATTTCAGCAGCTCATCAAACCCTCTATGCCATCACCACAACTACAGTATCACACTGTGCAAGTATGAGATTTACTGTAGCTAAATGATCATTACAGACTGGATGTGCTATCACATGTACCTGGTATCATCAGTATCTGCGACTGACAACATGGAAGATATCCGTTTCTCAGCAAATGTGGCTTTCATTGACAAATGAAAAAAAAAAATCTTTTGTTTTTCCAGAGGTTTTGTAGTAATATAAGCTAATGTGACATTTACTGTGAAAGCATCTATCCCAAAAGGGGTTGTCATTATATATTGTATGTTTTTTATATTAAAAAACAAATACTTGAATAATTAAAGTTATATTACTGCTTTTACGTGTCCTTCTTCTCTTTAACATTTTTTTAAGTAGGTTCAACTAATCATGTCGTCTGTGGATGGGATTTGTGAGCAATGAGGAGGTTGATTTATGGTTCTAATTATTTAAAAATGATTCACCCCAATTTCAATGAAAGACTAAGTGGTATACAAAGTATAGTATATATATATATATATATATATATATATATATATATATATATATATATATATATATATATATATAGTATAGTATATATGCTATATATATATATATATATATATATATATATATATATATATATATATATATATATATATATATATATAGTATAGTATATATGCTATATAGTATAGTATATACAAAGTATAGGTTAGATGAATATGATCATAAATCGGCCTATAAAAAAGTATAATGTAATACCATGAAATAAAATTAAATGGCCCACACTTTTCTTAATAGCAATTCTTTATTTGTTGCTCTTTGTCAGAAATTTGACATCAGCTGATTACAGAGAGAACAGGGGTAATATGTTGAAATGGTACACATAATGTACATAAAAAACACAATAAATTATTTCATAAAATAAAAAAATTTAGTAGAAGTTAATATATACTACCTCAATACTTAAAAATAATTTCGAGCTACTGGACTTGTTTGAACAAACAAATGGCTCGACACCCTTTCAATAGTTGCCTTTTGGTTTTTGTCTTCAGATGCATTGTCATACAGTACATTTTAGTTACTATTGTAGTTGTGGGAACATGTTTCCAGAACAGAACAAAAAAAAAAAATTATTAAATAGTTGTGGTTCTGACTCTAAGCTTAGCATCTTAAAAGACTGTAACCAGAGTAGATTACATGACTACAGGATCTGTTATGTTTTATTTGTCTGATGACGTTAAATACATACTGTATGTTAACATGTCATCACGGGCTAAGCATCTGCTTGTTGTGTGCATACACTCAACCCAAAAGTGCATTGTAGCTTGTCTCATTTACTCATTAACTTACTTCACGTGAACTGTGTCGATGCTGGAGTAATACATTTGTGAAATGGTAATCAGCAGGCGCTGCTTTTTGTGTGATCTCACTCCGACTACTTCCTTAGGCACAGAAAAATGAACAAGGCACCTCTAGCATTTTGACGCATTAACACTGTCGACAGCAGCAAATTATACACAGTAGCATCCAGGTCTCTTTTTTTTCCTTTTCTGCACACTCACAAGCAAATGGTTCCCTTCTTCTCAATGCAAGACTGGTCTGGACACAGAACTGCGACTCATTTTTTTCTTTCTAGACATTCATTATGTAAATGTGCTTTTCTCATAAATTACCTTAATCATACATTCTGACTCAGACCTCAGGGAAACGTCACAAATGAGTGGATTTACAAGATGTGAGTAAAAGCAAATTTGTTTTCACTGTGGCAACGAAAAGAGCATGAGAGAAAAAAAAATACCATCTCATTTTAATAAATAATGAGGGCTTTGTTGAACACAGAGGTAATGTGATGTAAAACAAACATGAGGAAATAATAAAACATTCAAAGCTACATCTTAATCATCTTCCTTTACCACCTGAGTACATCTTTAGGTTCCTGGGCTTTATCCTGATCCTGATCCATGTGCTGGGCGGTGGAATGTCGTTAAGGTTAAAGGGTTGGGGACAGTGCACGGGGAGGGAGGCGCTAAGGACGTGGAGGTGGAGTTTGGCATCAGGGAGAGTGAGAAGGAAAAGAGAGGGAGTGCATTTTCAGGGAGGAGGGTGGTGGGGTTGAAATGTTGCAGGAAGTGGTGTGTTCCTCAGTCTGTCTGCCCTGATCTGTCTCCCCTGTCTCACCTGCTTCAGGCATGAAGAAGGCATCAGCTAACACTTAACTGTGCAAAGCCGATCAGCTTCACCTCATCTGGGATCTCGGAGTCATCGCAGCCGGAGGCCTGCATGAGAAGGAAGACACCGATAGGGTCAACAGGGCTCTTTAACATCCTATAACACTCATTCTGGCACCACAATTAAGCCTATGAATACTGTGGAACAGCTGTACTGCAACAACCAGGATTAACCAGGGCACTGAAGCAACTTAGCATATTTATTATTTCTGGAAATTAGTTTTTCAGACTCATTTTCAAAAAATGCAAAGAAAAAGTTTTGACAAAGAAATACTAGTGTTGGCAAAAGATTAAGAAAATGTTAGGTAAATAATTACATGAATGCACCATCTGCTTAAATTTGGGGACTGATGCTGAACGGAAGCATCTTTTTTTATTTACAGATGAGAAAAACTTTAACGTTTTCAAATGCACTCCTACACAAGTAGCAGGCTTGGGCAGGCTTGTGTAAATATTCAGAGTATACATGCAATAAAGTGGAAAATGGTATATCAGTTATTCTAGTTTAGTCTAGTTTAGTTATTTAGTTAAATTTGTATTTGTTTTTTTAACTTCACTTCACAAAAGGACAGTTCTGGTCTTGCTCCAATTCTGAAAAATGTTGAGAATATATATATCAAATATTTAAATTAAACACTGTATAATGAGCAGCTGGTGCACCTAGAACTGAGCCTTCAATGTTGAAAGGTCGAGGAAAATATACTCTCATCTAGATTATATTTTCATCTGAGAAGGCCCTGCACAAATTTTACCAGGACAATGATAAACCATAAACCACGATCAGCCGGTCTTTTCTCTTCTCTATCTCCTTTGCAGTCAAAACATCCTCCAAGGCCAGACCACAGAAATAGCAGAACTAATAGGAATGAGGTTTCTGTGGCTCTTATTGTCTCATACACAACAGACCTTCAAGGACTCAAATAACACCCCCCCCTTAAGAGATGTAGCATGACCCTGTTGCTGCTGCTTGATGCCTTACATCAAAAAACAATTTCATCACTTGAATGACAATAAATCTCTCTAAAATCTAATCTAATCAAATGACACCTATTACAACATAACTACTGAACCAATTTCTACAGACCAGACAATTCAACTGAAGACTTTTGGAAACATAAATGTTAAAAAAAAAAAAAAGAAAAAAAAAAGAATATCCACAATTGGACAGGGAAGAATGGGACGTTCCTGTTCAAAATGTTGTTGAAAATAAGGGATCGTACACAGTGGTAAACATTGCCTTTTAGCAGCATTTTGCAGGAGTAGCACTATCATCAAAGTCAAAATTACTTTCTTTTCCCTTTAAAATTGTACATTTTTATGTTGTATTACAATGTTTTAGAACTGGAACTGGAATTTGAGGATTCGGAAAGTTTTAGCATCATATACGATGCACAACAGTATTTTGTCTTGGTGCCATTCAACAGTCAGTGTTGTTAATGTATTTTAAATATTGAATATCAGTTCTACTTTATTAATAATAATAATAAATAATAATAATAATAATATAAAAAACCCTTTATTGTCAGCAGAGGCATGCACAGATAAACACTAGGGGGAGCTAGACCACTTGCCTCTTTGCCCTTTATCAATTAAATTACCATTTTGAAATTTGTTTTTTTTAAGTGATGATGATTATTATTATTATTATTATTATTATTATTATAAACACTTTAGTAGGACCAATGTTGAAGTGATCTTTTAGAAAAGCTGCACGATAGAGATGTGCAGATGTCATATTTTCATCCGCAACAGCTTCATATAATCTCTTATCCGCTTACTATCCATTTGCATGAACAATTCCCCCCTAAATTTCAGAACTGACCCCGCCCGCCATCCACTTATTAGTTTTTAGGTCAAATGAAGATGCCTCCGCTGTTAGGACTATACCTATTGTCTTTTTCAAATAATGCATTTCAGTCGTAGCCTATATCTTGCCAGTAAACTGGAGCCTTTGTTGAAAAAATAAAATAAAATCTAAGTGATACCAAAACTATCTCCACCCACCGCACAGTGTGAACGTGAGTGTGTATAACCTTATCTTTTAAAATGTTTTTAATTTTATGGATGCTGGGATATTACATCTGGTGACAATGGTTGAACAATAACTTTTTTATGCCGATACTGACACATTTAACGAAATGCCTATTGCCTGATTAAAAATTATTTTTGTGTTGTTTTTGTTCATTTGTTTACCTTTGGAATAATATGCAAAATGTTTATTATTTTTTTTATTTGACTGCTTCAACTGCAACCCACCCAAATTTAATTAAAATATTATTTTTCATCACGTCATCCACCCAATCTGCGGTTGATCCGCAAAGCACACACTTCCAATCTCTATCTCTCTTCCTTTGTCACATGAACCCATGCACAGTGCATCCAATGACATGTGCTGGAAGCTGTCAGTCTTTAGCGTAGTGAGAACAGCCAAGTAACACATAGATCAAGTGAAATCATATTTTAGGGTAGATTCAGCCACTCTATCTTATGTCAAAGCCATCCTATAACTTTTTGCCCGAATGTTTTAATATATATATGTTTTAAAGTCCGCCATCCAAATAATAGACTTAAAAACCCACAGAAAACGTCAACTGTTGCAGAATGGTTCTATTGGCCCAGTGGTGAATCGTTCATGTGCGCAAGTTGTCAGTGATGCTGACACTTGTTTGATTCCCACCACCAGCAGGTGTCCTGGAGCTGAAAACACTCCCTGATGGTAGGGGTCAGAAGGGACATGTAGCTGCCCCTCTAAAACTTGAGGAGGTGAAAGTAGTGGGTTATGGGAATGAAAACAAGAACTGACTGAAGCGTTACATCATGATACAATCTTTATCTATCAATATATACTATACATATATAGTGTGCTCCTCAAGTGTCATTTTGGACCATCTTCAAATTTGGTTAAAAGTGCTTTAAATCATTATTTATGCCCAACTAGATATTTCCAGATGTGTTTCAAGGTATTTGGAACCTTTCTTCCAAAACTCATCAGCACCCCCTGGTATCTGGTGTTGGAATCGACCCAGGTGCTTTAAATTATTATTTATGCCCATCTAGATGTTTCCAAGAGTGTTTCAAGGTATTTCAAGGTGTCAACCCCCAAAATCTATATTCCATACTGAGGGCGGAGCCATGGCTATATTGGTTTTCAAAGGAGGAGGCCTAAAGTAAGGTACTCAATTGGATGTCTAATAGGTAAAAAGTTCAGTCAAATGACTTTTTTTTGTTTGTTTTGCTTTACTTGCCGTGTATAAAAGGTTAAAGGTCAAAAATCAAGTAATCCCTATATGCATTAGCATCCTGGGATCAAAACACAACACAAATGTTAAGTGATGACCCATGTGCAATGCATCCCAAACTCAACTTGGGTGTTTTCTCTCTGGCCTATACCATATAGGCCTACTGTGCACAAGAAAATATTAACTTAATTTATTACAACATCATTTAATTAAACAGCCATATACTTGCTTCCCTTTATAACTTCAGGGTTTAACCATGTTTTTGTTTTTGAACTCCATGAAGGGTGAGGCAGAAAGACACGCAGGGAGAAGACAGGGGAAGTGTGTCCCCTAAGTGTGATGCTCTTAAAATAATTAATTGATTGACAAAGCCTTAGTAGGCGCTCTGAACATTTTTCAGCGCGTACTATGGAGGCACAATATTTTACCACCTCTAAGCCACCCCTATCTCTCAAACCTAGTAACGTCCCTGTTGTTTGCCCTCCAAGCCCAACCTGTAATCATTTTGTTGTGCAGTAGCATGTCTCATACAGCACCAAACAACTGAGAATTTTTTAGACAACTGGTCACCTGATTAGCGAGTTTAACGTTATAGCACAAATCAATGATAAAACATCATGGTCGATCACCACAAATAATATCGGTAAACTTTGCAAATCTATCTGTTAAGCTGAACATTTTCTTTCATGTAGGTTTTGTAGGCAGGTAACATACAGTATATGAACACATTAACAAGAAACATTTAATCTCCAAATAATCGATATAGGCTACCCACCTGCTTTCTTGTAATGACTCAGTATTATTAATTTTCGTACTTTTTGGTCTGTTTATTGTCTAAATATTTATTAACTAATTAGCGTTGCAGCATAATGCCAAGAAAGGAGAGTCTGAAAAAGGAAAGGGAGGCCTTGAGAGATGTTTATCTACTTCACAAAGATACCTTGTACACACATTTGTCCAGAGTTTATTAAAGCTTTTGAGAATTACTCTATATAGTTGAAAACAGGTTGAAAACTCACTTTTAGAGAATATTACAAATAAAAGTCAACTTGCATTCAACGTGTGCGTGTAATATTTTTCTTTTAATCTCACACTGCGCAAAAAAGTGACCCCCCCCCCCCCCCGAGCACTTGACCCCTAAAATGTCTGTGCACGCCACTGATTGTCAGTGTACATGGTACAATGGAATTAAGTTTAGATTGTAGGTTTAGATTTTGTAAACTACTGTTTAATAACCCACATTTCTAACAATTGTAAAGATATTTGAGCAGACAATCTTTTGGCCAGGTAGTGTAACTGACTGGATTAATGCCTGTTGGGGATATACACCACATCCATCTGTGAGGGAGCTCTGCAGTGCCCTGACTGACATGACGGGGCCGTTATGAACAGAGGTCATTTCTTCTGAGCTCACTGAGTTTAAGTGACCTCTTGTTCGATCTAGTCATAAAGCTGTTGTAGTGACACCCACACCATAAACTGTCTGCATAAAGCTTATAAATGGTTCTCTAGCAAGGGTAATTATTCAGTCTCTGGGTTTTGTGACACTGCACTCATAACTCTTCAGAAAGGGAGAGCAGAACAGCAGCAAGATTTTACAACACCTGCAGTACAGCAGTGTTAACATATGGAAATGCATGCATAGCCAAATATATCTCCATGTCCTGGTCAGCGCTGCCCACTTTGACTCTCAGGGAGGAGCTGATAAGGTGGACATGCTGACAAGGTGAGCCTCATGTACAACTTACAACATGTATATTTCTGTCAAACCTAGAAGGAGTAATTTTTTTTTTCCTTTTGTTTATGTTACTGTTTCACCAGCGGTTCATACAAAGGTGACTTCAGCTGCTTCTCTGCTGTGATTAAAGATGAAGTTACAGAGGACGTCTGATCCCATGCAGACTCAATCTAGCTGTTATTGCTGTCAGACTGAGAAAACCATGGGTGAACTGATTTTCACCTAATAATTCCATTGTCCTTCTGAAAAGCTTCTTCAAAAACAGTCCACATTTTCAATTACAATACAACACAATGCACCACTGAGTGTATCCTAGAAAAAAAATAATTTTGACCTTTAAAATTTTAAGGATGAAAAATCATCAAAGTCTGTTGATAAGTAACCACTGTGGCTGTGCCCCTATTAGTCATTGTACCTGTTTTATTGGTATACATGCACAGTTATAATGGCTATTTTTGCAATGTGCAGCTGCAACATTCTATGAATGATGATAGTTTCAGTTTATTTTGCTGAGCAACAAAGAGAAAGAGAAACATTTGCATTATTCTAGGGAGGTATTTTTTTGATTACTGTATATCAACAAAAAATGTCAAACTGACCACTGTTTCTATTTACGGGTGATATGTCCTGGTTATACATACGCTTCATTAAGAGCTAGTATTAGTGGTATAGAACTAGTTTATACACCATGTCTTTCTTCAGCAATGAAGTACTGCTCACAGCATGTAAAAACACCTGGCAGCTGCCACATAAACTAAACTAAATTATTTGTCCTGTCAATCATATACTCATAAGTAAAATCTTCTTCCCATCAAAAACAAGCAGTAATAAAATTGGATCAACCTTTTGTTGGTCCGCGGTGAAGCTATTTTCTCTATGTGGCCTTTAAAAAAAAACAAAAAAAACTCCAGGTCTCTCATTCCTCTCGGAACCTTTTATCACTAGCCTGTTTACAGCTGGACATTGTCTCACATGACAAATACAGGAGGGTGTGGTCAACAATCAATCACCTGAAAACTCACCAGCTTAAAGGTCAATACTTTGTAGGTAGTTGGGTCATCTACAATCTTCTGAAGGTTAGCAGCAACTGCAGAGGGTATAATGCAACATATTGTCAGTGCACTTTTGTTTTTCATGACATTGAAACAATAGAAGGAAAATATAGTGTCAGCACTATAGTGTATTTATAGTAGTGTACTGCATGAAGTATATGGCATCAATGAAATGTGCACTGTGTACATTTAGCCACATCAGAATCTGAGAGTTTATGTGATAAAATTAAGATCATTTACTCCTATTACAGACAGACAGACAGACAGACAGACAGACAGACAGACAGACAGACAGACAGACAGACAGACAGACAGACAGACAGACAGACAGACAGACAGACAGACAGATAGATAGATAGATAGATAGATAGATAGATAGATAGATAGATAGATAGATAGATAGATAGATAGATAGATAGATAGATAGATAGATAGATAGATAGATAGATAGATAGATAGATAGATAGATAGATAGATAGATAGATAGATAGATAGATAGATAGAACAATTTATTAGAAGAGGAAGGTGTTGCATTACCTACAACAACATCATGTCCATTGACTAGACCGGCTGAGAATAATTCCTGGGAAACGCCATCAGCTGTGTCTTGTGGTTGAAATAAAACAACAAATATTGGACCCGCAACATTCCACTTAGCAGGTAATTGTATCAGATATTGAATTAGACACCAACATCCGCACTTCAGGTCATAATCAGTGTGTTAGGAGAGAGGAAACCACACAACCATTTAGGCTGAGTTCTTACCTCTTCCAGGCGTGAATTCAAACCGGATGTCATTCAGTTCCTTTTTAGAGTTCCTGCAGAAGGAAAACAAAAGGGTGTTATGGAAAAAAATGCTGGTTTGCCACTCGGCTAATGGCAGTGTAACAACAGGTTTTCTGACAGAAAAATCAAGGGGTAAAACATACTGAACAGAAACATGATTCAAAGCTGCAGAGGATTAGAAAACAAGGCTGTGTGTAGATATGAAAACACTGTGTGAACTACTGTGTGATAATGAGGAAAAGCAGCAGAAATTCATTACACCTCAGCAGCAAGCTCACAGACTGACACCCTAACAAACTACAGGTGTTAAAAACTACATTAAACTGCTGACTATAAAGGTGAATGGAAATGTATTCGATAGAAATAGAGAGAGGGTGCAAAGGATGTGTCTTAGTAGGTTCATGCTTTCAAACACTATGAAAGTAACAGCATTACAACACAGAACTACAGAGAAACCATCTTAGACACGTGTTAAAATAGAATTCAGTGTAATTCAAGTGCATACACTAAAATGAAGGCTGCAGCACGCGGTCACACCAAACCTGTATGTAACCCTGTAACCCTGCATGTAAAATAAAACATGCATTTACCAAGGCTGTAACACAAAAAATGTGTTTCTGATTTTATTGTACAAGTTAAGCCTAACATTAATTTATTTACATACTTTAGAGAATATATGAAAAGGCTATTCTGGTGGGTGCTCTTTGATTTAAGGTAAATATTGACCAGTTAGTTGAAAAGAAAAGAAACTTTTCTTGACAAAGGCACTACAAAATATTGTAAAAATGTCTTTATTTAAATGACATGTCCACTCAGGACCCAAAATTGCCCACTTGTAGTGTGCGTTGAAGAATATGCCCTGAAGAAGGTCCATTGGCTGCTATGAGTGGCCAATTTTAGGTCCTCAGTGGACATGTCATTTAAATAAAGACATTTTTACTATATTTTGGAGTGCCTCTGTGAAGAAAATTATTTTTCTTTTCAACTAACTAGCCATGTATTGTCCTTCAACATTAGAACACAAATAGAAATTGTTTATGTAACCAAATTGCACAAAAACTTTATTAATAATGCAGGTACAACTCAAGTGCGTCACCCAATGGTTTCTGAACTGCTAACGTGAAGCTAATAGTTTTCAATTTGGTCATTACCATGTTGGCTTTTTGGAGGCAGAAATGGGACAAAGGGAGCAACATAATGCTAAATAATAGCTCCATGAAACCATAAACCTCATCAAGAATTGCATAACAAAGTTGCTGTTAGTGGTTACCTTTTAAACACAACTAGTCTATGCAAAAAAAAAAAAAGTGTTTATTAACCAGCATTAAACTGTGAAAGGTCCGATTAAAGCCAATGAGCCAAATCTGAAATGTTGGAAATTTATTGTGAAATAGTCAAAGAGATGTGAAAATTTTGTTAATCCATCAATTTTATACAGTTAAATGGAGACAATTATGAATACCAATGCACTTGAATTCTGATTATGTTGTAATGCAAACAGTGCAGTGAATGTGACTGGGCTGACAAATGTTGCAGCCTCTCTGTAGTTTACAGTTAATCATAACATAAACACAACAGTTCCACTACAACAACTGTGATAGAAAATAAATTTGGTTTATTCTCTACCTAAATATTGCCCATGGTGACTTCTTAAGATTATAACCATACATCAACATGCTAAATCAAATATATATATATACACAATGAATCTGTTAGTAGCAAGACTACACAAAAAAGTAAGAAGATTTACTTTCAGTCAGATGTGTGTCAGCCTGACTTCATTTAAGAGATTTACAGTTGAGAGAAAAAAAACTGCGGTGGAGCAGATGGATGTAAACAACTCTGTTCCCAGTAGCAGAGGGAAAGCAAGTGCACTGCCAGAACTGTTGAGATCAAGATCCTAACACTGCCCAAATAAAATGTGTCCAAAATCTGTCTCCTATCTACATAAAGCACAGCGGGTGGTTGAGGAGCAGTCTGTCAAAATACTTTAGGAACATTTGGGATCAGCCATATATATGTAACAGACTGAACACTGTCAAGTAGTATAAGTACAAACATACCTTGTACATGCCATACTCAATATTTAATACTTCTGCAACTCATTAGCAGAAATTTAACATCTCAGGACATCAAAAGACATGATATGTTATGCTAAAACTTTCATCTGCAAGATTTGCAAATGTGCTGGACAGCAGACAGGGTGCTTTTCCACTTCTAAAGACAGGTTGTGCAATTTTAGATACGATCTCAATAAATAATTCATCCGCAAATATAATGGAGGTTGGCAGATATGGAAATAAACTCTCAACTTAAGTCGACTCAATTAGCAGTGTTTTCTCAGTTCACAACACATACTGTAGCCCTGTGCTGTTGTCTGTCATGAAGTTTTCTTATATTAGAATCAGGCGGCATGGTGGGCTAAAAAAAAATGCAGATAATTCACAGATATTCAACAAATTTTTATTCCACACTGACAGGGAGAACTTTTTTTTTCAGTTCACAACACAACATATGGCTGAACGCCCATAAAGAGCCAGTCACCTATGCATATATATAAAAATCTACTCCAGGGCTTCACATTCGAAATGTGTGGAAATCTTACTGAACTGCAGCCTACAATTACTTCCAGTACATACAACTCTGGAAATAATTATTGGGCCACGAGGAAAACGTAGAGAAAAATAAGCATATGTCACAATTGTGACTTGAGGCTTTACTTAGGTGCAAAAGTGAGTCAAAATTTTATCAAAAATAATACATGTAGAAATTGGCTAAGAACTGTACTGAAAATCAATCTACAAAAACTAATGTTTAAAAAAACAGGATACCAATGCCGTTTTATAAACGGTTATATGGAATTTCTATAGAAAATCACAAGTAGTCTGATGTAATAATTTTTTGAAAATAATTGTTTATTCTGCCCAAATAGTTAGATTATTGAAAGAAAATGTCTATTGCATTCCCCCCAGACCTGTAATTAACAGTTTGTTTGTTTTGTCCAAACAGCAATTGAAAATCTAAAAACCAATCCCTGTAAATAATAATTAGACCCCAATGACAAAGGAGAAAAGAAACTGAAAAATTTACAAAATTTTCCCTGTAGCATGTAACAAATAAGAGCACCTGATGTTACCCAATTCACAATGAATAATCCAAGGACAGAATTAAAAAAAAGGTCATTTTAAGGACAATTATATTGAATTTCTGCTGAAAATTACACATTGTGTTGTAATTATTTCTAAAGCTGTAGGTTGTTTGCTAAACCAAGGGTGGATGCCCACCAGGCGGCCTCCTCATTGTCCTACTGACACCTGCTGGTTGGCTATAAGGCTAGTACAGGCTGAGACAGAATCATTAATTTATTTGCTCCCAAATAATTATCACTAATGAGGAAACAATGACAAAGCATCTGTATGGAGCCTGAAGTGATTAGATAAATGTGGGTGACCACTAGTTCTGTCATAAATATTATGTAACCATAACATTGCAATTATTTTAAATAATTGTGATAATCATCAGTTGTATCGAAATTAGCAGAAATAATACATTTAACATCATTTCCATCATTTTTCAGGATTTCACTGGAGCTGTTTAGATTTTGTACCATCTACCATTCATTTTTTTTTTTTTAAACTAAGGACCTTAAGAAATACATTTAAGTCATGTCATATTCATTGACCCTCAAAAAGATTCAACAACACTCACTGTTAATCAAAATCAATCAATTAACCTATCAGTGCATGTATGGTGGGAGGAAACTGGAGTACCTGCAGAAAACCCACACAGACACAGGGAGAACATGCAAACTCCACACAGAAAGGTGTGCTGTGGGAATCGAACCAGGGACCTTCTTTCTGTGAGGCACGAGTGCGAACCACTGCACCACCATACTGGCCCAATTGGATTAATTATTTTCCAAATATATAAGATTTTGTAGATTTTAACTCTAAAGCAGATCATTTCCAAAAACCAGAACAGTGTTTTTTTTAAGGCTGATACTGAAATGGTGGAATAAAGTCAACACACGAGGCAGTAATATCATTCATGGAAATTACTTATTTGGAAGTCAATTATCAACTCAAAAGTCCAAAATATGATGGGCCTGGTCACCACATTCAGACATGGAAAATTAACAAATTTAAGAGGTTAAATCACACACAAAGTGACCTCTGGACTCAAAAGCTCAATGAAATCCATTTCCATCTATGCTACTTTGGCTATTTAAGTCTCCATGACATTGCAACAACTGTGAGCTCATTATGCAGGTCTTCACTTCTCCTTCAAACTGCTGACAGTGCCATTCTCAGGAGACCTTGGTGACTTTGGGTTAAAAAAAAAAAAGAAAAAAGACTTGAATATGTTCCAGGCAAAATGTTGACAAAAATCCAATTACAGTGAACCGCTTGTGGTTCAGACTATCACCAACAAATTTAAACCAACCCAGTTTCCTTTATTAATTAATGTACAACAATAGTCAGCTTTTACTTTGCTGTAAAGGTAGTTTAACACATTAATATATTATTAATAAAGTCCACAATCACTAAATTATTATTAGCATTTCTTTCTGTACCTTTAACTTGTTTTCTACAAATTCTACATGTGAAATCATAATCATTCTTTATTGGTTTCTACACATACGATTTTCAGATTTGCACATTAAAATGTACTGAATTTTCGTTTACGTCCTCTGTACATTTAAAGAAAAAACATGAACCCTATTCAAAGAAAATTATAGTGAAGAACCATCAAACAGAGGCTGAAGCACTTGCAATTTTGCTCCAGGAGTGGCATAAAGCAGTCAATATCAATGTGAAAGACTGTTGGAGAGCATGCCAAAGCTGTGTGAAAAGCCAAATATTGATTCTTGAGCTATTCCTAAGTTAAAATATTCATAGTATGTTGCTGAAAAGAAAATATGGCTTTTTGTATTTTCTTTGCACATCACAAAACACTTCTCCTTAATTATTTTAAACATGCACTAAATTATAATCATTTGTGTTCACTTGGCAATCTGGTATATAAAAAAAAAAAAACATTAATTTTACTCAAACATAAAACCCAGAAATAGTAAAACCAGTGGTCTCTAATTTTTCCCAGAGCTGTATGTACCAGATAAATCCTTGGTTTAATCCTTAATTAAATATTTTATATTTGTGCAGCCTCACACCATCTTTGAAGGCTAAAATTTGCCTTGTTTTGTCCCCAAAATATAGGAACCCAGCCAAGGAACATCTCTACCAAAGCACTTCTTTCAGAGCCGTCTATGCTGATTCACTTTTAAAACATACCAGCCAACAATATATAAAAAGCCTTGCTTTAGAGATGGTTTTTGCTCCATCTCTTAAAGAAATATGTCCAGTTAAACTGCTCAGACATTAATACAACCTTATCCCAGAAAGACACATTTACAACTCTAATGAAAATGTGTCATTAATTTAAAAAAAAAAAAAAAAAAAAAAAGAGGCCTGAATGTATGTAATGGGACGCTGAAAAAAGCATTTAAAGGGTTAACTTTAAGAGACAGATGTGATATTATGCACACATTCAAAGCAGCCACTACCCCTGCTAGATTAAATATAATGTAATCTTCTGTCAAGTCTATCTTTTATATTTCATCCTGTAGATTTAAAAAAAAAAATCCCCTATGTTGTAATGAAATGCAAAAAAGCACCAGGGTGTACAATGCTTTTGAGATCCATGCATTTCTTTTTTTAAAAATGGCTTTACGCTTCTGGACTTGCATCTAAGACAGTGTCTATCACATGTCTCCACCTTTAATACTGAATATTAAAGTTAGCAAACAAGAGAGATGAACCGACAGCCTAATGCTGGGATCATATTAAACAGTGAATACGTTTCTCTGTAGAGGAAATTAATTCATTCCCTGCACAACACTGCTTTGACAGATTTTTTTTTTTTTATGAGCTCCTTCTGAAGTTCCCAGGATAATGCTGCTTTTCTTTCTTTAAGATTAGCGCATGTTGTAACTATAATATTGATAACCAGATTCAATTTGTTCTTTGTGCTTGAGCCATGAAATCCAATCTCTAAATCCATGGATATATTGAGAAAGGACATGACATTTTTTTAAAAAAAATCAAATATTA
Organism: Siphamia tubifer; assembly: GCA_020466265.1. NCBI lineage: Eukaryota > Metazoa > Chordata > Actinopteri > Kurtiformes > Apogonidae > Siphamia > Siphamia tubifer. The sequence continues at coordinate 37,860,393 of CM035803.1, read as the reverse complement.
CCTTTCATTTTCATCCCTTGGTTAAAATAATCACTCTTTACTAGGCACCCAAAGATAATTCTTGCTGCATCTGAGCCACTATTCAGATTAAAAGACTTTTCTGGGCTATTGTCGGCGCCTGGGGACAGGTCTTCAGATGTCTGCTCAACCACAAGTGTGTTCTGTGACAAACTCATAAGGGACTTAAAGGCACACTTTTACCTGCCCAAAAATACACTATTGTCTACTGGTTCATTAAAATGTCCTCTCATTTGGTTTGTATGTAAATGCCAGCAAGGAGAGATAAATAACACTGGTCTACAAGAAAAATGCTTCTGGATTAAAACTAATGAAATTTCACCACCTGTTTGTTACTCATCATCTCAACCCGCTTTATCCTCACTAGGGTCACAGGGGTCACTGGGGGGCTAATCCAGCTACAATGGGCGAAGGCGGGGTACACCCTGTATGAGACGCCAGTTCTTTGCAGGACTGAACATATGTAGACAAACAAACCTGGAGAAAACCCACGCAGACACGGGGAGATCATGCAAACTCCACACATAAAGGTCTGGTGTTGGAATCGAACCAGGGTCCTTCTTCCTGTGAGGCACGAGTGCTAACCACTGCACCACCGTACTGCGCCATGTGTGTTACTGATTTTTTTTTTAAATTTTAATTAAAAAATTAAATTAAAAAAAAAAAAAACAACACTCAAGTCTTAAAAGCTGGTTGGCAGGTTTCCAAGATAAGTCTTGGGTCAAAATGTGAAATTCTTAGAATTAACAAGAGAATAGGTAATATTGGTGTCAGATCTACTTCAAAACACTGTCTGCACATTATGATCCTTTCACTTTACACGTTCTTTCTAGTGGAATATTTACTCATCCATTGTATACATGGACATAAACCACCATATATGTGGAATAACACACCATAATATATATTAAAAACATGAATTTTCCAGCACTTTTGTCATTTATTTTCTGATTCATCTTATTAAAGTACAGTATGTAAGATTTTAGCACATTTAATGTCTGAAGCAGATACTTTCTAAAAAACAAACAAACTGTAGAGCTGTGTAATATATCACAGTGCCATCAGATGATGAAAATGTACCTGATGATTAATTACTGTAGAAAGTGTGCTCATATCCACACAGTAATGACGAATAAAAGCCAGTTATTAGCACTGAACACCTGCATTTCTGTTTGCCTTGGCAAAATAGTAACTACAGGAAGCAAGTAAACCAGTAAAGTACAAGCACATGGAGGGGTGCAAAGAGATTATATCATTAAAATAAGGCTGCATCTATATTTATTTTTTATGTCAATTAGTTTTACATAGAAATGTGACCTAGAATGATCATAACAGAACAGCCACAGGGTCAAAGTGAGAAAAATGCACTTATAGATGCACTGTTGTTGTTTTCACCACTGGACACAGCTCTAAATGAAAAGAATGGAGTTTGATGTTGAAATGCTAGCGTTTCTTCTGCACAAGTAAGTTTGATAATGAAATTGATGAAGGTATAGTTATTATGCGATGTTATTTTCTTTGACAAGTTGGTTGTTTGCTGATCCACAGTTGACAATAACCAGTGACAGTTGTGACGCAGTTTTATTTTAAACAGATGTTAAGAGCAGCTATTAACAACATAAACTACAGAAAATGGAGGTGGTTTGTCATTTTACTGTGGCCATTTTCTGTCTAAAAACAGAATTAAGATAAAAGATTTATAACGTAAACCATGAAGACTATGGAAGAAAAGACAGTCGGCTTCAGAGTCTGATTTCAGCTTAAAAGTCTGGTTTTGACCAGCTCTATATGTAGACGGGGAATATAATTCTAAAAAATGTTGAGAATGAATTCAAATTAACCACATATACATCAAAAAAATTTATTTTTCAGCATTATTTTGGATTTAGAGTTGGCTTCCCTTGACTACTGGCACATATATGAAAACTATACATTCACACATTTTTGCCTAAATAACACACTGGTAGAATTTATCATCAAAATCATGTAGACTATTATGTGGCCAAACTGAATGTATGTTAATTACTCATTTCACTAGTGAAGTTCTACAATTTTTAAAGGAAAACTTGCAACTTGATTGACCATTAACAACACCAGGTTACCTTTTGACCATTCTCAAAACCAAGTATAATGTTTGCATTGATGTAAGTCGCATATGACTGTGTTTAACCACATTTTCTGAACATTTTGTCAATACAATGAACAAGCTACAGTACCATATTTTTTTGTCTCCAGGCAGGTTACACCGTGAACATCATATTAGCTTTCCAGCATCACTGATATTGACATTAATCATGTTGACATACCAAAAGAAGCAGTCACTTAGGGTAATTCGACCTGAAAACTTTACTCTTTATCACTTTTCTTGAAATGGCAATTTGAATTCTTTCATATCATTCCTTCTTTAAGATTTTTGTTAGATTTTCAGGTAATTTAATGCCATGGAAAGAAAGGGCACCAGAAAAGCCCTGAGAAGCAGAGAGATTGTCAGTGACCCTGATATTTCAGAAGTTTTTCCACTGGTTGAAAAGTTTAAAAAGGAGAAGTTGACTACGTACAAGGAAGTCATAGAGCTGATGACAAACAAGACTCGAGAAAAAACATATGACTCCTGAACAGTTTGGTGACCGTCTTAAGGTTCTATTAGGCAAGATCTACAGTGACACTGTCTGACTTTTGTTTGGCCATAGAGCAACTTCCCTCATGTTAGATCCAGTAGCTGAATGAGTACAGCCTTATAAGTGTCAGGCATACAAGGATGCATATTGAATATTTCTGCAAAATATCAATGTAGTCATTCATTTCATAAAATGCCAGTAACATTTAGATAGCTTATTTAAACTCATTCCTCCAAAAAGGCATTTATAGTCCCCCTCTACTATATGTTAAGTGTCATGACATAATGGTTGCTATGATGATCTAAATAAAATTGGATTGCAAAGGAGAAGTCACCCTTTAATCTTAAAAAAAAAAAATTTTAAATACTGATTTATCATGATAATTATTGACAACAATGGATATCAACATTTTATTAAGATACTATTTAATATAAAAGGAGAATGTGAGGTCATAGAAGCTGTGTTCTTACCCATATTGAGTCGATCTAAAAATGTGAAAATGATGACAAAGTATTTCTCAAAGCACAAGATAACGTTTTCAAATGTCAGCTTTGATTCAGAACCCATACATATTCAGTTTACACTCACAATGAAACCAAGACACCAGAAGATACTCACATTTAAGAAGCTGTAATCGGAGGAATCAGATTAGATTCCATCACTTAAATAGTTTTTGATTAACTGTGTGCTAAACAAGGGTTCCATTAATCCATTAACTCAAAGAACACCATCAAATGTAAACGGTGGAAAATGACATGATGTAAATACTGTTCATTTCACCTACATGAATGGAGACAATTGCCATGATTACGCAAAATAATTATAGTTAGCTCAAATTACTGTGACATGTAATAATTTAGTACATGTAATTTAAACATCTGTCAGACATATCCTCATTAACACAGTATGTTCTCATGAATCGTTCTCTCCCTCGGATGAGTGAAAAAAGGAGGTGGATTCATCACAGCTACATATATCACACAACAGTGAAGCATTCTGTGTTGATCATACAAAGGCTTTGTCACTATTACAGTTTCATAAACAGCAATGTCTGGAATACACAGGGGTGCTATGAGTGCAAAGTGTCTGAAGGACCAATGCAGACTGTGGCACACAGCCAGAAAACAAATGGTATGTAACACTCTCCTCCCTGTGACACGACTGGTGAGACAAACTGAGATGAAGGGTTCTACAAAAATGGCAGATTTTCCCCTATAGCAGAGAGACTATTAGGTCCACTCTTAGCTTGTTTTTACCCATTCTGGACAAAATGAAGTAACTCCCTTCATGCAACTGTTCCTAGAACTGCTTTTTGTATCAGCCTCACTCCAAAGAGACCATTTTTTCACTGGATATTGACAAGGACAAGGAGTTAGTTCGATTGATCTCTTCTTAAGACTGCCCTGTGATTCAACAGGTAATTGAGGATTTATTTGTATTTTTTAAATCGTCCTTCTTACCTTAGTCGTAGTACCATGTTCACCGCACCTTGTATGTCAGGAGTATCGTCATATGGTTCAACCTGAATAAAAGAAAATCTGATGATGTGGTTGTTGATTGTATATGCCAATACCTGACGACATCAGACTAACAGAAAATGCCTCCTTTCTTCAAGAAGAGGCCACTTAACTGTATCCACATTGTGTACGAGCAAGAAAGGAGGCTATTGAACTTAACACAAAGATATACTTTAGTCTAAAAAAATGTTCTCTATTAATAGCAAGCAAGGTAAGGCTTTAGGGGACAAAAGGGACAGAACATAAATGGTGTATAATACAAATATTGGATACTATTAAAGTAAATTGACTCCATATGATGGAGGACAGACATTAGAGTTGAGAAATGACCGGTGAGTGGCTGTCATAGTTAATTTCTGACTGGAGAACATGACTACACCTACAACTGCATTGGCTCATTTTCAAAATGACAATAGCCTTAGAAAATGGGTTACAATGGCACTGAGCCCTAAGATGAGATACACCCAGACACTGAGCTACCACTACCAGGGTTTGACAGCCATTTACTTTGAGTTATTACTGCTGAGAGCCTCCCTCCAGAAGACATCCAAGCATGTACACGCACATCAACACATACACTTACACAGTTAGTATGCACATCCACAGATGTATGCCAGCAAACAGACAATTAGTGTGGCATCAAGGTCATTGAATCATGACAAATTAGTGCTGCAGCAGAATCCCTCACCTGGGGATGCTGAATAGACAACCCTTCAATAGGGACATTGTTTGCATTCTCCTCATTCTAGGAAAACAAAATGAGAGGTATAATTGTGCAAATTCTATTACATCCATGGTAAACATCAGATGAGGAATGACCTTAAATGACACAGCAACGTAATTTCTAAAATAATCAATATGGTACGATTGACTGGCTTGGTCAGAGTTTATAACAGGCATGGCTGTTTAACTCTAATCGTGTAAAAAATAAAGTGAAATAAACATTCATTCTGGATTTCATGATTGCAAAGACTTCTGCAGAAGCCAACGGGTTAATTATGTTAACAAAAATGCCTTGTGACAAGGCAGTTATATTTTTAACTATGAGGTAAATTAGTAAACAAGAAGAAGAAGAGCCAACTTACATCTTTGGCCTCATCTCTGACCCTTCGGGACTGAAGAAAAGATCAAACATAAGTCACCTACAGCTTATCAAAAATGCAAAAAAAAATTACACACTCTTCATAAGCTATAAAGACGCTGTATTCATGTGTTTATCCATCTGTCAGTCAACACCTGCTTTTTACCAGAAACAAGCAAAGTGTGACTGATTCTGACAAGGCTGAGAGTAATAGAAAAAAAATGAAGACACAATTTGGTATGTAGTGCACTACCACTCCGCTTTATTTCTTACATCAGCTATGAGCTATTACTTATTGCATCACCTTTTAGAGCTGAATTTCTTTATCAAAGAGCTCTTTGATCATAACTGACTATTTCCTTCTGCCACAAATCCTTGCAGTTATCTTCCGGCTCATTACAGTGACCTCATGAGGCCATCTGCTATCCAAAAACACAAGCTGATCAAGGAGGGAAGGAGTGTTTAAGGTTCAAGACAAAAAGGAAAACGTATATAACAAACCAAGGCATGGCATGCAGAAATATGGATATAAATGTTAATAATCTTGTAATTTTGTCTAAAGTCTTATTTAAAAAAAAGATTATTACAGTCAATAGTGAGAAGGAAGTTATGTTGATCCTGTTTTAATTATGCCATTATTTGCACACGATGTTTAAAGTGTAAAATGTAATTTCACTTGAGTTGTAAAAGTGTCGAGTAACTGTAGAGGTCTTCAATATTTTCATCATTTCAAATACTTTAAAGATGCTCTCAAAATTGTAGTAAAATGTGCCACAGCAGAGGTTGTTTTGGTGTTGGCGACGTCTGTGATGAGACATGCACTCCATTAAGGTGTTTAACACAAGGTAGACATTTCTTTACTAACTTTGCCATAAACTCAAACTTTCATGGCTTGTAAAATCGTTTTTTTAATTGACAAATATTTTATGTGAAAATGGTTCCATAATTATTTGTTTCATCTCCACTGACCTCTCCATACAGATGTGGGGAAAAAAAGTTTTTGAGCACCCTTAAAATTTTACATAATCTCAAGTGTTATCATGAAATATTTAAATAAAAGCATTTTTGTGTGTGTTTCAGAAGGTGTAGCTACATAAGACAGACATAAACAACTTCTTTTTTTTTGTTAATTGTAAATAAGAAAAAATAACGAAACAAAATTTTTGACACTTTCAACATATGTCCTGGATGTGTTTAATTATCTACTCAAACATCCAGGTTTGACCTTGCTAGAACAGTGCACATGCAGAAAGGAGCATGTAGGTTTAGAGAATGGAACAATACTTGATAGAGATCAATGACTGAAGAAGGATTCTTAATGTTATATATTACAAATGCATGGGGTGTCCAAAATCCTTTTTCTACCATTGTAGATCACAGTTACTGTTTAAATCCTATGTATTTGCAGGATAAACTGATAAAGCTGGGACTGCACATGAACTCTTACTTACTCTGCCCTGATTCACTGCTGCTTTTCCTTCTTCACTACCTTCATCTAGTTCATCATCGCTCCACTCCCAGTCTCCATCCTCAGTCTTGTGGAGGTGCCCACTGGAACCCGGGACTCTCCTCACCTAGACCATGAAAACATGAATACAACCAAAACGTTGTCTATTCACAACATATATTCATTCAGTAAAATATGTACACCCACACATTGTGCTTTACCCTCTGAAGGTTTTTTTCATTTTAATGGCCTGACATGCCTCAAGGACACGTTTCTATTCCACAATCGACTAGCCGCCCCAGCTTCATGTCTGTAGAATGTACTTCCACAAAATCACAGTGAAGTAATTTAGTGTGATGAATGTGTCTGGGAAGTAAACTCAGTGTGATAGCAAATTGTAATTCTTTGTCCCTTTGATCAGTTTGAAGCTATTATTGAAGTTCTTTTCCTTCAGAATGAATTACTGCTTAAAATCAGTCAATAGTATATTTTGTATTAAAACAGCGTGTTTGCATTCGCTGGGCAAAACATGACATTTAGAAAATAAAGAGTATTGTACCCATCAATGCTACTAATCATATTGCTAATAAATTAGTGATGGTTTTGTGTTTTTAAAGGTTACTGATATTGCTACTCAATTCAGTTTAATTTGAATATTTACTTAATCCTTGAAAAATAATTCAGATTTAATGTATTTGCAATGAGATGCATTTTCTTTTGACAAAATATAGAGCATTAAAACAGTTCAGGTGAAAATATTGTCGGAAAATATTTTCATACTGAGGTAAAGTGATTCAAAATCACTATCTTGAAATGTCCAAAGATAGAAAACATATTGATGAATGCTGATATGTCATACAGTAATGATAAAATAACTGATGAAACTGACCACTTTGCCAATATCAACCTAATGGTTCAATATTTAATAGGGATGGGGATTTTAATGACTTTTAAAGTCACAATCAATACAATCGATTAGTCACAATGTCACTGTTAACACAGACCCACCACCCAAACGAAACCAAAATAATAATAATAATAATAATAAACAAAAACTGACCAACAAAGTAGTGGGTGAATCACTAGTATTTCGAATCATTTTCACAATTCATTAATATATGCAACACACAACAGAAACAATGTCAAAAATATTAACTGTCCAATCTCTAAGAAGCAAAACATAAAAGTCCTTCCTCCACCATTTATTTCAGCTAGTCAGTTAATCGATTATTCATGCACATCCCTAACATTTTTTATCATCTCAATAGACATGGTTTGGGTACAGCACAATGAATACAACGTAAAATACCAACTCAATGTTTTCCACTTGGTTAGACACCACATAAATATAACTGCTATAAGCATAGAGGAGTCAAAGCATGTAAATAAGGCAGAGTCATTGCCAAAGCCTGTGACTGTTTGCTGTTTGCTACTTTGTGAGCATATAAAGCAAGCAACAGATGAATAGTCTATGAGTGCAGATGAATATGACAGCGGGGGCCACACTGTTACAGAACAGAAAAGACAGCGCACACAACTGTAAGTCACTAACACTGGGGGTCATACATGGAAATTCCCCAGGTCTACTCAAGGTCAACGTTAAAAATAAATAAATAAAAAGCTCTACCCTTCTTGCAGCATCAGGTTTATTTTCCAAACCTGACAAAGAACCAAGGCTCCCCCGGTTCTGCTCACGGTCCTTGAGCAAAACAGATACAGATCAATCCACATAGCAGCCAAAAATGATCATGATCATTCACACCAACACCTACAAAGTGTATGTGACCCCATGCAAAGATATAAAGACATTCAAGGAAACATCTCAACATCAGAGTGTGAAAGCAACAAGTAATATTTGCATTTACATAAAGACCACAGGCTGCATATTCAGATAAAGACTGTGTACACTCTCCAAAGCGTCCATGCAGAGCACACTCATTATTCTACCATTACTGTGAGCTAGACCACAGCTTTTAGCTCAATCGGAATCATTTTCTATTATCTCACTTATTTATTGTGTAACAAATCAATGAAACAGCCCACCTCTTTTGCTGCATGCAACAAAAATCTAATCTTTAAACAGCAATGCCTCCAAATGCCCTTGTTGGAATTGTGATAGTGGGTGTTAGGTCGCCCCCTGCTGGTCAATCAACTCATATGTATCTGCAGTGCACACTCTGTGACTCTGCAAATGACCCTATTTTGGATTCCTGCTTCAGCCACGTCTATACTCTCAATATCTCATCTGCAGCAGTAATGGCCCATCATACTCTACTATGCACCACTATTTTTCTTTAAATCAATCTCTGTTTTCAAAGAGCACGCTTATGTCTCATGTATTAATGTTGTTTTTGAGAATAGTATATGTGCACTGAGAAGGATGAATACAACATAAAGGAAAAATACAGCAAAGAAGAGAGTCACAATAGAGGTAAATGCATCAAGGACAAACTACAAAGACACAGGAAAAAAACTCAACCAAATACTGGGAGCATGAGGTCAGTGTGGTCTTTCCTACAAATAAAAAAAAAAAGTCAAATCATCCACAGACAAAAATGTCTCCACAGTACTGCTTGCCGCTGCAAGGTTTGGGATACGTTTGCTGAGCGTATAACGTGGATTCCTCTGTAGGTCAAATCAGCACAAAACAACAAGGACAGGGATCTTATTTCATTGAGCAAAGCTTTGATGCAAATCAGACATTGCTTGGCCACAGTTAGGTATATCACATTTAATAGCCATGCACCTGAAAGGATTCCATCTGCACTTTTCTCTTTTACTTTATTTTAATTGATTGATATCTATACTGAATTTTATGGATTGTGTTTTAACTGTAATTGTTAATTTTTAACATGTCTTTGTTGCCATTTTTATTAAGTTGTGTATGAATGTGATATACAAATAAACCATGCTTGCTTGCATTTATAGTTCAGAATAAAACGACTCCACAGTATTTAAAGTCTAGTCAATAAAAGACACACATTGTTTCTTTATATATATACTGCAATGAGAGTTTCTAACTACTGCTAGTTCTATAGATGACAGTGGTTACTATGTTAACAGATTCACATGCAAAGCTTCTATTTTGTTTTAATATTACGTCACACACCATTAACAGCCCTGCTCTCCACTATGTCCTCCATTTACTCCTAACTATGTCAGTGAATTTCCACCCCTCCGCTGGGCCACTCTGCCTTCTGGCAATAGCCCTCTGTTCTCCTTCCTGTCCTTGCCATTCAGGTGGTGTGTGTTATGTGACTCCAACATCAGCTGTGCCTCCAAACCTGCACTTATTCTCAGGAAAGTGCAATGAGAGGCCAACAAAGCAGACGGCTTAAAAAAAAAGTTTCTTCTTCATGCCTCAGGTTCATGAAATCCTCTTAGCCATGTGAAGAAATCTGCATCTACGTATTCTGTGAGACTGTCACTGTGGGTTCAGTGGCCTGTATTTTCACATCATTTACACAATAGTTTGGAGATAAAGTGTTTGAAGAAAGTGAGAGTGAGTAGCTTGTGTTGACTGTAAATGCAACATCGTGGTGGATGGAGAGACACTTCTGTTGCTCTGCCATAATGCGTCATGTTTAGTCAATAGCAGTTGATTTACAGGGATGTTTGTGCAAACATACCTTCTTCGCTCGCTGGGAAATCTTTGGTGCACAACACAAAAGCTTTTCGACTAGATATTCTTTGTTCTGCAAGAGAGGAAAATATCTGTCAACACGTTATTATTAAACGAAATAACAGATTTAATGAATGAAAAATAATGTCACTAAAAATTGATAAGTTGAGATGCACTTTTCTGTCACAACATACATTTCATAGCTATATTCATTACACCAAATGTCATTGAAAGTCTTTTTCATGGAAATGTAGTGCGTTTTATAAATGCATTTAAAATATCTAGGGATTTTTTTCCACATCAGCAAAATAAAATCGACAGAGAAACAAAATTAAAAAGAAAAAAAAAAAAACACATCACAAAACCAACAACATTAAATTACTTCAACAAAGTCAGGTTTTGCTTATAGAACATTTTTAAAAATGCTTAAATTGCAAAATTGAAATTGTTCCTTGGGAGATGTTTCTTCTTCAACAAAAATAACAATGCACCCTGTTATATTGACTGCATACATGTTTCTACACTCAAATATGATACAGAGATTTACCAAAAAAAGAGAAGAAAAAAAACCCATTTTGTTTTCAGTTCACGTAGCCAGAAAACAATGAACAAAACGTGTAAATCATTCTTAGTTGTTTTTGTGATGCTGTGGTTAAAGGGCTTTTGTAATTATTTGGATGTGATGAATTATTTCAACCTTCAGACTGTGAACTGTGTGTGTGCTTTTATTCCTTGGTGTTTTTGTTATCTTTCTATATTATTTATGACTATCTCTTGATGCCACGGTAGAAAGAGAATTACAAAAAAAAAAGCACAATTGATTTCACTGATTAATTGATGTATTGCTTTCTGTCCTTCTCCCTTGCTGTCTTTTATTATTTATATTTGTTATGGTAACTATAACCATTGACTTTGAAATTTTCAATCTTAAAAATTGTAATCTGAAAATGAAAGCTTTATTTATTTTTCAGTCATACCAACCAGCTCTATTTAAAAAAAGTTAAGTAAAATTGACCGAAAATAAAAACATCCAGAAAACCCAACCCGCGTAAAAACATTTTGTCAGAACTTTTTTAGTGTACTGAATCTCTGATATAAAAACATCCATCACTGGGAATGAATCTGATAATGTCATGACTATTGAAAACTCAAGCTAAATAAAGGGACATTATTACATTCAAATTACTAAAAACTCAGAGTGTAAAGCTAACTGAGCTCTGATGTCATATTTATTTCCCTTGCAGAAACTTAATATGTCTTGTTGTCTTGGTTTCTGTGATGAATGCATTACTCTCTTGAACGTTTAGGCTGTATTTTGTTTGATGTGTTCTTTTATGTATGTGCATTATAAACCTTTTGCAGGACCCTAAGGACAATAATTACGAGAAAAAACAAAGTCTGGATCTGAGATGATATAAATACCTTGGCCTTTTGGAAGAATTTACACTTCAAAAGCTCTGCAGCTGTAGGCCTAGAGATAAAGAAAAAAGCACTGTCTTTAGAAAACACATCTCAACACAACCCTTGTTGAATGTTAAATCTGTCCTTTTTATTGATTAAAAATTGCATCATTGGCCCTTGCTGTTGAAACATTTGGCTGATATATGGCGTGTGGTACGAACCTTTTGGCAGGATCCTTCTGAAGGCACATTGTTATTAACTTTCTAAATGATTTGCCATATTTTTTGAGCATTTCCTTGTCCTCTACACCTGTCTCTAGAGTGGGTGGATCATTTTGTAGCGTGAGCATTAGGACCTAAAACGACAAGGGGAAAAAAAGCCAGTTTATAACCACCCACATATTTCAGCAAATACTGTAGAAGTGATCAAAGAAACTCACAGGAGGAAACCGTTTCCTCCAAATGTGTTGTTTGTTTTTCCAATTGTTATAAACAAACCCAGAAAAATAAGAAGTTAAACAAGTTTTACATGCTAGCACTGCCTTCTCTGTGTATTTTTTGTTTTCATTTATCCCCGTGGTCTTACATGTCAGCAGTTTGAGCCATAACGTACATTTTCTAAATCTTGTTTCTTTTTCCTTTTATTGTCAATACTACACTTACCAACTAACTAGTGAGACAGTACATCCAGCAAACTTACCTTCATGGGAGGGTAGCGGTGATACGGTGCAGAACCTGTTGCTAACTCTATGGCTGTAATTCCAAAACTCCATATATCTGCTTTAAAATCATAGCCTCGTACCTGTGGCAACAATAACATGTAAAAAGATCATTTTTTAAGGTTTGCATTTAGAAGCAGATTGTGAACTTTCTGTCAGGACAAAACTACCACAATTGTGTCTGGGTTTGTGGGCAATGTCAGGCGAAACATTTGGTGGTGATTTCATGACTTTAATCCTAAACTCTGTGACTTTTCGGCTTCTTTTGTGTTTTCTAGAGAGAATATTATGGGATGTTGGGAGTATTTTTTTTGTCATTTTATCAAATGTTTCACCAGACTTGAGTTGCCTGCAAAATTTGGTGAGTTTTCGTGCATGTTTAGGGGGTCAATTCCAGTTTAAACTGAGGGTAGACAAAATAATAATATAAAAACATTACAAATACAATGTTGCAGGGTTCGGCCCCTAATTACTGAAATATACCCACTTAATACAACTGTCTATTTGTTAAAAAGACAAAAGATACATTTAGTTGAATAATAACAAAAATATCCAAGGTGTGGATTCAGTCTTTTAGGTTCTAATTGAGCTGAACTGAGCTATATACGTATATAGATTTTTTTCGTTCAGCTTGCTTTGGTCTCAGTGTAGCTAACCAAGGGGACTCAACAGTTCCATGAAAACATGTATTGGGTGAATGTCCAATAAAGACAACCTTGCCACACCATACATTCCCTGTTACTTTTCCATAAACTGGGATTTTTTTCACTCACAGTTTATGGTCATGTCCACAACAAACATTTGAAGATATTGTCAAAAGTTATGTTGCAAATTTTACAAAAATAAAAAATTATATATATATATATATATATATATATATATATAAAATGTACGAGTAGGGTAGGATTCCGTTAAAGTTCTGGAAAACACATTACATATATAACAGGATTAAATGTGTTGTGAACTTTTTTCTTTAAACAGAGACTGACCTGTTCCATCACCTCTGGTGCCATCCAGCATGGTGTCCCAACAAATGTCTTCCTCACTTTGTTCCTCGTCATATCCCCCCCAGTGGCTAAGAATGCACTCACTCCAAAATCTACACAAATAAGTAAACAATACATAATTCATGTTGTGCAAAATGTAGATACTTTGCATATATTCAAGCCATAGTGGAAGCAAAAAAATAACAATTACAGTCAGTACTGGTCAGTGTTTTACTGATAGAATATTCTGTGTTGAACTATGTTTGGATATCTGAAAAGTAAATACATTGACAGAATGTGTAGAAATATATAGAAATTATCCAGGGCTCTATAAATATTTACTCTGCAAAGATGGAAAAGCTAACAGCAGATTAAGCTCAAATTAATAACAAGTGAAGCTTTAGTAATAAACAAAGAACAGCCACCAGAAGAAAGAAATCAGTTTAGGTTATGTATGATCAAGATAGAAAAATTATTTATTGAATAAACACTGTGCACTGTAAGTATTGATAACTCATCATAGGAGAGTTTTGGGAATATTATGTTTTTGGTCCGACTGCCGCCACCAGCTCCACCAGCCCTGCTGACTGAGTCACTGTCGGATATCCCTCATGTTAATGTCATAACTTTAAAAATATTGGGTTTAGAAATACCATATTTTCCATATCAATCAATATCATGGAAAGGAAGAATTGATTTGATTTTGGATTATTTAACATTTCTAGATTGCTCACAAGGAGGTGCTCAAAAGTTTCAAATCACTAATATCACAGTAATATTCATATCTCTGGAACTAGTTTTCTGATTGACTTCAAATCACATGTAAATGAAAGGTCATGACCTGAGAATGTCTCACGCCATGACATCATTAAGGATCGGTGGTGTTCAGGGATTTACCTTTAACTGTTACTTCCAACGGTCTATGCCTAGTTTTAATGAAGTTGTTGTTTGGCTTGTATTTATGTGATAACGTGTGTATGAACTAAATAGTTTGCTATGATGTTTGTTCATTTATTTTTGCTTATTGTCATAAAAACATTGAAAGTCTTGTTTTACTGATACTAATCTGTGTATGAACTAAATATTGCTCCCATGTCTTTTTATTTGTTGTTGGCTGTTGTCAATAATGTTCAATGTCTGATCCTAAATAAACAAATACATTTTGAGTTAGTGTCAAATCAACTTATGTTGTTTAAGGTATATTTGAAAACAATGTGCAGCATACCATATGTGAATATTACATACAGTAGTGGGGGAAAAAAAGTTTTGACAACTTTAAAATTTCACACAATCTCAAGTACTACAAATATTACTATACTGAATATTTGTGAAAAAGCCTTTTTGTGTCATAAATAAAACTAAATGCTTCTAAAACCTTATACTAATAAAATATAATTCAAGATATTTTATGATTTCAACACTTTTTAACAAACAAAACACAAACATTGTAGCTACCAATAAGAAACTACTAAAATATATGTGCACACCTGCAATCTGAACAGATCCGTCTTCTCCTAGTAGTATGTTTCCAGCTTTAACATCCCTTAGGACATAAACAAATACAGAGTCAAACATCAAAATGTGGGGCAGCATTGATTCTTCCACTCATGTTCGCATCCCACCACTATCTGGAACTCTGCCCAAGGGCCAGATCAAGGTTTAACCCTGGCTCTCAGTGACCTTGAAAAGCAGGACATTAACTGCACACAATAACAGCACCACATAACAGGGCATAACAGGACATTTTAAGTGGAACATGGGGTCTCGGTATTCAGGAATAAAAGACGTAACCAGAGAAAAGACAAAGAACTGTATTAAAGTATTGAATAAATGTGTTACCTGTGAATTTGTCCATTTCTGTGCAGGTAGTCTAGACCTTCTAGAACTTCTTTTAATATTGTAGCAATAATGGGCTCATCAAGAGCTCGGTTTTTGTCTTCGTCTTTGCTTGTGTGCTTGATTATATCCAACATGGATCCTAAAAATAAAAAATGAGAATTAGGAAGAGAAACTGTAATAGAAAATAAGAAGAGGAAAACCATATTATCAGCATCAGCAAATGCCACTGTGACTTTAGCATTAACAGTCAAATACACCCAAATGACATAGCCACAATACTATCATAATAATAAAAAACATATATATATTACCTTCTCTTTTTGTGTGAAAGTAAAAAAAAAAGTGTTGTTTATTTGTGTATTTAAACTTTCTTCCGATCAATAGATTTTAGAATACAGAGGTTGAATGCCTAAAATATTGAAATCATTGAAATCAGTAAAATTCAACACAAGCCTGTGAGATTTTGTACTCAATTTGACAATGAAAACACAAAATTACACTCGAGACGGATATAAAATTACACTGCAGTACTCAACACTGCGAATCTAAGTGGAAAAAATATGAATTTATGAAAATATATCATATGAAAATATATCATAATAATTATCATTATTGTTGTATCTCCCAACCCAACAACAAATTATACATTTAAATCTCGAGGAAATATTTTTAGTTTAACCATGGGTGAAGGAATATCATTAGAACATCGAAATTATTACTTATGTGCTACAGTATTTACACAGCTCTTACTTAGAAATATTTTCATACAACGATTCTATGCATTCTGCTTATTCTCCACATTATTTCTAAGGTATTTCAATATAAATTGTACAAATGATTACAACATTGTAATAAACCATAAGGTACTTCTATATCAAAAGGGTTTAACAGACCAGCAGTCAGTCAGTTAATATATAGTCATATAAGTAACTGATATACACTAGTTAAACATATCTTGGCAGGTAAAACTTACCTCCACTCAGAAGCTTCATAACTAACCAAAGTTCATCCTTCACAACGAAGGAGGTGTAGTAGGTGACAACATTTGGATGGTTGCATTGGCTCATTGCTAGAATTTCTTTCTATTTTGAGAGAGACCAAAGAAAAAAAGTCAGTTAAAATGGTGTGATGTTTATGAATACTTTCTCCATAAATCCTACATTCATTTATCATGTAATAGATTATCTTAAAAAAAAAAAAAAATACAATAGACCGCTGAGAATATCAAAAACAAATAAGTAATTACAGCTTGAGTTCATGTTTTTTTTTTTAATGATTATGTATTTATTACAGGACCAGCATTTCATATACATTTATTATCCTTCAGTATATTGGGATTTAAAAGGTCAGAGAGGAAACAAAACTTTGTTACCGCTAGTTGAAGAAAAAACATATCCCCATGACGCAAGGTTTTGGCTGATGGTGTAGGTTTTCAAAGATGTTATGACTGGTGAAGATTTTGTGTCATGTAACTACTACAACTTTATGGCTCATCACCACACATGAAAACAATATTGCAGCTTCCACAACCATGATATTTTGCCTTCACTTTTCCACAACAGCATGACATACTGCCAGGTCATCTATCTACATATAATTTGGATAAAAACAGTGAGATATTGAGTGAAGATATGTGTTGTCAGATACTTGTGGTTTTCTCATGATTTCTGACCCTTGTAACTAACTGTGTATTGCAGCCTTTTTCATGAAGAAAAAAAAAATACATTTTAAAAATCCACTGACATGACTTTCAGGGTTTTTTTAAGGAAAACATTGCTGTTTCTGCAGATTTTTGGTTTGAGTTTTACCACTGCACAAAAGTCTGAAAAATAACCCTGCATTTTGTATTTTTATTTCCTATTAATTGTTGTTTTTGAGAAGAACATAACACAAATACATACAATAATAGAACAAACAGCCAGGGGAGAGCCCAACATTTGAGTAGCATTTAGTCCACACGTACATCACTATGCTCTTACAGTATACCCATATTAATTTTCTTCTTTACGGTAACGTTTGGGAGTAAACCATTGGAATTCTACAAAAGCCTGCCTTACAGTTAAAACGTATGTGAGCAATTTTGAATTTCGTTTGAATTATGTTTCTCTCCATAACATTATACTGTAAACTACATCAGTCCACCCATTTAAATGGTAGCCCCCAAATTTTAATCAAACCTTCTTAAATGGACTGCACTTACATAGCGCTTTTCCACCTTCTTTACATTAGCCTCATTCACCCATTCACATAGACACCAGTAGGTTTCTAAGGTTCTATCAGTCCTACTGGGAGCCTAAGTCAGGGTTCAGTGTGACGTGGACAGCAAGAACCGGGACATGAACCACCGACCCTTCGATCATTGGGCGACCCTCCCTACCAACTGTGCTACAGCCGCCCTTTTGACCCATTTCTTAGGCAAATTATTGAACACATGTTTAGTACAGTCATGTAATGATCCAGTTCTTTGATATTCTAAATTTTATGGCAATATTTTAACACCCAACAAAGAGTTCCATGGATCCAAGGGGTAGAAATAGTAAAATATTATATACAGGAACACCAACACTCCATGGACACTAGCAGCTGAAAAAAGCCTGTATTTATTGTACTCACCAACAGCTCATCCATGCTGGTCTGGCATTTTTCCAGGTTGATTCTCTTTATGGCCACGCGTTCCTGTCTGGGGGTACAGAGGGCCGCCTGCACCACAGCTGTGGCCCCGCTGCCTGGAATCATAGTCACAACACAGCCATGAAAAATAAGGCAGGAGCAAAGGGAGACTCACATCATGCACAGCTGGACCTCTGAACGCAGCATCACTCTGCAGCGTATGGTATGTGTATGCCTCCTGTCCCTCTGTTTGTGTTCATGTTATGACATTCATCTTCTATATATGCTGGGTGAAACATTGGACAAACACAATTACATCAGCCATCTTCAAGTGGAGCACTTTCTACAACATGACAGGCCATTTACTCATTTAACAGGTTCATTACAAATCAGGCCAAGCTGGAGTAGTGAAGTTGTTCACACCAACAAGCTGTGACCAACAATATACTGCTTGCCAACTGTTAGTGACAGATAAGAAGAAGTAAAGAACACATGAGATCTGACTGCTAACCAGCTGATTATGAGAATGGAGAGGGGGTCCCACCAACTCCTCACAGTCAGCAGCACACAGCTGTAACACTGCTTCTTATCAGTAATGATATGACTTGTCAGCTCATCTGCACTGCAAATGCATGTGCCAAAAATATTCACACAACTTCCCTTTGTACTTTGTCAGTAAATGTAAAATTCTGACCAGTGTGTACTGAATAAAAAAGTATTCAGTACAGTGATTTTTGGATAACCCTGAAACTAAAAGTAAAAGAAATGTCTAAAAATAAATGGTTCAAGAAAACGCAAGCTGCTGAATTCCAGAATAGCTAAATGTAGACTATTTATTTAATCATTTAGAATTTATGGGGAAGCACAGCAAACTTGACTGACTGGTTTTTTTTTTTATGGGAATTGGTGTTGCAACAATTATGATCAAATACTGAATATGTTGTTCATCTGGTTATAGTTTAATTTATCAATCCAAGTAATTAAAAAAAAACTCACAAGTATGAGGATGTTGGACAACAGCTCAACAAAATAGCTTTAGACTTACTTTTAAAGCAGTGCTTTATACTTAGAATAATTTCTAGCATTTATTAACATATAAACAGATACATTAATCCACATAATCAATATTTTAATATACATACAGTCCTGTAGGCTATATGTAGTTTGTGCTGAAATGTGTAACGTGAAACCAGCACCAGCGTCCTTTCCATTCAAGGTGATGTGAAACTTGTGTTGGTTAATTCCGCTTACGTGCCATCACATAATGATCATACTTCTGAAACACCATCTGATGATCTTTAAACATCCACACTACCTGTGCTTTTACAGACTATAGCTTTAAAACTGGACATGTGCCACAGAGAGGCTGCGTGTTCGTTCTGTGACTGTGTGACATGTCCAGTGTTCTCCCTCAGTTGTAATAACATAGCCACTGCTACACACACACACACACCGGTAGTTTCTAAATGTGTGTGAACATCCGCATTGCTTTGCTACCGCACATGAAAAAGCCGGTAGGCCCTGGTCGTCACCCACAGCTGATAACCCACCAAGACGTGTCTTCCTAAGACATTACTGACAATCGTGGGTACTAACCTATGACTTCTTGCAGCTCGTATGACTCCCTGGTAATGGGCCAGCTGGGGGTCGGCACCGGTTGCGGCTGGTGTTGGACCGGAGCCGGAGATTCGCCTTGATCCGCCATGATGGTAATGATGATGATGATGATGATGATGGTGGTGGTGGTGATGATGCGCTAGTTAGCAGCCTCTCAGACGGACAGACACTGAGAGGCAGGCAAATTTGACCTCACCTCCTGACTACAAGTGTCAGCTGGCAGCTGCTGCAGCGCAACTACCGCCCGACACGAGACCAACCCGGAAAATAACGGACCACACACATGAGCGCGCGCTGAACACACGCGCGCTCACCATGCCGTGACAGTGACATGCCACGAGCGGACACAATGGTTCAATACACACAGGGGGCGATCATTAAATCACCCAAAGGACCCCACACGGCTTCGGATCGGACACTTTGTACAATCATATGAACTGTACCTTATTTATGCCGATATTTACGAATAAGATTTATTATTTTAAAACAAATTATAAATAGTAAACAATGAAATGAACTGACAGCCTCTTTGTGTGAGATAGTGTCACGTTGTGTTACGACCAAATATGTCACGCAGTGACACCAGTCAGAGCTGCACCCGAACCCTCAAAGTGCAGCTGCGAACACCAGACACTAGATGGCGCCGTTGTATTTCATAACAGTGTCGTTAAATGGACAGTATGTCAAAGAGCCGCTAAATGAAGACACAACACAAATGCAGTGGTGACCAACAGTACTAGAACACTTGGTATATTTAAAAGGTTCCATAATTGTTTGTTTGTTTTTTATCACCAGGCTTCTGACCCTGCACTAAAAACTGTCACAACCATGCACAAAACCTGTATTACTGTAATGTCACTTTCCATCTGTGCGGTAAACTATTATAATTACCCATTTTATCTGCACGACTGATTTGTTAATGCCCACATTCTCGTTTTGTAACTCTGGACACTGCATAGAATAGTGATATTTCCCTTCATGTATAACTATATATTTTTGTTTCTTTTCTCCCTCATAAATCTTTACACTTTTCTAATTTTTCAAAGTGTATTGTTGCTCTTATATTTATGAACAATAGATTAACTGGTTCTTGTCCTCAATATCTCATTGCATTGGCTGTGTGTTAACTTGTATATGACACATACATTTAATATGCAGTCTTTATTATGCTCTCTAAACCTTAAAATAAAACCACTATAAGGAGATTTACGAAATTTCCTTCATGAAAAAAAGCTTATTTCACTGTCAATGTCACGAGATCATGTTCCTTCACAGAAGAAGCCATATCCCTTCTGTAATCATTGTCTGTCAAAATTATAGTGATATAGTTTTGGACACAGCTGTGTGCTTCTTTTAGAATATAAAAGGCCGATATCCTGATCATTAAATAGCCTACATATTACATATAAATTAGATTTAAGAAATTCACTATAGAGCAAGCTTATTTTATGATTATGAAATATTTTTTGGAGACAAAGGACTAGAATAAATTAAGCATTAAACCATTGATTAAAGAAAATGTTGGCTTCTATTTGATTTTTTTTGTAAGGGAAATCTTGTTACTTCCAAAAGAGTGCATTTTGGCTTCTGTTTTATTTATTTATTCATGGAAAGGACAGTCTTTCATTTCTAAAACAGAACATTTTGGCTTCTGTTATATATTTTCGGATGTAATTTGTTAAATGCTTGTCACAAAATAAATCAATGAAAATAGACCAGTATGGGATGCTACAGCCTGACTGCCATTAGGTGGGGGTGTTTACCAAGCATGAGGATGATACATTCAGCTTTGAAACATTATGGTTTACTTGCTTTGACATTGCACTGTTTTTACACAACCTAATAAATGTGACTTACGTGACTCGTCGTCACAATTAAACACCAACCTAACAGGTCAATTATCATGAACTAAATGCAAAGTGACAGTAAAATAAGCAATATGAGCAAAACAAAATGACGGTTTCAATATATATATATGTATAGTTAAAGGCGAAATGATGTTATTTTTGAGTGACAGATGCAATGAAATCCAGTTTTGTGTCCATTACGCAGAGGTATAACGACTGTATTGCATGGCATTTCAATGCACCAATCACTTGCTGAGACTGAGTCTACTTCCCTACAGTGGGATATCTGAGGGGAAACGGACGGACGGAGATCTACACGAATATCTCATCATCATCAGCCCCAGTCTGCTCGGTCAGATCGACTGTGAGAGCTCGACGTGACACAGCGGGCCACCGAATCCTCTTTCGACCGAGTCACCGTGTCTGCACCGGAGACATGGCCGGTATTTTGGCGTGGTTTTGGAACGAGAGGTTCTGGCTCCCTCATAATGTAACCTGGGCTGACTTAAAAAACACAGATGAAGCAACCTTCCCCCAAGCCGAGGATCTGTATCTGGCGTGTCCTTTAGCATTCTGCATCTTTATGATCCGGCTGGTTTTCGAAAGGTGGGTCTAAAACGCACGCGATGTTCCGAGTGGCTTTAAATACATTTCGCTATGTCTGTGTAGTGTTTGTGCTGAATGATGTGGCACAAGCCGCTGCCTGTGTTTGTCAGTCTGTTAACTAAACAATGGCATCTTATCTGGTTAGCTCACAAATCACCAGGGTAGATCATCCTTCTTTCTGCAGGCCTGCAGCAGTACGTTCTTGTCTGCATTTGATGCATCTGTCAGTGTATACACACACACACACACACACACACACAGCACCGGGACAACTTACCCATACCTGCCCAATTCTACTCAACATCAAACCCCAATTTCTTGCTAAGCGCTTCATTTTGACTTCAGCGATCCAGCTGTGACACCATGCGCGGTGCATTACCCTAACCTCTAATAACATTATACAGTCTGGAAGACACATCTAGGCTATTAATGGGTCAGGGGTCTCCTTTTGGGTCAGAGTCTTTAATTTTCCATTTAACCTCTTTCCTTATGTGAAGTATTTATGCAAAAAAGTAATACAATTAAACAGTATAACCAGATATTTAACCTATGAGTGCTTATTATATAATACAGTGCATCCTATATTTACATTATATTTAAATAAATGCTAACTTTAATAGTTTACTTTTCTCACCACTGCCTACCAAAAGAGTATTAAGTTAAACTGTTGTGTAAATGTGGCCAAGTACCTTGTGACAAAGATGAAAAAAGTATCTCCATGCAGCTGAGACAGTGTTTCAACCATAAATTGCCTTCCTCAGTCCTCAGGACAACATACTGGAGACTATTTGTGGTTAAAACATGAAAACTAGAATAAAAGATCTTAGAAGAAGGCAGCAGCATGTCAGTATGTTTTCATCAGACCAGTTCCGATGTACCTCCATCCTTTAAAATAATCAGTTGATTCCAGACATGCCAGAGCGCTGCCTCTGTATTAACACAAACCGGTGTCATGATATTTTAATTGCAGGTTTATTGCCAGACCATGTGCGATGGGACTGAAGATCCAAGCTAATGGGCCCCAGAAAGCACAGCCCAACGCCATCCTAGAGAAGGTTTTCACTGCTATAACCAAGGTTGTGTATGTGTTTCCTCCTTATTAAGTCATACACCATGGACTTCAATGAAAGCAACATCTAACTGTTGATCTTTTCTGTCCAGCACCCAGATGAGAAAAGACTGGAAGGCCTTTCCAAGCAACTGGACTGGGATGTACGGACCATCCAACGCTGGTTTCGACAACGCCGCAACCAGGAGAAGCCCAGCACTCTCACTCGATTCTGTGAAAGCATGTAAGATACTTGAATTAAATTTTATTGCTGCTACTTTTATGATTATTTAATTACTCTATAATGTGGTTGAACATTATGTCAGTGCATACAGCAAAGTGTGTACAAAGCATTTCAAATTATCATGCCCCAACTTTGATAGTAAAATTAGATATGACACCTACTTTGATCAATATCTCAATTAACCAGGTTTCCTGTTCCTGTATGCTCATTTTCATACTGTATGAAAATAAAGTGCACATAGAAGCAGTGTCACATTTATACAAACACCTTTGTAAATGGTGGCAGTAATGAATTCAGCATCTTTTACTGTCAAAATTAATTAGGTTGTTGAGATATATATATATATATATATATATATATATATATATATATATATATATATATATATATATATATATATATATATACACATACTTACGAAATTAATTCCAGAAGTGTTTTCATACCGTGAATTTTTCGACAACAGTCCTATTTTCCATGTAAAAGGCCTAATTTGTTCCAAGGCCCCCAATACTACCCCTCAAACCCTTTAAAATTATAAAAATGGACCAATTTTGTATCAAATATGTGTTAAAAGAAAATTTAGATTTAGATTTTAGCCCGTTCAGGCTAACGCCAGGTGTTGCTGGTGTACAAACACCGCCCCCCGGGTTTTACCTGTGAGAGCATGGCTTCGCTCAGATTCTGCTAGTCCAGGCTAATGTCCGTGTCCGGGACAGAAGAGTTGATCAACGTCTCGGTGAGAATGTGAATGCAGCAGTCTGGTGGATCATGTTTGGTGTTTAAATCCAGCTTCAGGTAGTCTGGTTTGTTTTCCAGTGATCGTAAATTGGCGAGCAGGAAGTGGCGGTCGGTTAGCTCTTAGCTTAGCTGTAAATCCACCGCGACAGCCCGCTCCGGTTCGGACGTCTCCGAATGGGCCTCTGTGGGGGGTAGGGGGACTCTGCTGTAGGATGCTGGACTGAGGTCGTGTCCCCGGTCCGGTCCTCGTGGAACGGCCCGCGTCTCCGCGCTTGAGGGGTCCAAGTTTTTACCAGTTTTCCTTAAGCTGATGATAGTCTGTCGGTCATATACTCTTCAGCTGAACTTTTGATAGTAAAAGCCCTGGTCTAGATGGAGACATGACCGTTAAAGTGTCTGTGTTACCGGGAGACTCAGCAGTTACAGCCAAACGCCGCCACTCTGTGATAAATGAGGGTCAAAGGGTAACGAAAAGCATCATGGGTAATTCCCTATAGCCAATGGGATGCTACGTACATGATGCATTTACCTAAATTACATGGAATGTACTGTATTTTTGTCTGGGAGGTTCCAGTTTGCTTTCATAAATAGAATTTTCCTTCGTATTCAGAGACGAAAAATTAAGGTAAAGGTTTTTTGTAACTTGGATTTTTCGTTAGCAAAGGCTTTCGTGTGTAGAGGTACCACTGTGTATAGCTGTTTAGAGACTTTACTGGAGTAAAGTTGCAAAACTGGAATTTTTGATTTCACATGATAATGAAAAATAATGTATTCTATGGGGATTAATTGCAGTTCTGTTGATTTTGAATGCATTGATAAAAAAAAAATGAGCCTAAATGCTGGTAGGCTTTGCTGTGGTCGTGTTTAGCATGGCTGTGTAAAACTGAACCTGCATGATACCAGTGTTGCTGTGAGATGAAGATGATAATCAAATGTGTCTCAATGCAAACCAACAAAACCCACTCAGCCTGTAACAGACAGTTGGCTAATCTGCAGTGGAGCGTTTGTCATCAGGGAGATTGTAGTTACTTAGCAGTGTGATGTTAAAGGCCAATGAGTGAGTGTGGCTGTCATAGCAGAGTCATGTCTGACACCAGTAGAGCCAATCTGGCAGTTAGAAACACAGCGAGCCTCACATCCCCGACCCGCCGGAGGCTTCTGTTCACTCAGGAGAACACTGTCGGCTGATTAGACCAAAGGACAGACTACAAACTCACAGAGGAATCTGATAAAAACGAGTCAGAACTGCTTCTTCATAAGCACACAGACACTGGAGGTATATTAATATGCCTTGATGAATTTCATTTGATTCAGTTGCACTAATGCTGTAATCTATATTCATCATGACTGACAACTGATAATATGTGGATTTGCACAGGAATCAGAACCACAGAGTTAGTCTTATATAACTCATATAACATAATGAGACATTATCCATAATAACAATGGTGTCATGATGTAGAAATTTTGCAATAGACATTCATCTATGATAAATTACCTTATAACTGGAGAAGAAACACTGCAGGAAGTTTGTGTTTATTCATAACATTGAGGTGTCATTAACTGAACCCAAGATTACGCAAATTACAAAGAAATTCACTTGGGTATCCGTATCAGGACAGGAAGTAAGTTATTGAAAATGTTCCACCCCCAGTTATAAATTCTTTGCACAGACTAAACAATAAGCAAATAAATAACACAGCATACATACTCTAAATACAATAAAGCAATATTGACACATCAACTTTTGTACAAAATGTCCTTTATTGATGAGGATGAACCATTTGGACCATTTGTCCATTCTATTTTTAATACGACATATTCCTCCCTGCCTACGGTGGAATTCTTCAAAGGTGGCTGGTTGCTGTCCTTCCAGCAGCGATTTTGTTCTAATTAGGCCTCATGCAGTTGTTGCAGACTGATCGTATTTGTCACAAGCGCTGATCTGCTATCTGTTCCTTTCACAATTCAAAGAGCATGACACAGACATTAAGAAGATAATAACAATATCGCTGCATAAAGTCGATTTTCCAGCTATTACATCTGTCACTCTTTACCCCGATATACACCAGAAACCATCTAAAATGAAAATGTTTTAATTATTTAGGCATGTTATCTTTTTTATTTAATAGAAGATGGTATAATTCATTCAAGGCCTATTATCGGGTCAATTTTTGTATTATTCTGATCCTCTATTACAGTAGCTTTGATAATAAACTGTTAAATGGTCGAACAGCGTCTTATTTATTGTAAATATTTTGAGTGAAATGGACCCCCCCCCAACACACCCTCCCTTTCACTTCTGTGAGCAGTGGGCATGTATTCCTTCTGCCATTATCAACATTTCCTGAAAAGTTCAGCTAAATCCAGCCATAATTTTTTTAGTTATCTTGCTATGAAACACATGTGCCACCTCCCACACATACCTCCACCAATTTAATAATTTGTTCCTTGTGCCAGTATCAACATTTCCTGAAAATTCCAGCCAAATCTGTCCATAACTTTTTGAGTTGTGTTGCACACAGACAGACAAACAGAAAACCGCCAGCAAAAAACAACTCCACCATTCCTTGGTAGAGTAACGATCAACTAGACTCATGTGATAGATTTAGTTGATTTTTGCCTATACATTATATCAGACTTTTCCATAAATGTTCATACATAAGATTTTTTTTTTATTTTACTTAATTTGACAATGCTCAAACCATTTAGTTTGAGTAACTTACTGTAGCATTGTGTCTTTCAATATTATCTACATATAACTCCATTTTCACTTTCATTAGAATGAAATGGCTTCACGCGATTATATTATTTTCCTTAACATTTTGTTGTAGTGAAAACCACCCAAATCAAGACCAATGCCACAATACATATTGTAGCAAATAAAGTTAACAAATAATATAGATTGATATGGTATTAGGGGTGAAGTGGGTCTCCTCACAGGTGAATAGGTCCACCTGTGGAAGGCTTAGTGATTCATTTCAAACATGTAATGAAATGACATGTGAACATACATACATACATACATATATGCGAACAATCAAAACATAAACCATAATACAAATTTCAACGATCATAAGAATCTTAGATAGAAGAGTAGGACAATAGTTCAGATTAATCATGATTAAATATTCATTTTTAATGTATATTAATTGTTTTTTATTTTACATGAGAAAACAGATTCAAGAAAGAAGGGACTCAATATGTACTTAATGTGTTTGTTGCAAGTTGGGTGAAGCATTAGCCTTAGTGTTACCAGAATCCCTGAGTAGCGTATGCTTCGCGTTAATGTGGTATTTTCAGCTGGAAGTACTTTGGTGAAAAGAAAAGTTGATCTTGCAGAGTGTGCAAAACACTTTGTCAGTTGACTGTTATGTTTGGTGATCGGGTTGTACTCACATTTCTCACAAAATACACTAAGGCACAAAAATTCTGAGAAAAATATACAAAGCATGCTAACATTCACTAAAATCCACATGAAAAATCCAGAAAAAAACACAAAAAAAGTGATTCAAGTATCCCAAACATATGCAAAAAATATGACTTTAGATGGACACAGGATGACAATTAATAACCCTCGTCTCTGTATCTTGTGAAACACATTCTCTTATAAGTTGAACCAAGAACTTACATTTAAGTGGAATTCAGTGATATTCAATACATGTCTGGTCTTAAAGTAAAATCCTGAGTTCTCTTTATCCAAGACTGAAGAAAAACAAGTGATCTTGAGCCCAATCTGGGGTACTACACTAACTAAATACAACAGTGTAATACATAGGCTTTTGTAAGTGAGACAAAAGACAAAAGCCTTCAGTGAAACAAATGTAAGATAAGATGAGACCCCAATTA
The DNA here is from genome assembly GCA_020466265.1 of Siphamia tubifer. Taxonomy (NCBI): domain Eukaryota; kingdom Metazoa; phylum Chordata; class Actinopteri; order Kurtiformes; family Apogonidae; genus Siphamia; species Siphamia tubifer. The sequence goes on along the minus strand of CM035803.1, from coordinate 37,832,584 downwards.
AAGAGAAGATAACACACACAATACCAAAACTGAACTGCAGCATGAAGAAGTACATTTAATACTAAATATAACATATAACAAATTAAGGAAGTGAATATGGGAGGCCCTGCAAAAGGAACATGGCAAGCTATTAAAACAGACATAATAGAGACAAGAGCTCCAAGTGAGTGGGGAGAGGTCGCAACAATGTGAATAAACTAAAAATACAATAGTTAGTCTGTAAACATGAATTGTGCCTGGATTCTCATCAGTAATGGCTAATGTGAAGTAGCATTCCATACTACTTCACAACATCATTTTAGAAAATGTCATCTAGTTTTTCTTAAATAGAGAACTATAACGGTGTGTTTTTCTACTGTGTATGCACATAAATTATACAACTTTATGTGCTTTTTTCTTAATACGATTTTTAAGCATACTCTTAACTAATTACTCATCATTGCATATTTTTTTCTTGTATTGCAGCCATTCATTGTGTATTTTTGTCAAGAACAGTACATTGGGGGGAGGGGAGTACATCATGCCAAGCTTATTTTTATTAGCTCATCGCGGACTTCGTCTAGATGAGCTATTGCCATCGTGCTTTGTCCGTCGTCATCCGTCGCCCACATTTCAATAAAATCGCTTCCCTTCCCTTAATTCTCAACGGACTTAAATTGTGATTGATTCATAAGATAGATCTAAGCACTGGGCACAAAACTTATCACTTTGTCAAAAATTGCCTTTGTAAACAATGTGTTTACAACTGTGTTTATTTTTCCAGTTGCTCACTAAAATCACTACTCTTCTCTCAGTTCTCAACAGATTGCATTTCTGATTGATTCACTGAGTTCAGTTTCAATCCAGATCAAAGAAAGTAATTGATCCAATATTAGTTTCCCCCAACAACCTCCTGCGTAGCACTTAACAGGTTTAACCACAGTAATATGTCATTACCCAGTTACCTACTTTTTTTCAGTCAGATGCTACCCCAGAAGAGCTTTGGGGGCTTCCTATACCATTCACACTGTTTTAAACACACACACACACACACAGTGGAATTTATTTTATGATCTCTTGAATGACTCCCTTTTGTTGATAGACATCACAGCTGTGAGGTCCAGATGAGCACAGGGACATTAGGCCCTATTTTTCTAATTTCTAATCCAAATAGCTCAACACATTTAAAATAAGACATAATCGCTTAAATAGTAACTTTTCATTGAGTTTTAAATAACTTATTTTTAGACAATAGATCTTGAAAATCTCATACAGGGTGTACCCTGCCTTCGTCTGTTGTAGCTGGGATAGGCCCCCAGTGACCCCTGTGACTTTAGTGAGGAGAAAAGGTCTGTTTAAAATATAAGTGAGTGAGTGAGTGAGTGAGTGAGTGAGTGAGTGAGTGAGTGAGTGAGATCTTGAAAATCTTACTTCATGAAATCTCATCAAGATCATTTTAATTTGTTCCATTGGCAGATTTTTTTTTGCTTGAAGTAAAAAATAAAATTAAATATATTATCTTGAATTAAGCAAAAAAAAAAACCTCTTACAATGGAACAAGGGGAAATTATCTTGGTAATATTTCTTGAAATAATATTTTTCAAGATTTATTGTTGAAAAATAAGTTCATTATCTCCCAATGAAAAGTTACTCTTTAGGTGATTGTCTTGTTGTAAGTGTGATGCGACATTTTGACTAGAAATGGGAAGAATACACTTGGCCAGATTTAGATTTTTGCAGTGTAACAAATAAATGTAGGTAATCAACAGGAACATAGACTGTCAGCAGCAGCTATTACTAACATTCTCATGACTCCTCGTCCTCAAACCCATATGTAGGTGTGCGATTTGAATATCTTTCAACTGATATCAGTAGGCACCATGCTGACACCTAATAAGCATGTTTGTGCTCAGCAGAAGCTTTTAAGAACAACTGAGAGATGATCCATTTACATGTGGGTTTTTTTTGTTTTGTTTTGTTTTTTAGATTCTCTCTGTTTTCATTAGATCAGGTGCAGTATTCTGGCAGCATATTAAAGTAGCTGGCTATTAACAGGCTTTTTCATTTGGCCATTGTGAAATCATGCTGAGTAATCAAAGCAAATTAGTTGAATAAACGAAGGTGGGAGGCATAGCGATTATAGCCTGTAGAGTAGTGGGGCAGGTTTTCTGCTGACCACAGTCACTACCCAACATTAATTCACTTTAAGTGTCTTCAGCTAGCTGATTCTATATCATGTGCAATAAATGAACTGCTGCTCTGAGATAATTCAGTTCACAACATTTACCAACCGCCCATTAGCATCACTGCATCTGACAAAAGGACATTACAATAACAAAAAAATACATCTGTCTGACTTTAAACCAATCTATTCACGTTAGCAGTTGAGTCATTGTGATTGTTCATATATAGCAGTGATTCAACAGCACTTGAAAAAGACTCTTGCAGGCTTGATGAACCAGTTGCCATGCAACAGTCTTTACCATGTGCCAGGTAGACTTGTCCAGTTAATTTGGTTTTATAGTACTGTTGATCCAGCGCAGAGAGCAGTTAGTAACAGCCCCCTTTGACTTCACACACTCACACAGTCATGATTTATACCTCCCTGATTTATATCAGTTAAAGATTAACAGAATAATGGAACAAACATTCATCTTACAGAAGAGCTGTGTTGGTTTTTCCTCTACTGAATAAACTGATAAGGATTTACTGTGTTTTGGATGTTAAAGTATTGTTTCATTCAGGGCTGTGGCTGTCAACAATGTTCAATTTAATATTAGACAAAACAGCTACAACTTGTGTGGAGTATGTCATAAATAATGTTTGTCACTGACACTGTTATAGGACTCATTCAAGGCTGATCTGTACCAATCCACATACAATAAATCTACTACTGCACATATTCGCATCCAGTATCCATTATGTTTAGAAATTCTGAAGTGTATGAAGTCTTCAGTTAGAAAAACTGGTTAAGAAGAGAAAATCCAGTGACAGGAATGTACAACAGAAGGTCTTTCGATCAAGTGCTGCAGTTCAATTTGTTTGTGTTCCTGCAGCGTCATCTGATGTAACTTTTACAGCCACATGTCTCTCTGTTTGGTCTGGTTTGGATCCTTTCTCTAAGTTGCTGACTGTTATGAGTTGGTTATAGTGTGTATGCACATCTCACGGCTCAGCAATGCTTTGATCATTCACTGTCAGCTGAAGCCGTTTCTTCTGTGCCTGTAAGCCCAGACATCATAATCACCTCCTCCCCTGTTGTGTAGCTGTGCTTCCATTGTGTGTGGTTATGTAGAGATCAGAGAAGACAGGGCTTGGAACCGGACAACAGGAGGAACTCCCACAGCACTGCAAAACTAGTGACGTCCAGATTTATCTAGATATACAGTACAAGTACAAATTAGGGCTGTCAAATGATTCACATTTTTAATCAGATTAATCATAGGGTTGCTTTGGAGTAATTTCAATTAGTTATGATCAAAACACTTTATGTTGGTCGATTGTTCTGTCTCAGGTTTTTTTTTGTACTGAAATTTCCCACAAAACACACAAAAATCCACTATGAAACACAATAATGCAGAGAAAAAATATTCAAAACATGCTAAAATCCACTAAAATTCACAAAAATTCAAAACATAAACAACTCTTCTAAAATACAAAAAACCCCAACCAAAACTAATTTAAAAAATGCATAGGGCCTCAACCCTGCGTGCTCGGTCCCTAATGATTTTTTCCCCCGAATGGAGCTCTGGTCATGTTATGTTTTTGGTCTGAACACTGTCATTGCTGGATATCCTTCATATGAACATACTAACTTGAAAAATATTTAATTTTAGAAATCGCATGTTTTCAGCATCACTGAATATCATAAAGAGAAATAACTGGTTTGATTCTGGACAATTTACCATTTCTAGATTGCCCACAAGGGGGCACTCAAAAGTTTAAAATCACTAAACACTCTTGTTCACATATGCAGAATATTTGTCTGATTGACTTCAAATCAAGTGCAAATAAAAGGTTATGACCTGGGGATGCCTCACATCATGACATCATAGGTGTCTGGTTAAAGGGATTATCCAGTATAAAATTAATTTTAGCTACATTTTTAGATGATTGGGAGTACATCAAAATCACACTATTCAGATGTACATTGAGAATTTTAGATTTTGCCATTTGAGCCAAACTGTTTCAGCATGGAAGTGATTAGGGCATGTCTTTTTGCCGACATAAAACACTATTATGACCTTTTCTAAAGCTCTAACCAACATCACACTTACATGGTAGTAAGTAGAGGGTCCCTAAAGGGTTAGCCAAGTGTCCCAACATCTTCATGTAGTCGGATAGTGTGTCCAGAGTTACTTATCTCAAGCCAGTATCTTTCCAGATGCAGGAGCCGTCTTTAGGAAGAAGTCTGTAATAGTCGATTGCTAAGTACAGAGGTACACACTCTTTAAATTCACAATTTCATTGCATTCTTTTCTAAAACGAAAACCCAACCTGTTAGTAGACTAAGCTGTGTGGTTGCATACAGCTTCATTTCAATTTTGAATGAAATACTAGACTATGTTTTTAAAAAAGAATGCAACAAAATTATAAATTTCCAGAGCATGTAAGTCCATGTCTAGTTAACAAACCAATCAGTGTATAAAGCTTATGCTGAGTACGAAAAGTATGGATGATAAAATGTTAATTCAGTAGATCCTTCAAGGTAGAAGCTGTACCGTTGTATTGGTTGCATCTATTACAAAGATATATATAGTATATATTTACATTGACTTTTAATTTGCCAGTGACCTTATGCAGGGTCAGTGTCAGCCTGGACCATAGGTGTAAAAAAATTAAATGTTTATATTTAGAGTCCAGGCCATTTTAATGTTAATTTTAAGTTACTTCTCAGTATTTGATAGCATAATACTATATATAGTTTGCTTAAACTGTAAAAAGTAATGGGAGGTTCATTTCTGAACTATCAATGTTTTACAACCTTAAGTTTAACTTCACTAAAACAATGCAATGAATATTTGACATTCATCATCTTTTACTTATTACTATTTCTACTATTTCTTTCAGGTGGAGATTTACATTCTATCTATACATATTTACGTATGGAGTTCGTTTCCTTAAAAAGGTAAGTTTTCTTTTTTTAAACAAAGCACCTCTTTTAGCATGTGTAAATAAACTTAGACTACGAAAGTTCTCACAATATTTTCTAAAATTACTTCCAACACTTGTGTGATAATCTTATGCTTTATGAGTAAGACAATAAATCACAGGAATGGCAAGTAAAAGGATGTACTGGGAATGAGGGATTTCATTTTACATATGAAATGTGTTGTAAAGCATTCTATAAAAAGCAGTCATTATGATGAACTGCACAAGGGAAAAATAAGCTGCTGACAGATTTTACCTTGACAACTTTCCCTGTGCTTCCAGCAAAGAGCGCTTTTATAATCCATCTTGGACTATAATGAGGGGCGAGTGCTGATCACCAACGCTTTTGGGAATAATTCAGCAAACGTCTTCTCTCCAAGGAGTCGGTTAAATGTGTGGCTTGGAGGGATTAATATAATTCATATACTACGTTCATAAAAAATACATAAAATAGCACAGAGTAATAGTTCATATGGTAGAGTGGGACAAATGTCTGAACGAAACAAGTTGCATGACAAAGCACTTTGTAAAAACAGTTCATTCCTTGGCTAACCCTGCTGCAGGCAGGCAAGTCTCTCTGGGATTTATTAATAGAACAAGGTGGAGAGGAATGTAGGAGGCGTAAACACAGTTACAATCACTGTTTGCTTATAACCCTTTTTTTATCCATTCCATACACTCCACTGAAGTGCTCCATAAAAATGTATTGTAACATAATATTCAGCACTTTACAGAGAATTTTGATTACTCAGTTTTCATGCTTAGAAATGCACTTACTGGCCATTTTATTAGGAACACGGTTTCAACTGTACGTTTATGCAAATATCTAATATGTGAGTCATATTTATTTATTTAACATTTTTATATTAGGTGGGACAATGCACATGAATGAACATATTTATACATTGTATTTCAGTACAAACATGTAGATATGTTAGCGTCAGTGCTACTTTTCATCTGCAGTATGACAGAAACCCAGGTAGAAACATCCAAGACAATCAGGGCTTTAGAATGAGAAAGAAGGGTCGTTTAAGTGACTTTGGACGTAGCATGGTTGGCCTGAGTGTTTCAGAAACCGCTGATGCACTGGAATTTTTACACACAAACATATCTAGGGTTTGCAGAGGATGGTCCGAAGTAGACAAAATATTCAGTGAACAGCAGTTCTCTTGGTAAAACTTCTCTGTTGATGCCAGAGGGATAGAGGAGAATGGCCAGACTGGGCTCAGCTGATAGCAAGGTAGCTTAAATAACCATTCGTTATACCTGAAGTCTACAGAGGAGTATCTCTGAATGCACAATATGTCCAACCTTGAAGCTGGACTACAGCTGCAGCATGTATACCTTCTAAAGTGTATGGTGGATGTAAATGCTCTTTAATATTGTATGGCCTCTATATAAGCAGCTAAAACATACCATTAAATATAAGTTTAAGTTGACCCTGAACTTTCTTAGTTTTATTTAAAAATAAAAAAAAACAAGTTTTCCAGTATATTTTGAAAATGATATTTTATTGTTTGGTTAATTCAGTATTCAGATTTTTGTTTTTGTTTTACTATTAAAAACATATCTGTCAGAGAAAGAATAAAGGCTTAAATGTATTCTTGCTCACAGCTTTTTACACCACAGTGTGCTATTGCAGTACTGTTTTAATCTATGTAATCTGACCATTTTCATGTTTTTTTAATTTCTTGGAAACTGTCCACAGGAATTGTCAAACTGTCATCATTAATCAAAGTCATATATCCTAAAATTAGGTTAAAAATTCATATTTCAGGATAGCTTACCTTATTGGTTTTTTTGTAATGTTGTTCTGAATTTGGTGAAGTATGTAGTTCAAATACAATAGATACAGTATTGGTTTTATAGTGTGATTTAAACACTTAACATAGATCCCTGCAGTTTAAATTTGACAAAACGAGAAAAGATCTCTGACCTCCACCAAGGCAGGAGGTCAGAGTCGAGATCACCATCAAAATCTAATGATCCATTATCCATTATCCATTACAATCCATTATCACCATACCCTGAAAATGTAATCAAAATCTATCCATACGTTTTTGTTATTATACACAAACAAACCAATGCTAGCAAAAACATAATCTCCTTGGCAGAGGTAATAAACAGTTTTAATGCTAGCAGATGAGAGTCACTTGAAATGGACTTAAATACACTAACAGATCTATGAGTAACAGTAATGCAACAATCAACCCATGATGCAACACATTGTAGATCTGAGCCATGATGGACCTGACCTATGATATCAGAGATAGTTTTTTTTTTTATATCCCACAACAGTTTGACATCATGCCCCTCCATATCTAAAACACATTCATCTCTTAAGTCACTGTGTTTTGTGCAGACTCCATGGCTTTGGAACACTAAAGAGTGTTGGTACAACTACCCTTACCAGGTAAATGTTTACCTTTCTAACACAGAGTTACTGAACCCACTCTCACATTCATGATCTGTCAACTGGAAATTTGGACTCAGAATGTCTTTTAACCTTGTGGTTTTGTGTGTTTATGCAGCCACTAACTGTGGACATCCATTATTACTACATACTGGAGCTGTCTTTCTACCTGTCTTTACTCTTTTCTCAATTCACAGACATCAGGAGGAAGGTAAGAATTAAATCCTGCCAAGATCAAAGAAATTTTATAACATCTTAACTAATTGCACATTTTTAAAGAATATAATTTGGAGGAGGGGGATCCTTGTTGTGCTGTAACTTCTGTTCTGTTTTGTTTTTTCATGATATCACAGGAAATTATCTGTCTATGACTGTCCATTATGATTAATGAGTGCACGGATGTGCGAAATTAAAAACTTTAAAATTTAAAAACTAAATTTAAAATCATTTACAAGAGTGAAAAGTATTAAAAACATTTAACATTCAGAAATGGGATTTTCATTCATATCATTAATTCTCTTCCCGTCTTTCCACCACTCTGACATGTTGTTGATTTAGTTTGATTAAAACGCTTTTGTGTGATTCAGAAACTCTTCAAATCTGTCACAGAATATTGAGGTTTAAAGAACACGAACAATGAAGAAGAAAAACATTATTTCTAGTTATTTAAATTTGTAATGAGTTTGCAATCAACAGTTGAAATGACAACTTTTAAAACCCATTGTTCATCGAGACAAATAGCAGAAAATAACATGCAATTTACAAATAAGACAAATAATCACAAATATTAATCCCTTTGTTTGTCTTTATGTATGTAATTGTATTTTTTTTGTTTTTAATATTTATGTCTGATGCTACTGGTAGTTTAATATAAATCATGTTAGGATAACCAAACAATCAATCATCTTCTACAGTATATTTGCATTATTCAAACCATACCATAAATGAGGTGTGAAAGGTCCAGCTTGGTCAGTGTTTATGCAAACTAAAATGGCATTTGAGTTTGTATAAACATTCTTGATGGGCGGCATCGTCAACCCACATTCATCCTCTTTGTTTGTCATGAAAATGGCATTACTTTTGTTCCGTTTAGTATTAATTTGCATGCCTTTCAGCCATTATCTTACTCCTATCTCCAGTCAATCCCCAGCTCTGCCCTCTCCACAACACACCTCACTCAGCGCACTCACAGCAACCTCATGAAGCCGTGCTGTGTATGCCTTCACTCTGTCATCTCTTTGTTGACTGTTGGCACGTTGTCTGTTTTTGTTTCTCCTTTCAGTTTTTTCATACACAGTACAACACTGAGGAGGTCCTCTGCATCCCCTGCCAATTCCAGTATGTTCTCCCTGCACACTCTCGCCTTGCTTTCATTCTGTATCTTGCATCACTACTCTTTCTTTCCATTCTCCTTTTCATTCTTGTGTCATTTTGGGCTGGATCTGGTCACTTTGAGCTGACAAGCTGAAACACTTCAACAGCTAATTATTTGATAGACAAATTATCTCCCATTTCATTTACTATATATACCAATCTTTTATTAGCCTGAAGTTTGATTCCAGGTGAAACTAATTGTTTGAACCAAGATGGAACTGAAGCCAAACTAGCACGTATTCTCCCTAATAATTAATTTATAAAAGTTAGCACATTAGTTCAGGTTGAGGTTAAATGATTTTGTACCTTATTTTTTGTTTGCAGTGCATGACAAGAAGAGCTTTTTAAACTAATTTTGAATTAAATATTATGGTACGATGATGATTAATGTTCTTGTCAGTGACACATGATGAATGTGGTTCATTAATTAAATGGAGGTTTTGTTCTTATAGAAGTGATATACATGCTGCCACAGAGCACACTGAAAGGTTAGAAAAAGACAATATACTGCGGCTCATGCCAGTCGTGCTGTATTTTGGATTTTCTCACTCATCAGTGTAAACACACAAGGCTATTATATTTTGCAAGAGGAGACACGTTGTCTCCCCAACAAACACTCAGACCTCCACATTATCACTTGTCTATGTAGTGTAATAGAGGCTGTGAATTTTTTGCAGTGACTCAAACTGCTGCGAGGCACTTTTCAAAGGAGTTTCTGCAGTTACGTGACATTTCCTTGGCAACTGTGTCCCCAGGATTTCCTGATCATGTTCTTGCACCATGTGGCAACAATCTCCCTCATCACCTTCTCCTATGTGAACAACATGGCACGAGTGGGAACGCTGGTCATGTGTCTCCATGATGCAGCAGACGTGCTGATAGAGGTGAGGATGAATTAGAGAATATAATGCCACAGATGGACTAATGAGCATATGGAGTCTAGATATTTTTTTTAATCTCTGTGTAATTTTAAACACAATATTTTTTAATATGCTCCTTATGTCATATTGTATCAATCAATGACAGTGTTTGAAGATTAAAAACAAGCTTTTAATGTCTCTGAAATACTGAAAATACTGCATGTCAGTCCTTGACATGTTCAATTGTTCATATTATTTTTTACCCAGGCTGCTAAGATGGCGAATTATGCCAAATGCCAGATACTGTGCAACCTCCTGTTTGCAATGTTTGCAATTCTGTTTATAAGCTCCAGGCTGGGAGTTTATCCTGTCTGGTAAGTGTCTTTTACTGTCTTCTTAAACTGGTTATAAATGGCTAATCTCAGTAAAAATGTTAATCTGTCATTTGCATAGCCTGCACTGCTGAGATTTTCTAAACCCCTGTTGGAAGTGCAAAAGCATGTCAGATCCATGAAGATGTCTGTGGTCCTTCTACTACTTTCTCCACAGTTTGCAGCTTAGATACATCTCTGTGAATTTTGTTGCTAAGTAATAGTTACTATGGATACAGGAGCTTTAACCTCTCAAAGAAAGCCAAACAAATCAACAAACGAAAAGCAAATCATTAGGGCTACTGAAAACAGTGTTTAGAGTTTCAGCTGTTTGTTAAAACACTTATTATATTTTATGTAAAACAGTCTTGTATTAGTTTATCAGCGTTGTTTGCCTTTTAGCTCTGTTCATCAGTTCTGTGGTCGATCCATCCAGAATCATCTACAAAAGCACAGGCACAGTTTTAATATTTTATTAATTTTGTGAGTCTTTGTTTTTCCCAGATATTTGAAAGTCTAATTAGATGATGAATGCCAATTACATTTGGCAGTGTTGGAGATATTTGCATAGTCACCACAAATGAAATTAAGCTCTTGATAGTGTGTGCAAACACATTCCTAGCAGCAGTGTTGTCATGCCTTTCAGAAGTAAATGAAGATAGGATTTAGTTTCTTAGTGAGGTACCTGCAGATGTCTGCTTTTCTATGGACTACAGTGCATTCATAAACAGCACAAATATGCAACTTAAGGCTATTAGACAAGTCTTTAATAAGAGAGCTGCTAGTAGCATTCACTGTGTATGTTCCATTGAAAGCACATGGGTAAATATGGGCTTTTAAGTAGATATTTGGCAAAAGAAAAAAAGACAGCACCCAACTGTTCTGTGCCTTTTTTTTCACACAGCAATATAATAATCCTACAGTACCTTTAAACCCAACACCACCACAGCTCTAGTAAAGTTGTCATTACTGTAAAGCTGTTGCCATGGTGTCAGAATCACAAGGATGATTCACAGATAGCCATTTGTGAGACTTTGCCCAGGGATAAATTTAACATTGATCGTAATCACGTGAAACCAAGCAGTGCATTAGGTTTTCAAGAAAATGTACATTATTTTTATTGCTGTATTGATATATTGCCATTGGATAGACACAGAATGCTTTGTTAAAGACATCTGCTTGTGATACGAATGCCCCATTAAAAACCAGGTGGTCCATAAAGGACAGACAGCTGGAGAAGAGCCACATCATTTCTTTTCACTGGCGTCTATTCCGCTTTGTGATCCTACTCCTCAGGATATACATTCATTTGTAAACTTAATTGTTGTGCACCATGTTTAACAAATGAAACACGTCGTGGTAAGAGTTTTCTTCCCTCTATACTGTTTTTGTAGGATTTTAAACACCACCTTGTTTGAGAGCTGGGAGATTGTAGGACCTTACCCATCCTGGTGGGTTTTCAACCTGCTTCTGATCCTTCTGCAGCTCCTTCACTCCTTCTGGTCCTACCTCATAGTGAAGACAGCATGCAGAGCCATCTCTAAAGGAAAAGTGAGTCACAAAACCTCTTGTTGTAATTCTTACATTTCTGTCTGTTGTTACATAACAGTATCCTGTCCTGGTTGTATATCTGTAAATACTGCGTGGTGTTATGGTCCTCTATTGACTGTGCCTTTCTATTCTCTTCCTGGCAATCGTCAAGGTGGGAAAATGGAATCCTTTACATGTAAGTAGCCTCTAAATGAGCACATATAGTACTGATGGTGTAATACATACATACAGTTAGATTTTTAACCAGATTTATCCTCATTCATTTATTTTTTTTCTCCATTTTTTCTATATTTGTTGCTACTGTTGGTTTCAGGTTGTATGTCTGCAAGTCATCTTGCTAGTGTATATTTGGAAATAAGTTTTGTCTTGAAGGAGTTTACTTATGTGTAAATGTGAGGCAACCATCTGGCAAAAGATATACAAAAGATGTTACTATCTTATGTAAATTAATGCCAACAAAAACATAATTTTCTCACTAATGCGTAACAAGCAAACAAATGGTGCCAAGCACAACAAACCTCACTCCTCGCAAATGTTTTATCTCATAATGGACGTCTCCCTCTCAAAACATGAGACTATGGGTTTGACTATTCAAGGTTGCTCAAGGTCAAAGGTTATAATGCCATTTTAGAGCCTAAATATAGTTTCCTATCTGTCAACAGCAGTACCTTATCACCACTCTTTTAGGATTTGCAGCCATTTAAAGTCATATGACCTTGATTATGATATTTCAAGGTCACTCAAGGTCAAAGGTCATGATGTCATTTTGAAGCCCGTGCCAGGTGTCCTATCTGGTTAATAATGTTAAGTTTCTAGCTCCACTCCTTTTTCTGTTATTGCCCATTGTACTTTTTTTTAGGTATCGACCCAATCACCTCTGACCTCTTGGATTAATAATAGGTTAAAATCTATACATACAAGATGCAGAATTGAAAGACCAGCATTTTGGGGCTCATTGGAAGTCTCTAAGATGAATAGTTCAAAAGTTATTTCCTTTATTGTGACCTTTGACCTAGAGAATTTGCACAATGCACAGCAACAGTGAGAACAAATGTTCTATGCAAAACTGAGTATACAGGTACGAAAAGGAAATCCCTGATTAGTCCTATTTCTAATCATTTTCACAATGATTAGAAATAGGACTAATACTAAGGTCAAGGTCACCTATTTTTGGTGACCTTCACCTTTGACCTACATCCACCAAAATTTAGTAGGATTTATTCTGGACCACCTTGCATCTTTCCTGTTCAGTGGTGGTTGGAAGGACCGTAGGCGCGAAATGGCTGCCAGGATTCTGTCAGTCTGCCCCAGGGCAACTGTGGCTACATATATGGTTTACCACCACCAGAGTGAGCATGTGAGAGTGAATGAATAATTGATCAATACAGTAAAGCGCTATATATATGTAATCCATTATTATTATTATTATTATTATTATTATTATTATTATTATTATTATTATTATTATTATTATTATTATTATTATTATTATTATTATTATTATTATTATTATTATTATTATTATGGTATGTTGAGAAAGCCTGGTGGAGAAAGCCTTCACACCTCTGTTATGATGAAGAGTTGAACTTCTAATGTAGTATTTGTCTTGTTATTCAATTCCTCTGCCAGACACCAGTTGAATAAATGTATTTTATGGGGGAGACTTTTCATAGGTTTAAGGACAGCAAGAAAAAAAATGCAAAAAATATTGTAAATAGACAGTGAATTTTCGACAGACCTTCATAAAGTGGATCAAAAACCCAAACTAGGTCTTTCAGAGCCACATGATGTTCTGCGTAAGTGTCTTGTGATCTATCTGTGTCATACATACGTCCCAGATGCTGATCACCTCCATCTTAGCCTCCTTCTAACTCAGTTTTCAGAATTATGCAGTGGTAAATTCTATTAATCATCCAAGTTGCCATTTTACATTATTTTTTGTTGTTAGTTAAAAAAAAAAAAAAAAACATGTGGAAAAAGTTTCCTTGTAGACAGAAATGGGATTCTTTTTAAATTACAGTTATAGATTAGGTAATAAGTCTGGAAAATAAGATTGTTAGTGAAAGTAATTGCTAGTTATTGTTTGAGGTCCACATAATGAATTTGGAGTCATATTTTATGAGTTTTACAGCTTGTTATTGATATTGATCAGCACAGTACCTCCTGTTTTCACTGGGAAAAGCCCATTTGTTAGAGCGTCATACATGGCTGCCACAGATAATGACATAGATAAAGAAGTTTAATGAGAATAATATGATCCATAACCCTCCCTTTATTCTGCAGGTGTCTAAAGATGACCGCAGTGACATTGAGTCCAGTTCTGATGAGGACGATAGCCCCCCGCCCAATCAGAAGCACCACAGCAACGCCACCAATGGGACCAACAAAAGTCATGGGACCAACGGCTACCTGACAGGAGCCCCTTATCCTGATGAACACTGACTAAACTGATATCACAACACTGGAGCCATGCTACAGACACCCTCCATCAATTTATGTGTGTGTGAGTGTGTGTGTGAGTGTGTGTGTGTGTGTGTGTGTGTGTGTGTGTGTGTGTTTTTTTTGAGTGTATGGTGGAGACATGAACAGCTTTGCCTGTCTGGTACTGGAAGTTCTTGATACATTTATGTGAATGCAGTTTTGTTATCAATTTGATCCTTTACTAATTTCCTTGCGCAGTTTTTTCTCTTCATCTATATATTTGCATCAAACTGCACTCAGTGAAATATCGAAGCACTCCCGTCGGTACACCCCACACTGTTTAGCAAATGAATGAAAGCATTCCACTTTATAGTGTAAGCATGCTACTTAAACATTCAGTAGACTGGCATACTGGGGGTATGTTTTTATGTTTGTGTCTCTCTATGTTATTTATTTTTTTATAAATACGTTTGCAGACGGTAGTCAAACATCTATCCTACTTTGATGTCATTGTTAAATTATCTTGAACAACTGCACAGCTGTTTTTCACATCACAGTATTAGCAAAGTGCTGAAAATCTGGGTTTACTTTAATCGCTTCACCCCCAAAGACATGCCAAAACGATGACTGAGCTTGTCTTCACTCACAAATGAATGGTAATGTGTGAAATTTATTCACATTTCAGAATGCCAACATTTTACACTCAGACTGTATATGAGATGTCAATTAACAGTATTATGTGTGTGCATCACATATGGCTAGATGCTGTATTCCCTATTGACGCATTTTGTTAAGTATTCTGGTACATTTCTGGTAAGCATTTCATTAAAGGTCATTTGCCCTGTTATGAGGCAGACATGAGTTGTTTGAATTATTCAATAAAAAATCATGAGGATCGCTAAAATGTATGGGTCTGGTTGATGATATTTAGTCAATAAAGAAAACATACTCTATTTTAGATCCCTAGATGCAGTAAGTATTGTATTTATTTAATCTGTTTTTAATCATGTTGACGCTCCATTGATATTTCCTTTCTGCAGTGTATCCACAATGTTTTGTGTGAAATGTCAATAATATCTCTCTCTCTCTTTCTCTCTCTCTCTCTCTCTCTCGCTCTCTCTCTCTCTCTATCTATCTATCTATCTATCTATCTCTATCTACATTTCGCTGTACAAATATAATGATAACAACAAAAATAGCTCACAGAAGTTTAATATCAGAGCTGATATCTATCAATTTCCTATGTTTTTTTTTTATAACTAAAATCACTTAAGTTCTCACGCCAGTAGCTATGGTATTGTACAGATACAAACGCTGCTTTTACCCATTCAATTTTCCTCCTCTGTTTTAGTCACATGATTAATATAAGAGTTAGTATTTCATTCCATAACCATTGTTTTTTTATGGTCTATTTTTGTCTGTGACTTATTAGGATAAATCCCTGGTCACCTCACAAAAACAGCTGAGTGAAATTAAAACATACATATCAGTATTAGTGACCCTAGAAAACTACAACCACACATATCATTAAACTGACCATCATTAAAAATTAAGTTTGACTACATCACTAGTTACATGTGAGTTGAAACAAAGCAAGTATCTAGACGTTACACAGGATTCATATACACAGTAGAAACACTGTAGTTACACAAAGAAGAATGAAACTCTGACTGAAAGTTCCTAAAATAACAATTAAACTAGATTAAATAAAGGAAGGAACTCTAAAAAAAAGAGTCCAGTCAACAACTTGAAATTCAATTATTTGTCCAAAAAAATTATCACATTGTTGAGATATTCAGAATGTGCAAAGGATATGTGTACAAGTTAGCGTCTTTGCAGTTGTTGCATTGAAATTATGTATGTTTAACCCATAAAGACCCAAACAGCCACTGGTGACCAAAACCATCGACTGATCTAAACTGTTTAATACCCATTGATCTATCAATATTAATATTAATATCAATAATTGGTGTAAAATATAGTTTGTCATCTCTTCATGGTCATCAGATATGGCTCATTTGGACATTCACAGGCTCCATAGTGAACATGGAAACACTGTCATCTTCTACAACATTGATTCTCAACAAAACCCATAGAGTTAGATGAGGAACAGCAGATGGAGACACTTATTTGATATTAAGTTAATGATGCATTTTGATTAAAATCTCACTCTTTCCTTAGTTTTCTCTGTTATTGATATAATAACCATCAAATTTAATCTGAGCTTTAATGAACTTCTCCATGATCAGTAAACGAAAAATAAGAAGATTCCTGATTTTCACTTTAAAAATGCAAAATATAAAATATAATGTTATAATCAATCACTTAAGAAAGGTTAAACAGACAGAAAAAAAATCATTTGAGAACTGCTGCAAAAGTAGCACTGGACCTTCATTGGGTTAAATGTTCCAAATTTCAAATGTGCAGGTCAAATTCACCTTAAAGTAAGATGACAAAGCCTGTTTAAATATACTAATCAATGAAATGGATGTAATATCAGCAGGTATGTTATTCCAGTCTGCCAGACTTTAAACTTGAAGGTTCTTTTGCCAATAATTCTCTTAATTCAAGGAGCAGAAAATAGAGTTGTGCAGAAGGCATAACCTCAAAATGAGATATAAATTCTGCAAGATACTGTTGTAAATAGGAGTGATAAGGGTGATGCACTTAAGTGCAAGTCATGACCACATTTTAACATGTGAAACACACAGGTGGAAATGGTGGAAATGACTGATACTGAGGTCAATGTGGCTGCTCCAGTTTCTAGTTCCTGTCACGGCTGTACTGGGACACTGAAATAGAACAGATGCACCAGTAATGTTATTAGTAACACCTGTGCTGCTCCTGCTGTAGAAAAGGCCTGTTCAGAAACACACCGATTCCTTTGCAGTGTCCTTTAAGTGGCATTAATTAAAATTCACCTCCTACTGTTACTTTAATATAGAAACATTTCTAAACACCACCTCCTCAGCTCACACCACTACTGTATACTGAATAATCACATGGTTTGGGTGCTAAGAAATCACTCAAAATTACTGCATTTGCTTTATATATATGTTTAGTTATTTTTAGCTGCACCACATTCTAATAGGATACCAGGATATAAAATGACGTACTGTAAAGTGAAACCTTGTCAGGCTACCACTATTTAGTTACGTAATCTTTGTTTGCTATTGATAGACTTGAGGTGAAAGATAAGAGAAACTTTTTGTTTTGGTTTTCATCATTATTATTGGGTTTTATTAATTATTATTATCATTATATAATACTGATAACCATACTACCAGAAAGAGTTACCAATCAGCTCCATGATTTTTTTTTTTTTTTTTTTTTCACTCATTGGAATTTTCCTCTGTGCGGTGCTCTGACAAAGCACAGGTGATTTCCGCATGAGTGACTTTGGGAGGAAGGTGGTCAAAGTTCAAAGTCCAACGTCTGCAAACAGCCGTCGTCTTAAGATGAAGGACCCTATCAGCACCTGCTCTGTGAGTATTTCTTTTAAAACCACTAATACAATGCTTATTTTAACATGAACCAGACTTATAATTATAAGGATAAATATTACCTAAAAGAGGGAGGTGTTTTTATGTATAAGTCTGTGGTTCAGGAGGTAAGACAGGTTGTCCACAAACCTGAAGGCTGGTGGTTCAATTCCTGACTTCACGCCATGTATCAAAGTGTCCTTGAGCAAGACACTGAACCCTTCTCCCCATAACTGTTTCCCTTAATCATGACTGGGTGATTGAGTTATATTATACAGCACCATTGAAGTAGAACAGTACAAGTTTATGGTAAATCTCTTTTGTTCTGTCTTTCAGTATCATCATCTGTATCAAGAGTTGAAACAGTTTTCTAAAACTGGGGAATATTTCTGCAAAGAACTCATGACAGTGTTTCAGCAAAGGTAAGTTGAATAATTTTCATGAATACATGTCTCATTGGGAAAATATAATCTGAAATTGTGGATAATATATCTTTATTACATTCATAGTCTAAAACTATTCCAGTCTTGTCTTTATGACCTCTGTTCTTTTGCGGTTGTAGGCTGCAAAATACATTTTAATGACCACAGGAGTTACTGTTTGACTCACCCTTTTCTTTAACCTTGTCTTGTTGCAGAGCTGAGCTGGAGCTTGCTTATGCTAAAGGACTGCAAAAACTTGCTGGCAAACTCATAAGGACATCAAAAGAAATGCCCAACAAGTAAGAAAAACACATTCTTTCACTGTTAACTGCTGCTGTTTGTTTTATTATGCGTCATGATTTTTGTGTGCATGGGAATAATGGTAGCATGGGGGAGAAAAGTGTGCACCTAATAAAGTAGATGTGATCAAAAATACAGGCGTGTGTCTAAGTCGTTAGCCCACAGTTCTAACCTTTTCATGCTGGCTCCCCACTCAGTTCCACCTACAGTGCATGGTGTCATGTGTCAGATGAGATGTACTCAAGAGCCGACGCCCACAGGTAGTTTCCAATCTGGATTCATTTCATCCTGTGCCTGTGCAATGCTAAAATACATAAAAGGGAGAACTGAATTAATCATGTTGTGCTGTTATTGCAGATCATTAGGAAATGCATTTCAGCAAGAAGCCATTCTGGAATTACGACAAGTCCTAGATGAGCATAATAAGAGGAAGAGGCCTGTATGTTATTTTTTTTTTTTTAATTTTTGCTCTATATTAAATCATGTCTGTATTTCAGTTTTGTGGGTTTCTAACTTTTTGCATCTTAATAGCTTGACAGTGTCATTGAGAGAACTGGAAAACTTGTTACTTCTAACTGGAGTGAGCAACTCAAGGTAAAGCATATTCATCCAAAGAGCTAAAGAAATTCCTAAACCTTTAACAACTGGATGGCTGCCTTTATAAAAAAGGACTGTGTGCATGCTTGCATATATTACATATTCATAATAATGTAATGTGCAGTTATACTCAATAATGACTTATGTTAATGTAAATCAGCTCAGTGTTGCATGAAAATGTATCAAAAGGTCAAAGAGCTTATTCAGTTTAATCCATTTTACATAAAAGCCTCTATGTTTTAACAATATCCCAATGCTCTAATGAAGAGCTATGACCAGCCATAAAAGCACTTTGCTTATTATGTTTACAAGAAACACTGTAATATTACTATGATATAAAACAAAAGGGACAGACTGATCATAAGAGACGTAGTTTTTATCCATAAGTATCAGACAGGGGCGGAGCGTTTTGTTTACTGTGGGGGGGGGGTGATGACCTGTAGTGGACCCTTTATATAGTCATAGTACAGGTAATGTTAGTGTTCATTCCAACACCATGGTTTTAATTAGTCGTCATGTTGATCTTCCTTGAGGCATAGGCATTTTGTTTTGTTTTATGTCTTGTGTTTTCATGTTTTAAGATTGTTTCTGTATAAAAGTAGACTACAGACCCCTTCAAAGTCAACGTCATTCAAATGTCAGAGGAAATTGCACGCGCAAACTGTGGAAAAAATTTGAATCACATCAAACTGAATGTTGTAGAGCCAATTTTATTTGTTCCATCAATTATTATATGTTTGTTTCATTTAGGAAAGGACTTTAAAGGGTTAACTTCACAAAATAAGATGAAACAATAACTCAAATACGAAAATGCAAAATACAATTGTTGTGAATTTACCTTATTCATAATCTGTTCTTGTTGTTTATTTGCAAAACTAGATGAAGAAGAAATTGGTTGGAATAACCAGAGAGCATGAAGCTTTGTTCAACTTTGTTGAGAACAACAAACAAATCTCTACAGAGAAAGAAAAACAAAAGGTATGTGATCTGTTATTGAGGGTTTTTTGTTTGTTTGTTTATCCCTCTGTATGTTTTCCTGCTCTGACTGCTGATGTTCTTCTCTACAGATGCTCAACAGGCTGACTAAGTCTGCAGAGGTCCAGGCACGGGTGGACGAGGAATATTTCAACATCAACATGGAGGGTCATCAGATGAGACTCAAATGGGAAAACACACTGAAGAACTGCTACCAGGTTTGGCTTCTGTGGATTTTATGTTTTATATTTTGAGAGAAAGAAATATGACAGTATTCTTACAGCATAATTACCTTAGTAATTGCATAGACTCATATTTTATATTGCACTGACTCCTGGTTGAATTTTTAAAGCACCCTAAAGTGTATTTTACTACCTTATTATTTTTACATTACACTATTGTATTACTGCAATACTGGAACCTGTGAATTTCCCTTTGGGGTGAATAAAGTACCTACCCACCTACCCACATTTTTGGTCTAATTGTGATATCTGTGTAATTTTACTAACTCTGCTGCTTCATTTTATGCAGATATCACAATTGGACCAAAAACAGATTTAAACCAGTGTTTTTCAACCTTGGGGTCAGGACCACATGTGGAATCAACAAGAATTCAAATAGGGTTACCTGATATTTCTAGTAATTTATTAAAAAAAACCTTGCTAATAAAATGTTTGGGTGAGTTGAGATATATAAAAGACAATTTGTGAGTCTGAAACTGAAGCACTGTGGTACTGTTCATCTGTTAAATGTTCATTGTGCTTAGTTTCAGATGCTGCAGCTCTTTCATAGTTCATAGTTATTGTTTTTTCAGTATTAATTATCAGCCTTGTAAATACAAGCTGGACTGACTGTACATATCCTGACCAAGGAGAATAAAATTCTCACTTTGTACAGTAATCTCCATCTGACTTTTCTGCCTCTGTCTATAATAATAAATATTATATAGTCTAAATATCATCTAAAACTAACAGTTGTTTGCTATATAGTATAGCAACCTATTACACGATCAAAAACACATTTATTTGAACAAAAATAGTCTCCATTTTGAATGTCTGAAGTCACCAGGAATTTGTTAAAATGAGGTCATGAATCAAAAAAGGGAACCACTGACTTATAGTTATACTCTGATAACAATGACTGAACATAACCACTGACTATCACTGTGATCAGTTATTATTGACTTTTTTTCAGATTATACAGGAGTTGGAGAAGCAACGAATTGAGCTTCAGTGTAATATTCTGAGCAGATACAACCTCCATATGTCCAGTTTTGGGCAGACCCTCAAACATGTGAGAGACCCTGTCATTTTAATTCTGCAGCTGCAAAAATCTAAATCTTACCAAGTGCATTTTTCTCAGTATATCCCCGAACAGAGTGTTGGGAGAAATATTATGTTTTTGGTATAGCACCAGATTGTGTTAACGCCTTCCATGTTTTTCATAATAAATATCATGCAGACGAAGAACTGATTAGATATGGGACAATTTAACATTTGTAGATTGCCCTTAATGGGGTGATCAAAAGCTTAAAATCACTAAACACTCTTTTGTTCATATCTCTGGAAGTATTTGTCTGACTGATCTCAAATCAAGTGCAAACGAAAGGTTGTGACCTGGGGTTGCTTCACACCATGACATTTGTTAAAAATTGGGGGCATTCGGGGATATACTCCTTGCCATTGCTTCTGACAGTGTAAGCCTAATTTCTAATCCAAATAATTGATCGCACTTAAAATAAGACATAATCACCTCAAAAGTAACTTTTTAGTGTGGTATAAGAACTTATTTTTAGGAAATAGATCTGTAAAATATCATTCCAAGAAATCTTACTAAGATGTTTTTTTACTTGTTCCATTGGTATATATATATATAAAGTAACAAATAATAAAGTAATAATAAATCTTTATATCTCACTGAAAAATTACTCTTGTAGTGATTATCTCTTGTTTTAAGTGTGATGACATATTTTGACTAGAAATGAGGAAAAATATATTGGTAAGATTTGGATTTTTACAGTGTGCTCACATTTGAAGTAAATCACTTAAAAGAATAGTAATATATTATTAGTTGTGTATGTGTTGTGTCACTTCCAGGGCCAAAAACAGGTGGAACAGATGATCCAAAGAGTAGACATGGACAAAGACATAGAAACCCTGGTGACGGAAAACAACATCACAGCTGACGATAGCAAGGCTGAGTTTTTGATGGCTGATTATTTTGTGAGTCGTCCCTTTTTTCTGTGATAGTGTGTTGTTTATGTTTGGAGGAAAATTTGTCTGCAGGCCTTGAACCCACCTGTTCAAAGATGTTCTCTGTAGGGGGTGTGTGTTCACTGGGAGTCTGCAAGCTCCTGATACAGAAATCTATTTGTCATGTAACACCAGGACATGACAGGAATATCTTCTTTATGTTGCTTTGATGGAAATTCTTTGTTTTATGCTGCACTCTAAGCAGGAAATATACTATATTATAGGTTGGGTTTCTTTAAATTAATAACCAGGAAAATCTTAAGCAGGCTGTGTTTTAGTTCTTTAGCATACATGGTCACACTGCAAAAATTAAAATCTTACCAAGTGTATTTTTCTCATTTCTGGTCAAAATATCTTATCATGCTTGAAATAAGACATAATCAACTGAAGACAAAGTTTTAAGTGGCATATAAAGGACTTATTTTTAAACAATAGGTCTTGAAAATCTTATTTCAAGAAATCTTACCAAGATTATTTTCATTTGTTCCATTGGCAGATTTTTTTGTTTTGTTTTTTGCTTAATTAAAGATTTATTTATTTTGCATAATGGTTAACTGTTTAATATTCCTATTCCTCTTTTTAATCTGCTTTTATATGTTTTTACTGTGTTGACAATTGTTTTTTATTTGCTGTATGTAAACTGAGTTCCACAAAAAGCCTGATACAAATAAAATGTATAATAATAATAATAATAATTCAAACATTTACAAAACCTGCTAATGGAACAAGTAAAATTATCTTGGTAAGATTTCTTGAAATAACATTTTCAAGATCTATTGTCTAAAAATGTTTTTTTTATATCTCACTGAAAAGTTACTCTTGTGGTGATTATATCTTATTTTAAATGTGAGGAAATATTTTAACTAGAAAGGAAAAAATAAACTTGGTAAAATTTTGATTTTTTTTTTTTTCCTTCTCCAGTGCAGTGTAAGACTTTCACAGTTGCAGATGACCATACATAATTACTGCTCTGATTTCATTCATTCGTTTGATCTACATTTTATATGTATCAGGAGGAGGACAGCAAATCACTGATGTACAAAGACAGAAGAAAAGAGGCCATCAAACTTAAAATCCAACGCCTGGATGACAGTATTACTAAAGTAAAAAAAGACTGTGAAGGCTAGTACTGTTAAGCATTCAATAAATAACTCATTGTATTCACACAACAGAGCCAAAAATACTGTCTGCCAAAGTAAGATCACCCTTGAATACTGTTGTTGTAGGTATTAAAAGGCTGATGAAAACGTACTCTGAAAATCCATCTTTTTCAAACCACAAAAACCTTGAGGAAACTGAACAGCAGCTTGATGAGGTATGTCATTTACACACACATTTATAAATATACACCTTTATATTAATAATCTGTTGGCTGTTGTTTAACTGCAGAATACTCTAAAAATGGATCTCCTCGAGGCCACCCACTACAAACTCTCCTTATCACTGGCTGAACTCGAAGGGAGACCCAGGACATTTCACCGATTCAGTGACAGTATCATAAAATGGAAAGAAAAGGTAAGAGTACATGTTAATAAAGTGAGTAGAGCAGGAAAAATATTTGGGAATAAAAGGTTTCATGTAATCGAATAATTAGATTCAGTTAGAATATAGTTGACAAGAGTGCTGGATCAGTAGAAATGTAACAAAAATAATAGCATAATAACCTACAAATAATGACAACTCCAAATATGTGTCTTTGTTTTAGTGCAACCACACCCATTCAATTGTGAAAATGTTTACCTTTATAAACTATCTAAACAAAAAAAAAAGATGGGAACAACTTGAAATTTATTTTTGAAAAATAAGTGCAATGTTAAAAATATTATGCCTCAACTTATCATTTCTCCATGTGCATTATGGATCGGATCTACAAAGACACCGAACACTTATTAACAGAAGTAGGAAATTCGGTTCACCTGTCCCTCAGCTCTACTTCCAAACCAGAATGCATGTTGTGGGATTGAGGAGCTCCTCAAAGTATTCCTTTCACCATCCAACTATATCCTCAGTTGAGGTCAACATCTCCCACCGGCACTGTAAACAGTGTGGGCAGATTTTTAATATTTCTGGAATGTGGCTTTCGTCGGTTTAATATTTGTTTCAATGCTTTGAAAAGCTTGTCCCACCCCCAAGTTACAATTTTTAAGAACATAAAATTTACAAGGTAGCTGAAGTTACAAGGTTCTAAATTAGAGTCTTATGCAAATACATCCCTGGAATGTAAATTAACATTTTTATATGCAAACAACTCAAAATAAATGTGATTAATTTCCTAAGGACTGTGAGCACAGTATTGTCCAGCTGACTCGTCCAGTTAAATTCAAGAAGACGCCGCTTCGATCCCGCCTCAGGTCTTCAATCATCTACAAAGGACCCCCTCAAATTCTGACCCAACAGTCTGTGGAGCCTCCAGCAACTGTCACTTCCACAGCGTCAACACATGAAGATGAAGGTGCAGAGAGTAGTGGCATTGTTAACGGAGTTGTTCCTCACACAGAACAAGGTAAAGGATTAATTATCAAGAGAAAGATGCATACAAATTTATTTCCAACATTGTAAAGCAATTCAATCTATTACTTTTGAACAGGAGAAATAACAGCGGATGCACGTATAATAGGACAGTGCAAGGCCATATACGACTTCACTCCTGAACAGGATGATGAACTTACTTTGAAAGAAGGTAAATGATGAATGCTTTCCAGATTTCCTAAAAGCAGCAGTCAAACATGATACACTCATGTAATCATTTCTGTTTTACAGGAGATCTTTTAAACATTTATACAAAAGAAGACAATGGCTGGTGGTTTGGAGAACTTAATGGACAGACAGGTCACTTCCCATCAACCTATGTTGAGGAGCTGCCTATGATAGGTAGCATCAAATGTTCTGACGCCTGAGGTGACCCTCAACAAAACCCACCTAGAATCGAATTCTGGACATCTTTACTGTCACATCAGCTAAAAAAAATAAATGCTTAAAAGTATATTCTGCTGATATGATGCTCTCAAGGGCAAACTGAGGTTTAAAAACAACAGTATTCATTAACTATGTAACATAAATTATCAAATCAGAAATTAGGAGACAGGAGGCTTGTGTCTAAAATTAAAATCAATATGCATTAAGTTGGTTAAAATTCCCAAACTTTTAGTACAGCTTATAATTGCACACACACTCACACAGATTTTTTTTTAAAGTTCTATTATGAGTCCATATTTGTCTTGGTAGACAGTTGAAGATATATTTACAGGACTGTGTCCATTTTAAAAACTGAGCATCATGAAGTTGTTCTTACTTAAGTCCAAAAACAGCAACAACCTTATGGTAGCGTATTACTTCTGTCCAATCTTAGCCACGTGCCATAGAAATAAACTCCTTTCTGATGTTTGCGAGGAATGCTGCTAGATTATTGGTCTGCTGAAGCCGTTTCTCCAGGTCTGGCAAACACTTGATAGCAGGATCACTCGACACAACTGTAGAGATAAAAACACAGATCGTTAATTACGATGTGCCCTTAAAGGCATTAAGACAGATTTTCTCACATGTACCCAAACAGTTCTGTATTACATAATATTACTTGGTTGGACTTCACCATAACAATAAAACAATTGACGGGATGTGTTCAATAGCCAATCTGTCTTTTTTTTTTCCCAATTAAAAAAAACAGTTAGGACAGATGTTACATTACAATTAAATTGAAAAGTTTCATAAGTGGTGATCTCTAGTTCTGCTCAGATATCATGTAAATAAAGGTTTTCTTTTTTTTATGTTGTTACTGGTTAAACTTAGCTCAAAATGTGCTTGAATATCTTTTCAAAGGCTAAATTAATTAATTTATATATATAATATTTTTGCATTAACACAATTGCCTCTTACTAAGGAGGTGGCGCAGATTAAACAGTGTTCACAACCCCAGATTTAGCATTTTATGCCATCACGTCACTGAAGATTCATTATTGTTCACACAATAGGTACTACGATTCCACCTTTCGTGATGCATTTACATTGAGGTGTTCTTGATTTTTTTTTTTTTTTATCCTTTGGTTGTCCCTAAAAGTAGGTCATATTGTGCACTTGCAAAGAAATCAGCGTGTTAGGACATGTGTGAGCAACGCTTTTGAAGTCAGATACAGTAAGGCCACCAGTCTTTCATTGCTGAAAATATCTCCACCATTCAAGCTGAAAGAAAACTATCTGAATCTGCCTCTACCTAGATATGCCAACAACTTGAAAACACATCTGTTGAAAGTAAGTTGCAGAGCAGATGTGTCATGGGACGATTTTGACGTGGTCGTAAGTGGCCTATCAAACTACTACAGGCTGAATAGCATTCATCATTCTTTTAGTTTCCAACTTACTCGAGAACTTTACAAACTGGAAGGAGCTCTCTGAAATATTTCAAGTTCACCTGGCAACTTCACATCTTGTGAAGGGTTCTCTTAAGTTTTTTCAAATGTACACAACATCTTTACAGCATGGAAAGGACTCTATACTCTAGAATATGGTTTGTTGAATGCAAGTCATTTGGAGTAAGCTATTGTTATTATGATTATTGTTCACATTATTATTATATTAATGATATGTGTTCAACAGATACATTATGACAAGAAAAGCAGCGCAAGAAGTTTCAAGTATCTCTATTTACAATTGAATTCCTTGGTGCAATGATTGGTGTGATTGTCCTCAATCATGTCAATTTCTTATGAATACATGAACAAATGTGAGTAAAGTATGACCGACTCATAAATTGATGTATATCCATTAAAACTGCCTACTAAGGTCCCATATTACGATGAACAGTCTTTAAAAAAAATAAAATAAAAAATCAGCAAAAATACTTGCGTAAAAGTGGGATAAATGGAGCATCCAGGGAAATTTTGTCATTTCATACACCTTCGACCCCCAAATGACCTTGAAACAAACTTTTGCTTGAATGCAAAGTATTCTTACTGCATTTGACATCACATAACAGACCATTAAAGGTCACAAAATAACTAGATTTTTACATTGTATTTGGCAAAAAGTGCAGAAGGTGAAATACAGGTGTTTTTAAGCATTAAAAAAGTAATTTATTGGGCAGAGAGGCAGTTTTGGAGGAGAAGAAAAATCGTACACTGTAGCTATGCTTGAAACATCCTATAACATAAGAAAAACCAGGACTATTTCCGTATTTGTTATTAATTCACCCCCCTGCTTTAACTTACTCTGGTAAGATCCTTCTGCATTGATCCCCATTGTGATGATGTAGGCGCTCTCCAAATCAGTAGGGTCGATGTTCCGAAACACAAACTGCAGATTTTCACCTTTGAAGATTAAAATAATCACAAAACATAGATTCTTAATGTTAACCTTTCTGAGAAGAGTGTAATGAAACTCTACTGGCAGGGTTTATGGCATGTTTGTATCTATTATGGCAAATTCCTCTCATGGTTTTTTGCTGACCCTATTTGTTATAGCTGAAACAAACATTATCTGTTCAATACATGTGTATCAATCATTGGCCTCATTATTAATGAGATAATGTTGAATCATTTATCTACTGAAACTTGCACTGTTAGACTCCACCGAGTCTGTAAGATTTGTAAGAAACTTATGCATAAAAAATAAAGTATTGTTTTTTTTCCTCATTCATTCTGGTGTTAAAGTGTGTTTGTGCTGATGGTATTAACATGCTCAAACTGAGAATGAGCAACACCTCTTGGATACTGCATTATTACATTTGTGGTTCCACAAAATTGTTCAATAGGGAGGATTAGGATTACTGCAACATACTGAGCATTGAAATGTAGTGTCCATTCTGCACTTTACCTCTGACCAGTTCTGATTTGCCTTGAATGGTTCGTAACTCCAACCCCAAATGTTCTTGAAACATTACTCTGCATTTCTGGAGATTCTTCAGTCTGTTTTTGTTTGCCTTATTTTGAGACTCGATTACTAAAAATAGACAAAAACAAGTTGGACTCCTGTGATACAGCATTAGCTTAATTTTTAAACATCAAATGTCAGCTTACACTCTTTTGTCTTGGCTTCTTGTTCTTTGAGTTTCTCAGTCTTGTGGACAGTTTCGTCCTTCTGCATCTCCATCTGCTGGATCTCAGATATTATGTCAGAAATGGCATGACACTTCTCCTTCAATGACTTATTTTTTTGTTCCAAATCTGTATAATGCAATTAAACTGGGTGTAAAATAAGTAATTACAAACATAAAAACAACTTTTCAGCTCAATAAAAAATACAAAAAAGTGCTGGATCACTCAGATATTTTCTCACACACTGAAACTTACATTTTCTGAATGTCTGTATTGTCTCAAACACCATCTCATCATCCTTACACTTCTTCGTACAAGTATCTACATCAAGAAGGAAGAAGGGGGGGGGCATAAGCATTGATGTTTAAATTAGGTTGTTGTTTGTTGTCTGTAACATTCTTTATTCAGTACACTACTAGGTTGTGTTCAAAGCTAAAAGTCAGTTACTTGATTTGAATCCAAGGCAAGATGATACATTGTTTTCATTGTTAACTGGTCCGGTTTGTATTCACAAAGGGATAACTCAATCAGTCCAGAAACAAGACCGCAAATATTGTTTGGTTATTGGTCATTACAGTTTATGCAGGAATACAAAAAACACTTTGGTATCATTGGCTGTAATGGAGAATCAGCACCTCATTTTCCTTTTGCTGCCGAGTACATATCAGAAGTGGTCATTTGTGGACAGTGAATGTGAACGGCTCGTAAGCCAGTGAGCCATAACTATTGCATTTAGGAAATGTGCCGCAAGCAGGTGGACATACACAATACGGCAACAGGCATTGCTGACAGCTCACCACGATGCATTTTCATTAAATGATGCGTAAAATGGTGCACTTCATGTGATTGGTGCGGATAGTGTTAACACCCGAAACAAACCGCTTCAGAGTTCAATAAATAGTGGCCCGAGATCACCTCTACAGACAGACCAGAGTCCCATTATTCGGTCAGCGTTCACACCAACCCAAAAGAACTGCGCCAATGGAGTAAACACTCCAGGGTTCGGTTCAACTGGACTAAACAAGGTTGGTGAGAACGCGTCAATTTAATGCTGTGTTTTTTATTTAAACAAAAATAGCTAATGCAATAGTTTTTTCCACAATCCTGAAAGCATTTAACTCATAGGTACAGCCTTTGGCAGTTTAACTACTATGTGGTTCAATTATGTTCCACAGACAGCTATCAGATTAATTCCTTTAATCACCATATCCAGTGGTAACAGTAGCTCATGGAAACATACAGATAAAAATAATGCATGCTAGACATACCAAGAGCTGAATTTACAAACTGTTTGTGGGATTGGCATAGCTCTGTAGTCATGTCAGTTATTTTCCCAAATGCTTGAAGCTGTTTGCTGTGGATTTCCTCCATGGCTTTGGCGAACCGGTCACTTGTAGTTGGGTCAGTGATGGACATCATGATGACAACCTGTAATAGAACGGTGCAAATGTATCAGAAAGCACTCAAACTATCATGTGGTGCATTTACAGGTTTGTTATTTTAACTGTAAAGACATGTATTGACATAAACATCTGTTTCTTGTAATCATATGCTTGATGAATGCTTTGCATTTCTAAATTATAATCATTGAATAAATACGAGTAGTATTAATAGTAAAATTAGTATGCTCAACCCTTAAAAACCTAAACCTATTTTTGAAGGGATATAATTTAATATACAGTATAATTGTATATTATATTAAATTGTGTATACAATATATTTTTCTCCATGTAACCTTTCCTAAAGGATCGATTATCCTGATAAGATCTTCAGGATTTTTTCAGTCAAAATCAGGTATTTATTGAAGTAAAGCAAAGGATGAATATTTCAGAAGATAGAACACTGAAGCAAAATAAAAAATGTCTGCAAAAGATGCCCTTATCTGAAAGTTTAAAAAAAGGTAGAATTAATGTTGCAGAAGGTGATTTTGTTTCCACATTGACTACAGAGCCTCTGAAAGTCCAAGTGGGTCATATCTGATGACAGAAAAGTTGAGAAACTGCATTTTACCTAAACTATTAAAATGTATTGATCGTATTGGTGGTTCAATTGTTATTTAAACTTTGCTTTAGGGCGGTGACAGCTGTTTGGGGTTTTCAGGGTTAAATGCTTAGGATATCTATTATGCGACAAGAAAGCGAACACATTTAAGACGTGTATACACATATACAAAATGGATAAAAACAATCCGTCTGGAGGACAAGAAATAAATGAATTGGCATTCCTGCTGCTTGCTCCAGCTAATAGTTTTAACAGATTTGATTAGAACAGAATTTAATGGGATATAACATGTTTACAGGGTTATTAAAATCTTTGTTGAAGCCTTTTTAAATCGTCCGGGGTTTATTATTTCGGTTATTTTCGACGTGTTAGACAAGCTACACAACATCAGTGAATTGCCCGTTGTAGCACACACAAATCTAAGTATTTATCCATGAAGTGAAACCAACTTATTCCGAAAATGCTTTTAAAATGGAGACTATGTAAAAACAACACTCACACGTTTAAATGTGTTGTGGAAATTCACTTCTTGTTGGTTTATATCGAGCCGATGGACAGGTCGTTATTTTCAAAAAGACGCGGTCTTGTTCTCCTTCGTTGGCGTCAACAAGGGGCGGAGGATACAAACCGGAAATACCTCTTCATATTTACTTCCGCTTGCGCATGCCCGGTGTAGTTAGCGAATATTATTTTCAATATTTAACTTGTATTATGTTTTTTTTTTTAATTCCTTTACATAAGATTACTTAAATTACTTAAACATGCACCATGTGTCTTCTTTACTGTCCTAAAACATCAAAAGCGAAACTTGATAAAAAAAGAAAACGTGCCAAAATGACTTATCGCCTTTAAAATGTAACGATTATTTCATTATTGTGCCTTTTATCAGGTTTGGTTCGTAATTATCCCCCAATAAGCACAAACCAGAAGCATTTTCAAGGAAGTTTCCAACTTTAACCCTTTTGCTGCGAGTTGCTGCCATCTGGTGGTGAATTTAGGAAAGTTAAACTGAAATCCAACAAATGCATTAATTACAAAAATCACCTAAACACTGTAATTTTAAGTGTCATTCATTCGCGTGGGCACCGGGAATAAAATATAATTGTTGATAAAAAAAAACTGAAAATCATAGCCCTGGTGGTAAATTAAAGGTTCTGTATAACTGTGAGAAACAGATGGTCAGTGTGTTTCTGTGACATTATGAGAGGCACATTTTGTTGCTACGTTCACAAAGAATGAGAATATAAATGAGGCTGAAAAGATTCAGGAGGTTACACAATATTGTGACTTTTAAAAATAGCTAATATTTAACAATTGTAAAAGCAATGATCTAGAAAATGGCCATATTATCAGGGTACAGACAGTTATTCTGATCTCTTATAATGTTTAGCTGTCACAACTCTGGAACATAATATTTACTCTTCATGAGTTAAAACTGAAGAGCTTGCAGTTGTTGCCATGGCTCCATTGAATGATTTATGAAGCTAGGTTGACATATAAGGCTATTCTAGCTGTGTTGAGGTTCATGCACTGTAACTGAAAAAGATTTTTAAAAAGTTCATATGGATGGATTTGTTCTATAGCAGTGGAATGTTAGTCACTCAGCTCCTCCAAATCAACTACAGGGAATAGAGATGATTTTTATATTTACAGTCCTTAATTACATGCAGCAGCCTTACTGGTGGGTGCAGGAAACCTGCTTAGTCATTGCACATTAGGATATGATAGATGACGTATGCAAATTTGCTGGTGGAACTGTTTGGCCATCCAAGAAGAGGAATCCCTCCTCTGTGGCTCTTGCTGAGATTTTTCCCATCAAAGTTATTTTTGGAGGGAGTTTATTTTACCCAAACCAAGGATCAAATGAAAAAGTGTTTACAGACTGTGAAGTTCTTATGAAGCAAATAAATAATAAGTACATTGACAATATGAATATAAATATATGAATGAAAGAAAGAAAGAAAGAAAGAAAGAAAGAAAGAAAGAAAGAAAGAAAGAAAGAAAGAAAGAAAGAAAGAAAGAAAGAAAGATTTTTTTTTTAGTTGTTTTGCTTTTTAAACAAAAATGAAACATCACATGGTACATTTAACAGAATGTTTTTATGGAACATAAATATGATATGTAATTTACAATCAAATCTTTATCGTTTACAAAACTTACCTCACAAACAAATAAATAAACATTATATTGTTCAGACACATACTGTAATTACAACAAACTGATCAAAGAATTTTTCTGCAAAACCAGAAAGCGAGGACAGTTTCTACTTCCTCAGGTTACATCTCAGAAAATTGACGTCAGTATCAAAGCCAAGACCACCCCACATGAGAGTATCTAATTTCTCTAATCTGGCAATGAGGCCCATGAAAAACTACATTTTTCATTCATTTCACATTTTATGATGGCGCACTTAGCTGATGGGAGCTCCTGTGGTGACCAGATTATAATATGCACCTTTCTTAGACATGAGTTCATTATGTGTGCCTTGTTCTATGACAGCCCCCTGTGACATTACTGCTATAATATCAGCTGTCTGGATGGTAGACAGTCTGTGTGCAATGACTATGCAGGTTCGTCCTTTTCTTGCCTCATCCAGAGCAGACTGAACCATCTGCAGGAAAAAAAAAAGAGCTTTGTCATAAATTCCTCTTGGGTATCATCTTGATTCACATGCATTTTTATATAATATTAGTAAAATGCAAAGTACAGTGGAGTCAGGGGGAACTTGTCCCTTCTTAATAATATATGAACTGTCCTGAAGATATGATTTGTTATATTTTTAGAAAGTTGTTGAAACATTAGCAAAGTACTGTTTTGCTGTGCAGAAACTTTACTAACAAGCATCATGTAAAAAAAAATCTATTTGTGTCTCATAATTAATGCATGAGAGTAATTATCACTAATTCACTTTAATTAAAAAAATGCTTTCAAGTAAGCTATTTTGGAATCTCCATGGAAGTATGTCAGGGTGATATATACCTTCACTGACTTTACTCACAAGTCAGAAAAAAATAAACGTTTTGGCACAACGAACCATAAAATAAAAAAGATGAAACTGTATCACCGAGTCTGTGAGCCAAATTGTAATTATTCAGCTCCCTGATCAGCAAACAAATGTGAAAATAAAATAAAAATGCTTTTACTGACAATTTTGGATTTACAGAAATATCTACAGCAAAGAGACTTGAGACATCATCTATTTTCTTATCCATAAAATAACAGTGATAAATTAAAAGCTTTATAAAATGTTGAATGTTGTAGTGAGCTACAAATAACTTACTGAATATTATACCAAATAAATGTGCCTTCCTGTGTTAGGTTTGTCTTTGTACCTTTTCACTCTCTGTGTCCAGGGCAGAGGTTGCTTCATCCAAGAGCAAGATTTTGGGATTTCTGACTATGGCTCGAGCAATTGCAATGCGCTGTTTTTGTCCTCTGGAGAGTTGAGAGCCCTGGGCACCAACCTGAGTGTTGTATTTCTACAGTTTGTGAATATAAAGATAGAAACGGGAAAGGAAAGATGACATTTTGCACTTCCATAAAGCTATAACATCACAATAAAATGCTTTCTACTGGATTGTATGGGTTAGAGGGAGGGCTTTTGCAATAACATTTCACTTGTAATACTTTAAATAACAATTGACATTGAATAAACTCATTGCAGTCATATTATCATATCCATGATAGGAATTATGCTGACAGCTTTTGCTTAAATCCAGAAGGTGACCTAACATCTTAATATGTGGAAAGAGTTCAACATCAGTTGTATAATTGTCTTTTTGATGCGCGACTCACATCTGGTAGCGTCATCACAAAGTCATGAAGGTAGGCTTTCTTTGCAGCCTCAGTAATCTCCTCCATGCTGACACTGCGGGTGTTATCTCCATACTGTATATTCTCAGCAATGCTGCAGTCAAACAAGACCGGCTCCTGGGACACTATACCAATCTGAGCTCTAAGGAAGGGCACGTTGACTCTTTGCGATGGGTGGCCATCAATCAACTGAAAATGAAAGATCACATCATCAGAGCAGTGCTTTATAACTAATTTCGTAGGTAATGGGTAAAATAATAAATCTCTCTACACACCACGTTTCCTTCGTCAGGGTCATAAAACCTTTCCAACAGCTGAACACTGGTGCTTTTTCCACAGCCACTGCTCCCAACAAAGGCCAAAGTCCGACCAGGTTTCACAGACACAATCAGCCCTTTCAACACCTGAGTATCTGGCCGTGTTGGATACGTGAACTTGCAGTTGAGGAACTCTATTTCACCCTTGAAATTATCCTAAAGAGAAATAATACAGACAAGGTCACATGAAGGTCGTGTCATTGCAGAATTCTACCTTTTAAGTGTTTAAATCCTTTTATTTCACAGACCCATTTCTCTCCGTCTGTGCTGCTTATGCTGATTTTAGGGACGCGGTCCAGTAGTTTGAAAAACTGAGCTGCAGCTATCTTGGCTTTAGCATAGTCTGGAGTGAAGGAGGATGCTCTGCCCAGAGCCGTCCCACTGGTAACCACAGCTGAAATTACCCTGGAAGAACAGCAAATGTGCTCTGAGATAGACACACTAAATGAAACACAACAGCTCCAGAAAAGTACTAGGAATCAGTCAATCAATGGATTACAAATACAAACCTGTTATAAGCCAAATAAAAACATTAGAAGCATAAAATAAATACAAAAACCATACAAGGGACAATAAATAATAATTATTTTAAGACCACATTAAAATAAAAATAAGCCAGGCCCAAGGAATAAAACAAAGTGCTATGCCTTAGGACTTATTTAAAACAGAAACAGCAGCAGGAATGAAGATGTTTCTGTAGTGAGTGGTCCTGGATTTGGAGACTTTAAATCTTTGTCCCAATGGAAGGAGCTGGAACTCATTGGCCAAAGGATGGGAGTCATATGAGATGGCTGTGGCCAGTAGCTGTACCTGCCAGGGGCTCCAGCCTCAACTGAGGGGCCTCAATTAAATTATTACATTATTTTTGTAATCGGACACCCCAGAAGCAGTCCTTAGCTTATAAACAGGGGCCATTTAACATGTAATAAAAACAAAATTTACATTATAATCCTAAATAAATTAAGATGTTCTGAATAACCACAAACACATTGTAAAACTATTTCCTATCTATCTAGTAATGTTTAGATTCAGTCGAGACAGTATTTAAGAAATTACTTTACTTTACCAACCTGAAAACCAACATGTATGACAATCCTTCAGAGCTGACAAGATAACCTCCATATCTAAATGAAGCAGCATTTGCCATGAAGATGACAGACTGAGCAAAGCCAAAGCACAGGCCATAGATGTTGGCTCGTTTCTTGGCAGATTTATAAGGAATTTCCAATTTCTGCTCGTATGATTCCACAAACACCTTCTCTTTTGCCAAGCCTGCAATGGTTCTGATGTTGGAAAGAGCTTCACTGGAAACCTATGACAGAGACATTTCACAGAGGAACTAACCCATCAGATGGTCTTTGAGGAAAATGTTCTGATAGTACATCATGAAAAAATGTGGAACTCACTTGACCGGCTGCTTCCATTGACTTTTTATCTTCATTTGCGAAGCCTGTCAGCATTTTGGCTTGAAAAACCCCAGACATCCCGATGAATGGAAGGAAGCACATGATCACCAATGTTAACTTCCAACTGAAGTAGAAGGCAATGATGAAGGACACACCGATGTTGGTCAGTGAGTTTACAATCATGCCGATCTGAGAGCCGGTTGCCTGCAGAAGTCGACCACAACAAATAAACATTGGAATAAACCTCACACAGATGTATATGAATGGGGGTCAAAAGGTTTCTGTGCCACATTTTAATGTCTTACTCCCTGGACCATAGATGCATCAGTGGCCAGTCTGGTGGTGAGAGCACCTGGACTGTTTTTGGGGTCATCAAACCAGCCAATCTCCTGCCTTAAAATGGCCTGGAATCCTACTTTTCGAAGCCGGCGGGTCAACAGCTCCCCTGATTTAGCAAAAGCAAATCCCTGAAATATACAATCTAAGTGTCATTCAACTGGTTTATTTTTTGTTAGATGAAAAAATGACAGAATTACACCAGATCAATCAGAACAGCTTCATCCACTACACAATATATTTTTCTCAGACAGTTTTTGAAGTGACAGGCTCTAGAATACAAATATAACATTATGGGAAACATCTTCACTTTTGAGAGAACTAAGAAGTTATGGGTGATTTAGCAATAAACCTGTGCCCACATCTAGTTTTATAATATAATATTTTTAGATGTGTATCTTTTTGCATCCTTATATACTCACCATTATCCACCTTTATGGTATTTTGCTGCACTATATTTCCTCTTTAAACCTTTTAGTCTCATAAGAGATTATGAACAGAAATTAGCATTAATTATAAACACTAAGATCTGTTTCCAGTTTATTTATACTGTGTTTTTTCTTATAAAATAATAATACTCCATATACACATGAAGTAAACTGTGCTCAAAAGACATGCTGGTCTTGAACTTGTTTAGAATATCAAAGTCAATTTCACTTTATATGATTTTTTCTTCTAAAATCCAAAGTGGACTATACAATACATATTTAAAGGGAAAATAAAATTAAAGGAGCATTACAACAGCATCCCACAGATATAATATTTACAAATGTATCAATCTTCAGAGCAAAATTTGCTCTTTCAAAAAGCTTAATAAAAAAAGAAAAGGAAAAAACTGAATCAATGAATAAGAAATAACAAGTTAATGAATCATCAGATTGAGGTTTTCTGGACTCTGATAGTAGCATTCACTATTCCTATATGGCAGATTGTATAAGGGTTTCTATTTTGTTTTATCCTATGACCTTGAACTTTGACCTTTTGACTATAACATTTATGGGTGAAGGCAGGTCATGACCAATATTACTGCCAACTTTGATGATCTTGATCATATTTATTATTATATAATAGTGTGAATATAATCACAAACAAACAGCCAATCCTAAACTCTTACTTCATTGTGTTCTGCTCCACAATATGTACACACACAGTACACAAACCTGCAAAAACTGGAAAATGAAACTCATCACGCCCACAATGCAAAATAGAACACAAATCCCATCGATCTGCTCCTTCTGTTCATTTACATCACGAATGGCAAAAGTCTGCAAATACAAAGATTTTAGGAAGATAAGATTTCAACAAACAAGTGGAAACAAAAAAAAACAACAACAACAAATAACTGACCAATTTAAACATAGCGAGAAAAAGAAGACATTTTGTATTTATGTAAGTATTCATATAAATACAGACTTAGAATAAAATATTATGTACATATTTACATTGTGAACAATAACATGAAATTAAAGTCCTCACTCCGAGAATTTGGCTGAAGAGGATAGCATAGATGGGGATGACAGATCCATTTGCAGCAGCTCCCAGTGAACCCAGTAGCATATACGGCCATTCAGGTTGGTTATATTTAAGGATACGAGCTACTGGAGCGGACTCTTCGTGTTCATCTAAATCTTCATCATGTCCCTGTGAAAGAATATGCATTAAAATATATTTAGATTTTTAGTAATAGCAATGTTTATTTACTGTACTCTGTGTTTGCGAACCTTATTTTCTGATATGATCTCTGTTTGTGAGACCATCTTTAGGCTGCCTGACATCACATCAGGGATAAAGTCACTTGACAGGTTGCTGGCAGATCGCAGTCGAATAGAACTCCTGAAAGGAACATAGAGACGACTAAATTATTTTCCTCAGTCTTTTGTAATCTTTTCTCCTCATTTTATGTGAATTAGAAATGCACATTACCTGGATTTAGTTGACCTTCTACTGGATCTGGAGCTTCCATGACTAAAGCTCCTGGCTTTTCCATCAAAGTCTTCATTACCATCACTGACTGGATCTGGAAGAAAAAGTAAACAAATCAATGGAGCTTTAATACAGAGGCTTCCTCTGCCCTTCAGTGGATCAAGCAGAAACCTCAAACACACTATAGATTTGTCCTTTGACTCTGACTGAGAGCTCTCATATGTGTTCCTCCCCTCAATAAACAGTATTTATTCTATATACACTTCACATCTAAGAGAATTTGTAGGCTTGAACATTGAAAGGAAGAAAATAAAAGACTTCAGGTCACTCAAAAACATCACAGAGTCACCTCTAAATGTGTTTAACAGAAAACATGGCTCTGAAAACACAAACTAGATGGAGTTAACTTCAGAAAAAACACCTCCACAATGAAACTAAATTGGTTAAGGTGCTGTGTGAAACTCTGACAGATGTCTGAGGTCAGGAGATCACTTCCTGTCTAGAAGAAATGGTCAAATTAAACTTTTCTTTCAATGACACAAAATTCAGTACACTGTTAAAAATTATCTTACAGGCAATTTAAAAATATAACAACACAATGACATCTATGTGATTTTATCATCAAGCAGAAATAAAGCTGTAAAACAATCAAAAAGCATCAAAAACTTTATCAGATAATCTCAAAATTTTGGGATGTTGCAAAATTTTTCATATGTCTTTTTTGGTTCTACATTTGCAAAATATTTTCTAATAAAACATTTGACAGATTTGTGCTTATAAATGTACATACCCTAGCAGAATGTAAGATTCTTTGACTATTTTTACAAAGAATATGAAGGATAATACCAAAACATTTTTTCTAGTGATTTGGTGAAGTCATTTATTTGCTGTTTTTAATTATACTGACAAACGAAAATGACCAAATGATCCTGATCATAAGTTTACATACCCTAGTTCTTCGTCCTCTGTATTGGCCCCTTTAACATCAGTGACAGATGGAAGTCTTTTATGGTAGTTGTGGATCAGGCACTTTATTTTCTCAGATGGTAAAGTGTCTTGGTAAAACACTTTCAGTTCCTTTCAGATTTTAGGTTTTCTTGCGTGAACTGGATATTTGACACCTCCCCAAAGTGTCTCAATCTATGTTCGTCTCCTGACCTCAATGGTCAGGAGACTGAGACAGACACTCTTTCAATTTCTCTTTTTTAAAATAATAATTAACAACGGATTAGATTTCTAAAGCATTTTTCTATTAACACATCATACTGGATGTATTATTCATTCACTCACACATTCTCACTCTGATAGTGGTAAACTACATAGGCCTACATTATGTAGGTTCAGCTTCCCTGGGGCAGACTGATGGACACGTGGCTGTCCAAGTCGCCCCTAATATCTTTCATACACCAGTATATGTAGCAGCACTGGAGGTAAGGAGGATAAAGTGTCTTCCCCAAGAACACAATCGTACACGATTAGGACAGAGTGGGATTCAAACCAGCAAACCTTCAGTTATTGGATGACCTGGTCTACATCCTGAGCCATGGCCGCCCTTTTTTACTGCTATAACAGATGAGAGGTGGACTTGGCCTTACGTTTTGGGTCATTGTTACGTTGGAACATTCAAGACCGTCCCATGCACAGTCAGTCAGGGTATGTAAACTTATGAACACAACTGTAAATGTGGTCATCAGTAGGCCTACCATTAGGTTTGTCGGATGACCCCTGGTTCTGAAGGGTGACCAGAGTGAAGTAAACGCCTTGTTTCTCCAGAAGCTCAGTGTGAGTTCCTCTTTCCACCGCCTGGCCATGCTCAAAACCGACAATAACGTCTGCATTTCGAATCGTGGACAGACGGTGAGCTATGGAGATTGTTGTTCTCCCCATGCGTACCTGCAGACATGAGGACGAACCAATAAGTCGACAAATTCATCAGTTATTCCCGAATTAAAGGTCAAATTCTCACCTTATCAAGTGCTTCCTGAACAATGGCTTCACTTTCATTGTCTAGAGCTGATGTGGCCATATCCAACAGTAGGATTCTAGGGTTTCGGATCAGAGCTCGGGCGATGGCGATCCTCTGCTTCTGTCCACCACTCATCTGACCTCCACCCTCTCCCACCATTGTATCAAATTTCTGGTGAATTGGTAAATAAGCAGCATTAATTTTAGGCTGAATGTACATGTCAACATTTCTTGCATTTATTAGAATTTTCTATCACTTCTTTGTTATAATACCTGGGGCAAATCCATGATAAAATTATAGGCATTGGCCTCTTTTGTCGCCTTGATTATGTCTTCCATTGTCACACCAGGTCGTCCATAGCGAATATTTTCTGCAATGGTCGTAGCAAACAGCACAGGCTCCTGCTCTACAACACCGATGAGAGAACGAAGCCACTGGATGTTCAAAGTGCGGATGTCGTGCCCATCCAAAGTCACCTGGGGATGAAAATTATATTGTGTTCCATTACTACAGACTTTTCTTTGCAATGGTCTGTCTATAGTGTTGCTCAGAGTTGTACCATTCCTTCCTTGGGGTCATAAAACCGTTGGATTAACTGGACCGTTGTGCTCTTTCCAGATCCACTTGGCCCAACAAAAGCTGTGGTTTCTCCTGCTTTGACTTGCACATTGATATTATTCAAAATCTGGAAAACCAGTAAGACTTTGTGAGATTCATTTCAAGATATAAGAAATAGAAAGAAACCAATGCCATTTAACCCATAAAAACCCAGTGCTGCTTTTGTGGCAGTTTCCAAATTATTATTTCTCTTATTTTTAACTTTTCTTATGTGATTTGTTACAATTTACTTTAACATTAGATTCAGTATTTTGCATTTTTAAGTGAAAATCAAGAATTTCCCTGTATTTAATGTATGAATTATGCAGGTGCTCATTAAAACTCAAAATAAAGTTCAGGGTTATTATAGTAAAAACTGAGAAAACAGAGGCAGAACATTATTAACTGAACATAAAATAAGTATTGTCATTGATCCAACTCCACAAGTTTTACTGGTGGACCAATGTTGTAGAAGATGACGCTGATTCTACGTTGACTAAAGAACCTTTCAAAGTCTAAACGGGTCATAGCTAATAACTATGGACAGATGGCAAACTGTATTTTTAATCAAGTATTGACATGTATTGATAGGACAAGTGGATTGAAAAATTCATTAATGATTTTAGTCACTGGAGGACTTTATGAGTCTTTATGGGTCAAATAAACTTACCTTAACTTCAGGCCGAGATGGGTAATGAAACGTGACATCATGAAACTCAATGTCTCCTTTCACTTTGTCTAATTTGTGACCGTCATTAGAGAAACAGTCAATTTCTGGCTCCTGTTAATTCAAGCAAAAGCAGCATATATTTACAGGTCACTATAACCAATCAAGTCTGGATCAGTGTCTCTCACATGACATGTTCTATTGTGGTTTGACTTTACTCTGTCAATGGTGTCAAAGATGGCCTTCGCAGCCGCACGACCAGAAGCAAAAGCCTCCAGACATGGGGAGGCCTGTCCAAGGTTCATGGCTGCAATAAGAACTCCAAAGAACACCTAAAAGGATGGAAGAAGGTGGTGAAGACCCTCAGGAAAAATATTAATAATGCAAACAATAATAACCATGGAGATAATTATAATGGTAACAAAAACTAGAATAAGAACTGAGTAAACTGGGCTGAAAAACAGAGAAAGACCAACAGATAAATAAGCAGAAAGAAAGAAAGAAAGAAAGAAAGAAAGAAAGAAAGAAAGAAAGAAAGAAAGAAAGAAAGAAAGAAAGAAAGAAAGAAAGAAAGAAAGAAAGAAAGAAAGAAAGAAAGAAAAAAATTATAAAAATAAGAGTTATTAAATAAGGAGCATAAGAAGAGAAAATATACTCATTCCCATTTATAATGAGAGTGTATTATGGTCCTTGGGTGCAGATTTTTGCATCCCAAACATAAATCACATGCGTTGACTGCTCACTAAACATTTGTGAACAACACTTGAATGCAAATTATACATGGTAATTATGTGCTGTAATATGTATAGCTAGTTTATTAAAATATTAATATCTGGAAAATTACTATAATCTTCTTCATCATTGTGAGACAGGTGAAGTGGAGCGGTGCCACAGGGCCATCACTGATTTGTATGTATGAAAAGCTAAATATATTACATTTCAAATACCTGAATAAGGGTACCAGGGCTCAGCTCCTTGGTGTCGATAACCAGTTTAGATCCGTACCAAAAAGCCAAAGCATAACAAAGGAAAATGATGCACCACAGGTATCCTTGGAAAATCCCTGTGATTGTGCCTTTTTTCACACCCCATTTCTGAGCTTCCACAAGGTTTTTGTCATAGCTGTTGGAGGGTTAAAGGGTAAAATAGTTTTTTATTTATTTAATTAACCAGCGTTACAGTGTCTACAGAATAATCATCAGCTGGATTGAAAACATACCGTTCAGCTTCCTTTTCCTCTCCACCAAATGCAGCTACAGTTCTGATGGATGACAGGACCTCGTCGGCCACTGCTCCTGCCTTTGCATACGCCGTCAACTCAAAGCCTGTCAGTCTGGCCACCGCCTTCAAGGAAGAAATAGATTAAAATATGTGAAATGGACCTGTTTAAAATGAGACACAACATTTTTTAATCAAGTTCTCATTGTCATATTCTTGGCATTGATACCAATATATTTTTTGGGGGAAGGGGAAATTTCTGGATGACAGTAAAAGATATATGCAATGTTGGCGTTATTTTATTTTTTGTTTATTTTGTTGTGTTTGCTATAGCAGTGAAATCCTCATTATGTACTGTATGTATAAGTGTTTTCAAGGACAGCAGGGTGTCATAAAATAATATTTGAATCAGCACAGTTTTAATGACACAAATTTATGAAAAAAAAAAAGAATATTA
The DNA here is from genome assembly GCA_020466265.1 of Siphamia tubifer. Classification (NCBI taxonomy): domain Eukaryota; kingdom Metazoa; phylum Chordata; class Actinopteri; order Kurtiformes; family Apogonidae; genus Siphamia; species Siphamia tubifer. The sequence continues at coordinate 37,789,709 of CM035803.1, read as the reverse complement.
CAAAACTGACAAATATTTGCCACGGCCACCTGTAACATCATCTTCATTCATCTTCATTAATATTAGCCAATACCAATACTTAGCTGATACTGGATGGTGTGTTTTACTTGACTGTTGAATGAGAATATTGGATTATACTCTTTTATGTCAAATTATGCTGTTAATCTCGCTCCAACATTGGTTGGGAGAGATTATTGCAATCAGTGTGTGTGTCTGTCTGTCTGCGTGTCTGTCTGTGTGTCCGCAGAGATATATCATGTTATAACTCAATGAATACTTGAGATATTACCATGAAATTACATGGGCATATACATATAGCTAATGTGCATCAGATTCAATGATCCATTTGAGTAAAGGTCAAAGGTCATATTTAGCAGAAAGGTCAAAATCACATTATGGACTCTAATTCAAGAACTGGTTGTCATAGAAACTTGAGATTGGCAGAAGAAAAAGTTTGAAAATTCATATAATTTTTTTTTTACTTTGACCTACTTTTCCCAAAATGTAATGACATCTGTTCTGTGTCACTGGCAATCTATAAACCTAATTTGGTATGAATTCAACCAATAGGTTTGCCTCTAGAGTGGTAACAAATAAAGAAAACAAGTGATGCCTGGCACAACAAACCCCACCCCCTTGCACACATTTTCCCTGATTTGTCCTATCTCTTAAAATTGTGAAAACACATTTTTGGTGACTGTGACCTTTGACCTACATTCACCAAAATTTAATGGGAGCTATTCTGGGCCACCCTGTACCTTTCCAGAAAATGTAATGGAAATTGGTCCAGTAGTTTTTGTGTAAAGCTGCTTACAGACAAACAAAAAACTGCCTCAAAAACAATACCCCTAGCTTGCCCTGCAGGGAGCAGGGTAATAGATAAATAAACAAATACTATGATGAATCTACAGTCTTACCATAGCCATGAGTCCAGCAGCCAGTCCAATTAGTGGACTCACTGCTATGATGACTAAAGTCAACTTCCAGCCTCCGATAAACCCAACCATGAAACCAAACACAAATGTAGACAGTCGCTCAATAAAGAAAGACACTTGATCAGCAATGGCATTGTTGATCTTGTTGATGTCACTGTAGAAAAACAGAGTAATTCAGGGAAAACAGTGTAAAACAGTCACACACTGATAACAGAAGATAAAAGGTCATAGCTCACTCAGATATCCTTGTGTTCAATTCACCAACAGAGTTGCAGTCAAACCATCCAATCTCCATTCTCATAACTTTTCGGAAATAAGTCTTCCGGATTCTTTGAATCTGTCTTGCAGCCGCTGACACCCAGAAGACAATCTGCAGTGCATGACAGATGATCACAGTGTCACAGAATTAGATTAAATTCACACTTCATGAGGCCATAATTCAAATTTTATTGTATTGGTTTCCAAATTAAATCTTACTTACTTGAATGTAACTAAGAACCATAACTCCTAATCCAATTCCAATATAATAATATGCAAACATAGTCATCTGAGCTTCAATATCCACCCTGTAAAATCCGTATAATAGATCCCCATTAATCCACAATGGCTTTACAGTCACATCATCAGTGGTATTTTACTCACCCACATATCAGAGTGAGGTTTTCTGCTGTTTCATATATTGTACCATTTATCCAGTGGATTGTATGATTCATGCAAACTTTGTTTTCATCTTTCAGTTCTTGAACCTCTATGTCATAGACCACAAATGTGTTTGTTATCCTCCCATAAACCAGGAGCATTAGAGGAATAGCTGCTCCATGGATGACAGCGCAAATGCCACCCAACACCATCATCACAGTGTCTTTCCTGGTGGCAAATCGGAACTGTAACAAAGGGAAATAAGTGGACATTTTATTCTTTATCTAAGCAATGTTTTGATGGCTTTTTTTATATTTAATTACAGTATGTACAGTAATAAAAATCATTAAAGAACTATTGTGAGACATGACAAAAAGAAATACTCACCAGTTGAAAGTATCCAACACCCAATGTGTTTGTGTTTTTCTTTTCATCTCTGTGAATTAGACGTTAATGAGTACACATATGAACATGTTATTGACTGACAAATGATATATTATGAAAACTGTCATTAATCATGATGCACACCTACCCATTCTGAGTATGTACTGAAAGAAAGGTGAAACCACATCATGAGTTGCTGATTATTTTTTTCCATTTTGTTTTAAATTACAGCCATATTTTTCTTTGTTCACAGTATAATATCTCTCACCTCCTTTATCCTCACTCTGAGCAGAAGTAAACTCGATGGATTTTTTCATGTTTGCTGCCCTGATGCATGTGTGTCCTCACTTTGCTGAAAACAAATCCATTTTACATTCATCAGTGAAATTAAACAGTATGACCTTTAATTGTAATAAATTAAAACAAGTGCAAAGTTATTGGAATTTTATTCTAGATTGACTGTTCTTGTCAAGTGAGTATATGTTGTTTAATTTGAACTGTACAACAAGAAACTACTTTGAATACATGTTCTAAAAACAAATGAATAATAATTGTTTTAAAAACATTAAAGAGAAACATCAAATTTTAGTCAGAAACATTCAATGTCCAATATATACTGTACCGTCACAGTGATCATCTACCTTCCTCTGAAATCTTGAAACACCACTGAGGAAATTCCTACCTTATATTCAACTCACCTCTGCCTATCCTTTCCCATTATCTGTACCTCCATTAGACTGATAAGAGCTGTGTGAGTATTATGACCCTCTACACTGTCTTTGTTTGGCAAAATATGAGCAATACTTACACTACAGTAAATTTGTTATTTGATTTTATACAAGTGCATATTTACAGAAAAACACAGTGGGACTTTTTGCGGTGTCAGATTTAATGACATTGGTGATATTTGGTTACCAAATCTGGAAAACTGCAATAAATCTATTAATGATTGCAAAATAAGTTGAATGACCACTGGGTTATTTTGTCAAGGTCTGAACATGATCCATTGTCTTCAATGGCTTGGTCAATAACACCACATACTAATAAATATGCAGTCACCCCCGTCCTATCTGTGACAAAGATAAGAATATTTTTGACATCCACTGATCAGAAATAATAAGAATGCTTCTGTCAAATTTCTAAGATAATTTACTTTGCATACAGTAAGCATAAAACTCTAATTTTATTACAAGAGCAAATATGGTTTTGGGTTCTCATCAGTATAAACATTCATTTTGCAGCATCTCTCCTGAACAGTTTCACACAATAAATATTAATACATACCAATAATTAATGTTGCAATGACAAAATACAAATGATGGGAAAATGACAGATTCTCAGAGGGTTAATGACCGACCGGACATGTTAAGGGCTGTGGTTGGAATTTGCTCCTTTTTTACAACCAGTTATTTTTCACAACACAGGTGAATGATAACACAAGAGGGCGGAGGTCAGACACTCAGTGATAAAAAAACACTTTCATTGAAACATTTTATTTTTTAAAACATTATTCTTTGTAATATATTTTCTGATGACCAAATACATAATAACCCATAAAGACCCAGAGCTACTTTTGAGGCACTTTTTTTATGTTTTTACAACACAAATATGTTGGTCCATGTTTGGTCCCAAGTTATTTGAACTCATCCTACTCTTCCAATCACTGCTCATTATTCAGGATCATGTTTTACTCATTTTTAAGTCTGATATGAGAGTAATACACCTAGACTAAATATTTCCTCGTGGGGTTCAATTACACTGGGTTACAAAAAATAAAATAAAAATTCTAAGTCAGCTACGTTTTTTTCAACTGGAAGAGGACCATTTTGCACCACTGGATCCAAAGATGGCATCCATTTTTTCAAATCGGGTCATGTTTTTATCCTAATTTTATTTGAAAAAGGCAATTTTCTGACCAAATTGATTACTTTTTGTGACCATTGATTTTTGTTAATATTTCTCTTCCAAAAAAGGGTTTATTAATTAAATGTTAAACTTCAATTTCTGTAAAATTAATAATAGACACTGATAAAGGTAAGCACAGGTAAATTAAACGTTATGTCATTGTGCAAAATTCAGGGCACGAAGTTCTAAGTTTGGACTAGATGAAACAATCTCTTAACTAGACATATACCTGCGACATGGATGGTGATAATGAGATTGCTGGGGAAGCTTCAAGGATGCAGTGGAGGGGGGTTATAGGCCTCATTGGGGTCTTCGGGTGGGCATGAACTTCTGTTTCACAAGTGATTTTATTCACCTTTGATATAAAAAAACAACTGGGCGTAAGTTGTCATAAATCCTTTATTGCAAAAACTCTAAAATAATTTTGGATCATATCACATAAAAAAATACCCATGTATGTAAATAGAAATGTCAAAAAACAGATGTGTTGCTTTGTTCAGAAAGTTGAGATGACTGAGCAAAACCAATGGGGAGGCTAAGTCACACCCTTCTACTTCCGGTCCATGGGTGCTTCGCTCGCAAAAAAATGTACGGGAGTGAATGGAGTGAGTCAAGCTAAATTCTGATTTCTTTTGACAAGTGCTGTAAAATTCACATATGATAGCAGTTAATCAGAAATATTTGATGTGGCATAGTCCGCATCTGTTTTTGATGGGAAGCAAAGGTGACGTTAGGTTTTATGTGGGCTTAGTATATGACGTCACACTCCGCTCAGCTGTGGTGTAGAGTCTGGTGATGTCAAATGTGCGCAAGGCGTGTAGTCCAGATTATTAACGGGTTTTACTCTCAAATTAAAATCAGCCGTTGGTTAACAGAAGCAGTTGAAACGCACATCAATACTTATGAGGTACAACGTGTGTGCGATTCAGGGCACATGAAAAAACCAGATATGTTAGCATTTTATTTTCTATTGAATACCATTCATTAATTTTCTGATCTCAGGCCCCGTGAGCCTCCCGGAAGGGGCAGAGACTTAAGCTCCCCAAGTGATTTTTGGATTCAGCACATCAGAATTATTCTGTCATGGCCTTCCGCCTACTTCTGTTAATTTCCACCTAGCCTGAACTGTGCGGGTGGCTGCAAAATTTCTCTAATCAGGGAGCTATTTAAGCAGTGAATCTTACAGTCACTGGTGCAGGACCAGTCAGTATTGTAACTCCAATAACCTGGACATTTGTCATTTCTATCACCACCACAGATTCTGGCTGATGTAACCCTGGTTTTGTGAGATCTCCATTGTTCTTTTTGTCTTGTTTGCTTTTTGTCAAGGTTTTGTTATTAAATGTGTCCTCTCTTCAACACTGTGCATCTGAGTTTTACTCCACCACACACCTCATGATATTAAACTATACTAAATTTGGTGTTGACCTGCATTTTTTGTTGCAATTATAATAATTCACATAACTCAGATCAAAATATGCATTAGTAGTTTACAGACATATTACATGTCTATATTAATGTTGGATTAAACTGTTTAGAAACACCCAGTTCCCTGTATTTTCATGGAATTATCTATTCCAGGCTTTGAAGATACATTTACTGAAATTACCACTCTGAATGGGGGAGGGGTATTTTAATGAAGAGACAACGAGTTGTCCTGTGATTTTAAGATTTTTAGCCTCAAATGATGCATATGTATCCAACCAGTACCAGAGGAAGCATCATGTCTCCCTCTAGTGTTGAACTACAGGTCTTACTAACATGTGTGGGCAGCCAATACAGTGTCTACTGAATGTCCTTGAGCCTCAAGGACACACACACACACACACACACCTGATGAATCAGATTTCTTGGAGCAGATATGGTTTTACATTTACGTCATGTGGCTCCGTTTTCCAGTGGCATTGATGCTCATTCCCACAGCTGCCACTTAAGGCTAGTGCTGCCTAAATGATGCCTATAAAAACAATATTTACTCCTGGGAACTTCAAACACAGAGCATTAATCTACAGATGTCATCTTAAAATACATACGATTTAGAAAAGCACTCCGAGAGCGCATGCCTCCGCCAAGGTAGACCACCCCCCAACGATCACCACCAAATTCTAATCATTTCCTGATCTCAACATTACCAACCTACCCTGAAAATGTCATCAGAATGTTGCCATCTTACACACAAACCAACAAATGAACGTCAGCAAAAACATTACCTCCTTGGCGGAGGTAAAAAAAAAAAAAAAAAAAAAAAAAAAAAAAAGGCTTTCGTTTGCCACAACCCGGCTATGAGGTTGCAACACAAACAGGCGACATGAGGTGAAATATAGCCTATTACGGTATTTTATTTGCAAAAAAAATGCCGACTAATCGTACAAAAAACGCCGGCTGGCGGTAGTAGGACCAGGACGGGACGACCCGGTGACACGAGGCGAGTGAGGGAATGAGACCAAAGAACCAAGAACCAAACCAAGCAACTAGTGAGACACACATAACAAAGCAAGCCGCTGAATGAGGTGAATCCATTTAAATAGGCCAGCAGGACACCTGCCACAGGTGCACATAGTCAGATCATCTTCACCTGCAACCAGGGCTTAATTTGAGGGGGAGTAAGCCGGCGCGTGCTCCGGAACCTGCGACGGCAGCTATACTGGATCCGTGACCCACCGTGATTATTATTAAAAAAATAATAATGCAAGTTAATTTAGTGTTCATGACTGATTTTAATATATGCGTTGTTGACTTCTCTAATGAAACGACATCCACAAAATAAGTTTGCATACGGAAAAGGAGGGTGCACACTTCCGTTCTACACATCATTTGACTGTTAGCTAGTACCTGTTGTTCGCTAGCACTGAAAAATGCAAAATAAACAAGAAAGTTTACTGAGGTTTTTCAATCCAATCCGGACAGCCAAATCCCAAACCAGCTAAAATGGCGGAGAACAGCGATGGCGATTTTTCAAGGGCTTATTGTGTAGGTTTGTGTTTTCTATTTTATCCGGGTTAAGGTTGCCAACCGTCCCTTATTTACAAACAAAAGTATGGGTTCCGTGTTTAGCTGAAACAGGACGCAATTTGTCGCGTATGACCGTGAGAATCAACACTCGCTGTTAAAATGTCAATGGAATGAATGAATACATTCCGCTCTGTAAGGGGTTTTACGGTTAACTTACATTAGACTCACTTTCCTGCTCTGTGACTAATGTGCAGACAGCAACCTGTGGAAAACGTTCAAAAATCACTGCAGGTCAAACACCCAACGTAGCTAGTAAAGATCAAACTGTTCACTTTACATATGGGGAGTTTAAGTCTCCGCCCCTTCCGGTAAACTCGTGGAGCATGAGATCGGAAAATTAATGAATGGTATTCAATTGGAAATAAAATGCTAAAATCGTATCTGGTTTGTCATGTGCCCTGAATCACACACATGTTGTACCTCATAATAAATGATGATTGTTGATGTGTGTTTTCAACTGCTTCTGTTGACCAACGGCTGGTTTTCATTTGCGAGTAAAATCCGTTAATTTTTTTTTTTTTTTTTTTTTTTTTTTTAATTCTTTATTTGAAGAATACAACAAAAATTACAATGAACATACAACACAGTGACTGAACACAGTATACATATTCCATATTATCAATATAGCAATTTAAAGACATTAAATTCTCAAAAAGAAATCAAAAACATAAAATCAAGGGGAAATAAATAAATAAAAAAGAAAGATAAGTAAAATACAAGGGGCTATATGAAGTTGTAATCATACATAATATTATATAGTTTTTTTGCAGGGGCTGAATTTATTTTTTTAATACTTTTGCAGAGGAGGAGGATTTCATTTTTTAGAGCCTTCCATGATGGGGTGGTATTAGCACAACGACATTTGTGAATGTAAAATTTAGTCATGAGAATAAAATTATTGATAAGAAATTCATATTGTTTGTTTTCCAATATTATTCCCAATAGGATATTTTTACAAGAGAAAAATGTAGTATTTATAAAGTTTGATTTTAACCAGTCATGTAATGATTGCCATAATTTTTGGATTTTATCACATTCATAAAACAAGTGTTCTGTCGTTTCAATGTTTGTGTTACATAGATGACACTTATCTACATCTATTTTGAACCTTTTTTTAATAAATTCCTTTGAGGGATATATTTCATTTATTGTTTTGAAATGTATTTCTTTGTGTTTAGGTAGAATTGGAAATTTTAAGAATTTTGTTCTAATATTCAGTAAATCAGATTTCCCATAATCTACAAGGTTCATTGTTTTTTTCTTCAAGCCAGGATATATTGTGTTCACTAAATATTGCCTCAAAAAGTTATTATTACATTTTTGGTCCAAAATGTTCACATAATCAACTTTTAGATTTTGTAATTTCGGATTTGACATATTTTCAATATTGTTTTTAATTGAGTTGATAAGTACTTTTGGAATGTTACGTGTCACCATCGTATAGGTTTTCGCTGAACAATTTAAATTATATTTATCGTTGAATTCTTTGACATTAAAAATGTTACCATTATCATCCATTAAATGGATAATCGACCAAATGTGTCTATCCAACCACTCCTTTATAAATACAGATTTTCTTCTGTATAATATCGTTCTGTTGTTCCATATTGGTACATTATGAGGACTGAAGTTGTGTTTGTAAATCATTTTCCAATATAATAAGACTTGACTGTGGAAGGCAGAAAGTTTCACAGGTAGTTTCGACAATTCAAAATCACATTTCAGCAACATTTCAATACCACCCAAGCCATCAAAGATAAGAGATGGAAACAAAAACCACATCTGTTTCCCATTTCTTAAAAAAGATTGCAACCATTTTATTTTAAGAATTCCATCCATAATTTCAAAATCTATAGCTTTAATTCCTCCTTCTTCATAATTTTTAAGCAGATCTCCTTTTCTGATGTAGTGATATTTGTTTCTCCATATAAAATTGAAATTTAATGTATTAATATCTTTGATAATCTTGGGAGGTACCGCTAATGAATATGCAGGGTAAATTAATCTAGAGATAGTTTCTATTTTCGTTAGCAGTGTTCTTCCAAACAATGTAATGTCTCTTTGCAACCAATTATTTAGTGTATTTTTGCACTTCTCTAAATTATTATGAATATTCTTTTTCTCACTGGAATCTGAACTTTTGGTGATCCATATTCCCAAGTAACGAGTTTCTTTTTTAACAGGTATATTAAATAAAGAGGTACAAGAGCAATTATGTATACTCATAAGTTCACATTTGTCCAGATTTAAAGATAACCCAGAGGCTTTAGAAAATAAGTCTACTGTTTGTAAGGCAACAGGAATTTGTTCTCTATTTTTTAGAAATAAAGTTGTATCATCGGCTAATTGGCTTATAATTAATTGTTGTCCATATACATTCATACCTTTAACATCAGAGTCTTTCATGAATATTGCTAGTAATTCTGTAACTGTAATAAATAACAGAGGAGAGATACTACAACCTTGTCTTATTCCTCTTTCTACATTGAACCTTGGACATGTACCTTCTGGAAGGGAAACACAACTGTTAATGTCTTTATATAACATAGTAATCATATTTAAAAACTTTTCCCCAAAACCAAAGTGTCGAAAAGTGTCAAATATAAATGCATGTTCCACGGAATCGAATGCTTTGCAGAAGTCAAGAAATAAGATAAAGCCATCATCCTTAATTAAATGACCATAATCAATAAGATCCAGGACCAGTCTGATATTATTATGTATAGATCTTCCTTTAATGAATCCCGATTGTGTTATACTAATTATTTTTGATATCCCTACTTTAAGCCTCGCAGCTAAGACTGTTGTAAAAATTTTATAATCTGTGTTTAATAGTGTAATTGGTCTTAGATTTTTTAACAACCTTTTATCTTTCCCTGGTTTAGGTATTAATTTGATTATACCTTGTTTCATTGTTGTCATGAGCTCCTTTTTTGTAATGCATTCATTGATTGCTTCCAATAGTAATGTTTTGATTTCTTCCCAAAAATGTTTATAAAAATTTGCTGTTAATCCATCTGGACCCGGAGAACGGTCAGATGTTATTTTTTTAATAACATTGTCAAATTCTTCAATCCTTAGATTTTCTTCACATATGTCTCTGAAATTATCATCAATTGCATGAATTTTCTTATTAATGTTTTCAAAAAATAAGTCTGAGTTTAATTTAGAGTATGCTGAAGTATAAAGATGACTGTAAAACTGTTGAACTTCTTTTGCAATTTTTTTGGGCTCTGTGTATTCTACTCCATCTATTATTAGACTGGAAATTTCATTTTTTTCTTGTCTACGTTTCTCTAAGTTACAAAAGTAGGAAGAATTCTTTTCTCCCGCTTCTATCCATTTGGCTCTGGATCTTATGTAAGCACCCTGTGCTTTCTTGATATAGAGTTCATCCAGCTGAGATTGCAGGTTATTTTTATTTACTTGATCTTCTTCATTCCAATTTAATTTGCCATAATATGATATTAACTGTTGGATCAATTTAATTTCAAATGCTTTATTTTTTTTATTTAAGTTTTTTGCAAAGGTTATTGAGTATTTCCTTATAGAAAATTTGAGATATTCCCATTTTTTTATAGGTGAGTCCAATTTGTTATCATTCTTAATGTTCCAAATTATTTCTTTTATACTATCGCAATATTCCTCATTTGTTAGTAACTCTGCATTAAATTTCCAGTAGTCTTTGGGTTTGTTAATAAGATTATTATTTGCTAATTTTAAATTTATTACACAGTGATCGCTTAAGGGACTATTTGAAATATTAGTTTCTATTACGCATTTTAAGAATAAATTTGATATTAACCAATAGTCAATTCTTGATTTAGCATTACCATTTGGCTTAATCCAAGTGAATTGTCTTTTATCTCTATTTAAGGTTCTCCAAATATCTACCAAACCATTGGTATGAATAAAATGCCCAATAATTTTATTGTTTTGTTCCTGTGCCAGTCTAGAAGGCCAACGATCCACCCATTCATCAGGAGTTATGTTAAAGTCTCCTCCAACCAAAACATATTCTGTTGGAAAATTAGCTTTAAGTTCCTTTATGATATTTGTTATTTGGTGCAATAAATGTCTATTCTTTTGTTCACAGTTATATCCATAAACATTAATCAAAATTATAAAAAGGTTATCAACGTCAAGAACACATGCCACCCAATGTCCTTCTGTATCTGCTTTTTCAGTTATAATTTTCCCAGGACATCTGTTGAAACATATTGCTACTCCTGCCGAACGATTAGATCCATGACTAAATAACATCTTATCACCCCACTGACTCATCCAAAATTTGACATCCGATTTCTCAGAATGAGTTTCTTGAAGAAATACACAGTTAGCTTTTTGTCCCTTGCAAAATAGAAAAACAGCTTTACGCTTAATAGAGTCTTTGAGTCCCCTTGTATTAAAAGAAGAAAAGGAAATGTTTGTTTTAAATTGGAACGTAGAACCCATGAAACAGTAACTTCTTAAGAAAAGTTAGGAAAGGATTAGAAGTGAGCTAGTATACCGTGAGAATGATGTCCCATGGTCACAAAACAATCACAAAAAAACCTAACTCCTTCCACTTTAAACAGTCAGTTCAAATCTTTGATCAGCCCAAATCTTCAGATACATTTGTGATGCGCTTGCCTTCGATGAATCCGTATGGTCCTCTGAAACCCGCTGCTTTGCCTGCTTTCCTTGCCTGGTCAATTTTTGGCCACATTGCCTGTCTAGACAGCCAGTCCTCCCGAGTCAAATCCTCTGCAAAGCGGATCCCTTCTTCTTTGCAGACCGGTGACTTCTTCGTACGTTTCCAGATGTCGTCTCTAACCGCTCGTTTAGTGAAGAGAATTAGTATTTGCCGCTGACCGTTTTCCTTCATTTTTCCAACTCTGTGAACAATGTCGACCGCATCTTCCAGGTTCTTTAGGTCAGGTGCGATTTTGGTCAAGAGGTTCACCGTCTCCATTTTAATGTTCTCATTAGGATTTTCTTTTTTCCCTTTAATGCGAAGATTCCATCTTCTCTTGTATCTCTCTTGGTCCAAAATGCGTTCTTTCACATCATAATTTTCCTTTCTGAGAACTTCGACCTGCTTTTCTAAGTTTTTCATTTTCGTTTTGCATTCTTTCAGTTCCTCAGAGTTCAACTGCACCGTTTTAGCTATCGTTGCTAGCATAGCACTATGTTGCTTCATCTGATTACCCAATTCGTCCATGCGGTCGTCCACGTGTCCTCTGAGCAGGTCAATAGCATCCAGGATGGCCTCTATAGAAGTGCTTGCAGATTCTGCTGATTTTTCTGGTGCCATGCTTTTTGCTTTTTTATCCATGTGGGCTTTCTCCGGGGTGTTTGTCGGTGTTGGATTACCTCTTTCTCGTTTGTTCTGGCTAGCGTTAGCTATGTCCATGGGCATAGCATAGCCATGTTCTTCCTCGTTTGTATCCTTCTTAAACAGGGGGGTCTTTGCTGCTGTGGTGTTAATTTTCTTATTCTTCATCATTTTGGGGCTGACTTAAACACAAAAGGAGGTCAGGAAGTGGAGTTCTGGAGTTTTAAAGATGTGCGTCGGGACCGAGTGATCGAGCACAAAATTATTGCGTCTGCTCAGAACGCCATCTTGGCCGGATCTCAGTAAAATCCGTTAATAATTTGGACTACACGCCTGGCGCGCATGTGACGTCACCCCACCCTTCACACCACAGCCGAGTGGGGTGTGACGTCACATATGCGACCCATTGTAGTTTCTTACGAAGTCCACGAACTGACCAATAGCTGTGCGAGTTGCTACCATGAATCGCTACCACAATATCAGCGGTACTTTCAAAACAAATAGCTTCGGTAGCAAATACAGCTTGACTGTCACTGGATCGACGATTAATTTTCAACGACATTATGAACGGATTTCCCCTTCAAATTTAAGTTTTTATGTGAATCATTCCTGGTGATGTCATTTTAACAAAAGCAGATGGACACTTTATTATTGTTATTTTGTCTGCAGTGAATGGTTGTATTATTATTATTATTATTATTATTATTATTATTATTATTATTATTATTATTATTATTATTAATAATAATAATAATAATAATAATAATAATAATAATAATAATAATTTGCAATACACGGTTTCAGTTTTCTCAAAGTTTCCTTTTTTTAAATCGCATATTAAATGAAAATGTATTAAAGAGAATTAAATGAAAGCTGATGACAACTATGAAAAAGCCAAACATGTTTGTCTAATTGTTATCAGAATAGCATCATTAATAGTTTGGCATGCTGTTCATTGATAATGAAATCCACATGACTCAGTCTGAAATTTGCTGTGTATTTGTTCTATCTCTCCAACTTGAAAACAACAAGAAAAAAAGGAGCAAGTGATTCTCCCACAGTAACCAGCCCCTGTCTTCATTTACAGACTCACACTCTTCTAAGTCAACACAAACCCAACTAATTGCTCCATCCTGAGGGTAGTGTCTGCACCAGGCTCTCCTCCTCAGGTTCACACAATGGTCACAATGTACCAGAGAAGCTAAAGTTTTCAGGCTCCTGGATAGGTGTTCGCTTCCGAAATACATTGTTAGTTCAACACATTTCTTTCTTTTTGTCGTCTCTCTATTGGGCTTGGCAGAAGGAAAAGTGGGAGAGATTCTACCTGCTATGTTGGTGTGTTTTTCAGGTAATAATGACAGAAATGACATGAACAATCTTCTGTTGTCCCTGCAGAAATGCTGGCATTTCCCCATGTAGATTGTAACTAATGATAGGTTTTGGTACATGTAATTAATGATATATTATTCAAGTATTAGATAATAACAAGTGTAGGTCATGGGCTTGGATATACAGTGGGTAGAAAAAGGTTTTGGACACCCCATTCATTTGGGATGTTTTGTATTATTATCCAAACTCACATGCTCCCATCTAAACATACTCTGATGTTTCAGCAGAAAAACATCCAGGTTGAAAATGATTGATTATTTTGTGTTTATTTAATGTGTTTTTAAGCATGTTTTTATTCATGTTGACAGAGCATTGACATTTCCTTACTGTAGTGTATCCATGATGTTTTGTGCAAAATGACAATAAAATATCTACCTATTTTTTATTATAACACTAGTGACCTGCTTGCAGAATTATCAACATATTGCAGAAAATAATTGTTCATGTGGTTCTATGAACTAATATTTTGCTAATACTTTGGAAATGGAGAAAGTGAGAGGAAGGAAGAAAGGGACCAAGTGATAGAGAATTTGACAATATATTTGATTGTATTATCCTGCTGTAAACTGTACGTTTCCACTCTATTCAATTCCCCCAAAATATCGCTTTAATTTTGTGTGTGTGTAGTTGTATTCCTATCTTTATGGGGACACAGTCACACCATGGGGACCAAAATTCAGGTACCCACAAGGGTTAAATATAAAGGTCCATACTAGTAAAATAGAAATGATGTGGCCCTATAATATAATATATACATGGATTTGTTTTTCTTTTTATATATTTATTGTTTAAAAACATTTATTTTATGAATTATTTTTATTTATTGATATATTTTTATTTTTTTTATATTTCGTTTCGTTTTCTTCTACTTATTTATTTATTTATTTTATATTAAAAAATGATGTTTTCACTCACTTCCTAATGGCTACTTGATTGAGACCCATAAACACGTATGTGTGTGTGTGTGTGTGTATAAAAAAATATTTAAATTTTGTTGATGTTCATAAAGCCATATAGATTAAAAAAAAAATCGAGTCCTAGAAGAGTTTGAAATTCAGACAGAATGTAAAGGTTTTAAATCAGTAGAATTTGAGGTAATGTCATCAGTTGTCCAGCAGAGGGCGCTCCTCACCACCATCTGTGAGCTGGTGTGACGTTCACGGAAATCAGGTCAGCGAGTGTACCAGGTATCTGAAGCAATCACAGAAGTACACTTTGGGTGTTTTTTCTTTACATATATATATATAGAGAGAGAGAGATTTTTTTTTCACCAGTCTTGGTTGAGTGTTCTGGACGTCCATTCCACATTACCCTGCACCTCAACCGTCCACATACATGTAAGTTTAATTAAAAACAAAAAAGTCACAGATAATCGACTTGTTATTCGGATTCCGTGCATTGTTTCGTCATCTTTCTTGAAAATAACAAAAATTAAGTGAATGTCAATAAAGTTAGTCGCAGTGTGAAAGTAATAATTACATAAGACATGACTCATTTATTTTCATTAGATTGAGACTTGCCTCCTTTTATCAAAACTTCAATAGAACTCATTGTACTGTAACAACCCTGAAACTGTAATGTTCATGATTTTCTGTTATATCACTGTTTGTTGTGTGATTACTGTTAGTTCCAGTTTATGTGTACATGTGCGCATGTGTGTGCGCAGAGCGTAAGCAGGAAGGAGGAAGTGTGCGTGAGAGTGTGCTTGGAGAGGGGAGAAGCTAGGGAAGGGAGCTAGTACTCGGTTCTGAGTGTGAGGCGTAGTTACGGCCGACAGTAACTGTTATTGGTAAAATAAATAAAGCGACAGCTGTTGGAAGACTTCTGGTTGTGTTCCTTACCCAGGGCAGACGTTACACTGGTGTCAGAAGTAAAACACAAGAGTCCCGTACTCATCTCCGTCTTCCTCTGTTAGCCGGGACAGCTAACTCTGCTCGTGGGCTGCAGACAGTATGGCGGCGCCGTGCGACAAGACTGGTGCTCGCCCGAAAATAAAGGAGGAGGTGAGGGACAATGATTGTACCGATACGCCAGAGCATGAGGAGTATTCCGCCCGTGTGCCGGAGCACATAACCCGCTTGAGACAGACGGCGAAGAGACTGGCTGCGGATGCTGGTTTCAGCACAGCGAGCGCGGGGGCGCGCCCCGGCGCGAATAAGCACGTCGGACATAAACCGGAGCACACTGTCAACAAAGATGGCGGCACCCTGAGTAACCAACCCCAGGTGAAGACCCCAAAATACTCCGGTAAGGCAGACTGGGAGGCTTTCCATGCCCAATTTGAACTGTTAGCCCGGGCTGCAGGATGGTCTGAAGACATGAAGGCACTTCAGCTGGCCCTGTGTCTGACGGATGAGGCTTTGGCATGTTTACTGCTGCTTAGTCCAAATGAAAGAGATGACTATCAGGCTTTAGTTGGGGCACTGCAGCGACGTTTTGGACAGTGTAATCAGCCTGGTGTCCTGCGTTCGGAACTAGCTAGCAGACAGAGACTGAACGGTGAACCGCTTCGTGGACTGGCTAATGACATCGAAACCCTGACAAGGCGGGCATATGCTCACATGCCCGCTGAAGTTCAGGCTGAGCTCGCTAGAGACCAGTTCATCCGTGCTATATCTCCAAGAGAGCTACGCATACAGACACAACTGGCACACCCCCATACGTTGAAAGAGGCACTTGAATTAGCTTTGGAGAGGGAGGCTGTTGGAGCAGCCGCTGAGAACAACTGTATAGGGGACAACCCCATCGTGAGGACTGCGGTACAGGAGCCTCTAGACCGGGAGACACCAGCGTGGGTTGCTGAGTTGACTGAACTGGTCCGCGCAGTGTCACTGCAATCACCTCGTGGCAACAGCGGTGGCCGCCCACGTCGGGGCCCCCTGTGTGCTGGGCATGTGGCCAGCCTGGTCATATCAGCGTACGGTGCCCCAAGCGCACTAACAATCAGGGAAACTCTCCGGGGTCTGTGTGAATGGGACGGCACAGGCCCCTGCTCCAGTGTCCCACCCTGCCTTGTCTCAAGTGGATGGAGCCCACTGGAACAGCCAGGGAAGTGAGGTTCCTCTTCCTCCTGAAGCAGATGATGCTGTAGAATCCTCAAGAGTGGTGGGGTGGACTCATAAGGGGGATTTTTGTCATGTCCCCATTACCCTGGAGGGAACTACCTGCGTAGCCCTTATCGACACTGGTTCCACTGCAACACTAATGAGGCCTGATATCCTCCCAGCTGGGATGGAGGTGAAACCTACAAAGGTGAGGCTGCGAACAGTGACTGGTGACCTGGCCCCCATGCTTGGAAAGGGGGTAATGAACATAAGGATAGGGGGCTTGGCAGTGACTTTTTGGGTGTGGGTTGCGGAAGTGCAAGACCCCTGTATATTAGGACTGGATTTTCTGAGAGCAGCTGGCTGTGTGCTAGACCTGGGAAGGAACACTCTGGCCTTTCCAGGTGGACCTACAGTAGAGATGGTACGACCCGCAGAAGTCCCAAACCTTGTACAGGCCACTTCGAGATTGGCAGAGCCGTATCAGTCATTGGGCCCCCCAAACCAAGTGTACCCCCCTCCTTCACAGCCACCATGCCCTCATTGTCCAATCAATGTGCAGCCCCAACCTCAGCACCAACAACTGGTGACGGGAGAGGTCGACAGACTGGCAGCAGTAAGGGATGTTTGGAAACGCAGCTGTGGCAGCTTGGAACCCAGGCAGCAAGAGGAACTGTGGAAAGTGCTGTTAGAGTTCAAGGATGTTTTCGCACTGTCAGAAGGAGAAGTTGGCCTGACTCACCTGGTAGAGCACAATATTGACACTGGGGATGCACAGCCCATCAAATCGCGCCCTCGCCGCCTTCCCCTGGCACATCAGGCAGCTGCTGACAGTGCAATAGATGAAATGCTGGAGGCTGGCATCATCGAGCCCTCTGACAGCCCCTGGGCCTCAGGTGTTGTAATGGTCAACAAGAAGAGAAGCACAAAAATGCGTTTTTGTGTGGATTACAGACCACTGAACAGTGTGACAAAAAAAGACTCGTACCCGCTTCCCCGCATTGACGAGTCCCTGGACTTGGTGTCTGGCTCATCATGGTTCTCTTCATTAGATCTGCGCAGTGGGTATTGGCAGGTACCCCTCAGTCCTGCGGCCCGACCAAAGACTGCTTTCTGTACGGGGAGGGGTTTGTGGCAGTTCAGAGTGCTTAGTTTCGGCTTGTGCAATGCTCCAGCCACATTTGAACGGCTAATGGAAAAAGTGCTAGCTGACGTCCCCCGGCAGGAGTGTCTGGTGTACCTGGATGATATCCTGGTCCATGGAAAGACATTTGAAACAGCGTTGGGGTCATTGCGACAGACCCTACAGAGGATAGCAGCAGCTGGTCTGAAGCTCCACCCTGACAAGTGCCGCTTTATGCAGAAAGAGCTGGAGTTTCTCGGACATAAGGTTGGGAGGGAGGGCATTGGCACACTAGAAGAAAAGGTGCAGGCAGTTAAAGACTGGCCAGTACCTGCCAACCTGAGAGAGTTGAAGAGCTTCATTGGACTAGCCTCCTACTACAGGCGGTTTGTGCGTGGGTTCTCCTGCATAGCTGCGCCACTGTTCCGCCTGCAACAGAAGGATAGTGATTTTGTCTGGACACCAGACTGTGAGCAGGCCTTCAGTTCATTGAAAAAGGCTTTGACAGAGTCTCCCATCCTTACACCCCCAGACCCCCACCTTCCATTCATCTTGGACACAGACGCCAGTGATGTGGGGATGGGAGCAGTGTTGAGTCAAGTGGGGCCAGAGGGGGAGAAAGTGGTGGCCTACTTTAGTAGGACGTTCAACAAAGCAGAACGCCGATACTGTGTGACGCGTAGGGAACTCCTCGCGATTGTGAGAGCAATCGGTCACTTCAGATATTACCTATGCGGCTTGCCTTTCACTGTTCGCACAGATCACTCAGCCCTCCAGTGGTTAATGTCCTTCAAGGAGCCTGAAGGACAGATCGCACGCTGGCTGGAAACACTGGCACCGTATGTCTTCAAAGTGGAGTACAGAGCTGGGGCTCGCCATTCCAATGCCGATGCCATGTCCCGACGCCCCTGTGCTCCCGAGGGCTGCAGGTACTGTGAAAAGAGGGATTCCAGAGAGAGTGAGCTTGGCAGTGTCGAACAAGCTGCCATGCAAAAAGAGGATGAACCTCTCTGCAGAGCGGCACACATCATCGACCCACCAGAATGGAGAACTCAACAGGAACAGGACACTGACGTACATCAAGTGTTGCAGTGGGTGGAGTCAGGGGAAAAGCCACAACCACATGACACTATGGGATGCTCACGAGCTATTAAGGGCCTGATTGATAAGTTTGAGGCCCTCCGGGTGAAAGATGGAGTACTCCAAAGAGCCTGGAAAGAACCAGCTACAGGAGAAGAGAGATGGCAGGTGGTTGTGCCCAGGGCACTGAGGGAGTCGGTGCTAAGAGCTTGTCATGGGGCTACTGGAGCCGGACACTTTGGGGTTTCGAAAACCCTCCGTCGACTTCGGCAGGGGTTCTACTGGGGTCAGATCAGGAGGGATGTGGAGGACTTTTGCCGCCGCTGCGACCTCTGTACAGCACACAAAGGCCCCTCGGACCAGTCCCATGCCCAGCTCCAGCAACAGGGTGTGGGAGCCCCAATGGAGAGGGTGGGGGTGGACATCATGGGTCCATTTCCCCGCACAGACAAAGGAAACCGGTATGTGTTGGTAGCCATGGACTACTTTACTAAGTGGCCAGAAGCATTTGCCATTCCTAATCAGGAGGCGGAGACAGTGGCAGATGCTCTGGTGGAAGGCATGTTTGCCAGGTTTGGGGCACCTGAAGTTATCCACAGTGACCAGGGACGGAACTTCGAGTCCAGTGTGTTCTCTGCAATGTGTGATCGGTTGAACATGAAAAAGACTCGGACTACTCCTCTGCATCCTCAAAGTGATGGATTAGTTGAACGCTTTAACAGAACACTGGCAAAGCAACTTGCCATCCTCACTGCGGAGAATCAACGGGATTGGGATATGCACCTTCCCCTTATCTTATTGGCCTACAGATCCGCAGTGCAGGACTCCACCTCGTGCACACCTGCCTTGCTCATGCTGGGACGGGAGCTACGGACACCTGCAGAAATGGCATTCGGGAGACCTCCAGACTCACTGGCAGCTCCACCAGGACCAGAATATGCCCGGAGGCTCCAAGATCGTATGGAGTCAGCTCATGCTTTTGCCCGGGATCAGCTGCAAAAAGCAGGAGTGAGACAGAAAAGGAACTATGACCTGAGGGCCAGGGGAGGAGGTTTCAAGGCAGGGGACCTAGTCTGGGTGTATAGCCCGAAAAGAAAGAAGGGCAGGTGCCCTAAATTGGACTGTCACTGGGTGGGTCCTTGTGAGGTTCTAGAAAAGTTGGGGGAGGTGGTGTATAGAGTCCAACTGCCACCTAGTGGTAGACGAGTTGCCCTGCACAGGGATAGGTTGGCCCCTTACAGAGGTGATGCACGCCCACATCTGCGCCCCGGACATGGGGCAAGCTCCCACAGAAGGAAAATGGTTGCACCATCAGACTCATTGACTGTTTCCCCTACAAACCCTCCTGATTCTTTTCTGCCACAGAGTTCACCTCCTGCTCAGCAGCAGGTTGTTCCACAATTACAGGCAGAGCCGCTTGTGTTGACTCCAAAGCGGCTTCAGAGACAGAGGAGGGTTCCAGGTTACCTCAGGGACTTTTTCATGTAACCCCTCGGGGCGAGGGGCTTAGTAAGGGGGGAGCAGTGTAACAACCCTGAAACTGTAATGTTCATGATTTTCTGTTATATCACTGTTTGTTGTGTGATTACTGTTAGTTCCAGTTTATGTGTACATGTGCGCATGTGTGTGCGCAGAGCGTAAGCAGGAAGGAGGAAGTGTGCGTGAGAGTGTGCTTGGAGAGGGGAGAAGCTAGGGAAGGGAGCTAGTACTCGGTTCTGAGTGTGAGGCGTAGTTACGGCCGACAGTAACTGTTATTGGTAAAATAAATAAAGCGACAGCTGTTGGAAGACTTCTGGTTGTGTTCCTTACCCAGGGCAGACGTTACAGTACTTTTCCTCAGTTAGCCTACGTAACCCATGCACTGTACTTCTGTAGGTTTGAAAGGAAACGTTTACCCTTTCTTATCAAAGTCTAACAATAAAACAATATTCGGAATTCAAGTCACCTCATACGAGTAAAGCACCGAGAAGGGTCATTTCCCCCTCACTTTACATAAATGAATGCAGATAATGCAGGGATGTCATAGTGGCCAGTCACTGCAACATTATACTGTTGAAGCCAATTGATACAGAAAAAACAACAGTTCCATCTATATATTGCTCTTAAATGTTTGAAGTATCACATATTTGCTGAAAGCTTATATTTACAACATGTGTGTATTGATAGAAACTCAGTCGGATGAACTGTCAACTTTAGTTTTAAGAGATTCTATTGGGCTAAAGTCCATATATTTTATGTGTTTTCATGGTAAATCAGTCTGTATGTACGACCAGTTACCACAATTTAGTTTTACTTTGACATTGTTTTTCAATTTACAGTTTTATATTGTCAAAACAATATAGAAATACAAATTTGATTTTAACATATTTTTGAGAAAACTATAGTTATATTTTATTTCACCCTTAATACGATTTTAAAAAAAAAACAACAAACAGCTTAGCATTGTATTTTCACTTGTATGTTTTTACCCTACTCCCTGTAAGGAGAGAGGGAGTGTTGTCTTTGGTTTGTTGTTGATCTGTTTGTCGGCAACTTTACACAAAAACTACTGGACCAATTTCCACACATTTGTGTGAGGTGGTCTGGAAAAGATCACATTACATTTATAGGTCAAAGGTCAAGGCCACAGTCACCAAATATGTATTTTCACAATGATTAGAGATGGGGCAAATCAGGTAAAAAAAAAAAAAAAATTGTGAGGGGGCAGGGTTTGTTGTGCCTGACACCACTTGTTCATTGTTGCAATTTTACAACTTGTTATTTCTACAGTAATTTTTAGTGTTGGTCAAATCACCACATGTGGTAATCTGTATAAATATTCTATTTACATACTTTCAAAGAACCCATTCTAATCAGGGAATTTGCATACATAAACATGTGAGATTAGTTACCTCAACGTAAATTTACTTTGTCAATTATTCCAAAATCAGCAGTCATCTGAACTGTGCATCCTTTTTTCCCCTATAATCACTGTGCAGGTTTATTTACTGTACATTTACAGGATCATGCCTTTAGATGTTGCTATAGCATCACAAGTACAGATAGGACACAGAGTGACTAAAACATCCATGTTTAAAAGCAATGATATATAATTGAGTGTAAGATTTAGATATTAAGGCTTCACATCAGTTTGTTCTGTTTTTATCAGGATGTCGTCAGTTTTTTTTCTCTTCACACTTAGATTTGTGTATCTGCAGTTATCTTTGTAGGTCAAAGTGCATTACAAATGTGATAATGAACTGGTTTCTTTGTCCCTCAGAAAAATGTTCCTGTATGTCCTCAGCCTCATTGCCGTTTGGTTTATCTATCGGTGGTTGAAGGAAACCCAAAGGGTCTCCAACAAGGGAGATAAATATGTCTATGTGACCGGCTGCGACAGTGGTTTTGGGAACTCCCTGGCGCGACACCTGGACAAGCTGGGTTTTTGTGTGGTTGCTGCGTGTTTCACTGAGAAAGGCGAGGATGAGCTGAAGAAGGTGACCTCTGACAGACTGACCACGATCCACCTCAATGTGACCGACTCGGAAAGTGTCAAAAAAGTAGCAACTGCTATTGAAACTCTGGTTGGACAAAAAGGTATACACTGAATAATGTCGTCACATGTTCTAATCAGACTAAAATACATTGATAAAGGTTTTAGTCATTCACTGATGTACAGCTTAACATCCATACAGATCTGACTGATGCACCGGCAAATAAGACATTTAGGATTCAGTCGCACTAGTCTACATTTATCTGTTGTCGATCTCAGCTTGGGACTCATTCAGCTGTGACCTGCCAGCAAAAGGTATTTCCTTTTATGAATAGACCCATTGGCCCTTATTTATTTATTTTTTTTATCACAATTTAAAATAGGTTAGATAAGGATAGTGAAAAACAAACATAAAACACACACATTCACAGTCACATTGTAACATCATGGTTAGTGATACTAACCATAATGTTACAGTTCTGGATAAAAATTTAAATATCTGTATAATAAAGTTCAAATGTATCCTTTACACTTCCTTGTTTTCTATTAAATAAATCATAATCAAGCTTCAATTTGACAAATTTTTATCCCACTTTGTGGATTCTGTCATTGACATTTATTCATTATTAAAAGCAAATAAGATGTATTTCAGTGTGTGTATTTTTGTCAGCAGTTGGTGTAAGTATTGCTAATAAATATTGTACAATAACACATAATGGATATAATTTCATATTTCTTGTCAACTTGTAATTCTACATTTTTATTTATTTTACAAAAACATGGTGGGTCACCAATGGGTTTAGCAATATTTCTGGGGGAAACCCTGATCATCAATGTGTTAGTGTTAGGTATTTAGATGATAAGCAAGAAATTAAAGCCATTTCTGTTTTCACTTTATTAACTATGTTTTAGTCATAATTTGAAAATAATAATTGAGTTAAATAAAAGCTATGGTTTTCTTTCCACAGACCTCTCAGTGAGACTTTGTGTTGTGCATAAATATGTTGTCATGTCATGTTTGTCTCTTGATTTGACTGTTGGAGTTTGTGTTGTTTCAGGACTGTGGGCTGTTGTAAACAACGCCGGTGTCGCTTTTCCATCCGCTCCCCATGATTGGCTCACGATAGATGACTATAAGAGCATGCTTGCGGTCAATCTCTTTGGCGTCATTGACGTGACCCTGAGCGTCCTCCCTCTGATTAAAAAGGCCAAAGGAAGAGTGGTGAACGTCGCCAGTGTGTTTGGGAGAATCAGTCCGTTTGGTGGAGCCTATTGTGTGTCCAAGTACGGCGTGGAGGCCTTCAACGACAGTCTGCGGTGAGAAGACGTCCACTGTTTCTGCCACTCTGGATCACAGTTATTAAAGAAAATGCCATTAATTTGTTCACAGATCTAGTCTGTCAGTTCACTTATAGCTGCACAAATATTTTTTTTTTTTTTTTTTAAACTTTGCCGAAATACATTTTTTCATTTAATTTCAGAAGTTTATTTTGCATGAATGATAAACATACATATGAAAAGGATTGGTTTGAAGCCAAGGCTTATTATGAACCAACCCATTACAACTAATACATTTACAAGTAAACATAGTATTTGGTAAAAAATAAATAAATAAATAAATAAATAAAATCATCTACATCAACTAAAGAAAAAGAAACAATTGATGAAAATGAGGAAAAAACAACAACAAAAACATAAATATGAAAGAAGTTGTTAACTTAAAATCATCTATCTATAAATACAATGTGATATATGAACTCAGATCAACATTCAAAACACAAGGATTAAATACCACCTGAACATAATCCATTAAACCTTTTCTGTCCACAGACTGACCATATCCACCAAGTTTAGTTTTCTGAAACTTTTTTTTGAAATAATTATTGCTGCTATTTTCAATGTCATCTGAAAGTAAATTCCATCATTTCACTCCTTTAACTGAAACAGTCTTTTTTGTTGTCCGTGTTTTAAGCTGTTGAAAGTTCACAAGTTTTAGTTTTTTTTTCTTGTATTAATGAAAATCTGAAATGTGAACTTAAAAAAATGAAGTTAAATGTACCTGTAACTGATTAATTTTAGTTCAACTCATAGTTTGTTTGTTTTTTTAAATTCAGTTACCCTGTCTTTATTTTCATTTTGGTTGATAGCAATATTTTCTGACTGCTTTTACTCCACAGTTGTTCTTATCTCTAATAACTGTGTGTGACTTTCCATTGTTGTACATGTTGTCTGACAGTATCTGTTCTGTGTTTCAGACTTAACATGGCACCGTTTGGAATCAAAGTGTGCTGCATTGAACCAGGGTTCTTCAAAACAAATGTGACAAATCAAACCCTGGTGAAAAATAATGTGCAAATGCTGTGGGACAGATTACCTCAGCAGACGAAGGACGACTATGGAGAGGAATACATGTCGACATGTAAGTTGATGCATTTCTATTTCATGTAATGATAAACAGTGATGAGTGATAAGAGTGTTATAAATAGCATGAGAATAAAATGAGACCAGACAATAACCCAGTTCATCATCTATGACAGTAAAATTAACTTTTGTCCATGTATTATCAACTGTTGCATTAATTTATTGACTGGAAACCTTATCAAAAAAAGTGATGTCCGTCACTACAAACCCCACCCCCTTGCACACATTTCCCCTGATTTGCCCTATCTCTTATTATTGTGAAAACACATTTTTGGTGACTGTGACTTTTGGTCTACATTTACCAAAATGTAATGGGGAATATTCTGGACCACTTTGCACCTTTCCAGAAAATATAATGGAAATTGATGTGAAAATCCATCCATAAGTTTTTGAGTTATCTTGTTAAATAACAAACAAATGCTGTTCCTTGGTGGGGTAATAAATGGCGTCATCAAACCACTACCCTTGAGTGAAAAATACGTTTTTCTATCGACATTAATATTCTCTAAAAAAAAATGGCCAAAGAATCACAAATCCTGCTAAGAAACTTATGTGCATAAGTGTGTTTGCTGTTGATCTCCATTGTATCAAGCTGTTTCTTTCAGTTTATGACTCTATGGATCAGAGGTTTAAGCAGCTGATCGACGCAGACCTGATGAAGGTGGTCAGCTGTATGGAGCACGCCATCTCTGCTGTTCACCCTCGGACCCGTTACTCTCCAGGATGGGACGCCAAGACCATCTGGCTGCCGTTGTCGTACATGCCCACCTGGATCACAGACAGCTTTTTCCTTAAATACAGCCCTAAGCCAAAAGTGTCGACACTGAAGTGATTTCCCTTCAGTGAGGCTGTTTTGTGTTCTTTACGTCTGTGCCTTATTTTCACTGTACAACCTGTGAAAACATGAAAAATAAAAGTCCTTTAAAAATGTCTATTAAAAAGTACATTAAAGGATCCAATTTGTCTCCAGACCTGCTCTATTAGTGACCTTTGACCCTTGCTTTCCAGATTACAGTAAACCTTTTAAATCATTCACTAAACTGTCTTTTCTGTCTTTCAGTCCTTACACAGCTTTGTCTTTTATTGATGTAATTTTTTTTCCATCGTAACGTTCACTCTTTTTTTATGATCAAATAAACAGATTTGTCAGTTATCTGTAACACAGTGTATTAGTTCAGATTTTAGGTTAAAGGGAATGTAGTTATCAAACCATTGCACAACTCGACCATGTGGACCTTGGACAAAAGACACAACTCGGCATGAAACATAACGTAAAACGTCTTACGCTGACTGACATATAAGGATATTTGCTCATTTGGTCAGTTCAGGACACATATGTTCAGATCTGCAGTAATGGTATGTTTGTATTCTCATTATTATTATTATTATTTATTATTATTAGCTGCAAGTAACATATTCTAGTCTGTTTTATTTTGCAGAAGCAGCAGATAAATACAGAAACAAAGTTTATTTATTATATTTATATGCTGATGTGCTGTGATTCCCCCTTGTGGTTAATGGTAGAAGAAGATTTAAGAATATTTACCAAAGAAGAATCACATTCCACTTAAAGTAAATGGGTCTTCAGTGAAAGCTGAATATAGTTAAAGTTGTCATTGTGTAGTAAATGGTCTCCGACAGTGTTTTGTTAGTAAAATGTTTTTTTCTTCCTATTACTGCTGCTACATAAAGACAGCTAATGTTTAGAATCTAACTGTCAGGTGAAAACTAGATATGAAACCTGTTTTTCTCATTAAGACAATGCATTTAATGTCCTTTTATAATTACCCTTTTCTGGGATCCATAATTATAATTTTAAAAAAGGTTCATCCAAATGAGTCATTCATAATTTCTAATCACAAATCTGTGTGAGGTTCAATGTTCTTAAACCCCCCCCCCCCCAAATTCTGAAATTTCTATAACTCGGGTAGAATTGAAAAGTCATTTAATTGATTTTAAGGGATGCAAGATTCTCATTTTATGGCTAATTATCTGCTGTCAAATGAAACGAGGAAAAAAAAAAAAGACCTGTGAGGTTTGTGCAGATAGAAGAAGAAAACAAGTGGAATGCCAAAAATAGGATCATGTGTAGAACCACTGAAACAATTTCAGAATCCAGCTGGTGAAACTCATCTTCTGGTTTCCACTCAGGTGTCAGCTGACCTGGCAGATGTTGTAGAGGTGAGTTCACTTCTGTTTTCATTGACCTTTACTCAAACGTCTGACAGAATTAAATGCTGTAAATGGTTACAGGACAGGGAATGGGTTTGTTTTGGTTGTTAATACTCTTAACAGCAAACTATTCCTACCAAATTAGGTTTATCAATTTCAAGACTATAACTTATAACATTTTGGGAACAGTATGTCAAACTTTACATTTATTTTAGTTTTTAAGTGATCTGCTCCTATCCAGCCTCATCCTTTTTGTATTATTTTAGTTTGTTAGGTGGTCCTTTCTCATTCATTCTCATGCTTTTTGTATTATTATTTGTCTTTTTTGTATTATTTTCTTCCTTTTTTTGGTGATCTTGTCTTATCCAGCATCATCCTTTTTGTATTCTTTTATTTTTTTTAGGTGATCCTGCATCATTCATTCTCATCCTTTTTGTATTATTATTTGTCTTTTAGGTGATCCGGTCCCATCCAGCCTCATTCTGTATTTTATTCCTGACCATCCTCACCTCCGTCCTCTGGTTCATCAGAGACTCCTTTAAAGTGTCCAACTTCTCCCGCAGACATGTGCTGATCACCGGCTGTGACAGTGGCTTTGGGAACCTGCTGGCCCATCAGCTGGATGAGAGAGGCTTCCGAGTGATAGCAGCATGTCTGACAGAGGAAGGGGCGTCGGGTCTGTCAGCCTCGGCCTCCCCCAGACTGAAGACCCTCCGGCTGGATGTCACGGACAGCACAAGTATCCACAGGGCGGTAGAGGCTGTGCGCACAGAGGTCGGAGAAAGAGGTGAGGGAGGTGAGGGGAGGGGGCACAGTCAGATAAGGGTGCCAGTCCGAGTGAGGCACTGGAGTAGATAAAGACAACCTGGACCACCCCTCATCAACCCATCATCCTCCTCCTGACAGACTCAGATTTACCAGGAGGGGAAATACTGACCAAACACACTGTAAAAAAAATTACTGTAGAATTGACAGCAAAAAAGTTGTATAATTGCAACACAGAAAAACTATGTGGAAAATGCAAAGTTATTTATTCGAGGATATTTTTGTGTTAGTGATTAAATCAAATGTAGTTTATTTGTTTATAGAAATTGTCTATTTCTATTGTTTTGAGAAAACACAACTGTAAATTGCAAAACAACGCGGTGCTGTTTAAGTTGCAAGACCACAATGTTAAAATTAACAGCCTGTTAAAGCAATATTTAAGAAGAATAATGTGAGTACAGAATTAAAGAATGAATGTTTAAGTGATACAACATTTATTACAAAACTTTAAGTAAGATAAATAATTTGAAAGTGCAGAGTCATAAGGATTAAGGTAAACAAATGTGTAGAGTATGAGATGTCATTACCAAATAAGAGTCCTGTGAAGGCAAACATTTGAAATTGTTTAAAATGAATCTTGGATTTAGAGTTGTTGGTTAAGAGGAGAAGCCACAAGTGAAAGTGACACTTGGAATGTGGAACAGAAGGAAATTGGAGATGCATGGTGAGCTCTGATCAAAACTGAAAATCCAAGAAGATGACGTTTGAAAAGCGAGTGCTTGGACTATGTCTAGTTGCACATTTTATCTAATTTTTATCTTGTTGCATCTTTTACTTTTACTCCAGACTGAGAGAAACGTCCTCTGCATCTTGTTCTACACTTTATTAGACATTTTATTTCAGTATTTTAGCTGAATCAAATGGCTCATTTAGAAAACAAAAGCAGTTGTTAACTTGTTACATTATGAGAAGTAACATAACAGTTTTAATAGCTATATGAAAGTAAAGCCACTTAAAACTTTTCTAACACATGGAAAATAAATGTGAAAAGTCCTTCAATCATAAATGTAATTAATTAAACATTGATTACAGTCAAATAAAGGAAAATTACAATGTGTTCAGATGTCAACATCAGGATCAAATTTGACAAAAATACTTATCAAATAGATATAAAAAAACATTTTAATTACTGTTCTGTCAAAACAGCCTGAAGGTCCTAGTTTCACCTTTGTAATGGAAAAATTTTTAATGGGTTTTTTTTTTTTTTTTTGCACCTTTTTCATAATTTTTTTGTTTTTTCTAAAAACATATATTAATGTGTGAACTTCTGACAAATCGAAAGAACGACTTTCACTAATGTTTGGTTTTCCATGCTAATCGTGCGCAGGGAAAATTTGAATAAAATCTCCATTAATCATAGATTATTAATCTATTTGAAATAATACATATGATTTGCCAATAGAAGTAGAGGTCTAGACTTATTCATTTGATCCCTTAAAGCTTTTCATTGTGTATTTTGTGGGAAAAAAAATACATTTCAATCAGAGGCTATAAATATCTGCTGGTTTCTCGTCATGTACTCTGTTGGTTGACTGTTCATCTGCAGGTCTGTGGGGTCTTGTGAATAATGCCGGCAGGTCCATTCCTATTGGCCCGACTGAATGGATGCATCTGGAAGATTTCAGAAAGGTTTTGGATGTGAACCTAATTGGTGTCATTGAAGTGACTCTGGCTTTTCTGCCTCTTCTGAAGAAGGCCCAGGGCAGGGTGGTTAACGTGGCCAGTATACTGGGTAGACTGGCCCTCACTGGGGGAGGATACTGCATGTCCAAGTACGGAGTGGAAGCTTTCTCTGACAGTCTCAGGTACCCAAACTCTGGTCTTCATGCAAATAACAACATTAAGGATAGAGATTAAACCTGCAAATAGAACAGGAATAAATACTTTTATTTAAACTCTTAAGTGCTTACAGCTATTTCCATATATTTCAGAGACAAATATTGTCCCAGTAGATTTTTTTTGACCACTTTAGTTATGTTCACAAAGATACAACAGATAATACAACATACCTTTAAAAAAACAACTCCTCCAAACATGATTTTTTTTTCACTGTAAATGTACCATTTGCTTTTATTTGATTTAATAT
The DNA here is from genome assembly GCA_020466265.1 of Siphamia tubifer. Classification (NCBI taxonomy): domain Eukaryota; kingdom Metazoa; phylum Chordata; class Actinopteri; order Kurtiformes; family Apogonidae; genus Siphamia; species Siphamia tubifer. Next base: position 37,759,905 of record CM035803.1, on the reverse strand, counting down.
TCAGGTTATTCATTGTAAAACTAAAAAGGAGGGAAAAAACCATGACTTTACCTACATTTTGCTACTAATGCTCATGCACATTTACTTCAATGACCTTTAACCTATAATTATTTCATACATAATCATACACTTCAGTGTGAAATTACAGATATGTGTAAATATTCAGAGCAGGCACAAAACAACACCACTACTCATAAACGGTTAGGGGTTGATCCATCCAGAGTGGACAACTGACTCAAATTTATATTTTATTAAAAGACAGGAAAAAAGTAAGATTGCAAGAATGATACAGTGGTGATAGGTTTACAGTTTAAGCCTGTTTGCTGCTCACTATGTCATGTTAAAGGACTTTTGTCTGAACTTGTTTGCTTGTCGTTTATTCTTTATTGAGGATCATCATCACCTGACACACAAACACCAGGCTAGTCTTCCTGGGTTCAAAGGGTTCAAGCTGTAAAATCACTGCAAATAGATCATGTTACAAAATCAGTTTTACCAGGCACAACAAACCCCACCCCTTCGCAAACATTTTAGTTCTTAATAGACATCTCCCTCTCAAAATATTAGAATATGAGTTTTGCCTTTCAAGGACACTGAAGGTCAAAGGTCACGATGCCATTTTGGAGCCTACATGTACAGGGTGTCCCATAAGGAGACATAATAAGCCTCTAACCCATCATATTATAGCATACATTTTATAGACTTTACAATTTAACTACCTGCACTGCTTTTGAATTTTGTGGGAGTTGAACCACATTTCATATGTAGTCATCCATTCAACCTTATGTTCATCAACTTTTCAGAATTACTAATTACTAACATTATTTATTTATTTAAAGATTTTAGAATAATTCGGAAATTAAATGTTCTGTTTTTCAATCAAATATATTCATGGATAATTAAGCCATCGTTCTTTTATCAATATTTTTTTTTACATTAAGAATTAATGAAAAAGTAGATGCCCTAATGGGACAAAGTCATTTATAAAGGACGATAGTACCCCAAAATTAAGGCCAAAGGTCAATTCTGTAAAGTGAGCATAGGAAATTTACTTTAGTGTTTAATACACTTAAAATAAAAGGTCATTCATTTTTTTTTTTATTAATTTCCTTCCTGTAGAGGGTTAAATAAAAATAAATAACATTCTTTTTAGCAATGATGATAAAGTTTTCTGATTCTGATATTATGTGTTGACCCCAGGAGAGAGATGCAACACTTTGGTGTCAAAGTGAGCATCATTGAGCCTGGTTTCTTCAAGACTGCTGTGACCAACCAGGATCTCATCGAAGCCGATTTGAGGAGACTCTGGACTCGCCTTCCTCAAGATGTCAAAGACTCCTATGGGGCCTCATACATCAACGACTGTAAGAAGAGCCCAATGTTCTCTATATGAGATTAAAATCCTTATCATTCAGTCTAACCCTCCTCTTTCTGCTTCACCTGTCAGATGTTAAAGCCCAGGACTTCTCTCTGGGCATTCTATGCAGTCCAGATATTTCCAAAGTGACCTGGTGTATGAGTCATGCTCTGACCGCTCGCTTCCCACGCACCCGTTACGGAGCTGGATGGGATGCCAAGCTCCTGTGGATTCCTCTCTCCTACCTACCATCATTTGTTTCAGATTTTATCACTAATATTCTTCTTCCTTCACCCAAAAATGAGAGAAAGAAGAAGGAATAAAGTAAAATATTCAAGCTGAACCTTATGAAAATAGTGTCCCTGTAAAATATTTTATATTATATTAACATTATTTTCTATGTAGCCCCCCCAGGGGATGAAGAGAGAAAAAAAAACCCGGAGAAAATGTATGTACTGGGGACAAACACCAACTGGAGATCTTGTTTTGCAAGATCTCGAGTTTGTACGTCACCAGCAGAAGTCCCGGTCAATAGTAGCCTTATGACAATTATTATCATCAGCAGGCATCATTGGAGGCTCATCATTTGAAAATGAGAAGTTGTGTCTTTAGTATATTTAGTGTTTAGCCACAGTGCAGGGTTTACACCAATAGTAGACATGCTTTGAGCTTCAAAACAGCACACTCTGTGTCTCATCATATGAGCTGTGATCATTTCATTTCAACCTAGAAATGTGTGGAGGTCAATTAAACAGAGAGCTTATAATTTCTCCTGGCTTTGCACCGGGCGTTGTTTGTTGCCATAACAATGGCTGTGGAGACTCCTTTCCTGAGTCAAAATGCTTGAGGCAAACTGGTCGTGATGAGTCGTTTATATTAACTGCTACATTACTCAGCCTTTATAAGCAATGGAAATTGAAATGTGACCCCAATTTAACTGACAGCAAATGTATATTCCAAAAATATACAGCCCAGACAGCCACCACCAACGGCAACTAGAAACTCATTCATTTTACCCTGGCATCTTTATATGACACCGTTCTTGATGCCGGTTAAAAAAAATGTAGAAGAACCTCTAGACTTAAATCTAGAAATATCAAACTATCAAAACATACACAAACCCTGCAGCTATGGAACAGTTGCTCCCTCTCCAAAATGACAACATTAAAGTCAACATTTGATTTCAACTTTACTCTCGACATTAATAAAGGCATCATGGGAAAACGTATTCTATAAACCAGTGATAGTATGTAATGTGAATTAAATACATTTAATGTGATTTTGTTCATATAATACAAGACTCAGCCATCATGGTGGTGCAGTGGATAAGAAGTTCTGAGTTTGATTCCAACATCAATGGGGGTCAGGCTTATTTGTGTGGAGTTTGCATGTTCTCCCAGTGTCTATGTGGGTTCTGTACTGGTACTCCAGCTTCCTCCCACTATCCAAAGACATTCTCTAATAGGTCAATGGGTTAATCTAAATTTACCAGAGGTGTGAATGTGAGAGTGTGATGAACCAGAGACATCTCCAGGGTGTACCCTACCTTCATCTATGAGTAGCTGGGTTAAGCTCCAGTGACCCCGTGACCCTATTCAGGATAAAGCAGGGTCCAATAATGAATGAATGTCAGATTCTATAAATTTTTAAAAATGTTTTATACCAAGTTTTATTACAAGGTCAGCTTCATTGTCAGGGGTTAAATGTACAATTTTAACCTTTAGTTCAGTTTTTTGACACTTTGCACATATTTCATGTATTTTCATTCTGTATGTGAATAAAAAAGAATGGGGGGAAAAAATATGTATGCTTATTTCAACCCTGAAAAGGAACAAATCTGGAGGTGGTGTAGGACTTTTGCGCAGTTCTGTATATGTCATTATCATATAAACCATAAATATTGTGCTGTACAAAAATCTTACGCTAGGTTTAGGTTTGTTATTTCAGCAATGGCATGACTATGCATCAGCATTTCTCAGGATCAATATACTGGAATGTACAGAGATAATATGTGCAGCTTCTATGAATCCAAATGGGGTGTTTTTTTTAGAATGACTCCCATTTTTTAAATCACACAATGACATTAACCACATCAGGTTTTATTTAACACAGCAAATATTTCCACTTGTGAGATGACTTTTTTTTTTATGATTGACCTTAACCAGTACTAAGTGTTGACACAAATTGCGTATTCAGGTGAACTACTGATCTACAGTAGTGGAAAAAAATATTAGACCATCAAAAGTAATGAAATACAATGGTTTTGCAATCAAGTTTTAACGCAAAAAAAACCAAAACATGGAATGCCTAAAAGCACTGTTTTTGTTGACACAGTGCCAAAGATATTGATGTAAGAACTGAAGGGATTTTGGTTATTATCAAGATAAAAACTATACAATTTCTAGATATCAGCTCTAAAAATGTAATTCTTATGAGGTATTTTTGTTATCATTATTTTTAATCTAACACATACCTGTAGCTATACTAGGCATTAAAGTAAACCAGAAGTAGAAGAAAACAAGAGTGGTCTAATATATTTTTTCATGACTGTATATATTCTTGTTTATTGATTACAAGAAAAATAACAAAACAAAATTCTTGACAGTTTCAACATGTCATGTCTTGGTTTCATTAACTTTTTTTTTTTTTTTTTTTTAATTTTGACACATTAAAATGAACAAGGAATTGAAGAAAGCGAGAGTGGTCTCATAATCTTTTCTGCAACTGGATATCTCAAAATAAGACACCCAAGTCAGTTTTACAAAATAGGAAAATTTATTCATTCATGTCTCAACAGCAGCAATTTAAACAACAAGGGTGTTTTGTGGATGATCACAGATATATTTTTTATTTGTCGTCATTGCGATATAAAATAAATCAATCTGAAAGATACAATTTTCTGAACTGTTTACAAAAAAGACTGTCTACATCTGCTCAGGTACTGTAACGTGTCGCTCCTCAAGATAATCAACTACATAAATTCACTTTCATGCAACAAACACGGGCACATTCAAGTATTTTTTTTGGCCATTGTTCCAATATCAGTACTAAAAATGATCAGACTGATTCAAAGTCACAAAGTCAGTGGTTTGTAAAGTAGAAATTATTTTGATTAGGTATAATAAGTCGTGTGTTGTATTTTAGCTGATACAAAAGTATCTGTAGGTTACAATTCAATCTTATTTGTCTTGATTTAATTTGTTTCAGCCCTGAAATGAGGTATATAAACACAGAGTATGAAGTAAATACATCTTCAGTTTCGTTCCATGGCATCACACATCTATAATCTGATGATATAAGTACTGTACAGTCAGAACGCAACTCACCTTTTATATGTGTTACTGTGTTTATGATGAACTATTCATAAGATCTATTTCAGCCTCATATCAATGACAAAATCTTACTGTTCAAATTTACAAATATACAACATATTTATTAACATTTCTAACAGCAGCATCAGTGCAAAGATATACATATTGTACATCAGAATAAAGAAAAAAAACAACATTAACACAAGAATTGGCATAAGAAATGTCAGAAGGCATAGTCACAGAAGACGTTTCTCTTCATTTTATAGAAATGTATCTCTCTCCTAAAACAATTTGAGTTTTTTTGTACACAGGCTGCATAAAAAAATAAAATCTGTGCAAAGTGTGTTTCTTTTTTCCACTCCCGTCTTGTGAGAGACTGGTTATACGTCGCTGTCCTCTTTGACGAGGTTGGCTGTGTCTTTGAAAGTGTCCTCGGTCGGTGAAAAGGTGCTTGGACGATCCCTCTTCTGAAGTTTGGCGGGGGGAACGAATGGCGAGGGTTCGGGGGCAGAGGGGTCCCCACTGCCTCCTGCAGGCTTTTCATCCTTCATCTGTTAAAAAGAAACGGGCACTGAGGTTTATTTAAAATTTGTTTATGAGCAGAATCACAGTTTCAGACATGACAGAACTGCAAAAAGCTGAAGATGAACCTTCAAAGACAGAAACACACCAGTGACCTAAAACATCTGCTCATGTAAAATGTTAAATCATTTCTTCACCACTAAAATATTGAAACAATTAGATTAGACTTTATACAGACACACACACATGCTCAGTTAATTACATATTTCATTGAATAATTGAATAAATCACACCTTCCTTGGCTTTCTCCTTTCTGATATAACCATTTAATTTAATCGCACCTATATATGATTAACAAATTGAATATTTAAGCAATAAATGTAGATAGTAAGACAAAAAAACAGTAATTAATAAATAAGAAAAGGTTAAATGTAGAAAAAAAGTCATTTGGGAGTTGCTGTAAAAAGAATTCTAGGTTTTTAAAGGTTAAATAAGTCAAAACCTGCAGTTTTGAATGTGACATCCTTTCCACTTTGTAAGTCAAACAATTAAGTGTTATGTGATTGGCCTGGTATTGCTTTTGTTGGATTGCTCATGTATTATTTAGCGATTTTCAGAGTTGACAGAGAGTCAGAGCAAACCTCATTTTATTGTATTTTGTTATATGTGTAAATACGTGAGACAAACACACTAGAGCTTGAGCATCATGTGGGTTTAGTGACAAAAAAGTACAAAGCAAACCTTTAAACTTTATATCCAAACTCACCTCTGAGTATGAAGGGTTGTCAAACGTGGTGCCCGGCCTCAGTTTTCTTTTAAATAAGGTCCACTTTGACTCCTGCAAACAAACAGCAGGTGGCGTCACACTGGACATGGTGCAGGTCTCAATAAGAGTCTTTTAGATAATTCGAAAACCATCATCAATAAGATCAGACTTAAGTGACACAGAAGAATATTGGCAAGAATTTACTGATGTTTTTTGTATTGTGCTTTAATGTTCCTATTTGTATTTGCATTTATTTTTATTTAATCTTTATTTAACCAGGAAATATCCCATTGAGATAAAAAGGGAATCCTGGCCAAGATAAGCAATGCAACACATAGGTACAGAAATACACAGTTAAAATACACATAACACACACAATCGACAGTAAACATTTGGTAAAAATATAAAACTAATAATAATTTTTTAAAAATCAGATTAAGGAAAGCAAGTGCATATTATAGAATTGGCTTCAAGAACTCTCAGTTTGGACTTAAAAGTGCTCAAAGAAATCAACTCAGTTTTCAGCCTTTCTGTAACTGATTCCATACATGAGGCACACAACAACTAAAAGCTTTTTGATCCATTTCTGTATAGACAAACAGAACAGACAGCAAAATGCAATTAAACCTATGTGACTCGAATGCTTTTATTTACAACAGTCTCCTCTAAATCCAAACCTGTCAAAACTCCATCCAAGACTAATTCACCTGCTCAGAAACTTGTATTTTGTACTCAGTATGACTCTGACTAGTCTGCACCCTGTAAAAACTCAAGTAAATTTTCACTATAATAATATATACGTATAAATATATTATTAATAGACCAGATCCCTGTACATATACTGTATAAAAACTCCAGTTTACACCCTGCTAAAAGGCCTAAAGATCAATTAATTCAGATTCTGTATTTTACACTTTGAAGAAACATGAACCAAAAACTGACCTGAACAGGTTTGGTGCTGACAGAAGTTGTGTTCACGATGCCAGCGCTCTGATCTGCACGATACGTTGGGTTCACAAAGTTGTTTGCTAAATGGTCGCTGCTCACATTGACTGTCACCTGTGTCAAAAAATAAAGGGTTTTACTTGCGTTGATAACGGAATTCTGTCATGTCAAAAATAAGACACTCAGTACTACAACACTTTATAAGAAGACAAGATTTGTAGACCATCCCCCACCAAAAAATAAATTTAAAAAACAGATTTATCAAATAAAACAAAATGTAATGTCTTTAGATTTGAAGTAATGAAATTGATCCAGAAGGATTCATTTAGGTTCAGGTATGGAAATTTAGGTTGACATCCTACCCTAAAGAATGACAGAAAAATATATAATAATTGGATAAAACAGTAAAATTACATTGGTCTACTATAAAAATGCATCTGGAATAAAACTAATGACATTTTACCACGTGTGTTACTGATAAAGAAAATACAAGTCTTAAATGCTGGTTGGCTCATGTTTCCAAGATAAATCATCATCATGAACTTTAAAACACTGTGTGCACATTATGATCCATTCACTTTACAGGATCTTTCTAGTGGAATATTTACAAATCCATTGTATACATGAACATAAACCACCATATATGTGGAATAACACACCATCATATATATTAAAAACATGAGCACCTTTGTCATTTGCTTTCTAATTCATCTATAAGATAAGATTTAGCACATTTAATGTCTGAAGCAGACACTTTCTAAATAATTGTAGAGCCGTGTAATTTGTCTGTTTTGTTTTCCCATAGCTGTATGTTCAAATCATGTTCGTGACACACTGAATGATACTGTGTGGTTTTGAGACATTTACACTTTACCTGTGTTGCATGAATCACAGCTGGATCTCCAGACACTCCGGCAGCGTTAGAGTACAACGGGTTCTCAAATGTAATTGGCTGCCTTCCAGCTTCCATGGCAAAATTATCATCCTAAAGGCCATTAAGTTAAAAAAAACAACACATGTTTTTGAGTAATCACTGAACCATAAAAATGCAATTTGCTAACATTTAGTTACTAAACTGCTGCTGACTGAGCAGTTTAGTGGTACAGCTGTTAATAAATAACACACACAGCACTTGTTTGGGAATCAAGATTGCTGATGCTATACTTTGAGACAATAAGCCCTTCTAGAACTCACCATCTGCATGGCTGTGTCAATAAAAGACACTCCGATGTGCGAAGATCCAAGATCGACATTTTCTCCTGAATGAAACGTCACCCCGTTCCCTGTGTCTCCAGATTTCACCAGGCTGCTGAGGCTGCATGAAACAAACGCACCCCCATTAGACTGTGATAGAAAAGGTTTCATTGGACACCAGAAAATATTCAGAACTAGAAAAGTACTCTGAGAGCGCAGACCTCCGCCAAGGTAGGCAGCTCCCCACAGATCGCCACCAAAATCTAATCATTTCTAATCATCTCCCCATTACCAACTTACCCTGTAAATTTAATCAAGCTCCATCTATAACTTTTTTAGCTATCTTGCTAATTATCAGACAAACAAACTCTGGCAAAAACATAAACTCCTTGGCGGAGGTAATAAGAATCAAAACCAGCTTTATTGTATGTGAACACACACAAGGAATTTGACTTCATCTTTTCTTTGCTCACAACATACAGTGGTGGAAAAAAAGTTTTTGGACAACCCATGTATTTGTAATATACTGTATTACATTACGAATCCTTCTTCAGTCATTGACCTGCATTGTTCATACACACATGCTCCCTTCTGCATGTGCACTATTTTATCAAGGTCATAGCTCGATGTTTCAGTAGATAATGAAACGCATGACATGTTGAAAGTATCAACAATTTAGTTTTGTTCTTTTTTCTTATTAACAATAAATGAAAATAACAAAAAATAGTGTCTGTCTGATGCAGCCACGCCTTTTGAAACACAGACAATATTTTTATTTAAATATTTCACAATGTTTGAGATTGTGTAAAATTTTAAGGGTGTTCAAAAACTTTTTTCACCACTGTAAAATTTCAAGATAAATTCAAAACAACATGAGCTAAATCACACTTTATCATAGACCAAATATAGACAAATATTTGTTTTGTTTGTTTTCCAGAATTGACAACAAAAGGTGGACATTTACAGTGGATTTCTATTGTAATATGTGCAGAGGTTTTATATAGTGAGTGTATATGCATAAGGATATAGTCTATTAAAAATGTAACATGATGTAATTATTATTGTAATGCAAATTTGTCCGACTTTTTTAACAGAGTGCGTAAACTAAAGTCAAGGGGATACTGATGTTGGATGGGATATTTAGGCAGATAAAGGCAACTGTCATGTGAATTATGATTTTAATAGTTTTAGTAGTTATCTCTAGATTTTTTTTAAATATATTGAAGTTACTTGTTCATCACTAAATTAGATTTTTTTTTTTTTTTAATTCCTGACCACATCTTGTAAACCTCAGCTGCAGGATACTTTACCTTGGCAGTTTGGGCATGGAAGGGATGAACGATCCTGTTCGTTTATAGTTGAGGAAAACGCCGACAGCCAAACCTCCAGTAATGAGGATGATGATGACTGCCAGTAGAACTGCCACAGCTACAGAATAAAGAAAAGACATTGTTTAAAAATAATCCTAACAACACTATTTCGAACACATTTCACGAGTGGTCTGCATTAACTTATCAGACTAATCCTTTAACCTTTAATGTCCTATTTGTTTACACATTAGGGGAAGTTAAGCTTAACTGAATTATTCCTGGGCTATTTATGCAGGAAAGGTGTAATTTCAGCATTTTTAGGATTCACTGAGCTGTTTTAAAAAGTGTTCAGACTGAGCAGCTTTTAAATCAATCAGTAACAAGTGCGAGTTCATCATATTTGGTGCTAGAAGACTGTATTCATTTTGTTTTTTTAAGCCATTCCAGCAGTCAGCAGCCAATCTCATACATCATTTAACTGAGAACCTAAAGCTTCAGTGTAGTTTATTAAGGTCATAAATTTTTCATAAATAGAAGAGTTTGCCAGCATAAAAACAGCAGTAAATATTTGCTGTAGTTAACTGTTGGTGTTCTATTTAATTTGAACAGTAAATACTTTGTACTGATTTACGACTTACTGTAAAGTTATTTTAGATGTTTTTGTAGCTATTTCTTAGTCATTCTGTAGCACCAAATCATGAGGTTTTGTCTGATAATAAGCTAATACTTTAAATGCTTGTTGTCAAGTATATATATATATATATATATATATATATATATATATATATATATATATATATATATATATATATATATATATATATATATATATATATATATATATATATGTGAATGAGTGTATAATGTCAGTGGCTTCTTTCTATGCCTTTCAGGCCATTTTCTATAACCCCCCCCCCACCCGTTTTATATTGTGAAATAAGCTCAAGTAAACTAAAGTGTTCAATCTAGGTGTATAATTTATACCACTGAAAGGGCGTAACCCTCATAAGTCCATTCTTAGTCTTCTTTGGTCAAAAACAGTTCTATAGGTCAGTCTTCACATGACCTGGTGGTTTTAAAAATATTTAACCAATGAACAGTGTGGAAAACAGCTTGTGACTACATTTCTTAAGTCCATTCATGTATTTAGAGCAGGGGTCACCAACCGTGGTCCTGGAGGGCCCCTATCCTGCATGTTTAAGATGTTTCCCTCTTCTAACACACGTGATTTAAATGATAAGCCTATCATCAAGCTCTGCAGAAACCTGATAATGACCATCAGGTGTGTTGGAAGAGGGATGCGTCTAAAACATGCAAGGGGGCCCTTTGTGACCAGGGTTGGTAACCCCTGACTTAAAGTCTACATTGTTTTTACAGTTTCCTGAAATCGAACTGTTTTGGATGTAGCAGCTTAAAATATGAACAAGATCAGCAGTTTAAGAGTTACTTAACATTTTAAGACAAATTCTGGGATAGCTTATGAATGTGAAATGAACTGCAGTACCTGTTCCTGCAGGAGCACGTTTGAATTGGCCCATCTCACAGTAACTGCCCATGTAACCATAAGGGCATCTGCACAAAAGGACAATAAACATAATTAATTTTTTTCAGTTTGAGAAATCTGGGAAAATTATCTTTATCCGCATATCAGCACCAAAGATATTACATTCTTTATGTCCTAGTAAATTAATTATTCACTGATGCAGCTACACTCACTTGCACTTGGGCAGACCCCCCTCATCAGTGTAGCAGGTTCCACCATTCATGCATCTACATGCAAGGGGCATTGTAACAGGTGGCTCAATGGCTGCAAGAGCAAAAGCCGAGCACACACAAAATCACAATCAACAAAATCACACGACAGTATGGAGGAGCAGCCATGCACATGTAGAGGATGGATGTCAAACTGAGATGCAGTACACAGGTGACAGGACAGTCAGGCAAAAAAACAAAACAAAACAAAAAACAGTGGTGTACCTGCATCGCATTCATTGGAGTCAAAATGCACTGGAGAGGAACCTTGTGGGCAGGTGCAGGTGTATCCACCAGGTCGGAGGAGACAGAGGTGACTGCATATGTTCTTACAAGGGTTTGGCACTGAAGGGAACACAGCAACATAGTTCAGATGAAAGACACAAAAAAGGCAATCGTAGATATTTTAAAGTTACACAAGAAATTATACATTGTCATTTCAGCAAATTAAATCTTTAAATGCTTTTATTATCTGAAAATCTTCAAATTACCAGAAAAGGAAGAAGACTTTAGACCTTTTATTCAGCTAAGAGTGCTGACACACCTTAGGAATTCTATGTAAAACCCTAAGTATAAATTATGAGCAAAATCTACTGCAAATATTAAAATGGGGGTTAATTATACTGCTGCATTAACGTGGATGTTATATTTTAATGATGCAGATATTTAAGTTTGAGCTACTCTTTTAGATTATCATATGTTTGTGTGGGTTTGTGCAAATCTTCCAGTTCATATGAAAACTAGAGTTTATAGACATTCTTGGACGGAGCATGTCTACAAAGTGCACATCATTCGGAATAATCTTTGTGATCATGAAAGCTCTTTCCTTAAAAATAACAACATCTGGTCTCAGAAAATGGTAAAAGCATTTTTCCATTTTCTGTCAGCTTGTAACATTCTTTTTTGTTATTAGACAGAAAACAAAAATCAATCCCTTTTTAAAACTTGGTTTATCTGTGTTAACATTGAAAAACCTTGAAATTCAATTTTAATTCTCTGATTTTAAAATTAAAGTCAATTTTGTTTATGTTTTGCTTCTGAAAACAAAATCCAATAACTAAAAGACACACTGACCATAAGAGGTGTTTTCATAACGACAGCACTTGGTGCGCACCAAACATTCCATTCAAATCAAAAGCTCTTAGTGCAGTTCGTTTTTGTTTGTGTGAAAGCATCAATCACACTCAGATCCACACTAAATGAAGTGGACCAAGACCTCCAAAAAGAGACGGTCTGGGTCCGCTTGACTCCGCAGCGAATACCAAACTCTGGTGTGGTCCCTCTAGTGAGAATGCAAAGTCAGGTCCAAACCATAGAAGGTAGGTCTAAACAAACCACTTGAAATGCATCATGGGTGAAGATGACCGGATTCATGCAAATAGCATGTCTCCTCTACCTGAAATGAAGCGCTATATGCCATCAGCGACTCACTTTGCATCAGCAAATTGTTCTCCAGATGCAGCCACGACTCATTCTCAAATTGGATATTTCAATACAGAGAATGTAATATACAGTACAAAGAAGTACTGATGTGCAAACATGTCACTTCATAGAGAGTAAAAATTGGTGCTTATTTCTCCCAGAAGATAAATATTAATGAAATGTCAATTGTCAATCTTTATTGACTATTTTATTTTTAATTATTTGTAGAAGTGATAGGTCTTGTGTGCTGTAATAGAATCTTGCCGCTGTAAACCTGGAATTTCTCCTAGTGGGATTAATAAAGGAATATCGTATGGCATTGTATGGCATCGTATCATCAAACTAGTAGTGTGTAAGTGCCCTAAGTCCCATCGTAGAAGTAGTAAACTTACCTGACTGGTTATGTCGATGCTCCTGGTAAATCCGAACTTGTGTCAGCCAAGGGCTGATTGTAAGAACCTTGACTTTATTTCCACTCCCAAACTTATTAGTCCTCCAGACTTCACCTTTCTCTTTAGTTGTCCAGTACACGTGCCCCTCAAAAATATCCACACTGTAAGGATTTCCAATGTCTAGAACAGAGAAAAGACCAAACTTGAACCATGAACACAAACTGTACCTAATTTTACTTGTTTCTGTGTCACACACGTCTATGTCTGACCTCCTGATATGACGATCCTCCTGTCCGTGCCATCAGGCTTCATCGACTCGATGATGTTTTCTTTAGAGTCACACCAGTAAATCCTGTTTCCGTTCACATAGTCCAGAGCCAGACCTGTGGGCCAGCCCAGGTCTTCCTCGTTGACCAGCACCTCTCTGTGTTGTCCATCCATCCATGCTGACTCTATTCTGGGTTTCCTGCCCCAGTCTGTCCAGTACATCATTCTGCGAAAACACAACCACACAAACACAGTCATTATTACTTGATTTATGGCATAAAGTAACTACTGATGTTATTATACTGCACAGAAATTAAGACTGAAACAAAAAACTGTGTAATTTAATATTCTGTCATTAATAATAAAGGTTCAAACTTCATTGATAGACGTGGGTACATTTGTTTTGCAGACAGGGTAATTACATTTGACATTACCACAAAACACACACTGAATCTATTCAGCAGGTACTTGATCAACTTTGAACATGAAACACATGAAAAGTGCTCAGTGTTCCATCATTCATCAATATAGCAGCATGAATAAGTAAAAGGATAAAATAAATGTAAAAAAATATTTTAAAAAATCATTGTATATAATGTAAATAAAACTATAACATGTAAAACTAAACTAAATGAATGAACCAAAACTGGAATGAGAAGATTAAGTAAATAAACAAATAAGCAGTCATTTTAAAACTGTTATAAATCGTATTTATTTTTTGTACCCGAGTGAAGGATTGACAACAATAGCTGCAGGCTGGTCCAGGTCAGTGTGAACCAACCACTTTCTGTATCGTCCATCGAGTTTTGCCACTTCAATTCGGTTAGTCCCTGAATCTGTCCAGTAAATGTGCCTGAAAAAAAGTCACAAGCAAATCATGAGAAACTGAGAGAAAATTCAGAAACACATTCAGAAAAAGAGGTGAAGGTATAATTGTTCTGAATTACCCGCCGACCCAGTCCACAGCGATGCCATTGGGATTTGCGACGTATTTGATGTTCATATCGACTTCTTTGACTGGGTTGTTGCCTTGGTCGTTGAACGTTGTCATGTAGGCACGTTTAATGGAGCCAAACTGAGCCCCCCGCCCCAGAACTGTCCAGTACACAACACCTACAGCACACACAAAGGTTAAAAAAACCAACTACACACTGGAAAAAAATCTAAATCATTTCTCAGTTCGAGTCAAAATGTCTCATCACACTTAAAATAAGACCTAAGCACCTAAAGAGTAACTTTTCAGTGCAATATAAAGAATTTATATTTAGACAATAGATAATGAAAACTTTATTTCAAAAACTTTTACAAGGATAATTTTTTTTCCAGTTCTTACATTGGCAGATTTTTAAAAAATAATAATAATTCAAGAGGTTTTTTTTTGTTTTTTTAATCAAAGCAAAAATAATTAAGCACTAAAAAAATATTGAATTAGGCAAAAAAAAATGTTTTATTTAAATCTTGAATTCAACAAAAAAAATCTGCCAATGTACTGTAACAAGTGAAAATGATCTTGAAAAGACAGAAGGATTTTCTAGATATATTATTTAAAAATAAGTTATTTACGTCTCTTTAGGTGATTCTGTGTTATTTTAAGTGTGATGAGATATGAGAAAAATAAATTTGGTAAAAATTGAAATTTTTGCAGTCTAGCTGATATTTATCACAACATAACATAAAAAGTCTTACTCAGGCCTTCTCTGTCTGGATCCCACAGGTAGTCCAAGGCCTGGATGTGCTCAGCGTTGTCCACATAGTCCAAGTACTGTTCAGACGACATGTTGAAACGACGGATGCGGACATTGTCTGGTAAGAGCAGGACCGGTGAGTTTCCTGTACAGAAAATGTAAATTCAGTGATTACAAAAAAAGTTAATGCAGAGGGTTTGTATTTTCTTCTAACATTCCTTTTAAAGCAATGGGTGTGTTTATCAAGGGATAATGTATTGCACACGCGTTACTATCAGAAAAATATTTCCCGACGGGGCCAAACAGCACCCCAACGCCAAAACAAAAGAAAAACAAAGCCTTCAGTGCACAAATAATGATACTTTTAAGGGTGGAAAAAATATCTTCTGCCCAGCAAATAAAGAAGAGAAGGTGTCGTAAACATAACATCTTTCATTGAATAAGCATATTAAAGTCATTGTTCTTCAATGCAGTTTACATTTATTACCCCACCCCAAACTGGGTTTACAGACTAAATAGATCTGATTACATTTTGGGAACAGTAGGTCAAAGTTAAAATTTTCTGTACATTAAAAAAACAAACAAACCAACATTTACTTATAATGGATGCAATTCTAAATGTTGGTATTGCAAAACTATTAATTTAATTAATACCAAATTGCGTTCCTAGATTACCAGTGACCCAGATTAGATGTCATTCACTTTTGGGAAAACTAAGTCAGAGTAAAAAAAAAAATTAAATAAATTTTTAAAATATGTTTTCTTGTCCCATTTACTTATAATGGGCGAAATTTAAAATGTCTATTACAAACATCCTTTTTTTTTCCAATTTACTTCAAACATGGCACATATACAGAGGCAATTGATATGATGATATCAGCGCACGCATAGATAAGGTGACATCAGCTGTACATAAGCTACAATACCTGCAAGGGGCGGGGTTTGTTGTGCCTGGTACCACTTGTTCCTATAATATGGCTGTAAGGGTTCTTTAAACATTGTGAAGTTCTTACCCTGAGCAGCACATTCAGTTCCATGTGGTTCACCGAAGGACACATAACCCTCAGCGCAGAAACATTCATAGCTTCCCTTTGTGTTCTTACACTCTTGGGGACATTTTCCATACACCTCACACTCATTCACATCTGCAAAATAAAGCACATTAAGTTAATATATATATATATATATATATATATATATATATAGAATTTTTTTAAAATTATTATTATTATTTATTTATTTATTTTTTGACAATAATATAAAACTCAAGTAAAAGACACAAGATCTTGTAATGGATGCAGAGAAGATAAGGGGATTTCAGGGAGAAGTTAAAAGTATGTAACAGGAGACTAGAACTGAAACCCAATTTTTTTATATTAGGATTATACCCTGAGGAAATTCACATAAAATGCAATGAGAAAATCCTTATAAACCTGGGAATATTACAAGCAAAGGGAGTGATCGCTCTGTCTTGGAAACAAATGGGCAAACAGAGCAGAGCAAAAGGGCTCAAATAATTCTTTCAGTATCACTTGAAGAAAATCACATACACTTGTTTGAAAAGGTATCTGGCTGTTTCATTAACTCTATTAAGAACAAATATTTGACTGAGTTGTTGCAGGTTTCTGGGATGCCATAATTATTCCTGTTACAGATCCACAATAATATGCTGTATTCTGACAATATTACTCACCATTTAGAAGTATTCTCGTAGATTCAAGCATTGATTTTAAATGTACCTTTTTGTCTGCTTGTTTGATTGTTTATATGAATGATTCCCAACCTCTTTTGACTTGTGACCCCATCCTGATGACCCCAGAGATTCAAAACAGAGACTTTAAAAAAAAATAAAAAAAATAATTATATATATATATATATATATATATATATATATATATATATATATATATATATATATATATATATATATTTTTTTTTTTTTTTTTAATTATTATTATTATTTATTTATTTTTACTATGTTCAAATAAATGTTAGTTTTAGACTCATTCAGGCTATATAATGAATATTATTATGGATGGAGGCAGAAAAGCCACCTGTAGATTACTGCACAAAGTGAATATTTTATTTTCCTTGTTCAGGATATGTACAGTCACTCCAGTTTGTATTTACTAGGCTGACAATTAATACTGGCTAAATAATAACTCAAACTATGAATTATGAAAGAGCTGCAGCATCTGAAACTGACCACAATGAACATTTGACAGATAAACAGTACCACATTCCTTCAGTTTCAGGTTTAGTTTGTTTTTGCCTTTTATGGATTGTGATTGCCTCTCTCAACTCACTGTATATTTTTTATTTATAAGATACATTTTTAGCAATTAATAAAAAATTCAGGTGCCCCATCTGAATTCTGGGTGACCCCACATGACCCCAAAGTTTAAAAATAATGTTTTATATGCTTCTAAAAATGTAAATAAATATAACGTTGGAAAAAAAGACACAAGATAAAAAAATAAATAAGAATGACTAGAAAACTAAATAACAGATTGACTATTGAATGTCTGTTCTTACCTTCACAGGAGTGTTTTTCTGTCTCCTGGGGCTGATACCCTGACTTACAGGAGCAAATGAAGCCTCCCTCAGTCAGGTCAGTACAGTTGTGTTCGCAGATGCCATCACTGCATGTGTGTCCACTGCCTTGATCTGACATGAGAAAGTCCAACAAATTAAGCCAACAGGGTAAACTGTTTGTTACTCATGTGGGCTCTGTTGGTCCACTTACGACAGCCGAGCTCATCCGACTGGTCTCCACAGTCGTCGTATTCATCACAGGCGTACTGCAGAGGGATGCACTGTCCATTACTGCATTTATACTCTTCTTCTGTGCAGGGTCCGTGTGTGGGACTCTGGCCTAAATGGAGGGAAACATGTCAGATCAAAACGTGTCTCACATGCCTGAGTGAATAACAGGATATGACATCAGGGTAACACTAAAGCACACATACTAACCATGAATAAACTCTTATTTATTATTTATTATTATACTATTTATTAGATTAACCCTAAACCATAAAGAGATCATGATCATCAGAGATCTGAACATATGTAAATGTATTAAAGATATTTTGAGGGTATCAAGACATAAATAATAATAATAGTAACAATAATAATAATAACAAGAATAATAATAATAATAATAATAACCCTCCAGTATCCAGGTGGTTTTTATGAAGACTTTGCACTTTATGTAAAAAAAACCCCATCATATTATTTTTCAGAATCTAAAACGTGTTCAGTTTTGCATGATCTTTAAAAATGTTACAATATTGAGTATTTGTTTTTAACTATTTTACAGTTTTTCTATTCCATCAACTTAACCTGTAAATAAAAATATGAAACTGAATGATTTTTAAAATGTTTTAATATATTATTCCTCAAGTGTACTTTTTTTCCCCAGCATACTTGGTGCCTACTAAAGGCCTATAATAATAATAATAATAATAATAATAAAATATATTTATAGGTACCGTTATGACACTGAAGAACACCGTAGAGTAAATAGAAAAGTAATAATAATAAAACAGAGTAAAAAAGCAAAAAGCAGGTTAGAAATTAGACAGTGTAATTGTAGTTGCCATCCTAAACAGACAGGTTTTGAGGTTGGATTTGAAGAGAAGGAGTGAGTTAGTGCTCCAGTGGCAGGGAGTCCACAGTTCCAAATACAGAACACCCCCACTATGAATGTGAAGTGTTTGGAAATTTCTGTCAAAAGAAGGGTGTCCTTACAGTTTTCCTGTCTCTCATCGGATCCATCACCGCAGTCATCAACAGAGTTACACAGCTCATGACTGTAGATGCAGCGGTTGTTGTCGCATCGGAAACGAAATGGAGTCTCACATTGGACTTCCCCTGTGGGTGAACACAATCAGTAGAAAACTTTATGCAAGATCAGCACAGATAAGGATTGAACACATTCTGCTACAACTACTGAGTTGTTTGATGTTACTCATAACAATCCCATAAGCCTCCGTTTCATCTTTGTGTTCTTTCTTAATGTCAGTTCTTACAGCAGAGGTGGAGCTCCTCGTCTGAATCGTCTCCACAGTCGTTGTCTCCGTCACACTTCCAGTGAGGCTGGATACATACATGGTTCTTGCACTCAAACATGAAGGTTGGGCAGTATGTACCATTAGGGAAGCGTGTAGCTAGAAGAGAGAAGCGTTTGGTCTGTTACTTATCCAAATGAAGCTGGCTTTTTGTGACAGAGACAAGTTTACAGCCAATGAACGACAAGAAAAATGTGAAGCACTTACGACATGACACCTCATCTGTATAGTCCAGACAGTCGGCATTGCCATCACATTTGAAACGTTCAGCAATGCAATGACCGCTACCGCACTGGAAGTACCCAGGATGACACGTCCTTAACTCTGCAACACAAAATGTATGATTATCCATCACATCATGACAGTTAAAGAACACTATTTCAGACACTATTACAATTTTACACAATCTCCAAAATGATCATCAATTTTTTTTTCCAGAAAACAATTTTGTATTTGAAAAGTTGTTTGCATTAGACAGACACAAACAAATACCATCCAGGGAAAGATCATTAGACCATCAAAAGTAATCAAAAACAGTCAAGTACTAGCTCCTGGTTGTATCATGAGCTTAAAATACATAGAAAAGCAAAAATGGAATGCCTTAAAACACTGTTTTTGTCAGTACAATAACATAGATATTGATGTAAAATATTGGCTACTATAAAGACAACTATGGAAAATTAAACTCTGGTCAAAGTACATATAGAAACACACACAACATATTCCACTCGCCCTCTTATTAAACACTGGCCAACAGTCTTAAGTGTTGTGTGTATAATAATGCTGTCTGGGGAAATAATAACAAAACTAAATTCTTGACAGTTTCAACATGTCATATCTTACTGAAACATCCACGTTTGACCTTGATGGAACAGAGCATGTGCAGAAGAGAGCATGAGCGTTTGGCTACTGGAACAATACTTGGCAGAGTTCAATGAAAAAATCGCAAAACATCACAAATGCACGGGGTGTCTAAAATGTGTTTTCCTCCACTGTATAGGAAACTAAGGGGGCATTTACTTAATTTCAATACACATTTCTTGACTATTTAGTTTGTTTTATTTGTTCTATAGCTCTACTTTCACTTGATTAATGAGAAACATTCTTGTTTACAAAATCTTGTTTATGACATTGCTGTTGTTTACTGTTTGCAGTGTGACTACACAGCAGTGATTTGTATTAAAAAAATGCTTCATCCAGACCAAAATGTGTCCTTTTTAAATGAATGGCTCTTGGTGGTCCTGTTTGTCTCTGCTTTGCCTCAAAACTTGAAGTTTTATTGCTTCTTTGTTTTGTGCAGCCCTCTGTTGCTTCCAAACAGCCAGACCCTGAGCCAAAACAAAGAGCTTTCACTTACCACAGTCCCTTTCATCTGAATTGTCCTCGCAGTCGTTGTCATGGTCACAGACCCAACGGTCGGGAATGCAACGCAGATTATCACAGCGAAACTCACTCTCTGTGCACATGCGTGGAGCTGAAGGAAAACATGAAAACAGAAAATATAAACTGACAAATTTAAACTTTAAAATGGAACAAATGTAAATTTTACCAAATGTATTTTTCTCATTTCTAGTCCAAATATCTCATCACACTTAAAATAAGCCAACATCACCTAAAGAGTAACTTTTCAGTGAGATATAAGAATTTATTTTTAGACAATAGGTGTTAAAAAATTTATTTCAAGAAATCTTACCAAGATCATTTTCACTTGTTCCATTGGCAGGGTTTTTTTTTTTTTTTTTTGCTTAATTGAACAATCTATCAATAATTATTCCACATCAACTGGTTTATTTTTCACATTATCAAGACAAAATTAGCACCTGGTTGTCTGAATAATAAATAAACACAACAAAACACTTTTGTATAATATTAACATTTTAGATGGAGGTTTGCTTAATCAATCATACACTGGAGAAAAAAAATCGAAATCTTACCTAATGTATTTTTCTCATTTGTACTCAAAATATATCATCATGCTTAGAATAAGATATAATCCATAACCCATTTTCAAATTTTCTTTTGCTTTAATTAAGCAAAAAAAATATTATTGAATTAAGCACAAAAAAAGAAGAAGAAATCTGCCAATGGAACAAGTGAAAACAATTAGATTACATTACATTAGATTACATTACATTACATTAGACTCTGTTTTATTGTCATTGACCATGTATAAATACAGAGCAATGAAATGTAGTTAGCATCCAACCAGAAGTGCATGGCAGTATGTGAAAATGATCTGGTAAGATTTCTTGAAATAATATTTTCAAGTTGTACTGTCTAAAAATAACTTCTTATATCTCACTGAAGAGTTACACTTTAGGTGATTATGTCTTATTTGAAAAGTGATGAGATATTTTTGTCTAGAAATGAGAAAAAAAACACTTGGTAAGATTTAGATTTTTGCAGTGTGTTTCTCAAACTTGAGACTTTCAAACACTGGTCATTTTTCTCTTGCATATCATGACATATAACACTAAACACTCACATTAACCCATGTAATGTGGGCATCATTACTTTGCTGTGAGCTCATGAGTTCACTCCCCTGGCATCAACAGCGCCATAAGGGAGCAACGCCGTGATTTAACCCTGGTCACTGTTTCTCCTTCAAGAAACCAAATTATCCTTTTTAACTGGCATGTTCTCAGACATGTTTAAATTCTCCGGGGCAAGAGGTGACAGACTCCTTCACTCCCTCTTTCTGACACACTGAGGACAGCCTGTTTCTCTGGCAGCTGATAAGACTACCTCTCTCAGCGCTCCACTGTCGACAGAAGTGTTGAGGCTCTTACAAAACCTCCCTGCTGTCTGATAAAATGATAGCAGGACTTTTCTACACCATCAACACTCCTTTTTCATTTGGACAATTCACAGGACTGAATCTAAACCTACTTAGTAGATACTTAGATAATATCAAAACACTGTAATTCTCTCTGTTCATGCTTTGGCTAGTGTGACTCCTGTTGTTCAAGAGTCAAATTTAACCCCTTTTACCTCATAAATATAAGTACCCTTGATTTAAATCTCCAAAATAATATGAATGACTCAAAAGTGTGCTCTTTACTGTGATTGAATTATGGGCGTTTCATTCAATTTGATTAATTGTCAAAGTAAGACCTGGTCTGGCTTTTGTAGCAAAGCACATAAATTATCACAATATGTGTTGTTTATTGTTCTTTTCAGAGATTATGGCTATTATGTGAATTTATACCACTCATGTTTGAGTAAATAAAGTAGAAATACAAACAGGCTCTCTCACCATGAAGACAATATTGATGGTTTCAAAACATGAAATAAACTCTCACATATGCCAACCTACAAAAAAAAAATATATCACTGCCATCATTGTGTGACCAGCTATGGTAACGCATGTCAAGCCAACATTAATCCAGTTTTGCCGCAACTGAAAAGAGCAATAAGAATTTTAAATCGAATAGACTACTATGCATCAGCCAGGACAATATGTACTAATTTACATGCATTAAAATTTTATGAAAAAGACTCTCGATATTAAATCTTCTCAAATAATAAATGAAACATAAATTAATTTACTTCCCAATGCTCTTTCAGAAAGTGTTTGGCATAAAATAGATTCATTATGCAGTGAGAGGAACAACAGATACTTGGTGTACATCTGTTAAAAGGGTAAAAAGTATTAAAGATGTGTGAATCAATTTACACATTAAAAATGGTGGTGATAGAAAAATGCTTGGTTGTAGAAAATGCTTGGTAAATCTGATTCTTTAAATATATTGTTCATACATAACTAGCTGGCTATTCATGAAACTGATGACATGAAACAGAATTGTTTTCCATGTAAATGCTGTTCATCACCGTTTTGTATTTAATCTGGTAAAAAAAAAAACAAAAAAAAAAAACATCAGTATAAATTGTATGAAGTTCTATATTTCTGTATCTGCTGCTCTAGATTCCAGAGATTCTGTGATAATGATTTGAGTTTGGAATGAATTTGGATAAAACACTAGAAGTAGTGATATCAAAATTAAAACAAATGTGAAATGAAGTGGGATATTTTAAACAGTGACAGAGAACAGCACTCACTGCAGCTGCGTTCATCTGAGTTGTCGCCACAGTCATTGTCGCCGTCACACTTCCATCTGAGTGGGATGCAGCGATGGTTGTCACAACGAAAGTCTCCTTTGGGGTCACAGGTGAGTTCATCTGAGAGATGAGCAGATGCATTACCAGTCAGTCAGCATTTTAAAACAGCTGTGAGTGACTCAATAATGGCTTGATGTCACGCTGTTGTTGTTTATCAGTAAAAAATAAATAAAACGATTCAAAATATATAACATATATTTAGCTGTTTGTAAGTTTTTAATGTGAACACGTTATATATTCTAACTTGGAACTGCCTCTTTTGCATATCTTTTGCAAAAAAGTTCCTTATATATCAGCAGAATTACACAAATATCAAATCATACCAAACCATAAAATATATGTTGGCATCAACCCCCCCAAAACATGTAGTCTGTTAAAGACAGTCCTATGGAAAAACATTCCTTGATGACGTTTCTATATGGTTTTCACTGTAACAGAAGTAGAAGTGACAAAAATACTCATATTCTGAAGTACAGCTACTTGATACTCCTGTAAAAGCAGAAGTACCATACTGATTTAACTCCTTTACTTAAGTAACATTAAAAAAGTACAACTACTCAATTGTAATAAATTAAAGAAGTAAAAAGTAAAACTGTATTTTTTTTTGTCAAGAATGAAACTATTTTTTATTTAACCAGGCATAATGATAAAAGTTTGAGTTTTTTCATTTCCCATTGAAAGGTACCAGGCCCAGTGCAGGACTCTGGTCAGTACCAGGAAGGTAACCCACAAAAACATGTGGAAATGGAAAAAAAAAAAATAATTTAAAAATTTTCACAGGGTAAAATTAAACAAAATGTTAGTGGTTGTGGTACTCAGTTTTGTGTGTATGGTTGGAAAATTTTGGAAAAAGTGGACCTGTGCAAGACTCTGGTACTGACCCTGGTCACAGCCTGTGTACCCCCCCCCCCCCCCCCCCCACACACTGACTTTCCCTCTGATGTGGCGTATTTTACATGCTGTCACATTAATTTGAAAAAGTAACAGGTCTATTCCAAGAATGTAAGGAATGTAGACTACAGATATTTAGGCAAAAAATATAGGGAGTAAGGGTAAAAAGTTGCCATAAAAATAAATACTCACATAAAGTACAAATACCTCAAAAATCTACTTAAAGTACAGGGTTAACCCCACAAACGTAATAACTCCCCGCAATCGTAATAACAATTTGCAGCTTTTAATGTAATAGTCCCACAAATGTAATAGCAGTCACCTACCAATTTGTTACATTTGTGGGAATTTATTACAATTTTGGAAGGTAGTAATTTTTGCTATCCCATAAATGTAATGAATTGGTAGGTGACTGCTATTATGTTTGTCAGAAAGTTATTACATTTGTGTGATTATTACGTTTGTGGGGTTAACATACAGTGACAAAGTATAAGTACTTAGTTACTTGTAGTAGGATGTCTGAAATGTCTGTGTTTTTTCATGTCATATTGGTATTCAGCTGGTTATCTATTCTCTGATGGAGTTCTTTAAAAATAAAAGTGCTGATGAAGTTTTTGACCTGCTACAGGTTTTCACACATTGTTGGAAGTGTTTCCTATGATTTTATACATAAGTAAAAAGCAGATAAAATCAATAGCAGATACTGCCAGATACGAGTGGATTTATGAGATTCCTCAGTCATGATGAACACACCAGTTTAGGAAGGAAGGCATCTTGTTTTTTAATTAAACTGCAATAGTTACAGAGGGAGGAAAGCAGCATGCCTGAGACAGATGGGTGACCTCTTTCTATTCCAGTACGCATCTGACGAGGATAAGACTGAAAAAGATGAGAAGCACAGAAGGGAGAGGAGTGGAGGAGAGCTGGTCTGAGCTGTCTCTACCACACAGTGCTGGGGGTCAAAGATAGAGCGGTGTTAGCTAGTCCTGGCCTCCTAGCCCTCCACCTGGCCCATCTGCTACATTCTTAGAGGAAGATTAGCGCAGATCTCCCCTCCTGCACGGGCATGGCACTAATGGAGTGAGGGCCTCTGATAAGAGACGGGAGGGCCACGGCGAGTGTGTTTGGATCGTACCAAAGTACAAAGAGACTTGTGTGAACCCTGCCCCCACGCAAGGACAGAGCAACAGCACACACAAATATATACGTAGACCCGTATACCGGACAGCTCATAAATCTACCGTGTTCTCAGGCAGAGGCAAATGGTGGGGGAGGTCGAGTAGTGAGATGTTCTTCATCAGCACCTCCCACTACCTGACTGTGCAAGGTTCCACAGGAGGCTGAGGCGTTGGCTAATTGCCCTTCACTCACTCTTGTTTGCACCCAGGAAATATGCTTTAATCTTTCAAGACCTCAGTGAAAAGCACTAGATGTAGAATTACCAACCTGTGAAATAGAGCTGAGTGATTTGCAAAAAAAAAAAAAAAAAAGCAATTACATTATATTTGTCATTATTTAACTCTTAAGGACCCAAAAGCATCACGTGATCTAAAATATTTCAAATGTGAACCAATATTCTTATCTATATAGTGAAGTATTATTTCAGGTAAAATGCAACAAAAATGGAAAGATCATTGTCTTCTGTAACATTGGTTGTAGACACTTGTTTATGTACGATTAATGCTGGGAACAGTCCTGCTTCCTTGAATTTTCTCTGTTTTGATATAATCTTTCAATTTACTGAGCGTTTATTAACACATGTTCAGTAAATTACATATAAGAAAACACCCGTTTTGTTTTTACTGAAGAAATGTGTTACAATAAATGGTGATGAATCACTTAGCCGTGGTTACATATAGAGACAAAATTTCTAAATCACCACAAAGAAAGTTCTTCTGGGACTTTATGGGTTAATTTTAGTGAAGAAGTATGAAAACAATTATTAAATTTTTGCTGGGATGTGTTCCAAGCAGGCACTCTCACTAAAGTATAATAATCAGAAATATGCTTTATAGACTCATGCTTTTAGCTGCACAATGCTAATTTTAACTTTGTCTTAAATCTTTGAATCACTGAACATAAGCAAAGCTATGTCGGTGTCAGATATCAGTACATATTTATAGTACAATTTGTGCTGAAAATGCTCCACCTGCGTGAGATCTTCATGGAGAGGTGTGTTTGGTGTGGACCACACAGGCTACAGGATATTTAAAGTAAAGCTACTGGTCCCTATAGTAAGTCCTGATGTAGAGGAGTTACTATGATGCACCGTCAGTGTTATGTTCTACATAGGGTGACCAGATGAGATTGGCTAAAATTCAGGATGGCATTTGTTTGTCTGCGTGTTTGTTGGTTGGCTGGTTGGTTGGTTGGTTTGTTTGCTTATTTGTTTGAGGGGGCTTGCTGATGATACATAGACAATAATAAACGATAGATTTTCAAACCTGCCACAAACTTATTTTTATTGACAGATCAACTCTTTCATTAATATTTCTGCTACAATAAAACAACATAAATATGATGAACTCAAAATGTCATCATGGAAAAATAACAATGACTAATGTAACAGTGCAAATCACACCTTTCAGGCTATACTGTAAAGTTAATAACAAGCCTTACCCAAATTATTATAAAAACTACATTATGAGTCATTAAATAGGTCTAAGAAAACAAAATAATTAGATTAGTAGATTTTGTTAAAACGACATCAGTCATTAGGTCTGAGTATTTTTTCCACACATGCCAATTACTCACTACTGAATGCAGTCCCAGAAGCCATTAGGGAACTGACTCAACCTCTCTAAGAACAGTTTTTAATCTTCATCAGAAAATAACCCCTCAGTTCTGTTTGAGTGTAATTTTCGGGACATTTAGGACCAGATTTAAGATTTGGGGCAACAGCTTAAATTTGGACACCCTAGTTGTACAACCATTGATTCTCCTGTTACAGTTTAATTGACATGACTTCACACTAAAAATCATCTTTCAGGCTGCAATGACCCAACAATGAGTCGTATAGCCTGTTTTTTTTGTTGTTGTTTTTTTTTTATCTTTGTTAGAACATCCGTGAAAAAGACTTGAGACTATAAACGTTCCAAAGCATGTACTACATGAATTTATCAGTTGGTTTAAACACAAACTGAATCCAGCTGGAGCAGACTCCATCCAAATGAGTCCCATCAATCATCACATCCACATCATGCTCATTATTGTCCTGATACTTACTAAGTGTGTTCCCAAGCTTAACAGGAATGTTTGTTTGTTGCTGACTTACCACAGTCCTGCTCATCGCTGTTGTCTCTGCAGTCATTTTCGCCATTGCATACGGACCACAATGGGACACAGCGGTAGTTGGTTTTGCATGAGAACTCTGTGTGGTTGTCACAACGATATGATGGTCCCACTAAAAAGAAACAAAAAGCAGAAATTATGCGGTGTGTATCAAGTAATAGAAGTAATAGTCTTACAGAGGAGTAAAACAGAATGGAATTGCAATTGTTTTAATTGGTGTAATGTTGTCGATCGCCTGTTTTCTATTTTTGAATATGCAAATGAAGACAAACTTTGTTTTCATGGACATGTGCTGGGTGTGATTTGCTGGTTTTGGACATCGCTATTAGTGTCTGTTAGGGTCCACTGATTTTGCTGCCCGCGTACCCATGCTGGGACCCCAGCTCAGCTGGTGCCAAGAGAAAAGTGTGGAGAGGGAGAGGGAGAGGAACACTTGATGATCCAGGGCAGACCCTGTCATGTGTCCAAGATGGTGGAGGTATGTATGTCTGCCAGTGGAAGCGGGTCATTAGTATTTATTGATGATGTGATGTTGATAGAAGAACAGAATGAATACTTAAGTGTACAGGGTTATCATCTGTGCTCAGATAATGACCCAAAACATACTGCAAAAGCAATAGAAGAGCTTTTGATAGTAAAAAAAAAAAATAGATGTTCTTCAGTAGGACAGACAGTCACCTGATTTCACCCTGATAGAACATACACTAGAAAAAAAATCTAAAAGGTCTAAATCTCCAAGTGTATTTTTCTCATTTCTTATAGCCATCTCAACACTAGCTTTTCAGTGAGCTATAAAGAATTTATTCTTAGAAAATAGATCTTGAAAATCTGATTTCAAGAAATCTTATCAAGATCATTTTCACTTGTTCCATTGGCAGATTGAATTATGGGAGAAAAATCTTGAAATAAGCAAAAACAACAAAAAAAATCTGCTAATGGAACAAGTGAAAATGATATTGGTAAGATTTCTTTAAATATGATTTTCAAGATCTATTGTCTAAAAATAAGTTCTTCATCTCTCACTGAAAAGTTACTTTTTCTGTGATTATGGCTTCAGTGTGATGAGTTGTTTGGACTAGAACTGAGAAAAATAAATTTTTTTGCTGTGTAGTTTTATATTCTGACATGCTATAATTTTATGTACTGTATGACAAAATTGAAAACCTGGAAAAACATCTCTAGACTTCAGACAGTCAATGACAAAGGATGTTTATCCAAATATTAAACAATCCTCACATTTACCAATCATCTTAGTTTGCACAATTACTTTTGAACCTCTGAAAATGGAAGAACTATCTTTGATACTAACTATCTTTTGAAATTTCTAATGTTTTTTTGTAATCGCATTGAGTTTAACAATTTATTGCTTCATTTCGAATGACTGTATACTTTACTTACTGCACTCCTCTAATGGTTCATCAGAATGATCACCACAGTCATTGTCGACATCACATTTCCAGATTTGTTTAATGCACCGTCCATTGTGACACTTAAACTCTCCGGGCTGGCAGATCCTGGTAGTGCAGTGGGAAACGGATTCGTCAGACCCATCTCCACAGTCGTCCGCTCCGTCACACTGCCATGACTGGGGGATACAACGCTTATTTTCACACTGCCATTGATGGGGTTCACACTGATGTGTATCTGGAAGGAGGACAGAAGACCAAAAGCACAAGAATAACATGTGAACAATTGCACATAATTGCAATCAGTGTGTGAATTGAGGCATAATTTCCCACTTTTTTCAGTTCTTTATGGTCAGAACATGCATAAAGTACTTTTCATTTATCATCATTCAAGTTTATAAGAAATGCATCAATCATACATCAGTATTACACTCTTAGCCTAAGGACTTATTAGCCTATAGCTTTTATCAATAGTTTTGAGTGTATCCCCTAATAAAAATAAAACATTGTGGGTGAATGTCCACCAGGGCCATTTCTTGCTATAGGCAACCTAGGCAAATTCTTAGGACCCCCAAACCTTCATGTTCAGGCTCGTCTGAGGAAAATTAAAATGTCCTGTCTTCAACCATAGCTATTTCATGTGTTTATTACATCATTATATTCTTTAAAAAAAATAAATGTAGGATATAAATAAAATAAACTGCAATGATAAGCTGTGGCTGGTGGTTTTGTGATGCTATTAGGTCATATCCATTGGCCTGCACTGGCACAATGATGTAGAGGGCCACCAACAGGTTTGACATTGATGATTAACAGCTACATACCTACCACTGATGCATGGGCTGATCTGAAGTGAGTGCATGCCCACGGTCACCCGCAGTTGAAAAATTCCAAAAATATTTTTCATGATATTCGGGTAATTTATCGTTTGAGATAAATATTAAAATAACCTGGTAAATACGCTTCATAAACTTAATGTCCGTGAAAATGACATACAATGTTGGAAGAGGCCTACGGTATGGAGGGAGCAAGAGAGAAAAGTTGTTTCCAAAAACATACATACAAAAAAAAGGAAGATTTGGGACACATTCGCTGAGAGTTTTAAAGATGATGTGCAGCTCCCAGTGTTTTCTTTTCCGTGGAAACCGGGTTAAATGGCTCTTTGGATGTTACAGGTTGCCGACCCCTGGTATAAAATGCTGTGTTGATCACTTTTGAATGATGAAGCAGGACAATCATATTTTCTCCATATATTAACTTACAAGCAATGACATCAGATTTTAACACAGAAATAAATGTAGGTATGCGAGTAAGATTATTTGATGTTCATAAAGACCATTGACTACATTTGAAAAAGGCGGTTTGAGAAGCGGGTCGTGTCCGTCATTTTCAAATATATTTCTAGTGGTCCGAGTTGCGAGTGAGCTAATTAAAGTTGTTTATATATCGACCCGCACATCACTGCTACCTACCATTCCCATATTAAACAAAACAAATACTGTAATGGCATCAAAAAGAAGTTATCTCAGTAGTTGTTGTATTTTCTTATTTAAAGTAAACATTATTAGAAACACTTAAAACCGATTTTATTTATAAATGTACAAAGGGCCGTTGTTTTCCTTGTGTTATCATTTTTATCAGCTTAACTTTCAACTTAAGATGTTTAACTTTAACTGTAGCCTGTTTTGCTCATGAAGTGTAATTGTAGTTTGAAAAACGAGGGCCTCCTTAAAAGTACCTTGCCTAGGGCCCCCATAAAGCCAGAAATGGCCCTGATGGCCACAATTACAACTTACCACATAGCACAGGGTCTTCATCAGAGCCATCATGGCAGTCCCGGTTACTGTTGCAGAGGAAATGAGAACTTGTACAATTTCCGTCATTGCACTGAAACTCGCCGACCCTGCACTGGCGAACGGGGCAAGTGGAGGGTTCATCGGAGCCGTCTTTGCAGTCCCTCTGACCGTCACATTTCCACCAGATGGGAATGCAACTGTTGAATAAAGGCATACCAAAAGTTTCTTGGAGCACTTACATACAGGTGGAGACTATATTGAAGTGTGAAATACTGGATTTGATATGTGTGAAGTACAGTGGTCCTTCATTATAATGCTGTACACCTCACTGTTTTGCAGATTTTATTTTATTTTTTTTACATAATTGAACACACATTGTGTTCTGCATTCTGATTGGCTAAGGGACTGTAAACCATTGTCAATCAATATCTTCAGTCTTGTGTCTCCTGTACAGTACAGAATGCATTCAGCTTTGCCAAATTTACATACATACTTAATCACTAGCAGTGTGACTCTGCAGTGCTGTATGTTTGGCCGTTTTCTCCCTGACAGAAACACCTGCAGCCACACCCAAAAGGCAGAGGATGATGCTAACAACTGTATAAAAGTTGGATGTGTGGACATGCTGAAGGGAGGTTGAAGATACACAGCTGTAGCCGTCATTACGGAATAAATGAATCTTCAGTTCTTTATATAAAGAAGAAAGAAAATAACACAAGGACAACAGCAACAATACATTTTAGCAAGGATGCATAAAGGGTTACAAGTATCATTAATAAGACTATGGTAAAAATGGAGTTTGCTTTAGCTTTGTAACAGTAATTGCAGGAAAAAGAATATTACGCTGGGTACCAACAATGCGTGAGTCATTATTAATAATTTCTTATGTGTCCAATCTTTAAACAAGAGAGAAATGTGAGAAAGAAAAGTGCATAATGTGTGTGGTGAGGGGTTTTACAGCATTAAAATAATAAAGCTGACTACTTCGCCAATTTCATTTACTGCAAGTTATTTTTAGAATGTAACCCCTATGATAAACGAGGGACCACTGTATTCTAAAAACTAGCAAATTAATAAAGAAAAAAAAATCACGTAAAAAACACAGTAAGATGATAATAAAGCTGTATCAAACCGTTCATTGTTAGCACATCTGTACTGAGTGCTGGTGCACATGGGAAGGCACCGGTTCACACTTCCGATCTGGGATGTCAGGAAATGATCAGGACACTCACAGGTGTGTTCCCGCCCCCCGTGACGGATCAGGCACAGGTGAGAGCAGCCTCCATTGTTCACCGCACAGGGATTGTTTACTGTGACAGGAAGAGCCACAGCAGGTCAAACAATCTCAATTTACCGCAAGCTGAGCAAACACAGGCTACATATTGTTCAACTTAAAGAGCCGGATATAGCAAGGTAAGTAGCAAACAAGTGCAAAAAAAGGCTTTTAAATCCATTTGAAAGAACAATTTGTGACAAAAGTTGCAGTAGTGTGAAGTGACCCGCCTCAACTTGTTTCTGTTGGCTGATCATGTAGCCTGGAACTCAGCTTGTTAAACCATAACTAGCATAGTTTAGAAAGTAGTGTTAGAAAATGATTAAACCACTCTTGTTTTCTTCAATTGCTTGTTCATTTTAATGCCTGGTACAACTAAAGGTAGATTTGTTTGGCCAAATATAATGATAACAACAAAAATATCTCAAAACAGTGTAATTTCAGAGCTGATATCTATCCATTTTCCATGTTTTTCTCGATAATAACCAAACTCACTTGAGTTCTTACATCAATATATATGGCATTGTACTAACAAAAACAGTATTTTTAGGCTTTCTTGGTTTTCTTTTCTATCCGTTTTAGTCAGATGATACACACAGAAGCTAGTACTTAATTGCATAACCACTGTTTTCAATTACTTTTGATGACCCAAGATTTTTTTCCACAACTGTAGACTATGTTTTGGACTACAGGTCAAGAAGTGACATGTCATTATCAGCGATAAAATGTCATCTTTGTAGTTAGTGTTTAATTAAAATGCTTATTAAAGGTGACACCAACTGTTATAAACAATAGAATGACCTCTGCTTTTTATGTTCTTAGTGTTTTGTTAAATACTGGAAATGCACCGGTAGTCAATAACTCTTAGTAACCCTCATTCATATTTTCAGATGCTACGAATTGTATCATGTTACTAAAAAGTCAGCAATTAAAGCCTGTGTAAAGACACTAAATACAATGTTGTGTCTATTTACATTGGTGTCACCTGGGTAGTTCATCATTGTACAGAGAAGTGTTCATAAATAGACTTTCCCGCTCATGTCAGTGTTCATTTTGGTTTCGACGGGACTTAAAACACAGCAGAGTTAAAACAGATTGTCACTCACCAACAGGCTGTCTGTAAGGATGGTAGACATGGATGTCAAATGGTCTGTGTGTGGTGTTAACTAAGGCCTCACGTCCAGAGCCGTCATATTTGTTTCCTTTCTCCACTGTGCGTGTGTTCCAGTCAGTCCAGTAAACTATGTCCTCGAACACAGTCAAGGCAAAGGGATGAGCCAAATTTCCATCATATACTGTGTGTCTGTGCTGACCATCCAAGTCTGAGTACCTGCAAAAAGAAATGACAAGTCCAGTTATTGACAATTTATGAGTCAAAAGATAAACATGAGTAACCCACAAGTCAACATGATCACTCACTGTATTCTCCGATTTAGAATATTATTTTACTGTGGTGGAATAATTACTGCCACCAGTATAAGAGTGGAGGAGAGCAACTCTGCAAGAAACAAAACTTATTTTCTACTAGCAAAAGGACGAAATGCCTTGTGCTCCTTTACTCAAACAAATGGTGCCAAGCATAACAAACCCCACCCCCTTGCACACGTTTGATCTGATTTGCCCTCTCTTATCATTGCAAAAATTGATTTTTGGTGACTATGATTATGACCTTTGACCTACGTCCACCACAATTTAATGGGATCCATACAGGACCACCTTGCACCGTTACTGAAAATGTAATGGAAATTGGTCCAGTAGTTTTTGTGTAAAGTTGCAGGCAAACAACAACCAAAAAACAATACCCAAAAAAAAGGAATTGATAATCTGTCTGCATTTAAGAACATGATATACTTACTCAATGTAATTGAGATGGGCATCTGACCAGTACAATTTGTCATTAGTGTAGTCTATTGTGACGCCATTAGGCCACTCTATCTTAGTGGTGATAATGGCAGCTTTGTTAGTTCCATCCATTCCAACACGGCCGATAAAGGCTTTGCTTCCCCAGTCTGTCCAGTAAACAAATCTAACAGGGACAGAATCAACAATTTTAGACCACACAATGTCAAGCTACATTTGTAAAAGAAAAGAAAAGAATGTCTTGCATTTTCTTTTAAGTAAAACAGACTTTTGTTTTAAAGTTTTATACTTGGGTAAGAGGTAACAACAACTTATTGGATTTTCTAAAGCATGCCTGATCCTGGTAACAAATATATATATATATGTTGTAAGGAAGGCATTGATTTTATCAACCCATATGTGCAAATCAGATCTATGACAAACAAGCATCTGTTTGCTTTTTTCTGTAATCTGTAATATTTCTTGATTTGAAGTGCTCATTGATTGGATAGTAAACAAACCACTTTAATTTTAAAGTGCAAATATAAAAACATCATCATGTTCTATAGTTTTACAACATTAAGAACTCACAGACATATATGCTGATACTGTATCTCTTAGACTAAATTCATTCTTGTCTTCTACCTACCCATATTTTGGATGCAACACAATGGCCCTGGGGTTTTCAAAGCAGAAATTGTTTGTGGCATCAACGCAGTGTTCAGCCAGTTTCTTTACAAAGCGACCGTCCAGTTCAGAAACTTTGAGGCAATCCTGGATGCTGTCCACCCAGTAGAGCTTCCTGGCTACCCAGTCAACTGCAAGACCTTCCCCATGCAGAACTCCATGGACCACCACTTCTCTGTTACTGCCATTGAAGGACATCCTCTCGATCACTCTGCGACTAACATCAATCCAGTACAGATACTTGTCAACTCGATCGAAGTCCAGGGCCACCACGCTGGTCAGGCCCTGCAGGATCAGAGAGTAGGCCTGTCCGTCTGTGGACAGGTTTCGAAGGTAATATCGGTTGCTGAAGATGAGGTAGGGTGAGATGTTGCTGTTCTGACGGCAGCTGTGTCCATCCGGTTCTCGGAGGAATCCCGGAGCGCACTTACATACATACGAGCCCACGGTGTTTTCACACACCTGGCTGCAAACACTCGGCATCTCTGCACACTCATTCACGTCATCACACGTTTTGCTGTCGGACATGAGGCGGTAACCGGGGCGACAGGTGCAGATGAAACTGGTGGGTGTATCGGTGCAATTGTGATCACAGTTGTGGATGGATGGATCTGTGCATTCATTTATTCCTAAAAGCAGGGAAGCACATCAGAAAAAAGTAAGATTCAATTTTACTGCCATGAAACAAGTCGCAAATACGTAGGTAAGAGATGTAAGATGCAGGTAGATATTGAATATTGATATAAAATAAACAGGGACCTGATTTTTGTAATGAGGCAGCTTATCATAGGTATAGACACAACAGTGCAGGTGTAGAAGTAAATATATGCATAATAGCAAAAAAAAAAACAACTGATATGATTAGCACAGTTCTTTTAATTTTGACAGATCAATATATTTCAAAACAACTGAGTGCATTAAATGTTTTCCTCCATTTGTTTATTTATTTAAAATCAAAGTTTAACCTTATTTTTTAAACTCAAACACGGGTGTCTTCAGGTATCAGACATATATATTTAATCCATTCACAAGATAATCTTAGATCAAATTTCAGTATTAGTATATACGGTAGTGGAAACATTTTTATATCTCAAATATTACAAATATAATTTTTTCTAATGTAATAAATATTTGTGATTTTTTTTTTGTGTGTGTGTGTTAAATGGTGTGGTTGCATCAGACAGACAGTGATAAAAGGATTTCTGTTCCTTGTTAGCATGAAAAAATAACAAAACTAAATTCTTGACAGTTTCAATATGCCATGCCCTGGATGTGTTTCATTATCTCACTGGAAAATCCAGTTTTAACATCAGAACAGAGCACATGCAGAAGGGAGCGTCACACTGACTTGAGTGATTCTCAATCTGATATATTACAGATGCATGGGGTGTCCAAAAACTTGATGAATTTTAGTGGTTTCAGAGCAAGTTTGTTTACTCTTCCCAAGTGGTACTAAGTGAAAGTATTGCACAAAAAGACAGCATTAGAGTCAGTGTAACAGAAATGTGGACTACATAAAGAACAGCCTGACCCACACTGACAACAAAGAACCTAAAACATTGAGAAATAAAAAGCTTTAGTCAAAATGAATAAGATTTAATCTTATTTAATTATTAATAACTTTAGGGCCAAATATTAACACAACTGAAGACTTTATATGAACACGTCACCACCCTGGGTAACATGACTTGTTACTTTAATACAAAAAAAACACATCATTGTTTAGCTTGAGTGAAGG
Organism: Siphamia tubifer; assembly: GCA_020466265.1. Lineage (NCBI taxonomy): Eukaryota > Metazoa > Chordata > Actinopteri > Kurtiformes > Apogonidae > Siphamia > Siphamia tubifer. Next base: position 37,723,872 of record CM035803.1, on the reverse strand, counting down.
CCAAACTCCCTGAAAGCTGCTCACTGTAGCTTTACACGTGTTTATTTATTAGAACTTATGACCTGTCTTGTTAAAATCAATCAACCCATGCAAATCCAACCTTTTATAGACAACACGATGTTGAGATAACTGCTGACTTTAAAGCAGTTCTTTGACATCTCCCCTAGAGGGAGTGCTCTATGCCCCAGCTGGAGGCAGGCTGCTGCACATAAACGCTCAGGCCACTGGAAGGTCAAAATTATGTTTCATTTAAAACACAACCACTTGAATATTTTTAACAAATCCACTCACCACATCCCTTTTCATCGCTGTTGTCAGAGCAGTCGTCATTCCTGTCGCACACCCGGTGCAGAGGTATACAGTGTCCGTTGTCACATCTGAACTGTCCAGGAGGGCAGGTAGGTGGAGGTGTGTGGCACATGTGCTCCAGCTCATCAGACTCGTCGCCACAGTCATTGTCTCCATCACAGACGAAGTCATGTGACACACAGCGGCCGTTCTGGCAGGTGAACTGGTGCAGCTGACAGGGCTGGTAGGTGCAGCCCTGCTCATCACTGCTGTCCCCACAGTCATTACGCCGATCGCATCTGCATTTCCAAGAGGGGACACAAACACAGACATAATTTTATCATGTAGGTCTAAGCACCCAAATCATATATTTATGACTTCGATGAGACACTGTCAAGTATTGAAAGTCAAAGTGACATTATTTATACCCAAAGGTAGATTTTTTTCGCAGCAATAGAAGAGTATCAGCTTCAAGACAGTAAAACAAAAACATAGCAAAACACAGAGAGAGGCCACCGGCAGATTCACATGGGTATGTACTCAATTCAGACTAGGATGAATAAATAAATAAATAAATATCAGGTAGATTAAAATATCAGGTAGATTAAAATATCAGGACATATTATATTATATTATATCATATTATATTATGCTGAAAAACTTCAGTTTCTGAAAAATAAGCTCATTTTTATATTGCAAATAAGCTAAAGTAATGAAATGTAAAGCTAAACACCTGAGGTTGTTAAATGGGTTTACATTATTATTTATATTATACTGTCAGAACCAAAAGATGATGGCTAATAAGAATGAATGTTAATAAGTTTAGTTGTGTGAAGTTGCAAATTTCTTATTTTCTACATTGTTATTTAATGCACATTCAATGTGTATGTGTGTGTCGTATGACCTCTCTGCAGTAAGGAAAAAGAAAGCTTACAGAGCTTTTGAGCATATAGTTTTTATAACATTGTAAATTAATGTTTTTTGTTTTAATAATTTTTATTAGTAAAATTCTTATTAAAATTCTTATTATTTATCTTGTCACTCTTATCAGAATACAACTCATGTATGTTTTTTTTTTGTGGGAATGAAGCCAAGATCACTACATATTCTGTTACTACTGTTATACTGTGTAAAAATGCTGATGTGCCGAAAAGTAAGAAAACAGAGTCTTATTTCTAACCTGTATGAGCTCCGTATGCAGAGACCATTGTTGCACGCAAATTCATTGACTCCACAGGATCTACGTGTGCAGTTCTGATGCTCATCTAAAGCATCTGCACAGTCTGAATCCCCGTCACACACCCAGTCATGAGGTATGCACTTCCTCTGAGGTGGTTGGTTGTTCACACAGGTAAACTCTGAATTTGAGCATGTGCGATTTGCTGGAGAAAAATAAAAACACACACATGAGAAGTTAAAGTCAGTGTCGATCTGGATTTTTTGAAATCCAAACATTCCAAACTGTATTTCAAAAACATGAAGCAGAGACTATTTCACTGAATGTGATTTGACCACATTGTTTGAAGTGAGTCTCCTACAGAGGCTGAAGTCTTTAGCTTCAGGCATCTTATTGTTAGAGCACACATTGGTGAGACATAGGAGCCTTGATCCACCCTGAGCCAGGAAGCCAGAGAAAGGAGACACGCACAAAGTAACGAGTGAGGCAGGAGAAATCAGGAATGTAAACTCCTTGGAGAGAAGACCTTCTACAGGAGACTGAGATGCTACACTGCCAGCCAGTGTCTCCCCCTCCCCAGCACTATGTATCCTAATCCATCAGCTTCCCAAATAACACAAGGCTGTGCCAAAAAGGGTAAAGTGAAGTGATGGGGAATGAGAGGATGTCCTAAGAGTGGAAGAGATATAAACTAGAATGAAGCATGAAAAGGAAATTTAGTAATTAGACAGTTAAATAGCTAAAAGCCTGGACTAAGCCTTTTCTGAAAAGTGTTCTCTTAATATCATAATATTTGCAATAATTACTTCAAATCATCTGTTATTGGTCCACTTTTCACACTATAAAGACAGAATTACTACAAAGTTGTCTGAAGAATTAATAAACACAAAGACACTGTTCTGCAATACCCACCACTTAAACATTTTAGATGTTTTGCTTAATCAATCATACACTACAAAAAAACCCTAAATCTTACCTAGTGTATTTTTCTCATCTCATCATGTTTAAAATAAGATATAATCCATTATCCACTGGCAGATTTTTTTTGCTACAATTAAGCACAAAAATCTTGATTTAAGCAAAAAAAAAAAAAAAAAATCAGCTAATGGAACAAGTGAAAATTATCTTGGTAAGATTTCTTGAAATAAGAATTTACTCTTTAGGTGACTAGAATTGAAAAAAAATATATACTTGGGAAGATTACAATTTTTGCAGTGCATATTAGCTTTATGGAAAGAGTTTTTGAACATGAAGAAAATAACCTAAATAACAATAAAACAAACTATATGCTATATACAGTAGTACTATGTAACATATCATAACACTAAAAGTACATATTTATGGTTAAAGCTGTAGACTGCAATATATGTATCTCACTCAATAATCAAATTTGACACAATTAAGTCTATTTTTTTGGAGAAATAATCCTACAGACTTTTCTAATAATTAGTACATGAAAGGTATAATAGATACTGGAAAGGGTCAGTAACTAAAAGGGGTGCACATCTTTCTTGCCCATTTAAATACAAACAGTACAGAAAAAAGGGGAAGTAACGAATGAAGAGGATGCATACCACAGTTGTGCCTCTCATCTTCATCACTCATGTCACCACAGTCATTGTCTCCATCGCAGATCCAGGATGAAGCAATGCACCGGCCATCATCACAGCGGAACTGATCTGGGTTGCAGGTTCTGGCCAGAGTGGCTGCACACACACATGAATATAAACACATGATACAGTAAGTGTGACACTGCAAGAAATTCAATCTTGCCAATTTATTATCATTGTGCACAAATATTAATCCTTTAGTTTTAATTGCAGATAGACCAATATTAATTATAGCTAATGGCAAAGCAAAACAGCTGGTTTGATGAACCCAATTTGTTAATAAAGTAATATTTTTATGCCAAATTTGAACTAAAACTTGCTTTACACTAACTGAATGAATGACTACATTGAAAGAGAATGTGTGCTTTTTAATTTTGGTGTTTGTTTTCTTTTGAACTTAATTGCAAATAGGCTTAGGCAAAATACGTTTTTATGTCAGCCTAAACCCTTTTTGTCACATTGTAAATGGAACGATGAATATGTTGATTTTGTTTGTTGTTTAGTAATTACTGACCAAATAAACTACTACTACGACTACTAATACTGTTAAAATGTCAAATCAAAGAAAAAAATACAACTAAAAACAAAACATATTTCAGCGTTATAATATGTCAGTTTTTAAACTAAACAGGATTACATTATACATGTAACATGATGTAGTGCAGTGAAAAGGACCTTCCTCATGGTGCTAAATGCTAATGCCTGAGAGCCACAAAAAAAGCACATAATATACAACTGTAAAAATGATAAATATCAGCTTGAAATATCCCAAATGGAATTTTTTTTTCGTAATTGCCAATTATCTCAGGTACTTCCCCTTCTTTTTTAAACCAATAGGCAGGGCACAATAATACACTGGCAGAGCTTTCAAAATAGTCATGGCAACTCCACATTCCCATGCATGGTGAGCTATCTAAACAAAAGCCAAACTGAGGCTCTGTAACCCCTGGTGGACAAAGGGAGGGGGAGGTGCTGTTTGTCAGAGGACACTGAGGGGCGTCACCGCAGAGGAATGCAGCACACAATAGGAGGCCTGACTGACCACATCGTCAACAAAGAGATACACCACTGACTCACACTCGGCGCTACATCACTCACAGCTCCCTCACACCAACTCACAGATGCAGAGAGGCGGACAGTCGCGCACACACACAATGACTGAGCAGCTGATAGCAGAGGCTGGGGGTGGGGTGGGGTGGGGTTGGTGGAGGGCACGTAAACACAAAGCCAACGAGCTCATTCTCGGGGTGAGAGAGTTGTGGGGCACTCACTGCAGGAGTGGGGTTCATCAGAGCCGTCGGCGCAGTCAGCTCCTCCATCACAGTACCAGTGAGCAGGGATGCAACGGCCACTGGAGCAACGGAACTCACTCTGGGAACATGTGGATGCAGCTACATAGAGAGCGATAAATAACAGTAGATGTTTTAGAGGAATGTTAGCATTGGGGATGACAATTAGGACAAAAATTGACAGCTTTAATGCATGTTTCACTGCATATTTCTCTTTATTTTCCTCATAAAATCAATATAAGACATGATAACTTGCCACATGAACACAATAACTGAATCACGTGAAGGAAAATGTGTACAAATAAAATGGTAAATTAAAGCTGTAATTACATTATACATTGCTGGAAGAAATATTTATCTTACTTGTAGGACTGTCAGAATCAATGACTTAATGCACATTAATCCATCATCACGATTAATGCGATTCAAAATGTTACTGCAATTAACCCATCTTTGGCAAAATGGCTCTGAAAGTCTCTGCCAAGGCATTTGGGTCAGTTTGTCAAACGAGATTTATGCATGTGCTAGTGGGCAATTGATCTAGTCCTGACAGGCAGGAAAACCAACCTATAAAAATGGAAGACACTAAACAGCACATTGGCCTCTGGGTGGAAATATGAGGACAAACTAAAATGCATGACCCTGGTATTGTTTTTGGGTTTATTTTTGTTTGTTTGTCTGTTTGTTAGCAACTTTACGCAAAAAAATTTACATGAAATTTTCAGGAAAGGTGCAAGGTGGTCCAGAATAGATGTCATTCAATTTTGGTGAATGTATATCAAATGTCACAGTCACCAAAAATGTGTAAGAGATAGAGCAAATTAGGTAAATTGTGTGCGACGAGATGGGGTGTTGTGCCTGGCACCACTTATTATTATTTCCAGCTTTGTGTGAATTCCATTTCCCAGCTAGAGTATTTTTAAAGAGTTTATTTAGCTTAAGAAGGAGTAGATTTTTTTTACTGAGCACATAAGGGAACTCTAAGTTACCACAAATATTTGTAGATATATGGATTACACTGTGTAGGACAGCAGGCAGACTAAAAAAAGAGCAATAAGTACAGTTTTCTTGTGAGGTGTAGAGAAATAAAGGTGTGAAGTTGCATTAAATAGAAATATTCAAATGATACCATGTACCTCAGACTAATACTTAAGTTCAATACATGAGTAAAAGTAGTATAACTGCTAACAGAATGTTAATTAGAAAATAAAAAACCTACAACGCCTACTGCAATGGCTTACCACAGTGTGTAGGGCTCTCATCACTCATATCCCCACAGTCATTATCTCCATCACACAAGTAGGATCGTGGGATACAGATATTAGTAGACTGGCACTTAGTGTGTTCTGGCTGACAGGTTCTCTCCGCTAGAAAAAATAAAGACGTGAATCCAACTATTAGTACTGAATACCCACATAAACAATGCAGCCAGCATGTCCATGTGGGCCCCTGATTATTTGGGCTCCATATAAAGGTCCCATGTGGGTATGTCCACAGTCTCCATGGTGACCCTACATGCTTTTCAAAATGTGAATCAGACATCTGAATATCTCATATTATTTATTTTTCACACTATTTATGCCACAACATTTATCTTTCATGTAATTTACTCTATTTCTAATTTTATTTACAGCACTTAAATTCTATGTTTTAAAAATATTTACTTTTTTCACTGACATTGGTTGTCTTTTTGAGAGTTCCACCTAAACCCATACATGAAATGAATGAGGATAGCACTGCTGGGCTACCACAGGATCCTTATTGAGCCCAAATGTAATCTTTCTGGGTGGAACCTTCATTGACATGCTGGTTGAGAATGAGTTCTGTTTAATGACTGACACATTAACCTCATAACGCCTGAATTTAAACAGAAATTGTTGTTTTTTTTTAATTAAAAAAAAATAAAAAAGGAAATGCTAAATTAAGTGGAGATAATTAATTTGACTATAGCATATACAATAGATAGATATATTGGTATGTTGCATATTTGCGACAGTAGGCATTAAGGGGTTCCTTACGGCAGTTTTGCTCATCTGTGGTGCCGTTGTCGTAGCAGTTGTTGATTCCATTGCACACATAATCCTTGGCAATACAGCGGCCATTGTTGCAAGTAAACTCAGTGTTGGGGTCACAGGGTCTGAACAGACAGCCCTCTTCGTCGCTGTTATCTCCACAGTCATCGTAGTGGTCACAGCGGTAATGATAGGGCACACAGCGGCCATTGCCACATGTGAAAACTGTCGGGTCACAGGTGTGGAAGGCTGCCAACCACAATGAATTGACAGGTCAGACTTTGAGCGGTTGAAAGATTGACGTACACATGCATTTGAAACTCATTTTACCTGACAAGCTAATAAAAGACGAGAGCACCTGAGGGACTGCATGCAGAGATACAAGGAGATTGATTCATTTGTTAGTGTAAAGTTAGGTTAGTACGTAGCGACAGAAATGTAATCACAATGCAAACATACACACCTACGTAGTTGAACTCAGATTTGGGTCCTTTGAAAAGAAATGCATTGTAGTGGGGGGAAAGTGTTAGTAGAGACAGAACAAAAGGTAAAAGACAGAAAGATACATATTGCAGCTCGATAATAATGCAATAATAGTATGGTAATAGCTTGATATAATATAAAAGAGATAATACTTGTGCTTTTTTAAAAATAGACTTAAAATTAATTCCATGGTAATATCAGATAATAAGAGATTTCAAATATTTTTGACAAAATATTCTAATACGATTACAGTTCGTTTTTCCTTTATGATAATCTTTATTTTGGCCCCTTTTTTATGTTATAACACTAACTTCAGTTTAATCTCACCCAAATATGTTAAATATTAATAATTATGACATAACATCACATGAATTACTACCAAGCTGTAATGGAACATAATCCTGGGGGGAAAAAAGTAAGATGTGAAGGGTGATGCTCGGGGATTAAGGATTCCACACAGACCATAAAACTAAATATCATCAGTGACATTTAAGAAGTACTTCATTTAAAACAGGAAGCAAAGGAAAAAGGAAGAAAATGAGTTTAAGCTGATTATATTTAATGACACCGTACCACAAACTCTCTCCAACTCGTCACTGCCGTCTCCACAGTCATTGTCATTATCACATTTCCACTGGGCACGAATACAGCGGCCATTCATACAGGTAAACTGTCCTGGTTGGCAACGAGTCCCATTATCAGGTATGCAATGCTTGTTGTCAGCCAGGTACCAGCGGCCCTCGGATGGACACTGGCACTCAGCTCCGTTGGGTCCTAACGGGATAAAATTGCACAGAACAGTTTTCAGTTAAACCATTAAAGAAACGCAATGCTGCAAACACAATAAGAGCAAAGACCTTAATGTAAAACTGAATGTACCTGGTGTACAGATGTGGCTGCAGCCTCCGTTGAACTGCTGGCAGGGACTGTCACACTGCTGCTGCTTGTTTTTGGCAAGAACATGGATATCCATTGGTCGAGATGGAAGGTTCTGAATCATGACCCTCTGGTCGGAGCCGTCATGCTTGTTGGCTTGGTAAATACTGCGTGTGTTCCAGTCGGTCCAGTAGATGAACTGGCCAAACATGGTCATGGCAAAAGGGTAGATGGCAGTACTGACGATGACTTCACGATTAGACCCAGTCAGAGAAGAACGCTCAATCTTCTGCCTGATGGTGCAACAATTTCATAAGGACAGAAGGGAGGTTAGTATAAAAAAAATAACACTACAAGCAGCAGCTAAGAAATGTACTTACTATCTTAAAGGAAATAAAAATCTAATTTACAGTCTAAGAATCAATCCAACACAAAATAATTGAAATTGAACTTCAAATGAGGACAAAATCTGCTTTTTTAAATGTTCCACTTCATTTGTACTGTAACATTTTAAGCAGCACATTTATTGAGAAAATATATCATAAAAGTAGTAACATGATTTTGGTTACACTTTCTTTTAAAGGCCATATATTCACAGTTTTTTTCATTCATACATTTTAGTCTCTTGTTGTTTATGCATTAGTGCAAAGTGTATTGTGTGAGGCTTTTTCTTCCATATCTATAGAGTACTATAGATATGGAAGACTACCAACAGTTTTCCACAATAATCTCCTATTCAATTAACTAAGAGTGAAGTATTTCTGAAAAGACCTCCCTTCAGCATTAGAAAGTCTTAATTTAGATTTATTAAATTCCAATAATATATGCTATTAATAGATAATGCATTCTTTTCTCAGAATAGTCAAAGGATTTTTGTGGGCTGAGCGAGCAAATATTATACGAAAATAATATAAAGAGTTGTGCAATAAAGTGTGATAAAATTTGTAAATCATATTTGATGTCACATATTCTTTCATAATACTCTTTTCAGTTTCTACAAATCAAGGCTTTTTTCACACATAACAACAACTTACACCAGAAAGCATAAACTGGAGAGGAACACCCCAATATCATAGATAAATGTATTTTGCAGAAAAGATTTTCAGGGCTTACAAGCTGGCGTCTGCCCAGTACAGCCTCTCTTCTTCATAGTCCAGGGTCAGTCCATTAGGCCACACAAGACTGGAGTTCACAATGTCCATCCTGAAATTACCCCCTAATGTGGCACGTTCAATCTTTGCATGAGTTCCCCAGTCTGTCCAATACATGTATCTGTGCAAAAAGGAAGAAGTTATAAATCCCACCATCAATCTAATGAACACAGAGAGTATGTCCTGGGTTAGTCTTACCCCCTGCAGGGATCCAGCATGATGGCCCTTGGCCTGGACACATGAGCGATAATCGTCCTCTGTGAGCCATCCACAGACATGGAGCTGATGGTCTGGTTGACATAATCACTGTAGTAAATTCTTCTGTTTATCCAGTCAAAAGCAATGCCATCAGGAGCACTAAGATCTGTCACAACCGGAACACCACATTACTGAGGTATTAAAATCAACGCTTCACATAAATGTATAAACATGTTATAAAGAAAATGTTATGTTTACGAGAGATACGTCAATGTTTTCAGTTGTGATCCAATTTCTGTATCTGAATTTGGATATCTGCCATGTTCTTTCACGTGGTGCGTTTGAAGAGGCTTAACTTAACTGTTGCAACACTACTTCCACTCTGTCAAATATTGGCCGTTACATTCATTACAAGTTGAGTCTTGGTACTTTTGTGCGCTGACAGTAAAAAGTATCAAAACTAAAAACACTTCTACTATCAAATTTCATTAGGATAGGTTTATGGTCCACTACAGGCTTCATTTGTCCAACTCAGTGAACTGGGAGCACAAAAACGTGTCCTTAAATACCAATTAATTCATAGTATCTTTCCGTTAATAATAGCAAATATGTATGTGGTCGTTAATTATGATGGTGATGAGCATAGATTTAGGTAGTGACCCATGATTTTCACAGTTCATTTCCAAAAAACACAGACAAAATGGGGAAGAGCTTAATAAAAGTTTTCTCTTATTTTATCATAGCCAAATTTTGGCAAAATCCAGTTTCATCTGATTGCTCAAATAATTGAAGGAATTTTCAGTAGAGTACTTGAATACTAAAATACTCTATAGTTGCAGTTCTAAAGCGTACATTTGCATAAAAGTATTTTGCACCAGCCTTAATATGTGATATCAGTCCAGTATGTCCAGTGAGTGAATAATTGTCATTACATAATTGTTATATTGGATTAGATGTATTCCTGCTCTTGTCACAGCACTGAACAAGGTAAACCAAAATGGATTATATATATAATATATTCATCTATTGTTAGTTAATTATCCTGTATTTATGTATAGGTTGGGCTTTTAAACTGCTTTTGCCCTGGTTTTACACTCCTAACTCAAGGGTATTTAAACTCCTCTTATACTGCTTTTTAGCTGTGTTTTTTACCCAGAGGTTCACATGATCTTTTACTCTATCTGATCATTTTTATATCACTATTTTATGTCCTCATTTGTGGAACGGAGGGTATTTTAATTATGTGTAGACAGCTCATGTTGGTTCATCTGAATGTGAAATTAATGTTTTTCACCTTCACACCAAAACAAATCTACCTATGTGTATACAGTAAATAAGTCTTGTGGTTACCTGAAGCCACCTCTACAGGAGTTGATGTGGGAGAAGTGAGGCTGATGTAGCTGATCTTGCTTGATCCTGCACCCAAATTCTGTGTAAAATAGATCCTCCTGTCTTCTAAATCAAAATCCAATGCCACTGAAGTCCGTGGTACATTGACCACAGGAAAGGGCAGTGCGTGGTCATCAGGATCAAGGCGTAAGCTGCGCACTGTGCTCTCAGTGGTGTAAATGAGATAATCATCCCTTGATACTACACAATCCTTGTTATCATCTGCAAGATTCCCAAAAGCACAGCTGCATTTCTTATTCTGCTGACCTGATTCAGAACCTGGTAGGGCAAAGCAGAAGTGGGCACATCCCCCGTTGTCCTCCATGCAGGGGTTGAAGTTCAGCTCCTGGGTACTGGTGGGCTGGGTATGTTGGTCAAAAACAGTAACGTCCCTCAGCATGTTGATATTGTCTCTGATGACCGCAGGCTGTTCTGTGCTGCCTGGCTCTTTGCTTGCTTGGAAAACCTTCTTCAGGTTCCTGTCCACCCAAATGATACTACTCTGAAACACCTTGATGGCATAAGGAGTCGGGTAGCGGCTACCGTACCTGACTATCTCAGTCTCTCCTCCATTAGGGTTGACCCGAGCAATCATATCCAATGAATCATCTACCCAGTACACGTAGCCAGTTTGCCAGTCCAGGGCTAGACCTCTTGGAGTGATAATCCCTGATGACACTAAAATTGTGCGGTTGGTTCCATCCAAGAGTGCTCTCTCAATTTTAGGGGTTTGACCATAATCAGCCCAGAATAAGTATCTGTTTCTGGGGTCCACGACAATATGGCGAGGCATGTCCACCTGGGTCTTCAGAAGCACCCTGCGGAAACTGGTGTTGAGACGGAGCACCTCCACATATGTCTCAGTCAGGAAGGCGTTGGTGAAGTACAGGTTACCTGAGGACACAGAGCAGATGTCAGATAAATATGTGTTGCTTTGTTTGACTTGTATGTTGTGTACGTTGTAGGTGTGTTACAGGGATTTATGTCTGCAATAAAGATTATTATCATTGTTATTATTACTCCACCAAGTTACATTTTTGCCAGCGTTTACCTGGGGGGGGTATGTGTGTCATTTGTACCGAGATAACGCCAAACGTTATTGACGGATTCACCAGACATTTTCAGGAAATGTTCATACTGGCACAAGGAACAAGCACAAGGGGGGCTAATATGCCTTGGCAAAGTCTGCACACTCCGACTGCTTTTCTCGTTATTTATGTGACACTATAAACTTGAAGTAGTAAAGTCACTATCTTTTAACAAAATTGGGACTTCTGAACTAAACTACGTTCCTCGCTGTGGTTATATTTAAAGAAAAAAAGTTAATCTCATCTTTGTGGCAAGCAACTAAAGCTTATACAAAACAATAACTATTTAAATACAATAAAAATAGGAGCAAACCTGCAGCCCAATCCACAGCTATGCCTCGTATGCCGTTGCGTCCGATTCCAGATGTTACAACACTACGTAATCCTGAACCATCTGGCTTGATCCGTCTGACCCCGTTCTGCACAGCCACAGTGCTGCTAAAGTCACACCAGTAGATGAACCCAGACGCCATATGTACATCAACATGTAAGGCATTACGACCTGTGAGAGCATAAATACAAGGATTGTTACTTCAGATATACAATTGGTATTTAAACCTGATCATGAATTGATCTTTGTCCACTCTCTTAATCTTTGTGTTCACATCTACTCTGCATTTTTGAGATGCTACCAGGATTTATGATTACCGGTATATTTACTTAATTGTAAATAGGTTTTAGGCAAAATAAGTTTTCACTTTACAGCCTAAACCCTTTCAGTCACAGAACAATCGATATGTTGTTTTTTTGTTTGTTGCTTAAAGTAATTGACCGAGTAATTTAACTACTACTATTATTGCTATATATTCAGTTGATATATCAATTTTAACCTCAGTATGTAACATAATACACCATAGAAAAAAATACAAGCAAATGCATCAAAAAGTGAATAAAAAGGCTTAGATTTTACACAGACATACATGAATACAGCATACAATCCAGACTTAAATTGTTTGGTAATGCATAACACACATTCGCATTTAAGATGTAATCAAAATAATAAAAATCTAAAATTACACAAGTAGTTTCTAAGAGAATTCAAGTGATTCTGAAAGCTTGATATCAATGCGGAATGAGTTCCAGAGCCTCAGGGCAGGAAGTGAAAATGCACAGTTCCCTATGAGTTATGAAACAGTGAATCTGTCTTGGTTAAACAGAGGTTGAAATAGAAATGAATATAAACCATGTGACTGACCTTTGCCAGCCACAGGGACCATGGCCTCAGAGTGGTCCGAACCCTCTAGACTAAAGCCTTTGATAGCAGACAGAGTGGAGATGACCACATACGACTGGTAGGGAGCGCACGTCCTGTTGTCTGCATTGAGTTTAAAACCTGTGGCGCATGCACAGGTGAACAGACGCTGTGGCCGGGGCAGGCACAGCTGCTCACACACCCCCATGTTATCGCTGCAACCATTTGATGTTCCTGCAGAGGCTAAGATTGAAGAACACAGAGGTCAAAAAACTGGTAGGAACCAGCCACAGCAATTCAAAAGTGTGTGTTTTTGATGATCTACAGCTGATGATAGATGGTGTTACTCACTCTCTCTGTGATGTATTTTCAAAACTCTGAGTCCAGACACATTGTCTCGCATCACGATCCTGTTGGCACCCGTGGACTTGTCCACACGCTCAATGACCTCAAAGTCCCGGTCGGTGAAGTAGAGATAGTTCTCAAAGACAGTAACACCCCAGGGATGAGAGAGGCCTGTTATTATGGTGATGCGGTTTGTTCCGTCTGGATCACCACGCTCGATCTGTGAGGATTAATTACCAGACAGACAGTGAAATTTACTATAAAGTTTAGTTTACTTTATCTGTTCAGAAATACAGATAAAGTTTAGCATTAATATACATCACATTAAAAGTGTTGGAATATTATACACAAAGTATAATCATTGTGGGTCAACAAAGTGAAAACACACCCTGCCAGTGCTCGTCACAGCCCAGTACAGCTTGTTCTCTTTGATGTCCACAGTAATAAACTCAATGTGATCAAGGTTATTGGTAAACAGGGTAACAGGGTTTAAGCCATCCATGTCTGCAGATGCCACTTTGGCAGGGATACCGCTCTCTGTTCCCTGGTCTGCCCAGTAGAGTTTGCTAAACAGACATAAAAAAAAAAAAAAAAAATACAAAGTTACTGTTTACTGCAATTTATGGTTAAAATCCACAGAGATGATTGCTTATTTGTTTGGAAAACTTTTATTAAAAAGATCAAAATCATACAAATCATTACAATAGGTGATAAGGTGGTTTAAAATATAATTTAAGTAAGAAAAAAATTAAATACTTCTAACACAAAAATGTAAACATCTAGACAACCTCCTTATGTAAGTATATATTTAAACAAAATCTTTGACTCTGAAATCCTTATTTTGTTCTTTGACTGTTTTACTAAATAAAATAACTAACTAAACTAACCTATCTGCATTTGACAATATTTAAGAGAAACCTGCAAACTGAAAGTCTAGGACAGATCAGTAATGAATTCAAACCACAGACCTCAAACTCACTAACAAATGAAAGTCTTGTCAAAACAAAATTAAATTCACAAGGATGACCAGATGACTAAAAAATGTGTTTCTTGGTGTTCAACTGTGCTGAATGGTGTGTTGCTGTGGTTTCAAAGGTGCAGCGTGGTATTCAGTAACACTGGTTGAGCTCTCGAGAGGCAGAGCAGATGGCGATGAGGAGACTGTTAGGGCTCAGTAGCTGTGGGGATGAGTGGCCGTGCCAGGACTGTGTTAAATGGGGCTTACCCACGTGCTGGGTCCACTGCGATGCCAACAGGACTGCCAGCGCCAGTTGGAGAGCCGTTATTTGTGATTAGAGTTTTTCGGTACTGTACTTCCCCTCTCAACTTCAAAACCTGGCCAAGCACAAACACATACATAACCAATTATTGCATAGCTGTACAGAAACACTTGTACTTAACTCCCTACCTCTCTTTGAAGTTAAAAATGAATGGTTGCGATATCGCGTTAACAAGTCACTGCTAAAGGGTGGAAAACTACTGGTCTTGAAAAAGATTTGTCTTACTTCAACAGACTGTGTAGCTGGATTGGTGTAGTACAGGTTCTCTGTGATCCAGTCCAAGGCCAGGCCAACAGGGGAGCCAAGAATGGCTGCGGGGGCAAACTCCGTCCTGTTCGTACCATCTGATTTCACTCTGTGAATCTCACCCTGTGAATAAAAGTGAATGGCTCAACCATCACTGCCTGAATGTGAGCTTGGATTTACGGTATATGAACTTTATAAATCTAGATAGTGTTCTGAATTTAAAGCATTTACTGAATTTTATGGATCTTTTTATTCATAATTTAAAACATATTTTTGTAATTTTCCTTGGAGGAATTGTATTGTAACTGATACTTTCACCTTCCATGTATTTTTATTCCAACTGAAAAATAATCATTCACATTAAGTGTCCTGTCTAAAAGAAGCAGCAACATAGTTAAGAAGGTTTAAAGATAGTCAGCCTATACATACAAATATTAGAGCTGCAATCATTATTGAAATAAATGATTAGTTGCCAACTGTAAAATTGAGCAGTTTTTGTTATTTTTAAGTAAAAATGTGAAGGTTGTTTCATTTAAACATTCTTTCATCTTCAGTAAATGTAAACTCAATAGATCTAGTTTGTAGTTTGTAGACCAAACAAGATATCTGAGGATGTCTTTTTGAGCTTTAGGAAACACTGATGGACATTGTCATAATTTTAGTGAGTTTTTTTTAATCTTATACAACCAACAGATTAATCAGAAGAAATAATAAATGAATAAGTAATAAAAATAATAATACATTATGTAAAAATAACCCACCCAAAAAAAGATGTATTTGGCAAATATAAAAGTCATAAATATCAACTTAGTGCCTCTGTTCCATGTGAGTTTACTATATATATCTATTAAATATCTCTGGAGAGAGGGTACTAACATACCGGGTGCTCCACCCAATAAACAGTTTCTTCTCTGTCATCAAAGTCAACGTCGTAGCCGTTTTGAAGACCAGCAACAGGAACCATGGCATCATTGCTTTTGTCATCTGGATTCAAGGAAATGCCGTAGATGATGCTGTCTCTGACAACAATGAGGAAAGGATCCTCAACTATAAATAAAAAGATGAATGACAAGTGGTCAACACTGTCTAAAAACAACAAGCAAAATAATTTGACAGTAATCTTATCCAGGATATTAGCATTACTGAAAATTACACAAGGGATCGGAATCTAATTCTTAAACAAAGCTAAGAAGGCAGGCTTCCTGAATGTGGTGTTAGCTTATAGTAATCCAATACTCAAAGTTTCATTGGATGATATCGGGTACAAAATAGAGACCCAAACCTAACAGGCCTTAATCTATAGAAAGGATTGACCGGTGAAAGTTCATTCCACAATCTGATTTGTATTGTCATCAAAGATTAGCATCAATGAATGGTTGTGGGGCATTTTCATTCTTGGATAATCGTTGGCCTCGGGGGGAACTGTGTTCTGCTTGGCTTGAATGGACTGAAACCTGAGATGAGTTAAGCTGTTGACCTAAAGGGGACTCCTTGGACTTTGAATTAAAGGTCCCTTGTTTTCTTAAGACCTTGAAAGACACACTTATGATTCTTAATATTTATGACTGGAATACCTGTTTACAAGAAGCTCTAAATGGGAGACTGTTGACAACTACCTGGATCAATGTTTAATATGAGTAATGTGTTTTCAAATGTGATTCATTCGTCCAGTATTGAGATGGTGGTAAATAACCCATGAAAGAACAACAGTTTCTACTATAACATGGTTCATAAGACTAAGACACTCACGACAAATAACTTATGAGTACATCTACTTATCAGCTGCATCTGACCTGACTTCCTTTTTCATCAAACTGAGTGATGAGTGTTTTTGCTCACTTGGCAGGAAGGATACAGTACCTCTGGTGCAGGTGATTTGGTCTGCTGCCAGTGTCCAGCCTGAGGGGCAGGCACATGAGTAGTAATTTGGTCCCACAGCAGAGAGCAGGCAGATATGAGTACAAAGGCTCCTCAAGCAGTGATTTTCACCTAGAAGTTGTAAAATAACATACAATGAAGTGTGCACAGGAAAAAAAGTTAATAAAGTCATCTTTTATTACTGCTTAGAAAATGGTCAAAGGCTGTAGATGTGTGTTTTAGCATGGACTGTATGAGCCTTACTTTAATCGGTAGTAAATTAAAAGACAGGCTCATTCATATTTATATTCATATTTTAGAGGTGAATCCACTGGCACACCAAAGATATTTAGCCTCTTTTAAATAACTGTTTTTGTGGTTCGTAATATCCACTGGCTGCTGAAATATTCAAATTTTTTTCTGATTAGGTCTAATATTGTCTCAGGTTGTTGCAAAATTTGGTCACCTATTTGTGAGCTCATTTTGCTAAATAACAGAATATTTGATTCGACAATTGTTTGGCTTTTAAGTAGAAGTTTTTGCAGTGCAGCCATGTCTTTAAATCAAAACCCATTTGTATAGAATATATTTTTATTTTATTTTGCATTTTTTTTATTGATTTCTGTATTTATATAAAATTCTTGTTTTATGTTCTTATATTTTTTGCAGATTTTTACTTGTTTTATGTAAATATTTATACGAGAAGGTACTCTACGGGTACATTTGAATATTAAATTAGAGTTTTCCGACTAACTGTAGAAGGTCTACTGTTCATATGCTGTACCTGCTGGCTGCCTGGCGGGATGTACTGCCACCAGACCCATGGGCTGTGGGAGGTTGAACAGCATCACTGTCTGGTTCTCCCCATGCCACTTATGGGCTCGCATCACACGGTTGATGTATCTGTCGGTCCAATACACAAAATCCTCAAAAATGGTAATTGCGTGGGGATGTTGCAGTACCTTTTCATAGAGAGTAGCAAAAGAGTGTGTGTTAAAACATACTATTCAAAAGAGTATGATTTATCCTCTGTCACGCATTCATATTACTAAGAGTTATTCAGATGTTTCAAGACCATAAGGAGATTCATGTTCTCCTCTACATGCACTCACCAGATCACTGGCCAGCACTTGTTTCCTGTTATTGCCATCATAATCACAAAAGTCAATGAAATCCAAGTAGGCATCAGCAAAATACAACAAATTATTTGGATAGTCTATGGTAAGACCATTTGGCCAGTACAACTTGTTGTTTATGATCGTAATCCTCCTTTGTCCATCCATGCTGGCCCTCTCAATGCGTGGGTTTCGCCCCCAGTCAGTCCAGAACATCAGGTGAGCGCTACAAAATAAGTATTGACGGTTTGAAAAACATCAGTGATATTAATATTGCAATGATGACAATCCAATATACAGTGCACAGATGTAAAGAATTGTATAACTGACCTGTCTCTGGGGTCCAGCACCAGAGCCCGAGGGTTGGTTACATTTTCACTGAGTAATACAGTGCGATATGTGCCATCGAGTTTAGACACTTCAATTGTTTCCAGGACATAGTCAGTCCAGTACAGGTTTCGGCCCACCCAGTCTACAGCGAGACTCTCTGTGACGGTCACTCCACTGTCAAAGATCTGTTCAAACAAGAGACTTGTTCTGAGTAACATTCATTTAACATTTAGTGTCACTAGAGTGAAGTCAGAAACAATTCAGAGTTGAAGAGCATATGACTGAAAAAAACAAAAAAAAAAAACCTTCTTACCACAGTTCTATCACTTCCATTCTTGTGAGCGCTCCAGATTCTGTCCTGGCTAGTATCAGACCAGTATACTCGGTCACCAATGGAATCAAAATCCAGGGCCACAATGTTGCGTCCATCTCGAACCAGTGATCGGACAACGTTGGGTTGAGTAGTGATGTCATCTTGCACAATCTGATTTCGACTTGCCACAAGCAAGAACGCCTGGCGAGAGTCTGTAAACAGTCATGAAATCTCTGTTAACTATTGTGATCCCTCATCAGCTTTTGCATGTCTACTACCAACAATACAGCGGGACTGTTAAATAGTCTCTACTCAGATGGCAGTCCTAAGGGAATGCGCTTTTGTCCAAATAATGACCTATTGTATTGCACAGTCTTTCAGCAGGTTATCTGTGTGGAAGAGGAGCTCATGTCAGGCACGCTCCCTATAAACAGTCCTTTGTTGATGATTATGTCCTAATTACACCGAAGATGGCCAGTGAGTGACATATATGTTATTTGTCTTATCTATAGAAATCAGAGCAGCCAGCAGAGACAGGAGGGAAGAAAGACAGTGTCAGCTTTGCAGATGGGGGGCTAAGCAGACCCTAATTATGCTTTATTCTTGCCAAAACTCCAGCTACAGCAAAGAAAACCTGAGGTATGTAATATATCATTAAATCCCTCTGACATCTTTATCTCATAAGCTTATTTCTAACTTTACTGTATAATGAAACAACGTGATAGCTTACCTATTTAGGTATAGTATGTAACCTTACAGAGCACTGTTTTAGTAACAGAAGATGTAAGCCCTATACAGTACGCCTTTACCTGAGGCTTTGCAGGTACGCTGATCCGCTTCGAGAGTGTAACCATCCTGGCAGTGGCAGCGAAAAGAGCCTCTCTCATTAAAGCAGTGTTGGCTGCAAAGTCCTGGGGGATTACACTCATCTATATCCTCACAGGTCTTGGAATCATTGCTCAGCTGATACCCAACAGGGCATGTGCACTGGGCCCCAAATGGCCCCTGGATACAACCATGAGTACAGCCAGCATTGTTGTCTGAACAGCTCTCCTGGTCTGAGTGGAAGCAGGGAAAGAACAATTAAGATCTGGAAAGTAAAAATTACTTATCAATTCAATTTAATTTAATGACAAAACAAACTCTACCAAAGTGTAATATTAATATGGTCAAAATAATGGACAATAAAACACTAATTATTTCACTATACCTTTTTGTGCGTGTTACTGCTACCTTAACCACACACTCTATGCTAACAGCAGAAATTTCCTTTGATTATCTTATACAACAACTCTAAATATTTAATAGTTAATGGAGATATTGTGGTTGTGAAAATGAATCAAAGGATCTGCAGCATTTCGAGCAGTGATTGAGTGTTTGTTCCTACCTGGTAAAGGCTCATCTGAAAGTAGTGAAAAAGGCAAGAAAGGAAAATCACAGATAATTTTTAGATTAATACAGTTCAAATCACACTCATGCATGATTTTAAAACACAGACAAACAAGTAACATTAAAAACATGTTGTCTAGAATGATAGTCCTGTTTTGTTTTGTTTTTTACAGAATACAGGAATGACAAACGTGGAGAATTATTCAAAATCAATCATTCAATCTGATCTTGTCATATGATACGGACATGTGATTCAATTTTAGAAGGCTGCCAAATATGGAGATGTAATTTTAAAAGTTTTCTCAATACACATGTTAAAGATTATGAACACAAAAACAAACTTACTGCAGAGTGGAGACTCATCGGCTCCATTAGGGCAGTCAGGAGTGTTGTCACACACCTTGGTGAGATTGACACACACACTGTGACCAGGACACTGCCACTGCCAGCTGGGACATCGGAAAGGTGGTGTGGGACAGTCTCTTTCATCACTCATGTCTCTACAGTCATTGTCACCGTCACAGATCCAGCTCCGTAAGACACAGTTTCCATTGTCACAGCGGAACAGTGTGGATGGGCAGGTGCGAGGCGGACATGCGTGGTGTTCGTCACTGCCATCCTCACAGTCTGGATGACCATCACACTCCCATGTGGACGGGATGCAGCTGCCATCTGACTGGCACTGGAACTCGGTCTCATGATGACACATTCCTGGGGGCCTTGTAGCTGATACAGATCAGGCAAATTAGTAAACCCCTATATAAAAGCTGGAATAACCCCCCCTTCATTAATCATACTTAACTTCATAACACCTACACTTCCGACCATGCAGTTTTGTGATTCATGTTACACCATGACTGTCTTTTGCTCATTTGCACATGTTGCTCCATAGGATGTTTTTTTTTTGTGTATTTAAATTATTTATTTAACTTGTGGTTTTTATACTTTTATACTTGCACTTATACTGACATTGCTGAATCTTCACTGTTTTTAAATTGCCCTTTCGGGATAAATAAAGTCTTTTGAATTGGATTATTTTTTTTAATGATCAAAAATGTTGTCATAAAATGTAAATCTTGATTTTCTAACATAGGCTGTGGGTGTGTGAAATGTGTTTAGTTAGTTAGTGACCTATGCCCGAAGAGATCATCTAACATGCTTCAGAGTACATTAATATAACTGCTTTTAGGTTATTTCTTAACTCTTTGATGCATACTGGTCACTCCAGTGAACAGTTATTCTACAGTTGTTCCCTTTTATATTCATGAGTTTTGTTGTTTTAGTTCCATATCAGTCAGTTCATACTATTGGTGTAACTTAGCTGTTCTTAATATCTGAACTGCAGTAACATGTTTACATGTAAATCAATTGTCAATAGTCTTCTTAAACAAAAACTGCATTAAAAAATTTTTATTTCATAGTGTTCTGATATTGCGTTTTAAATAAATGTTTATTTGCTTCAAAGATTAAAAAGGCATATTGTCCAGGTGTAACTCCATAAAAAATAGGTTCATTAAAAAGATGTCAATCACATTCCTTTTTTTGCCTAAAGAAAAATAAAATACTCAGGAAAAAATCTTGACTAATGTTTTCATAATTCATGTATCAAAGGGTTAATGTAAACATGAATATTTGAATTATGCAACACATATATTATTATATGCCTATATCTGTATTGTCTCGTGTCTGTCTATGTTGTCTCCAGCTGTTTTGCACTTTCACCCAAGACAAATTTCCCTTCTGATTCCCTTGACTCGGCCATTCATTGCAAAAGTTATAGTATTAAACCACTCTATTGGAGTAAATTTGGGATTGTAGTGAGAATAACTAACTTGAATAGAACTGAATTTAATCAAAATTGGATTATTTCAGGAAACTGGTGTTACCCGTTCTAATCACATGTTAACAATTTCCCACAACAACTACAGTAGGTGCAGCTGATTGATGTTGTAGTAAGATAATAAATATCTTAGCTCATTATCTAAATCCACCTTATCCTCACGAGGGTCTGCTGGATCGCTGGAGTCTATGCCAAATAATGATAGACCAATATATCCACCGGCCAAAATTCGATATGTACTTTTTTTTTAACTGTGGTGATTTACCGACAGGCAAAGTTCACAACACCTCTATGTTCTTAAAGGTACTGCTGTCTACACTGAAAAAAATATTTTTAGTCTAGTAATATTTATTAGGTCAACTGTCACAATTTTTATTTTCTAATTGTAAATAAATTTGATTTTTCTAATATTCGTTATCATTTGACAGAAAAAAAATCGCTATCGGCTTAGCAATATCAGCCTAGAAAATTACAAATTACAAATCTTGGCGGCCTGTACCGGTCATCGGCTAGGGTTGATATTAAAAAAACTGGCATTGATGCAAAAAAAAATCCAAATTGGTTGATTACTAATCCCAGCTAGCTATAGGCAAAGGTAGGGTACACCGTGTCATCAGTTCATTGTAGGACTAACATATAGAGACAACCAACCAATCGCTCTCACAGTCACACCTACGGGCAATTTAAATTAACTAATTAACCTACCAGTGCATGTCTTTGGATGGTGAGAGGAAGGTGGAAAACACAGAGAGAACCCATAAAATAAATAGATACATTAACGTGTAAATACTTACGACAGCCTCTCTCATCTGAACGGTCATTACAGTCAAAAACTCCATCACATCGGTAGAAGGAGTTGATACACTGGTGACCACTGGAACACTTGAACTCATTCAGGGTGCAGTTGTAGACTGAAATATACAGTTGAGCATATTAAAGTTCATATTTCATGTTTCTATATGTTGTGTATGTATGCTCAGCTGAAGGGTTGTGCAAAGCAGATAATAAGATCAATAACTAAGAAGCTTAGAAAATACTTGTTGAATTTTACAAGGCATTCAATTAACCTCTACAACTTTTCAAGCATACTTAGCTGAGAATATAGGTCACCTTGAACACATAACTCACTGAAAAAGTGAAACAGACTGAAAATAGCAAACCATGGAATAGGAAAGATTAGATGGGAATAAACCCCAAATTAAAAACAATCTTATCAAATGGCATCAGGTGAAGGTTGCATTTTCAATAAAGCTGAGTGAAAAAAGTCCTCATAGAGTTCACAATATGGATAAAAATAATAAAACACAATTCAATGCAATAATGTACTACCATAGAATAACAAATAGAGTCATCAACTAAAACAAGTAAACATAAAACAAACATTACAACACCCTGAGGATAAAAATAAAATGACAGTTTGACAATGCGTCCCAAAACCTCTGGAATTCACTCCCCCTGACTATCTATCACTGTTCTGACCCCAACATTTTTAAATACCTGTTAAAAACACATGTATTTAAGATTTCTTTTAATGTTTGAATATTTTTATTCTAACTGATTTTAATGTGTAAGTGATTTGTTTTCCATTGTTTGTTTTTATTGTAGTTGGCTTTTTATTGTACTTCATATAAACCATCTTTGAGTGCCATAAAAAGTGATATACAAATAAAATGTATTATTATTATTATTATTAGTTAATCCAAAGTTGCCAATGCATAGTGGAATTTCTACATTTAAAGACAGCAATACATTATCCATTGACGAGCCTCACAAAAAGGATGAGTATTGCGATTATCAAATGCAATGCCCAAAATGCTAATTTATAATTAAATTGATGAAGAAGATAATTCAATATGCTTCCTTCAACAGAGCTAATACTTGTATAAATGTAGCCATTTTTAAAGGTAATGACATAAACACATTCATATAAGTCCACTTGTTGTTCTACGATAAGCACAAATCTAATCATTAAGGTTTGTCAAAGGAATATTTGTAAAAGTACTCACTGCATCCTTCCTCATCAGCTCCATCCACACAGTCCCTGTCCCCATCACAGATGTAGCTGGGGTCTATACAGCGGTGGTCTGGACACTGGAACGGGCCTGGAGGACATGTGCTTCCCAGATCTGTTCACACATGTTAGTAAGTCAATCTATACGTCTCAACAACACTTCAAAGCTGCTCACAATTCCTGTGTTTCTAAACAGAGACAAACATAACCTAAAATAAATATCAACTACATTTACATCACTGTCCTCTATAGTCATACTCACGGCAGTCAGTTTCATCTGAGCCATCACCACAATCATTATCTGTGTCACAGCGCCACATCTGTGGAATGCAGCGGTAGTTGGCACAGGTAAACTTATTGGCAGGGCATGTTCTAGGCATCTGTGTTGGGCAGTTGTATTCATCACTGTTATCAAAACAGTCATTGTGCCCGTCACAGCGCCATGCTGTAGGCACACAGCGCTGGTTGGCACAGGTGAAAGCAGAGGGAGAGCAAGTAGTATCTGCAAAAAGAGATGGATTCAATAAATATTATACTTAATTGTAAACATACTGTAACCCAGGGGTGCTCAATCCTGGTCCTTGAGAGCTACTATCCTGCATGTTTTAGATGTATCCCTCTTCCAACACACCTGATTCAAATGATAAACCTCTCATCAAGCTCTGCAGAAGACTGATAATGACCGTCAAGTGTGTTGGATGAGGGATACATCTAAAGCATGCAGGATAGTAGCTCTCTAGGAGCAGGATTGAGCACCACTGCTGTAACCCTTTTGGGTCACTCATAGAAATACTCTGAAATTCCACATTTAAACCACAGTGTGTGATTGGTGGACCTAACAGGACTTTATTACCTCCACCAAGGAGGTATTAAATTTGGGTCTGTTTGTCTGTGTGTTTGTTTGTTTGTCCGTCTGTCAGCAGGATTACGCAAGAAGTTCAGAACGGATTTTGCTGAAACTTTCAGAAATGATAGATAACGGGTCAAGGAAGAACCCATTAGGTTTTGACCAATGAAGGTTGAAAGTCAAGGTCACACTAAAGGTCAACAGCTAAAACATATCAGTGGTAATATCTTTACTGAAAATTTCATTGAAATTGGTCAATTAGTTTTTGTATAAAGTTGCTGACAATCAGACAAAGAAGCAAACAAAAAAACAAAAAACAGGTAGGTGGGGTAAAAATACAAGAAAAACACCTATAATGTGAAAGGGCCATGCATTTTACAACATTAGAACATCACTTTCAAAACATTAAAATAACATTAGCCCTTTGAACATTATTCCTTACATTAGAACCATTACATCCTGGTACCTAACAAAGCAGGTACACTCAATGTTTATACAGAGATGGACCTTGCAGACACTGTAGACCACATTGGACTTGAGATTGTTGCCTCACTGTCCTCAATACAACTGTCTTGTCATGTATGTGGAAATTACCAAATATTGTCACATGCTTGATAAAGGGTTAATAAAATAAATTATCAATATTTTTCATCAAGAAAAACCAGAAGGAAAAAACCTTACTGTTGATTCCACAGTTGATTTCATCCGTGTTGTCATGGCAGTCGTCAACACCATCACATCTGTAACTATGTGGTACACATTTGCCATTGCCACAGGAGAAGGAGTTGGCCCCACACTGGACAGTGGGAGGCTCACTAGAAGGGTCCTCCACACAAGTCCGCTGGCTTGAAGACAGTTTCATGCCATACGGACAGCCGCACACTCTCTGAGAGTTTGGAGCAGGGAAGCAGAAGTGGCTGCAGTCTCCATTTGGATTTGTTGGCCTGTTGCAGAGGTTTGAGCCTGAAAAGTGGAGAGGAGGAATACAAATGCAAGTTACAGCCATGCATGACTAGTGGAGTGGTGAATTGCAATGAATGTGAATACAGACACTGACCAGTCTGTGAGTTTGAGTTGAAAGACTTGACATGCATGATGTGGCTGATTCCTCTTCTGATAATGATCATCTCCCCACCGTCAGTCTTGCGTACACGCACAATGCCACCCAGGCGCCAGTCAGTGAAATATGCATAGTCTGCATGAGACAGGAGCAACAGAGCATAACCCCCGGTATTTTATCTTTCATTATCTCATTGTAACAGTAATTGCCCTGTTTAAATGATCATCATGAAAGCAAGAGACAGGGATCACAAAGTCCTTACCAATGCACAGAAAACACTCCTTTGAAGCTGACATTTTATACAGTGTTATAGACAGTCTTTTGTTTTATGATTAGAATCTGATAATAAAATGAATAATAGTATCTTACTTTCAAAAATGGTGAGGCCAAATGGATGGGAGATCTGTGTGATCCGGTCTAAAGAAAGCCTGTTTTGTCCATCGAAATTGCTGTGTTCAATTTTGTCAAAGAAGGCATCCACCCAATACAGGCGCATTGCACTGAGTGACAGTTAAAGAAGAAAAAAGCAAAAGGTTAAAAGGAATTCTGGAGAGAGATTATCACCGCAAGATCAGTTACATTTACATTTAAAACAAAAAAAAAAGATCAATAACACTGGTCTACAATTTTGAGAAAGTATCTACTTCAGACATTAAACAAGCTAAATCTTACATATTTTAATAAGATAAATAAAAAAAACGAATAACGAAAGTGCTGCTTAGCTCATGTTTTTTAATATATATGATAGTGTGTTATTCCACATATATGGTGGTTTATGTACATGTATACAATGGGTTTGTAAATATTACACTAGAAAGAACCTGCAAAGTGAATGGATCATAATGTGCAGACAGTGTTTTGAAGTAGATCTGAGACCAATATTCATTGGGATTAAAATCTATTCTAAGAATTTCACATTTTGACACAAGACTTGAGCCAACCAGCATTTAAGACTTGAATTTTCTTTATCAGTAACACACATGTGGTAAAATGTCTTATTCCGGAAGCATTTTACTTGTAGACCAGTGCAATAAATAAAAAATAAATAGTATCTTCTAACTTTGTATGTTACCACCCAGGGTGTATTGCAAGCTGCATTTTCATTTGAGTGAGTGGCTGTAGTAGTTCTGGCTCACCTCCAGTCAATGGCCAGACCATTTGGCCAGCCAAGAGTAGTGTTTACAATCGACTGGGCATGTGACCCATCACCCCAAGCTCTCATAATTTTTGCTGGCCGGTACCAGTCAGTCCAAAATATATACCTGTAAAAATGATGGTCACAGTGCATTAACTCTTTCACAACTTAAAATAATATCAACCAATGCAGCAAAAATATATAGAAACTATTTGTTTGCATTTATTGTGGAAATGTAAATACCACAGTGTTAAGCCAATGCCTTAGTGTTCACTACAATACTGTTGTTCACACTGAACTAATCTGAGATTGTAGATACAGCCGTATGACTTGAAGGCTGTTGTACTAACTGGTTGTTCTAAATAAGGATTCCTTTTATCAGGTGGGTGCTTAGTCAGTAGGACACTTCATGAATGAGTGGCCTCCTTTTAATGTTTATAAACTGATATAGTACTGAATGTGTGCGAACATGTCCTTATCTTTAAAGCCAAACAAAGTTTCATTCATTGAGTTAATTTACCAGAATGGAATGCTTACTATGATGTCACTATACATAACAAACACATTTTAGTTACTTTTACTCGTATTTGACATTTGACCACAGTTGCTTTTCATATTTAGCTGGATATCTATTCATAACTCACATGAAAAGAAAAAAAAAAATCTATAGTCTATAAAGCTATAGCACCTGGTGTACATTAAAAACATTTTACAATACAGCATGAACTACTCATAATGATTTTATAGATGGGGCATAAAAATGACAAAAATCCAATAAATAAGTAATAATGAAGACAACAGTCATAGACATATAAGATCTGGTTTGTTTTGATTTACCCAAGGAGAGGATGCACCACAATGGCTCTAGGATTGTTGAGGTTACGTATAATGGCCCTCCTGGACTTATCCGCTAGCTTCATGACAGATATGCTCCTGTATCGTGGGTCTGTCCAGTAGAGGTTCTTTGAAATCCAGTCGTAAGCCAGGTCTTCCACACCCTCCACTCTATTGGCTGCCAGTACCTCCCTGCCTGTGCAGATCAAAGCAGTCAGACCACCGTTTACCACAGAGATGAAAGAGAAACTCATTTAAATAAATAAGCTGTCAGCTTGCATTTTCCCCTTGTGGACTAGACAGAAAAAACTATAGCTGCTCCAAAAACAACAACACTGCTCAGAGGAGTGGCATTTCTTTTCTTGTGGTGTGGCTGTGGATTATTACATGAGCATTTCCATAGTTGGAGTGAAATGATTACAAGTCGAATATTAAAACCACTTGAAATTTTTTTCTCTGACTAATTGTTTCTACATTTTTCAGCTCACTACTTTGAGATGTTAATTGATTATATGGTTATTTTTCCACTATCCATACTCTGGTCCTCTCCCTCCCCCATAGTACCAGCCGGCCCCATCAGGTACTCCCTTAACTCCCTGTATAAGCCTGGCCAGATCACATGGTAGAGATCTCTGCTACAACAGAAATTATCCATGGATACAAGCAGAGTAGAAAGCACTGAAAACATTTAACATGATTATTTAAATTTTTTTTTCCTGTCATCCTCAGTATAACTTTGAATGTGATATATTTCTTCTAAACAAGCCACAGACAAAATGCTCACCTGTACCATCAACGTTTTGCTTATAGATAATATCTTTGGATTTGTCTGAAAAGAAGATTGCATCATCTTCAGCACTAAAATCCACACCAACAAAGTACGAAGGTGACCCAGTGACAGGTAAGATGATGTCTTCCTGTGATGACAGGTTAAAGGGAATCCCTCTCACAGCCAACTGGCTAGAAAACAGCAGGAACTGCCTCACAGCTGAAAACAGAAATCAGAAAAACAGAGAAAACATTTGAACTGCACAATTAGTGTCTAATAAAACACACATTTACACACACTAGTGTATAAATGTGTTTAAATGTTAGGTGGTGGTCTGTCCCCATGGTGGGTGTGGCTACATTTGTAGTTTACAACCACTGGAGTGTGAATGTGTGAATGAATGAATAATGGTTCCACTGTATGTGCTTTGAACATGCGTTCATAAAAAACACTATCTAATCTAATCCATTCTTATTCTTATTCTTAATAATAATAATAATAATAATAATAACAACAACAAAATAAAACTATTGCTTGCTGCACAGAGGAATTTTGGTGAGTAATTTAGTCTTTATCAAATATTAAAACTTGATTACAAAATAAAATCTTGTAAGAGAAATAAATGGAACCTATCCTTACGATGCACTTGCATGTGATGTTCTTATTCCAGAACCCATATCCAAACAGATATGATAAACCTAATCACGCACTGACTGACTGATTTGTTGTTGTGAATTTGAAGGAACAGACCAGATCACTACTGCAAGTGCTCTTTCACTATGTTTAGGGACAGACTGTGATAAGACAGTCTCTACAGCACTGTTATCCACTAAAGACACAGTCAAAAATGATAAAGAGTAACTTACCCTCTCCCAGATTACACAGCTGACTGTCTCCCACAAGTAACAATTTTACATAGGTTGAAAAAAAGCTTAGTTTTATGCTTAATTTTACTCACCCAAACATCGCTTGCCATCAGGGTGTAGATCATAACCCATACGACACTTGCAGCGGTATCCCAGTCCTCCATTATCACTTCTATGACTTAGAACGCAAATTTGCTCACATCCACCTCTGTCAGTGCTGCATGGGTTTGAAACTAGAGGCAAAAGGCAAAAATACATGTTAGATTAGGTCATTTATCTGTATCTCATTTGCTCCTTCTCATTTTTTGTTCTACTGTGTATTTCGCAATAGCACAAACTATATTCTCATTTTCATTTGTAGCTCACAGGTAGGGGACATGACATATGTAGGTTATAGAGATTTGTGATGAACTATAAACATAATACACAAAACACTGGAGAAAAAAAATAAAAAATGCATTAAAAAAAATATCCATCAGAGAAAAAACTAGTATTCCCAGCTGGGCCACACAACCTCAGTAATCCTCATGTCAATAATCACATCAGACACTCAGCACAAATACCAACTACATTCACTGCCTCCGAGCTAGGTACCCTTCAACTATTGATTGACTGATTAATTGGTTGGTTTGGTTGCTTGTCTGACTGACTGATATCTATATTTTTTGATAACATGAATGACAATTTAAAAGCAGAAATACAAATAAATGATGATTAACAGAATGAGAACAAAACAACATCTTACGCCTCAAAAATTTACATAAGTGAAAAGCAGTGGGAATAAGTATAAACTCATCTAATCCTACCCCTTCAACTATGAGCACACAGTATAATTAATGTGTTTTAGTGTCATGTAAAGATTAAGAAGCATTTGTGCTGCTTACCATGTGGCTGTTTGAGGTGATGGATCACAGCTACTCCATGTGGAGTCTGGGCTGTGCTGTAAACCACTTGGGGACTGTTGTCAGTGAACTTGTTGGCTTTCATCACAGCCATCTTCGTCCAGTCTGTGAAGTAGACATTGTCTTCAAACAGACTGATATCAAACGGGCGTGGGACCGCAGAACCTCCGTGGGCCACTGTTTTTCTTATAAAGAGGAAAGGAAAGAAAAAAAAACGCATTGGACATAATGTACACAATGCATATCAATCAATTTTGAATGATAACTTGTAACATTAGTACCTATGAAGGCCATCATATGTTGCAGTTTCAATGTAATCGTAGCGGCTATCAACCCAGTAAATTCGCTTAGCTTCAATGTCCAGTGTGATACCAGCTGGCCACCCCAGTTTACTCCCAATGATCCCATTGCGGTTTGTTCCATCCATGAAGGCCCTCTCCAGGCCTGGTTGTCCATTGAGAGCCTCCCAGTCAGAGAAGAACATATATCTGTGGAAAAAAATTGGAAATGTAGGGAGTATGTAGGGATGTAAAAAGTACTTATCCCTGTCACCTACAGGAGATGGTGGTCTAAGTGTATATACTATATTAGGATGCTTTTACTGCTATAGTGTGCAGTCCACCAAATCTAGCATATTTTAACTTCCTGAGACCCAAAAACATGAACATTTTATGGATTTATTTATTTTTTACATTTAATGATTTTCTTGATTGGGACTTACATAATGTAGCAGTTTTTCATACATTCTACAGTACATTAATTTTTAATTTATTTTCTTATTTTTAATCGAATCACATTTCTAACAGTATTTTAAAGTAAAACAGTGTAACTTGTGTCCCTTACAAAGGACAAAAAATGCAATGCTGTGTCTCAGAAGGATAATGCTCTCTTTAAACGGACTTGATTCCTTAGTAAGTATAATTTACAAAATGAAGGACTTACTGGACTACTGTGAGTTTTCTCATTTTTTCTTTTTAAATTATTGTGTAATTTGGTGGTGTATGTCCATTCAGATCCAAACTAACACATTAACAGATCAATGCATCTGATTTGTCCAATGTAATTGCTATGTCCACATCAAATAAACAGTTATATAAAATAAATAAACAGCAGTGGACCAGCAACTCCCATAGTAAATGATGTAAAGTTGTTGTCTTTCTTGAAGGTGAACTGAAGCCACATTGTTTGCGCACAAGTGGACCAGCAGATCAATTCCTTATTACCTATAGTATTGTTTAACATACAAAACAAATGTTTAGGCTGTGCAATGGCCAAGCTATAAGCCTTTAAACTTTGGCCTCCGACTGGCAGTGCCAAACAAACATTACTAGTACAGACAGCACTGCGTGACATCAGGAGAGTGATCCTTAGCACTAAACAACAATGGCAGACTATGGGGAGGCTATGGCACACCCTTCTACTACTGGTCCATGGGTGCTTAGCTCGCCAAAAATGAATGGGAGCGAATGGAGCGAGTGAAGCTAAATTCCGATTCCGTTTGACGAATGCTCTGAAATTCACATATGATAGCGGTTCATATGAAATATTTGATGTCGCATAGACAGACCACCCGTTTTTGGTGGCAAGCAAACGTGACGTTAGGTTTTATGTGGCGAAGAGACTACAATGCGTCGCGTATGTGTCGTCACACTCCGCTAGCTGTGGCGTGGAGTCTGTGGTGACGTCACATGCGCGCCAGGCATATAGTCCAAATTATTAACGGGTTTTACTCACGAATGAATCAGCCATTAGTTAACAGAAGCAGTTGAAACGCACATCAATAATTCTCATTTATTATGAAGTACAACATACGTGTGATTCGGGGCACATGGCAAACTAGATACGATTTTAGCATTTTATTTATTATTATTTCATTCATTAATTTTCTGATCTCAGGCCCCATGACCCTCCCGGAAGAGGAAGAGCCGTCTGGCGCGCATGTGACGTCATCCACAGATTCCACACCACAGCTGAGCGGAGTGTGCCGTGACGCATTGTAGCGTCTTACTAAACCCACATAAAACCTAATGTCACGTTTGCGTGCCATCAAAAACGGGCGGTTTGTCTATGACACATCAAATATTTCTTATTAACCACTACCATATGTGAATTTCCATTCACTCCCATTCAAAATTTTGCGAGCTAAGAAGACATGGACCAGAGTAGAAAGGCGTGGTTGCCTTGGCAATTGCCAATTGCAGTTCAGGATTGGTGACGAAATAGAGGATGCAGGAGAGTCAAGAGAGCGAGGGAGGCATCGAACCATATACAGTAAATTCCAGCCAGAATTTGGGGGGATTTTGACACAGACTCATCGGACGGCAGCAATGATAGGGAAGAGAGCCACTTAATGAGCACAGAATGGTTGAATATCATCACCTTCCACCATATCAGTCCTTTTCCCCACCACGTTTTTCAGTTCATCACATTTACTGGGCTTTTGAAAGAACATAACGAGACTCGTGAGTCTGACAGTTAATGCTAACAAAGTAGCTTCTAATTTAAGCTAAAGTCAAATAACGATGAAACTGAACTTAAACAATTGATATTGGCTCACCAGTCATGTACGGTCCACTTAACAACATACCCGCGTACATTAAACCCGTCAACATAGGTCAGGTTACGACAAGCAAAAGCCACGAACTTTTAAGGGCTTTATTTTTGGCTAAACGCACACCGTCGATGCTGGTCAGTGATATATGTGGCCAGATATAAAGTTCCTTCAAAATAAAACCAACCACCTGTTTATAAATCACGGATCCACGGTTTCATCCATGAATCTGCTTTTATTTTGTCACTCATTGTCCCGCTACCTGTCCTCATTTCCTTTAACTTTACCTGTGGTCAAACCCCGAAAAACCAGTATACAGACGGAGGTTAGACGGTATAAATAGCGTATTTAGTGCCACTAGGATAAACGTGCATTTACTTTCTTTAAAATGCATAAAACGGTGACTCTTTTAGGGGGAAACCTTGTCATAATATTATTTATACCTAGAAATTCATTAATACACTTTTCCTCCCCCTTTCTTTTCTTTCGTCGCCATGACAGCTTTCCTTGGCCACTGAAGTGATATTCTCAGCTGTTGGAAGTGTTTTGTAGTCAACTATCACCACAAAATGCACCAAAAACAACCAGTGTCAAAGTTCTTGCTATGGTAAACGTGACGAAACACGGAAATCTGGCAGCACTCCCAGAGAATTGGCGGGATTTCCTGGCGGAAAATATAAAATCGCAATTTTCTCCAATATTCCGGAATTGTCAATGATAAATTATCTTTTTAATTGTATGGTAGTATCACCCAGTGTCGTTGTGTGTCGTTCACTTCAGTTCACCTTTAAGGAAGCATATGGTAAGCTTTGAGGAACACTTCAGTTGTTTGTTTCGGGCCATTTCATCCCTGGCCTTTGGTGGTTTGTGTTTGTAATTGTTTTACCATGTTGTTATGTGTGACTTCCGTTACTATTGTTGGTCTGTAATATTGTTGGAATATACTGTAGTTTAAGTTCCATATTATTAGTATCATTTAGATAATGACTACATGTAATATACATCAGTTTTCCTAAACTTTTTACTATCTGTTATTTACACGATTATGACTCTAAACAGATGTTAATTTATCATTAAGGAAGCAAGAGTAATGTGTTATTTGTATTATGTGAGAAGGGAGGTGGGACTTAATAATTTGTCTTTTTTGAGCAGTACATATTGAATTTATTTTCTTATCATTAGTGTGCATGGCAATTGCTGTAATGTCTTGATTACACTGCTCTACAATTTTTTTAGAAAGTAACTGCTTCAGACATTAAAAGTACTAAGTCTTGCATACTTTAATAAAATGTATCAGAAAACAAATGACAAAAGTGCTGGTTTGCTCATGTTTTTACTATATATATGAAGGTGTGTTATTCCATTATGTACATGTATACAATGGATTTGTAAATACTCCACTAGAAAGAACCTGTAAAGTGAATGGATCATAATGTGCAGACAGTATTTTAAAGTAGATCTGAGACCAATATTCATTGGGATTAAAAGCTATTCTCATGTTAATTCTAAGAATTTCATATTTTGACACAAGACTTATCTTGAAAACTTGAGCCAACCAGCATTTAAGACTTGACTTTTCTTTATCAGTACCACATATTTCCGTTAGTTTTATTCCGGAAGCATTTTACTTGTAGACCAGTGTCATCTATATTTATTAATGCATTTGCTCTGCTGTTAGTTTCTTGTACACAAAAGTGCTTGATTTTTCTTCTGCTCAAAACAAATACTTAAATGAAATGAATCTAGCATGGAGTAGTTGGGCTTTTTAAAAGAGGATTTCCAGTACATTGCTCAGTTTCCTGTCTGCTGCTCCAAACTGGGGCTGTGCCAGCTGCCATCTACTGTACATGTAGGTAATACACCCACTATGGATAAGTACCTCATTCCATCACACTTCAAAAAATCCAACCTAAACCGTTAATCTGCCTGTGAAATCTGCCTGCTATGCTCAGTGGGGCACACAGAAATAAAGTTATGGGTATTGATTTAAGATAAACTGTTGAATGCTTTCCCATTTTTAATTAAATCTAGCATTCACAAAGTCAAACTGAGTTTCCAGGTGGGTGGCTATACCTCCCACCAAAGAGCTGTACATTAATTTAAAACAAGCAATTTATCTGTAGCCACCTGGCTCTCCTCCCCCCTTGAACTATACTATTGGATTACAATGAGGGTCATCACTTACATTGCTCCTCACTAATCCACCAAGGGCAATCTGCTAATCTCACACACACCCCCCCATTATTCCATGCCAATGAAGCACAACGCAAATACAGTATATGGGGAGTGGGAATGAGAAGATGGATGGAAGGAAACTGGGAGATGAGCTTTACCCGACGGTGGGGTCCACTGCCAGTCCTTGAGGATTTCCGAGGTTTTCAGTGATGAGTGTGACCCGGTTACTTCCATCAAAGTCCACCATGTCAATCCTGTTGACGCTGGCCTCCACCACATACAGTTTATTGTTCACCCAATCCACTGCCAGGTTCTCAGGGTAGTCAACTGATACATTTAAAACCACCTGCATGTTGGAACCGTCCATATCCACAGAAAACACCTGTCCACAAAAGACAGCATTGTTGTGAGGAAATTATCCCTCGGGTGGTCACTGCTCACAGAAATATAAGAAAGATATTAAGGCAGAGAAAGTTTTAAGCGCAACCCATGGTTAGTCACAACTGTTTAGTGTAAAATGAAATACATACACAAAAATCGCATTATCAAGACAGCTTTAGTTTTGTTTTTGGTTTATTTTTGCCTGCTTCTCCTGTCTCAGGTCTCTTTCTGAGCTTGCTACTGTAAATTCTATCTAAGATGCCACCAGTTTCATAGAGGGGAAGCAGCAGTGAGAAGAGTATCGCTTTTAGCAGTTCTGCTTCATTTGAAAGGAGATCTAGATGTACAAAAACAACTGACCTGTTTAAAGAGAAACTGAAGATGTGGAAATAACCTGGTAGTTTAACCTTTCTGGTTGCATTCACATGCCCTGTTTGCACTCACCCTACTTTTAATCTGCTCACATGCTGCCATGGAGGTGGCTGATATACACAGAGTGGCTGCAGTTCAAATGATTGAATAGCCAAGGCACAGGCCCGGCAAAGAGTTTTCAGCTGGACAAAGAATGCATATAGATTGACAGTGCCACTGGAAATAAATGCAGCATAATTACTTTGAACAAGATTGAGTTACAAAAATTGCACCTTGGTATGTGAACATCATACTAGCATATCAGGCAGGTTTCGAGATTAGGCCATTTGAATTCCATTCCCGTCTACTTCCCCTTCATTAGGACCCCGCCGCAAAGGAGCCAACTGCTCTCCCATTATTATAGTATCAACATTTCTAATATTTTAAAGGATAACTCAAGGAATTCTAGCCAACTCATGTCCAATTTTCTCCTTATTATTCACTATCCAGGCATAACAACATGTTTATTAGAAGTGTATGGAGAGGGACAGTGAATAGAAAATACCTTGTTTTGAATAGTGTCAGTCCAGAAAATCCTCTGGAGATCATAATGGAAGTCCACTCCCACTGCAACTCCTCTGTTCTCTGAATGAATCAAAGTGCGCATGCTGTTGCCATGGATGTCACCTATTAGCAGGTCTCTGCCATTA
Organism: Siphamia tubifer; assembly: GCA_020466265.1. Taxonomy (NCBI): domain Eukaryota; kingdom Metazoa; phylum Chordata; class Actinopteri; order Kurtiformes; family Apogonidae; genus Siphamia; species Siphamia tubifer. The sequence continues at coordinate 37,687,812 of CM035803.1, read as the reverse complement.
GAAAAGAGCAGATATGGGACCCCCGCTGTGAGGAAAACAATGTGAAGAAGAAAAAAAAAGCCAAAACAGTCATTATCATTAAACATGTTAGGTGTAAGAACAAAAATTGTTTCACTGAATGATTGGTCAGTCAGTAGATCTGATTGTAATTTACATGTGGTATTAACGAGTGACACCGTTGCTCTTATATAATTATTGTATGGTTTTTCTACTAGTTTATTATGTGGTCATGAGACTAACTAAAACAACATCCAATATGTAACAATGCACCTGAAAAACATGCATACACAAGGCATTTGCAAACTAGAAAGTAAAGTATACTACTGGGTCCCATTTGGATGGAACACTAACATATTTAAAAGCATAATGTTAGCATAATGTAAGATGACCTGTTGGAACACGAAGAAATACACACTCACTTGAGACATCAGCTCTGCAGTGTCTGTGCTGCTCCAGAGTGTAGCCCTCATGACAGCTGCAGCGATGGGATCCTATTCGGTCCTCACACAACTGGTCACACACGCCCCACATCGAGCAGTCATCAAAGTCTTCAGCATGCAGTGAAAATCATCAAATGAGTGAAGATTTGTTTACTTCGAAACACATAAAGATTCTACAGATTTTTTTTAAAGACAAAAACAAAGCCTTACACAAAAGCAATAGAGATGAACAATTGTGATTTTCTAGTACAATACCAATGACAGTGTTTAGTAGCCAACATTAATTATTTATTTTTGTGTTGTGTGAGAATGGATTTTACCTATACATGAGCGACTATTGTTGCTGCTGACAATGTATCCAGAAGGACAAGAACAGGTTCCTCCATCAGGTGAAGCGTGACAACGATGCTCACAGCTCAGAGAAGCACATTTCCAAATACCTAGCGAGTACAAAAAAAACCCAAAATAGTAAATGTATGATTCAGTATGACCTTATTATGAAAATGTGAACACTAGATACTAGATGTGATGTTACTAACTGCAGTTGCGCCCAGCAGTAGTATTGGTTTCATCCTCTCCATCTGGACACTGAACTGTCCCATCACATAGCTTATCCATGGGGATACATAAGCCAGAGGATGGACAAGGCCATTCCCCTGGGTAACACTCACGAGGCACATTATCTGAAGCAAAAACAGAACAAACAACAAAAGTATACACTGTTAAAAAGAAAATGTCGAGATAATTTCAAATGTTAAAGCAACCTTCTGCAGTAAGGATTTAAAATGATCTCAGTGAGGGTGCAGTTCATGGTACTAAGTTAAGTTATTCTGTTGTCCTGACTATATATTGTATAATAATAATAATGACTGAGATTTATATTGTGCTTTTCTATTAATGCATTATTTATTCACTCACACATTCTAAACTACATCAGGGTTCCCACTCCAAATGTGACTTAAAAGTTCCCTGACTTTTCCCTGACCAACAAGTATAAATTCCATGACCGTTCTTAGAAACAAACGTCCAATTTAACAACTGGGCAAAGAGCAGAAAGGACACTTTAACCAGTCAAACCAATCCCATTGTCCTTTCCTAGAGTTGACCTCCTAAGTTGCATGAACTGGTCAATAGTAGCAAAAAAGAATCACAACAGTTAATTTTTTTTAGCACATGGTTTTAGTTTAAAGATGAGAAACCCATAGAGTTACTCGTCACTATGAGTTGTTTTAATAACAGGTACATTGATTTAAAATAATACATTGTTTTATGTCCAACTACATAAACTCTAAAGCAAAGATTGCACTCTGGAATATTGGGGATTTTTAGAGCAGGAGATTTTCCCAAATAAAAAACATACAGATATATGCTACACATTTGGTTTTGTTCCTTGACATTACATACAAAATAATGAAATTCCCTGACTGGAACATCCTTTATCAAAAAAAAACAAACCCTGTACTGTACATATGTATCCACAGGAGCCCTTACACCAGTGTGAGGACAAGGACACAGCAGGATTCGAACACCCTACCCTTCAGTTATTGGACTACCTGCTCTACCTCCTGATTCACAGCTGTATGTGAGTGACTGTTAGAAGAACTCCTTGAGTGTAGTGCTCACATGCAGTGGCTTTCCAATTCTGTTGTCCTCTGCCAATGACCATTAGCAAATTCAGTCTATTAATAAATCTATGTTGAGTCATAAGATGGTTGTATTTTGTTGTTCTGCTGTAAAATGAAATGTTTTTCATGGTGGGAAAATTTTTTCTCTGTTATAACTATGAACATTTCTCCCTCAACTGAACAAATCCCAATTTTCTTTGTTTTGTTTTTTTTATAGTGTCCTCTGTGTATATTCAAGAATTCAATGGGGAAAATAGAGCTTTTAGAGAGTGTTTTTTCATGCGACAATCTGCTAGAGTGTGAAAAGACATTGAGAGAACAAGGTGTGTAGTATGGACAAGCAGTCTTATCTCCACAGGAATGCACTGCTGATCCTAAAAAAAAAAAAAAAACTGTAGCTGGGACTTAATTTGTCAAGGAAATTACTGTCACTTTAAATCGATGCAGGGGAGTGGAGTTTTGAGGGGGTCACAAGGGGGCTCAGAGTGCTTCTGCCGCCCATCCTCTAAAAACACACACTCTTCACAGCCGTGTAGAGGATTTCTAAAGCCCTTTGGGGGGCTGCACGATCTTGTGCCACAAAGAGCCATTTGAATAAAACTTTTAAAGGGGCACAGGCATAGTATCTTACCAGCCCAGACCAACCATGGAGACTGGAGAAGAATCAGGTTCAGGCAGAGAGCTCAGTTATGCTCAGTTCTTCAACCAACAACAAATGGCCCTAATAGTAAAAATAAACTATTTTTGAGGGGTGATTCCAATTAAAGGAACTGTACCACAGCCTTTTTCATCTGCGTTGTCTTCACAGTCATCCTCTCCATCACAAAGCCACACTTGGTGAATACACCGGCCGCTGGGGCAGGTAAAATAGTTCCCTCTGCAAGTTGGATATGCTGCAGGTGAAGGGAAGAATAGCCATACTTATGAGTGGATGCATTTAGGAAACACTGGAGAAAAAAAGAATCCAATATGTAGGGAGACAGAGGTTACATACTGCAATTAAGCTCATCACTTCGGTCTCCACAGTCATCATCATGGTCGCAGACATAGCGTTGGGGAACACACATCCCATTATGACATGGGAACAGGCCTGAAATGCAGTGGTGTGCTAAAAACAGAACAGGAGTAGACAAAGAGAACCATGTGGTCATGACATTAAGAACATGTAATCTTGTTTAGATAGGTTCAACATGGCTTATACTACTGAAATCAAAATGTTCCTCACTGCAGTTTTCTTCATCTGTGCCGTCACGACAGTCAAGTATGTGATCGCATCTCTGAGTTCGGTTGTAGCAGGCCCCATTGGTGCACCTCAGCTGTGTACATTCAGGGTAATCTGAAAGATTAAATCATCTTCAGGCGAACGTTTTGCATTCAACTCATCCTGACAACTGTGTTCCTTTAAGTGCTAAATTGTGAAAAGCTTCGTGAGTGGCAAGGATAAGAGTAGAACAGAACGCCCCCACCATAACAACAGCAGTTGCCACAGCGTTCTTTATACAATTGTGAGATTACCACAGTGTGCAGTGCTACGAGTCTACCATGTCGGCATAATAATGGCATAGCAGCTGAACTTCAGCTTGACTAATCCACCAAGGAATCTGCAATCAACCTCTGACAACAAGAAGTATATTGTGGCCTGTTCTGTCAGTCAGCGAGCCTCTTAATCTTAACAAATTGATTAAAATGCCACAGGAGCCCGAGATAAAAAAAAAAAAAAAAAAAGGAAACCACCCTGGAGAAGACTTACGGCAGTCTCTCTCATCAGACCCATCTGAGCAGTCAACCAGATGGTCACAATGGTATTCTCCTGGGATGCAGACACCGTTACTGCAGCTGAACTGACCGCTGGTACACGTCCTGCCAGCTTAGGACACATAAGAGCATGATTTAATAATAAACATAATTACATATGTGTAAATCATGTAAAAACAAGACACACAAAACACCAAAAAACAGATATCGTAGGTTTAAATATTTAATTAAAATCGGTATAAATAAAAGCACTGACAGTTTAGTATGCATTGTGATGGATAGTGTGTTTAGTGTTTAGTCTAAAATAGAAACTTTTTATGAAGAACATTTGGAATAATAGCTGCGTTTTGATCAACACATACTTCATTCATAGAATATCACGTAATCAGATGAAGCAAGATCCCAAATTAGAGGCAAAAAAAGCTTGGTTTAATCTGTTTAATCAATTCAACAGAACTTGACAACATGTATATCCTATCAATCATTACAACTTGCTGGAGAAGAAAAAAATGAGCTTATAAAGAAGTAACTAACTTTACATGATTGATTTGTCTATTTAAGTTGAATTACAGATGCTCAAACAATCTATAAATCTTACTCTTGTAGGGAGTTGTTTCAGGCAAATCATATTTTTTCCACATTACAGTCATTCTAGCAGTGTATGTGTTGTAACAACATTAGTTTCAGTTTCAATATTCATATCCAGTATGTTATTTCAGTATGAAAATTTTGCAGTAGAACCAAGAAACTATCTGCAGGTTGTTACAAAAGGAGGAATTTGATCAGAGGAAGTTCAGGAAGCGTGTAGGGAATACGGTCTGATTCAGAAAGCTGCTGATGACTTGGTACACAATCTTAAAAACCTACTTTAAAGAATTGCAAGTTTTGTCAAATGTACTTACGACAGTGTTGCCTCTCATCTGAGCCATCCTCACAGTCTTCCTCATCATCACACACCCACACATCTGGGATACACTCGCCGTCACTCAAACACTGGAAATGACTGCTGTCACATGTTACCTGAGCTGTGGTAATGCAATGATAACAGGGTACAAAGTATATCTGTTTAAGTCAGATTTTAACGTACATCTTTTTACAAACTATATTTTAGGAAAATGTTCTGCTCATATAATCATTATTTCAGCTAATATCCTTTTTACTAACATATTACATTTTTATGCACTAAATATGATTAATCTGTCAAATATAGTGATTTTTATTGAATTTACAATAAATAATCAAAATAAAAGCCTCAGGTAGAAACACAGGCCAATGTTTTTGAACTGCAGACATTTTAATGTGCCACAAGAAGAAAAACATGAGGTTATCTACAGCAATAAAACTCATTATGGTCCTATTAAAGTCACAGGCACATAAACATACTGGTTTGTTGCCTGTTTGAAATCAGACAACTTTTGTTTCCTCTTAGGTTCAAATGGTCTGACTGAAACACTTCTAAAACTTTCATCCAAAAAGCATTCAACATGTCCCCTCTCTCTCTCTCTCTGTGACTGTATATTGGCCTATGAAGTGGTCAGATGAGTAACTCACGACAGTCACGTTCGTCAGAGTCATCCACACAGTCTGATGTTCCGTCACAGTGCCAGTCCCCAGGGATACATCGGCCTGTCCCACAGCGGAATTGCCCCAGCTCACATCCTACACAGAAGTTTCACACAGTTAAAAGTTCCTGATTTTTAAGCTTCATCTTACATGATATTCAATACTTTTACCCATTTTTGTGATGTATGAGGCCCACGTGTGATGCTGATACACATTAAATAACTTATTTTGTTTTCAATATTTCTATTATCCTACAGAGAACTGAATAGAGAAAATACTGTCAAGTCTTCCTCTATATGTAATAGACACATATAACAGGCACATAGGGGTAACAATGCATTAGAAGGACATAGCATGTTGGTAACAACTTTGACAAGCGTTGGAGACAAGCGTGCCAGCCAACCCCCAGGCAGTTACACAACCTTCACTGCACTCATCTCAAGCCTCCTTTTGATGTTCTCACTGAGTGGCATCTGTAGAGATAAGGTACCACTACTCTACCTTCCCTGACATTTTCCAGGAGAGATTGATTCAGGCAGCATAGTTCAGTGGCAGAACACTCCATCAGACTCGTCCAAATAGGAATGTGCAATTCTGATTGTCTCTCTGACAACCTGATTAATGGTGCATACGGGTCCTGTCCGGCATGAGATGTAATTGGAATAAATAGTGGTACTGGGTGGTACCGCAACCATTTCAACCCAAATTCTTTGTAAAAAGGGTGGTAAGATGGTGATAGGTGGTGCTCCCTTTGGGGGGGTGGTGGCCTATCTCTGTCCTGTCTTATACAACATTTTTTTGAAAGCATTCTTCCGTCAAGATCAAATTGCTACCTATTAACAGGATAGAAAAATGGGCTTAATTACACGTAATCAAATCCTGCAGAACTCCCAAGTATTTTAAAATTATACGCATTAATAATGGAACATTTTGACAGACAGGCTATGAAAAAAAGACATCTATTCCAAAAGGTAAAAAGCCTAAACTCACATTTATTATTTTATGTAACATTATTTATCTAGTAAACTACCCCACTGCTTTACATCCAACCAAAAAGACAGTATTATTGGCTTCTTCAACAGATATCTAGGAAGCAACCGTTTTTCCTGCTCAGTTTACTAATGATAAAATTGCTCACAATCTGCTCAAAGAGAAGCTTTGTTGCTTTTCGTCAGTGATCCCAGTAGCTACAGCATCATCCTTATTGTAGTCGGAGGGAAAACTGTTCCATATATGCCCAAAGCGCCTTATACATTATATTTTCATTTCTTAGTTTTGTATGTGATAAAGAACATGGTCAAAATGAACGTACAAAAATGATTACATTAATCTAATAATAAAAAAGAGATCAATGCACAAACTGTCAGTTGCTTATAATGACTCACTGCAGACACTGTTGAGTTCTAAGACATTATAGTGCCGGTCAGATGTTTGCAGATGGGAGCATGCAACTCCTATACAGTATTTTATGTATTTATTCATTCACAAAAAAATAATCAAACTGAATTGTACAATTGTATGTCCCAATTCTAAATTCAGGTCTGACTGGTGATCGAGTCATTATGTGTATGTAACAAATGGATTTATGTATTTTTCTTTTTTCTTTTATCTTACGGACTTAGTTTTTGTGCCCTTAATAAAGCTTGAATGAATAATAAACTGAGAAAATAACTAGAAATGAATCAAATCAGGAAATTAAATCACCTCCAACTGCCTGGACATGTATAAATCTCATGCATTAAAACCTACATTGGCAACTTTAACCCACATATGCCAAGGAGAACCCAATCTGCGGGAGGCTTTCAATTGCAGCCAGTGTTTCCTGACAGTATTACTTCTGGGAAAGGTGACAGATACACTGAGGCTGAACCTTTCAACAGCACTATCTTGTGAACGGGTTCATCTTACATTCTGAAAAGAACGTCTTCTTTGTAAAGTTTTCTTAATCCTCCAATTTCTTCACACTAACAAAAATACTATCTGACCATGTCAATCAACATTATAATAAAGGTCAGGTAGGTTTTGTGGTATAAATCTGCTATTAAGCAGTCTGACTATTAGAACTGTGGATTCCTTGTCTTTGTCAAAAGCTTTTCTGTAATTTCATGTTTTCTTTTCCTTTATTTTACGTCTTGTCTTCTCTAATTAGCAACTTAAACCCACAGCAGGAGAGAGCACTGCACTACTCATAGAAGATAAGCAAGCATACACTACTATTGCCCAACAAAGAAGAGCAGAGGAAAAATTTTCATGAGAATGAAGCCCTGCAAACTCCTTAAATCCCACTGTGAAGATACAATAGCACAAAAGAGAAGCCAGCAGGGAAGTAAACTCATAACTGGAAGTGTCACCCTTGTAAAGACAGTTTGGAGATGGAAACCAGTGAGCATAGTACAGTAGAACGTGCTTACAACAAAAGTCTGACCTAAGCTCCCCTTGCAACCGTGGAGAGAGAACACCTGCCCAAAACCCCGGAAACATCTCTTTCTTGTCACGTGGGGCGCCTGAAAGATGTCTTCAGACTTTCATCAATACGGTGTTGTTTTGGTGCACCCCTCTGCACTCACTGAATGTGTGTGGAGAAAAGTGGTTGAAACGGCTGCTGGCAGCATGAAACACTGGACCCGTCCATGCTGTCAGATCGAAGTGCTGCTGGCTATTTCATATGGAAATCAATGCAGCAGAATGCAGTCAATTGCCAAACAAGTGACTTTGGCTCTTGCTGCTACACACAAAACAGTAAAAAAAAAAAAAAAAACACAAAGAAAAAAAAAACAAAACAAGGAGCATTGGCAGTGGTATGGAAGAAAAAGAAATAAAGAAATGCAGAGGTATAAAGCCTTGGTGTAGTCAGGACTGAGAAATACACCCAGCATTTTTTTCTCTATTTTTTTCCTATGCAAAAACAAAAGAATAATAATGAGTTACTAGTTGTCCCAATGAGACAACTCATTTCTGCTCTGTACAGTGAGTCACAGCTCACCAAGTGTTTGCTGGAAGCTAAACTCCATCCACAGTCTCTGTAACTTAGACTGAGGGGGCTGCAGGGAAAGAAAGGATTTGCTGTCAATTTGTGCCAACTCTGTTCCTGTTTCTAACGCAGTGTTACTGTTGCACAAGGATTTAGGCTCCAACACTGGAAAGGAGTCAGCATGCATGAGCTTTAACATGTGTGTTTGTGAGTCTTGAAATGTTCTAAGACAACATTTTAACTGGTTTTATCATGTCAAACTGAAAACATTTTGTCCTATCAGGAACATCTAGGTGATAAGATATCCCTATGTGTCCCGCGAGTGTCATTACTTCTTTTTCAGCTCTTCTAACTTTGTAATAATACACATAAGCACAAAATTAAAGTAGGTCACATGTCACATTGCTAATAATTAATGAAAAAGACATTTCAATGTGCTGACAAAACTCTCTCAGCAGCAAAAACTGATGATAGTTAACTGACAAGCACCATGAAATCCCAAAGAAAGTGTCACATTAGATATTAATGCCAGTGTAAGCATTCTCTAACAGGATCAAGTGTGGGGCCTGGACAAGTTAGAGAGGGACAAAGAAGAAAAAGTTATCAAACTTAAGGATTTCTGGTAGAGGATCAAGCAAAGATTAGAGAAAGTACCCTCCTCCCTTACAATAAAACTACATAATTAACACACAGATAAACGGTTAATCTTTTTGTGTTTACTAATTTGTAATGCATATTTGCTTGGTTCCAATACAGATTTGATTTAGCACACTGATACATGTATTTATGATGATCATTAACTAAAGGTAAACACCCTAATGAGTGCCTACATGGCTGTCTGTTAATCCCAAACTATTGATGCTAATAATTAACACAAAAAACACTGTGGCAAAGTCTGCCCAGGTTTAGTAAAATCATCATTTTCTACACATAAAGTTGTCAAGAAAGTTCATCATTCAACATTGTGGTTCAGGTGATTTTAAAAGGCTACAGTGCCACCTCAGGTTTACAGGGTTTTTGGCATGTTCATTCTACCTTGTCTGTCTGGTATGTCTGACAGCCAGTGCGGAAATAGTTTCAGGAGATTTCATAATAAATAACTAAATAAGAAAGCTATATCCAAGCCCTTACTGTTGGTTCCCTTTTTCTTAACTCAAAGCTGCTCCTTAGTTAGAAATGGCTCCATTCTGCAACAGCTGCAGAGTAATTAGTTGCTTGATTCACACTAAGGAGCTTACATACTAAGGGTTGAGCAAAAAGAAAGCAGATTACAATTCGAGAAGTAGGATCTGGCAGGGGTACGAATATAAGAGACAAACACAAGGCTGTCATGCATAAAAAGCTTTATCTGAGCATTTCCTTTTTGTCTTTCCTTAGAAAACAAAGTTCCTCATCGAGCTGGAATCAGGTATGAATCACTGGGTTGCAGCGTAAAATCCTGTACACTGAATGAGATTTGTACCAGTAGCTCTCAGTCCTCACAGATTGTCTGTAAGTCACATGCTCTTTTCTGTTACCTAGCAACAGTAAAGCTCAGGCAAAAGTTCCTCAAGAGAACTTCCAATCTGTCTGAGGAAGGCTTTGTGCTCAACCTTTAAAGTAATACTACAGGCTGAAACATTTTCCTCTGAAGCCAAAATTACCTATAGGGGCTGTTGATGTTACTCTACTAGCAGTGGCATGGTCATCTCAAGATTTAAACTCATACTCACTGTATTATCCTCCTTATTTCCAACTCAAAATATATTATTTAACGGTTAATCTGTGGGAATAAATCAGTATTTCAGGTTCAGGCCCCCCCTCATAATAACAGGTTTGTTTAGATGTGCAACAAGTGCAGTGTGAATTACTAGAAGCACAACAACTCTGCAGGTCCTCAATGAATCATTCAGCTGACAGGTTGTGTGAAGAGGGAAGAAAAAAATGAAGTTAAAAGGACTTACCTTCAGACTGGCACCAACTAACACAGCAAATGAAGAAGAGAAAAAGTTGAAGCAGCAGTGTTCTCCACATTCTGGCTGGTCCGTCCAGCTCCGCTGTGCAGATGGAGGAGCTGTAAGGACTGGGGCTGGGATGCTGTTGCTTTCCTCTTGTCTTTCTTGGCCCGCTAGTTGATGAAAAGGGGCGTGCACAAAGGCCAGGACAGCCGCTCCCCCAACCCAGCCTCTCGGCCCTCTGGATAAATCCCTCTAGCCCAGGAATCTGCATAATGCCATGCAGGTTCCACTCCGATACCCTGAGTGCCAGTGATTTTTCACCCATAACGGCCTATCATCACTGTTTATTTAAGCACCACTTAGGAATTAATGGGCACTTGTGGAGAAATAATAATGGAGAAACTTATTAAACAGTGTAAATAGCAATGCGAAGGCAGATAATCCCTAATATTTAGTACAACTCGCAAAAGGGGCCTCATCACTTTACAAATATAAAGTAATGGATCTGGCTTTAATATTGTTCCAAAACACTACTGAGGTTAGAATATGTTTTATTTTTGTCTTATTATTATTATTATTATTATTATTATTATTATTATTATTATTATTATTATTATTATTATTATTATTATTATTATTATTATTATTATTATTATTATTATTATTATTATTATTATTATTATTATTATTATTATTATTATTATTATTATTATTATTATCTGTCATGGGCATATGGGAATAACTGTCACAAAATACACTTGATCCAAGAATTACATGGAAATGGTCCCACGTGTGGTCCATCGTGTGTTTGTGGAGGATAAACAGCCCAATACCGCCACCATGCGGTTCAACTGCGACACTTCATGCGCTTCGTTTGGTCAAATCAAAGGTTGCTATTAGCAACCAAAGTTGGACAAATTTATAGACAGCAAAACGTTAGAGAAAGAAACTGATTGACATTTTCTGTCCAATATCTTGAGTCGAATACACTCTACGTTCAGAAGTGAAGAAAACGTGGCCGAAGCAGAAGGAAAAGCAGAGGTAAGTTAAAAAAAAAAAAAAAAGAAAAAATTAAAAAGAAAAAAGTGCACGTCTGCAGTTTGAAGAAGTCCAACAGGTCAGATTAAATGGTCAGGTCAGGTTGGTTTTAGTTCGTACTCACCTGATCTCAGCTCAAATTAAAAAAAAAAAAACATTTTGTGTATAAAATGTAAAAAGTATGTAATATGTATCTATGAAAAACCTTCATCATAACAGGTAATTGGTTAGCATGGAGCCTATTTGAATGTTACATTAATGTGTTAACCTGTTTAACTGACTTTATATAGCCTAACAAGAAGGAGCTGAGTACCTACATATAACACTAGAATAATTTCATTCATTCAAATAAATGTGTGATTTATGGGATATTTAATATGTGGTGTTTATAAATAACGGGAAGGCATGATTCATTCATACTATTGCTTTTATTTCACTATTAAGAAATCAGTGTAAAGAACATTTAGTTAGGACTTTGCCTTTTATTGATAAGATATACATGCAGTTCAAGAGTGATTACAATAATCAGATTAATGTTCTTTCCTACAGCACCAGTGGACTTTCTTTTTAATGCTTTTAGTTGTTTATGACTTGTTTAAGTTTGTAAAATGGTGTTAATTTTTTTATTTTTGAACATTTCTTACAAAACGATCACTAAATTCTTCCACAAATGTTGACATAGTAATCTAAAATCATGTAAATAATATAAAAATAAATGCTGTTTTTAATTACATAGCATACACTTTTGCTAGTGGAGAGTTTCCAAAGTCCATAGCCCCAAAACTTCAACAGTACTTAATCCCTCCAGTAACCTATGGAAAACCTTGCAGAAGCAAGTTACTTTATATACAAATTGTAAGTAGAATTCCTGGTTCACACCAAATGTAAACTACATCAACATAAATAACTATAATGTATTAGATGTGTTTTAGACAAATCTTCACATTTTGTAAGAACACTCATTGAGTCCATTGTCAGCACTACATACTACCACTAAAATACATTGGGAACAAATTTTAATGTATTTTTCCTCTTTTCAGCCCATGGACAGTGAACAGAATTTAAAAGAGAAGCTCTGGGTCCTGTCTAAAGATGATGAAGCAACAGAGATGACAGTTCTGCGGGCCAGGATTGGTGAACAGTCAAGTCTGATATGTGTATTAAAACATAGAGCTGATGAGCTGCTTCTCCGATGTCAAGCCCTGCAGCAAATCAACACAGAGCTGGAGGAGAGAATGACAGGCTACCAGAAAGAACAGGATGCAGACAGGAAAAAAGTAGAGATTATAGAGAAAAGATTTATGCATTTAGCTGCCAATAATCAAGCAATAATTAGTTTTAAGGATGAATACAAAAAGCAAAATGCACAGTTATTGCTTGAAAATAAGCAACTGAAGTCAGAAAATGAGTCCCTTTTCTCCAAAAACTTACAAGACAAAGAGGAAATGGTGCGAAATCTTACACAAGAAATCAAACTCCTGACAGAAAAATACACAAATATGGAAAATGAGAACATGTATGTATTAGTAAATTATCACTAAATTTTGTGTCTATACAATCAGAAATGTGATTTTTCTTCCAGATGTATTTATGTCATAGATTATATACATTATAAATACATTATAATAAACTCTTTTTGTATCTATTGTACTTACATGCAATGTCCCTGAACTATTTCAAGGGAGAAAATGTCTGGATACCAGTCAAAACTTCTGAAACAAGCCGATGTCTATCAAGCCAAGGAAGCATTACTCCTCAATAAACTGCATATTGCTGAGCAACTGTACAGAGGTGTGTAGCATACAATTCATAACACTGGGGAACTTTTTTTTTCTTTTTTTTTTTTTTTTAATTCTGTTGAGTTATCTTTTTATGCTGATTAAAACTAGTATTGTCATGCGGATTCCAAAATTGGAGTCAGTTTTTTTTCTAAGATGTCAAGTTTTTCCCTGACACTTTACCCTCCAGATGAGTAAAATTCCACTGATTAGGTGTAGTAAGTATTCCCAGCTGATTAGGATTGGACTCACAGCTACGTGGCAACTTTTTTGTGCAGTCACAATTGAGACAGTGTGGTGAGAGGTGCGTGTGCAGCTCCAATTATAATCACTGTATTAGAGTAAACCTATCCTTCATATAAACATAAGTGTTAAATAATCATTGCAGTCATGACTGTTTCTTTTATATTTCTTTAGATCTCAATATTAGAAAATGCTTATAAAACATGAATGTTAAGTACAATATTTTTCATTTTTAAAAGATGTGATAAAGAAAAAGGTCAGTTTTGGATTGTGAACATAAAAATGTGTTCAAAACAGCTGTCAGACCTAACTCAACAAAAACTGTTCCCCAGCGTAATTCTTCCAGTTGTATGAAACGCAGCCATCAGTAAACTTGTTCCTTGTGTTCAGACTTCAGGCAAAAGCTAAAAATGACTGAAGAGGAGCACACAGTAAAGGAGACCAACATGATGCAGAAAATTGCAAACCTCACCAAAGAGAAGGACAAATTATTGCATCTGTCGAAGGAGAAAGAGAAATTAATTCAGGTGATTAAAGAATGTCTTTCCTTTCCCAGAAATAAGACAAACATAACAAATTACTCTTGTTAATAAATGTGTTTTTCTTATAGGAGAAACGAGAAGAAATTCAGCAGCTGGAGAAAAAATGGAAAGAAGAGAAAAAAGTTCGGTCTGAAGCTGAGAAAAGGTAACAATGATCACATTCTGTGCCTTTCTAGAAAACCTTACAATATAACATTCTGTGATTCTGGTTTATTAGGTTTGAGCGGGAAGCAGAAGCTGTTAAAATAGATGTAAAAGTGAAGTCTCTCCAATGTACTCTGGATGAGTACATGTCAAAAACTGAGGAGTTGGAAAAGGTTGGTTTACAGAAATGTACTTTTCTTCAAAGTGAAACAGCCTATATCTTGATGGGTATAAGCTTAACATTTCCTTTTCTTTTACAGGATTTCAAAGCCTTTAGAGAACACAGCAGCAGCCTCCTTACACAGGAAAGAGAGCTGAATAAAAAACTGCGTTACCTGAACTGCTAAATTCCAACATGTGACTAATATGGACAACAAATTTTACTGTCTTCACTCAAAATGTTACTACAGACCAAATAAAGACAATAAAAAAGTGGTGCCCGGCATAGCAAACCCCACCCCCTTACAAAAATGTTATGTTATTTTCCTTACTGTATCTTTTACTGCAAAAACACATTTTTGGTGACTTAACATTGACCTTTGATCTAAATTCATCAAAATTTAATGAGATCTATTCTGGACCACCTTGCACATTTCCCTGAAAATTTAATGGAAATTGGTCCAGGAGTTTTTGCGCAAAGCTCCTTAGAAACAAAACAGACAGACGGACAAACATCCAAACCAACTCAAAACACAATACCCCTCTCCCCTTTGGGGGGACAGGATAAACATGACAAAGAATGTATATATATCACAATGTTATTTGTTTTTATTTCATTTTTAATCTTTACAGAGAAATGGAACCACAGCATGACAACATTTAGCATGAAAAGTTCCTAATATAGAAATTAAACTGTACAAATAATTTTTCCAACATTCCATTCAGAATATTTATGAATGTTCTTCTGCCAGTTTCTCAGCCTTCTGGACAACTTCTTCAATGGGACCCACCATATAGAAAGCTTGTTCAGGCAGAGCATCATATTCACCTGAGAAAGGAAGAAAAAAAACAACATTATTTTAAGCCTATTAAGTTTCATTAAATTTTAATGCTTTCTTTCCGACTCTGTACTCTTACCTCCAAGAATGCTTTGAAAGCCTTTGATTGTCTCTTTGAGAGGCACCAGCTTGCCCATATGGCCTGTGAAGACTTCTGCTACTTGGAAGGGTTGAGACAAGAAACGCTGAATCTTGCGAGCACGAGCTACAGTCAACTTGTCTTCCTCTGACAACTCATCCATACCCAAGATGGCAATAATGTCCTGTAGTGATTTGTAATCCTAGAACAGAATAATAAAAAAAAAAGACATTTAGCTGATTGTTTGTGTTGATGACTTTGAACCATTAAATCTGTTTCTAATGCTAAACATGCCTGAAGGATCTTCTGTACACCACGAGCAACATCATAGTGTTCAGATCCGACGATGTTGGGATCCATGATACGGGAGGTGGAGTCCAGAGGGTCCACAGCAGGATAGATACCAAGCTCAGCAATAGCACGGGACAGCACAGTTGTTGCATCCAAGTGAGCAAAAGTTGTGGCCGGAGCAGGGTCAGTCAAATCATCAGCAGGCACATAGATGGCCTTTATAAAACACAGTTGACAATTTTCAATGTGGACATGAAAAAGGAAAACATTTAAGCGTTTGGCTTATTGTACCTGCACTGAGGTGATGGAGCCCTTCTTGGTGGTGGTAATCCTCTCCTGCATTGTACCCATGTCAGTGGCCAGTGTTGGCTGATACCCCACAGCAGAGGGGATACGACCCAAAAGGGCTGACACCTGAAGCATGATGGCACCAATATTGAATTGCAAAATACATAGATCTATTGATCAGCAATGTGCATGAAATTGCTCTGGCAAACCTCTGATCCAGCTTGGGTGAACCTGAAGATGTTGTCAATAAAGAGAAGCACATCTTGACCTTCCTGGTCACGGAAGTATTCAGCGACAGTCAGACCAGTCAGAGCAACTCTGGCACGAGCACCTGGAGGCTCATTCATCTGACCGTATACCAGTGCCACCTGAAAACATGGAATTCAGCATGAATTAAAAAAACAAAAAAAAAAAAAACCCACACACATTATCATTAATCTCACCCAACATCAGTTGGAAGAGATTATTGTAATCAGTGTGTGTCTGTCTGTGTGTGTCCTCATATTACCATCATTAATCAATGATGTCCTGTCCTATGCAAACTGTATGCTTATGGCAGTCACCTTTGAGGTAGTGTCCTTCAGATTAATGACACCAGACTCAATCATTTCATGATACAAGTCATTTCCCTCACGGGTACGTTCTCCTACTCCAGCAAACACAGAGTAACCACCATGAGCCTTGGCCACATTGTTGATCAGCTCCATGATCAACACAGTCTTGCCGACACCAGCACCACCAAACAACCCTAAACAAAAAGGTATACATTTTTTTATTTATATATATGTAATAATTCCATTTTGAAGACATTCAGAAGTTCAGATGAAAGTTAAATCCACCTACCAATCTTCCCACCCTTGGCATAGGGTGCCAGAAGATCTACCACTTTGATTCCGGTGACCAGAATCTCTTGTTCTACACTCATGTCTGTGAACTCAGGGGCTTCTGCATGAATAGGAGCGGTTCTGCAAGACAATAAAGAATTATGTTGATAAAGTACATGAGTTATTTTTTTACCTCTATCTTCAACTAGGAGTGGGTTTAGGGAAGAGTACATTAGACCAGGAAGTTAAAAAAAAAAACAAACAAAAAAAAACGCGATCCTTAAAGCTGAAGAAGAATTTACAAAATACACAACCAATCTGGCAACACAATCTCCTCTTAGTGGGAAAAGTACTGTGTATAAAATAAAGCAAGTAAATATTAAAATATTGTTAAAGGAGCAACTGGTCAAAGCACTTTTGAGTATGCAGTCATAGAAAAGCATAATAGAAATCTAATCCATTATTATTATTATTATTGTTATGGTCATTACAGGTCGTAACTCATTGTTATAGACAACAGTTCTCTGAAAAGACCTGCAAACACCAAACGTCTTCAATCACAGCCTAAATTTTCAAAAGTTTGAAACAAGAACCAAAAGCAGGCATGCAAGCCTCAGTTTGTGTCTGACCTACTGAACGACACCATGTTGAGGAACTTTTACTTGATAATGTTGAAGCTACTGAAGGTTGAGGAGCCCAGCAGACACCTGTGGTAATTGTATTACTTACTGTTTGGTAGTGATTGGACCCCTCTCATCAATAGGCTCTCCAATGACATTCATGATCCTTCCTAGTGTCTCTGGTCCCACAGGAATCCTGATGGGTGCACCGGTGTCAAGAACCTGCTGCCCACGGACTAGACCTTCTGTGCCATCCATAGCGATTGTTCTAACTGTGTTTTCACCTGAGGAAAAAAAAATCATAAGCAAGGTCAGTATATCCAGATATCCACTCAAAGTATTTTTAATCATAGGATCAATTGCACATGCTCACCCAGATGCTGTGCCACCTCCAGCACCAGTCTGCTCTCACGTCCAGACACCTCCAGTGCATTGAGAATGGGGGGTAGGCCTTCATCAAACTGCACATCCACCACAGCACCAATGACAGCCACTATACGGCCATTGGCTAGAGCTGCCTGAGCAGCTGGGGCAGCATAAGCCCTGCCTGTAAGGAAGACATAGGACAACACAAACGCTAAATTAATGGTATAAAACTAATACAAATGAAATAAAAATAAAAAAAATAACTGCGGCAACTCCATTTCATGAGAAACAATAATATAAAGAAGGATCCGATCTGTGTGGAGGTGACAAGCAAGTACTATGTACAAAAAATACAAAGACGTCATAATTCTATATTCTCGTGCCTCGTAATCACTGCATATTTAATTGCTCCTAAAACTGACATAATGACAAGTTTACATGAGACAGTTTGAACGTTTGACTTAGCTAAAGAAGTTGGTGAAGCTGGAAAGGTCATTGATTTAAGACACTTCACTGCAGCAGAGTACAAAGGTATTAAAACGTGTCATTTAAAGACCCACTTGACAAATGACGACCTGTTCTTTTATTTAACTTGGCTTAATACAGAAAGATCTTTATTAAAGACAAATAAACGAAAACTGTTCAAACTGAGGCCTCTCCCACAGATCACCATCGTCTGTGTCAAAGACAAACAGTTGAATGTAATGCTGTCACGTCTGCCCGGAAATTAAAGAGTAAACACACTTACGTGAATAAAGAGCCCCATGTCTTCCACTGAGGACTTTAAAAGAGTTGACTCCAGGCTTGAAAGCCTGCAGAGCCCCGTTGCAGCACCGTCCCACAGCTCCCAGCATGGTTAAGATGGCTGAAGGTGAAGCAGCAGCGACGGGTGATCTTGTACTGAACCCAGCTGCCGTCTGAGCATGCGCACTGTGTCATGGCTTCTTTTGCGTATCTCCCGCGAGGGGGCAGCAAAACGTCACAAAGGACTATTCATGTTCAAGTCAGAATTCTGTGGGGAAAAAGTCAGAAATTCTCAAATTAATGTCAGAATTCGGAGGGGAAAAGTCAGGGTCTTTTTTTTTCCCAGAATTCCAACTTTTTCTCATAATTCAGATTTTAATCTCAGAATTTTACCTTTAAAAAATAAAAAAATAAGAAGAGTGAGTGAGTGAGTGAGTGAGTGAGTGAGTGAGTGAGTGAGTGAGTGAGTGAGTGAGTGAGTGAGTGAGTGAGTGAGTGAGTGAGTGAGTGAGTGAGTGAAATATTGGACCTTTTTCTTTTTTTTTCTTTTTATGTTTTTGCCCCAGTTAATTTAGTCTGAGTGTTAATGAGTATATACATGATCGCTGAATTAAACATAGGAAAACACATCCATTATGCTGAAAACACAGTATAATATTACAGTAAATGATGATAAGTCACTGAGGAAAAGTTAAATATACAGGAAGAAATCATTTGGGAAGTGCCACAAAGGTATCACTGATTCTTTAAAGGTTAAACTGGTCATACCACTAAAGTAATAATATAAAAAAAATAGAAATAACAGCACAAAAGCAAAAGTGCAATTTTAACAACATAATGCCTCAGCCTCTTATTTGCACATGTATGACAAATTTCAGATCACTGTTGATCTACATAGGCACAAAACATTTAGTAACATAATAATGTAAAAAAAAAAATCCCCTTTTTTAAAAAAAAATTTCAGGTTGTTTGTGGTTGTTCACATTTTTTGTCTTTTGTGATGAGTTGCCATCATTAATTATATATTATCATACTATTATTTGACTGATTCAATCCACCTGAGATCTAACTGTGGCCCCTGAGCTGAAATTATTTTGACACCTTTGACTGTCAATATCCTCTGTGTAATTTTCGTACCCCACAAATTCACCTCTCGGGCAGGATTGGACCTTTTAGTTGGCCAGTTTTGGCCTGTGGGTTACACCTTTGACACCCTTGCTATAAGATACTATCTGCCTACCCTTGAGCACTATAATATTCTTCACCAGTGTATGTTTAAACCCAGCAGTAGTGGAGGAAATGAGCTTTATTAGGGGCTCGGGCACTGTGAAACAGTGCAGAGCACCTATTGTTCTTGCGCGCGTTTATTATTATTATTATTTTTCATCTTCCGGACAAAATTTTGGACCGCTACTCCTCCTAGGGCTTTTGAAAAAGTGAAAAAATTTTGACGCACGAATGTGCGTCCTATACCCGAATGATGCGCTATGACTTTTATAGTTATTCCGATAAACGGTTTTCGCAAAAACTGCGAAAAATCGGTCAAAAATGTCCATCCGGAATGAATAGGGCCGCGTTTACGCGGCCCCTAACTTCTAAACGGTACATCGGATCAAAATTCCGTAAACCGTAACCCCCCCTCGATTTGGCCCAGGATTTAAATGGTGTTCTCAAAATTCCGATATGTCGTACGATGATCGCGTTTCATTTAAAAATACAAATCCCATTCATTCTTAATGGGAGTGACCAAAAAAAAGGTGTTTTTGCCAAACGCTACTAGTTCGGCATACTTTGTCGCACAGGCGTCATTTTAATTTTAAAACGTAGGAAAATTTGTCTTCTTCGCAGGAATGTATATATCACAACGGTGTGATATATGGTTCTTGATAGAGAACCCCAAATGTAGAGCATGGAAATGAGAAAATTTGAAATTTAGAGTGGAGCGTTTAAAAATTAGAGTGGAGGAGAAGCAGAAAATTAATGTGAAAAATCTGTGAATAACTCGTCGCCGTGGCCAAACGATAAATAGTAAGTGAATGAAACTTTCCACAAATGTAGTCATACTACCTAGGATCCATATAAAAAAGGATTGGAAGATCTAGCTCATTTGGAATTTAAATGAGCCTCAGTAGTTTGGGGGGATGTCTGGTCTGCGCCTCCATTGACTGCAATGTTAATTTGGATCAAAGAAAATCTTATGTTCGCCTAAATTTAGTGTTTTTAAAACTGCCGAATCTCGGTCATGTTTGACCCTACAGTGAAAAAAAATACATCTACGTGTTCCTCAAAGCCTCCTGCCACTCACAATCATTTTGGTTTTGAGCTAGCATTTACGGTTCTCTCACAAATGGCAGTAGTTCGGAGGTAAGATTTTGCTTGAAAGCCAGTGTTTCTGTGTGACACAGAGTGCAGCGCAGCGCCGTTGCCTAGCAACAGAGCTGCTTTGACTTGACTAACAGGTGCAGACAATTAACAGAACTATAACAGTGGGGGAGGTGCTTTAACATGATTGACAGGCAAACAGATCAACATACCTGTACTGTGAGTTACTGTGAGTACTAAGAGATGGCACAGTGTATATGTATACATGTATAAATACTAATACACACAAATACTTAGACCAGAGCCGTAGGCTCTGGTCTAAGTATTTGACATATGTACAGTGTGTATAAATAAATACTCACACATATGTCAAATACTACAGACCAGAGCCGTAAGGCTCTGGTCTGTAGTATTTGACATATGCCTAGTGTATATGTATTTATGTATAAGTACTCACATATGTCAAATACCACAGATCAGAGCCGTAAGGCTCTGATCTGTGGTATTTGACATATGCACAGTCTGTATGTATAGCAAGTAACAAATATTACAATAAATAAAAAATACTATAATACTACAAGTAATGCAAATACTACTACTACTACTACTACCACTACTACAAATATTATATCAAGTACTAGTAAAAATATGAAAAAAAAATTGAAAAAAAAAAATCTCCATATAAAGTGAATGGAGCACTAAATGTGAAAAATACACAAGTTGCCTACTTGTACACACTACTACTTTGCCGTACTTTGACCCAGAGACGTCGTTTCAACTTTTCATCACAGATAACTTTGTCCTCTACACAGGAATGTAGCACTTGTGAGCCTTAGCCTTAGAAGAGGCAACGTGGCCCAGCACCGAACCCCGAGCCCCTTCCACAATTTCCACTTGGGGGAATTGTCTAGTGTTGCTTTACAATTCTAAAATTATACACTGTCAGTAAAAGAACTATACAAGTATTATCTGCAGTACTTCAAATACGATAATTAAAGTAGCATTGTGCAGTAAATGCTTCTTGTGTTGTATTAATGTATTGTTTTTTTCTGCTTTACATGATTAAGGATGAACTTATTTGAACTATCCTTCATATGTTTGTTAATAGAATTTCCAATTTATTCAAGAATATTTATTTAATCCAATCCAATTTCTGGATTTATATACAATATTGACAATGCGCAAACATGTCTTTGAAAAGATTAATGCACCATTTACATTAGAAACTACAGAACTGTGAGATTTCTTTAATTTATATTCAGGTTGATATATTGAATAATGATATGAACCTGGACCTTGACCTGCTGCACTAGAACTAGCATTGTTATAAAAGTACATATGATTTCTCAATAAACAAGTCTTAACCAAGCATACGGCTTTTCACAAATGTAGTTTTGCATTAGCTAACTATGATTTTAAATAATGTTACTGGCAGTGTTGTATTTTTTTTTTCAATGATGAGTGTTCAAGTGTATCTTCTAGTGCCATGATCAAGAAGTCACCAAGCTTTAATTTATTATATAAAAGGTGTACATAAATGTCTAAAATGTTACATGGATACCCAATATACTTCAATACATTTTCATATTAGAAAACTCTGAGGTTTACTCTTGGTTATTATACAAAACACAAGTGTTTTTATGTCAAATATAGTCTGCTCACATAAAGATAAAACATGATAGTAACTTTTCACCACCCCACTAATATTATTACATTATGACTATGATGCACAATATAGAATATAGAATTAGCAAAGACCTGACAAAAATATAAAACTGGCATTTCTTTTTCTACCTTTTATCTAAGGAGGATCATTTCAAAGGGATATTTTATTACAGAAATTCCAAATGAAAATGTTTGGAAATGCATGGTTTTCACCGGACAATAACGACATGAAAGGCAATTATAGATATGAGACAAATAGAAACTTTGCTTTTGAGATGTTGTGGAGAGGAAATGTAAGGCTGTTTGTCATGCAAATGCCCAATCATTTAATTAGAACTGTGCTACCTGAGCAAAAGTATTTTCTACCACTCGAGAGAAGCACAGGAGTTATAACACCTGCATTTTTATAACCTTTCTGTTGAAATGCACCACTGCACATTTTTCTTTTAAACCTTATGCACAGGTGTTTCATTACACCTCTGACATATGTTGTCCATTGCTTTACAAGACATGTTAACTAGTCAGTTTTATGTCATTCTGAATTATTCAATGGTTAGCACTTTGATATGGGCAGTAACAAACTCAGTGTGATGATTTAGAGACAATAAAATCTCTTGTTCATTGTAAACTATTGCTCATCTGAAGACATTGTAAATGTCCTGGTGTTAACCAGACAGTCTTTTTAAAATATAAACTTGGGTCTTTTTATCACAGCTCACATTATGGGTTTTTATTGAGCCATAAAATACAGTTATGTTGACTTTAACAACATTT
The DNA here is from genome assembly GCA_020466265.1 of Siphamia tubifer. Taxonomy (NCBI): domain Eukaryota; kingdom Metazoa; phylum Chordata; class Actinopteri; order Kurtiformes; family Apogonidae; genus Siphamia; species Siphamia tubifer. Next base: position 37,664,805 of record CM035803.1, on the reverse strand, counting down.
AAAGTAATGCTGCACATAGAAATATTGTGGATGATTATCATTCATCATAGGATAACGTGACTTTTGGATATGCAAAGCCGTTATTCAGTGCAACATTCCTTTGTGTCAGAAAGCCTCCTCTAATTACATTTTGCCTGGAGCTTTGGAATACAAAGCCTTTTCACCTGAAGCACAGCAGGCAGATAGCTCCTTGAATCCTCAGCCAGTCTGCACAAGACCTGTCCTATGTTTAAACTACAGCAGGAACAGGACGGTGAAAGGTCACTATGACTAGAGAACAGTCTGTGAGGTGAAGTACCACCAGCAACTTCCACATATTTACTTTCTAATAATATGTGGTGGTTATAAAGGACAAATTAAAGGAAATGAAGGACAATAGTAAGAATGCTATTTGTATTTTGTTTAAACCTTGTGTTTCACTCCACCTAATTACTTGAAGATCTCCAACAAAGACTACCCATTCATTTTTTTTCCTCATTCTACAAGAATTTCAGACCACAAATATCACAAATGAACTCTGATTTCTTTCTTTTGCCATTGGTTGATGCTACTCGATAGCTGGACTGTTTTTATGGTAACCAAGGTCTTATAGTTTTGAGTTCGCCTTCGCTCTCCCAGTGCTAATGGAACTTTTTAGGATCACAATTAGACAGGTTTTTCCTTGTCCTATATCCTGCATTTTGTCAAGTTTTCAGAAAATCATTTAATTTTGTATTTTTTTTGTTTGTTTGTTTTCCTGCTGAAACAGATGGAGCAGGTAATTCCCATAGTTTACATAACCTCCTTTGCGGACGTAATAAATTCCCTGTTGTCACATGCTTATAATTGTAGTATTATTTTTTTTCCCCAGGCTGGTAGTTATGGTCATTCCAAAGCCGAGGCCAAAGACCAAAGGTGATAAGGCCTTTGCCACTATGGCCTCTAAATTTTAAAACTCCTGCCTGTGGAATTTATCCTGGCATCAGTGCCAGCATAAAAGCATTAAACACTCCTTCTCAAACAAGCTTTATATCTTTATATCTATCTAAGCACAGTATTTTTTTAATCAAAAATAAGCTTGTTGCAATTTACATCTTAGCATCAATACGTTATATTTATAATTTAATAATAAAACAAGGAAAAATCTGTGATTTTGGTAGAAAGTTTGAATATTTCAGATTCAGAATATGAATGGAATGCAGTTGTCCTTCACTATGGCAGTGATAGTTTGTAAAATAATAAGACTGAGCTGTTTATTCAAGTTTACTGTATCACAAAACTAAAATATGCAGGACTTGTGGTGCATTCTGGCATTTAATATGATCGTAATCTTTTAATAATGACAAAATAACTGTACTAACATGCACTTAAAGTGAAGGATGACTCCAATTTAGTGGTATTAAAGAGGTGTTATCCTTTGTAAACAAATACATTTGAGGTTTATTGTAATTGTAGTGATTAAAATAGCTATATCAGCAAGCACACACTGCATTACTTCATTGTTAGAAATCTATCCCACCCTTCTTTTGCCCTGAGGGTTGAGTCCTGGGATCTAGTGCCTCAGTTCCTCCTTATATAAAGGAGGAGTCAGTGTGTCTCTCACCTCACTTTCTCTGCTTCCAGAATGACAGACTCTGCTCCTGGAGCCACTGCTATACATCCGGTGAACTAACTGGAACCCACATTGCTCTCTGGTCTTGATTCTCTTGGGCTGCTAAAAGTGAAAACAAAATAGAAGCCTAAAATACAAGGAACTACTACAGCTCCACAAAAGGTCAGACAGAGAGACAATCGGAAATCAACTCATCATGCATTTGAAGAATACATTTAAAACTTAAATTTCATTCAGAAATTTTCATTAGACACCTAACTCAACCATTGTTACAGATTTTATAGCAGATTTAAAGCTAAAGCAAAAATCTTATTTCTGTGTGCAAAGTGTATTAAATCATCTTCTTTTCTGTCTTTCGGCAGCAGGAACCAGGATGTTCTACTCCATCACACTGGTGCTGCTTGTCACAGCACTGACCCTCGTCTGGACCCAAGACTTTTATGAAGAGAGAAAAAGTCACAAAAAGTCCAGAGCCAGACCTCTTTCTGCAAATGTTAATGATGGCCAAGGTAAGAAAATGAATGCACAGAATATCTGGATCAACAGAAAATCTAAAGATGAAAATGAGAATTATTTCAGTATTAACTTATGTCCTAGTCTTTCTCATACATATGAATGTATACATTTCTCCTCTTTTTATCTTCATGTATATGAAAAGAAAGCCATCAACTACTGTACTTAAGTATAAGTTTGAGTTAGTTCTTCTTCAATTAATTGATTCCATTTTTGGTACTTTGTACTTCTACTTCTTCTCATTTCACAAGGACATTTGTAAATGAAAAGCATATTTGTATGACACATGCAGGGCTATTCAAACCATCTATTCTTAAGTATACAAAGAATACGTGCTATAATGATGATTATTTATACATATTTGTTAATAATAAAATCAGAGTAATACAATAATCTACAACATTATATAGTTTAACCCTTTTAAGACCATTGTGTTGGCGGTGGCACATTTTTACATCCACTGTGCTATTTTGAGAATCCAAACGTCATCTTTTAGCTATACTTTCTATTTTATAACACATTAGGGTAGAAGCCTGGATTGGCTGAGGGGGAGGGGTGCAAGTGGGTGGAGCTTAAAGCAGCAGAAGGCAGCTGGTAAGAGAGAAATGGAGGATTTTTATTACTTTTAGCAGGATTTTAGTGAGGTTTTAGCTGTGTTTCTGGACTGAATTTTTGCAAATAATTGTACATATTAGTGATAGTGATGTTTTAGTGTGTTTTACTAGTGTGTTTTTGTCAAGTTTTGCTTATTTTTTCCATTGTTTGTCTGCATTTTTGCTTTTTACAGTTTATACAGTTAATTGATTAATGGCTAAAAATAACAAAAATAAGAAGCTGAAACTTGGATGCAGAATGATCAAGACAAACAAAATATTTGAGTTGTATATTTCTATAATGTCATACAATTTCATTATGAACATTTACAGTTGTTTTTCATAGTAAATTTGATAATCGAAAAGTCAAGTGTGTGGTTTTTTTTTTATTATAACACTGTTTTAAACATTTATTACATCTAATCATGAAAATTAAGTTGCATATATTGGAAGTTAAGTTCTTCCTTAAAAATGATTAAAAAGAATTGGCAAAGAAGATATTTTCTGATAACATTATTGTACAAACAACATAAAGAAATCTAAGCAGTCTGTTAAAACAGCAGTCCTTAAAAAGTAAAAGTAAATTTTGCTGTTACTTTGATCCCTTTCTTTAAATAATGTTTTAAATGGAGGACCTTTATATATAATGGAGTATATTTACACTGTGGTATTTCTACTTGAATTGAAATAAAGGTAGGTTTTTTTTTTGTAGCTCTGTAAATCATCTCAAATGAGGACAAAGCATAGTGACTTTATAAATAAAAAGAAGAAGCTTTGGATTAAATAAATATATCACAATATCAAAGATTCTCTCATGCATTGTCATTTATTCACAGCCATTGTGGATGAGGACTGCAGCTTGGAGCTTTCCTTCCTCCTGGACAGTTCAGAAAGTGCCAAGGACAATCATGAACAAGAAAAACTGTTTGCTATGAATGTAGTGGATGCACTTCAGGGGATACGACTGCAGACTAGCCGTGGCCTGAGCTTGAGGGTGGCTCTATTACAGTACAGCAGTCATGTTATCACAGAGCAGACCTTCAGAGACTGGAAGGGCAAAGAGAACTTCAAGACCCGTATATCACCCATCATCTACATTGGGCATGGCACCTATACTACCTACGCCATCACCAACATGACCAAGATCTACCTGGAGGAATCCAGCCTTGGAAGCATCAAAGTAGTCGTACTCCTTACAGATGGTATTTCCCACCCAAGGAATCCTGACATTTTCTCTGCCGTTGCTGATGCAAAGAACCAGGGGATCAAATTCTTCACTGTGGGAATCACTCCAGCAGCCAACGAGCCCACTAATGTGGCCCAGCTTCGTCTACTCGCCAGCTCTCCTGCTTCACGCTTCCTCCACAATTTACAGGATGAAGATATAGTTAGAAAAATTGTTGCTGAAATTGTGAGTATAACAGCCCATCTTTCAGCACATAAGCAGTGCAAATAAAAGAAGTGTATTTGCTTTGAATAGGCATGTACTCCACTCACTGACATGTTTGTTCAAGTATTTGTCAAGAGTTTGAATGAGAGAATGACAAAGTATCTATGATTTTAAGCTCTTTTTTTTTTTTTGTCAGAGCATAACCTCTGGGATGTACACTGCAAAAAAAAAAAACAATGTCTTACAAACTTTTTTTAAAATTCATTTTTAGTTCAAATATCTCATCACCCTTAAAACAAGACAGCGTTACGAAAGAGTAACTATTCAGTGAGATGTAATAACTTATTTTCAGGCAATAGTTCTTGAAAATCTTATTTCAAGAAATCTTACCAAGATCATTTTCATTTGTTCCATTAGAATTTTTTTTTAATTAATTAATTAATTAACCCCTGAATTTAAATATAAAAACATACTTTAAAAAGTAATTGCTAAGTGAAATGAAGATATTTCATTTGACGATAGCACATACAATAGATAGATTTTGTTGCATATTTGCAACTGTCAACGTTAAGGGGCTCTGAAAAAAAATTGTGATGAGATAATTTGACTAGAAATGAGAAAAATACACTTGGTAAGATTTTGATCTTTGCAGTGTAATTTTTGCCTTAGCTTTTCATAACAGATTTCTTTACAATTAAAGAACTGACTTTAACCACTGTTATTATTTACAGTAAAACAAGTTCAAAGTACTTCATGAGATGTTGCATCAATTATATATACAGTAACATTAGTGGTCTTTATTATGCCTGGATGACGCTATGTGGAAGTTCATGTTAATCATAAAACCACTGCAAAAGCATTTGTCCGTGTTGGTGTGATGTTCAATGTTTGTTTATTTTTCAGACAGACTTGGCTGATGAAGGGGTATGTATTATTACATTTAGACATTTAATACTTTATAATTGGGTGGAAGTACCTAATTCCCTACTTTGAATATCTATAATTGCAATCCTGACAGTTGATCAAGCATATCTTCTCTTTTTGAAGTGCCCTCTGGCTCAGAGATGCTCTTGTGAGAAAGGAGAGAGGGGACCCGCCGGCCCAGGGGTAAGTATTTAACTTCCACCTTTTCAAAATATCCTCCAAGCAAATGGCTGCCGCCTTTGAACTGTCACTGAGTGGTTTGTCACTGAGGGATTCCTGAAACCTTCAGACAAATCTAACATGATCCTAATACTTTGGGAATGGTAATTGTGCAGTTTTGAACTCATAATTGTTGAAGTCTTTAGCTTAAGGGTATTTGCACAGGCAATATGAGTGGATAGGTGGTCCTGACATGCATTCTGACTTCAAACCTATGGCAACAGGAAAGAGAAGGGATAGACGATGGCCCTCTATTCTCACATAAATATGTTTGTTTATACTTTGTGTGCCCTGTCTCAGCATGTTACTGTGTGCATTGTCCAAGCAACGTAACATGTTCCCCGTGGAAACCAGAGGCACCCCATTTAGACATCCTTATAAAACTGGACCTTTGACGATAATGTATGTCACATATAGCTCTGACTGTAACGGTTGGTCACACAGACATAGAGCCAACACATGTAGAGATAGAGATTGTGAGTCATTTTGCCTGGTTCTTGGAAAAAAAAAGCCTTAGATCTTAGAGACAGATGCTATTTGTATTACTACTGTTGGGAAATACCTATTTATGTTATTCATTTGCAAAAATAAATGTAATTCTACTTTGTTACAGTTCTGAAAAATATAAATACGTACAAATGGGATTACATCTGGATATATTGTTTTCATTTAAAAAAAATCATTAATGTAGAATACAACAGAAGACCAGACCAATGTTGCCTAGATAAATTGGTTTTTGCTAGAAATTCAACTATATAGTGTTTTTTTAACCCCATTTTAGATTGTCTTTTTTTCTTTGAACAGACCATTTATAGCAGTGTGAACAAATGCTTTGTTTATATTAAATTGCGTATGAAAAATACATTAACAAGCCGTTAACAAATAGGTAACAAATGGATTATATATAATGAATAAAACCATTAACAAATAGGTAACAAATGGATTATACATAATGAATAAAACCATTAACAAATAGGTAACAAATGGATTATACATAATGAACAATCCATTAACATATATGGTTAACTACTTGTTTGAATAGCAATGACATTTTTCAAAATTTAATAGCAACTGAGTAATTAAAATAGTGTCTGGTCACACACTGATTGCATATGTATATGCAGAGATATCTGACAGGTCTGATAAAGTAAAGGTTTTCAGTGACCCAGTCGATAGTAGTATTGCTGACAGACAGCTGCATCACAATTAACCAGGTGCTTTCTCCTCACAGATTCTTCAGATTCTTACACTCAGACGATGCAGCTCACATAATTGCTCTCATTAGTTTAATGGCCACAAACAGGTGATTTTTGTGAGTAGCAACAGACTACTGCTGTCCAGGTGCAACTCAAAACAATGACCCTTGACCTTATGGACAAGACTCCTCATGTCCACCTATGGTTTTAACAGCTGTCACACCCATAACCTTGAATGTAACACTTAGACAGGAATTAGATCACATGACATATTAATGTACACAATATCACAAGTTATATTGTGTATATTAAATAGTCACTCTCTGTGTGTGTGTGTGTGTGTGTGTGTGTGTGTGTGTGTGTGTGTGTGTGTGTGTGTGTGTTATTTATATTCTAACCTCTTATTTAAATTGTTTAATTACTTAGAAATGCTGCATTAGCATTTTGTAAAACCAACTTTTCATGAACATTAGCATTTCCCCTCTATAACCTCTTAACTACTGATTACTGATTGATTAAATAAACAAACATATAAAGAAAGAAAGAAAGAAAGAAAGAAAGAAAGAAAGAAAGAAAGAAAGAAAGAAAGAAAGAAAGAAAGAAAGAAAGAAAGAAAGAAAGAAAGAAAGAAAGAAAGAAGGTTATAATTACTTTATTTGTTGTTTGCTTATCACTTACAAGAAATGTAAATTATTGAACATGAACATTTGCATAAGATTAGACCAGAATTATTAAGTGCTAACAGTACCAACAGAGAGCCCATACTACACAAATAAAAGTACATATAAAAGAAAAGTACTCATATATACATACATCCATGTACATACAGTTGACATGTATATAATGACATAAGTCAGGCACAACTTCGCTCCATACTTACAATGAATAAATATTAATTAGGAAACTCCTGAAGGAAAGTTAATGACATCATATCATTCAACATGGTTATTTAGAATAAGGCCTTATCATATGTCTTATTAAGTTTGATTGATAACCAGCATGTAGGTAAATGACATTCTATTGTTTTCTGTTTAAAAATAAACCTTATTTCCTTATCTTGTTATGTCATAGTGTACACCAAGAAGAAAAATACCAGACTCTGATTAACTCTGATTTTATTTCATTCTTCAGGGAAAAAAAGGTCGGCCAGGAGATGATGGGGCTTCAGGGGCCAAAGGTCAAAAGGTGTGTGCCCTTTGATGGACATGCAGACTATGACTATCTTAACTAGTAGACCTTTTTCTGGTGTTATATAACACCTCCTAACTGCTTCACACCTAAATTCATCCTTCAATTCATACAGAAAGAATTCATGCATGTACACTGTAGATTTTGCAGTGTTAATTTGGAGACAATGGGACCAAATACACTCTAGAAGAAGTTAAATAAACTCTGTAAGTGTTGATTTAACACTGCAAAATTTACTGTGTATATAAGGTATATAATTCATTATCAATGAGCCCATGATCTAGAGAAGCCCAAAAATAAGGGCCCTATCATTGGTATTACAAAACTGAACTTTTATCCCACTTTTACTCTTTTCATCAAAACTTGAATTATTGTGATTGATTCTACATGAAATATAACAATTCCACCTAATATAAAAGTAAAAATGTAATAGTATGTCTTGATCTGGTGCAGTGGAGTCTGCAAAACCTCCCCTCTGCAGATTTTCTGATAGATGGTTTTCACTTTGGATGATGAGAACGGAGAAGGATGCGCTTATTCAAAATATTAGTTAATTAGTATAGTCCAAAAACAGTCTATTATTTATTAGATACCCTTGACAATTGGCATTCTACAAGAAAACAAGAGCCTTTTCTTAGTTTTCTTAATAATGTAAATTTTTCAGATAGGAATTTTTGCATTTTGGCCATTGATGATTTATACTTATCTTATATACTTAGGCTTTTTTACCCATCCATCCATCCATCCATCCATCCATCCATCCATCCATCCATCCATCCATCCATCCATCCATCCATCCATCCATCCATCCATCCATCCATCCATTCATCTATTCATCCATTCATTCATCCATCCATCCATCCATCCATCCATCCATCCATCCATCCATCCATCCATCCATCCATCCATCCATCCATCCATCCATCCATCCATCCATCCATCCATCCATCCATCCATCCAACCATCCATTCATCTATCCATCCATCCATCCATCCATCCATCCATCCATCCATCCATCCATCCATCCATCCATCCATCCATCCATCCATCCATCCATCCATCCATCCATTCATCTATTCATCCATCCATCCATCCATCCATCCATCCATCCATCCATCCATCCATCCATCCATCCATCCATCCATCCATCCATCCATCCATCCATCCATTCATCCATCTATCCATCCATCCATCATATTACTAACCATATTTTATAGACTTGAACATCAGGGTTCATTAAATGCTAATTTATTTTCATGTTAAGGTATCTTGGCGGCACTGTCATCAAAAATATTTACTGATGTTCTAATTTGTAATTCTATCATATCAGGGTGAAGCAGGGTTGAGTGGACTTCCAGGACGAGAGGGAGCTGAGGTAATGGTTACTATTCTTAACACTTAACACAAAAAAACACAATAATGATATACTGAATATATAATTGCTATAGATGTCTAATTCATTTTATTCATAGGGCAAACCAGGATACAAAGGAGAGAAGGTAGGTAATGCAAACAATTAACAAGGACTGGTTTATTTCATTGAAAACTATTTAAATATGTGAAATGCTTGATATTTCTACACAGGGTGAGAGGGGCGAATGTGGAACTCCAGGAATAAAAGGAGACAGGGTATGACATCATTACTGACAATGACTATCAAGGTTACAGCTTGTTCTGACTGTTCCACTGTGCTTGACTTTTGATATATGTTTTCCTGTCTGTGTCATGTGTTTCAGGGTCCTGAGGGTGGAGTTGGACTCAGGGGAACTAGAGGTCTGCAGGTCAGTAATACATTGTAAATCACCCACTTCCAAAGGCTGGGTCATGAACCAGGAAACTGTTGTGTTTCAGGAGATTTTATTTTGGTCATAAAATAAATTTGTACTTCAAACAATTTCTGTAGAAGAAATATAATATTGACTGAATGTTAATATTGTCATTATGTTATAAATTCTTATAACAATGATTTTATGATGAAAGGATATGACTTTTGTTGTAGAGGAAAAAGAACTAGACCCTCTTAACATTTTCTTACTGCACTTGTTATGTCTCATTTATATAAAACGGGTATATATTCTATTGTAATCTGTTCAGGTCTATTATGTTCTGTTCTGTTCTGTTCTGTTCTGTTCTGTTCTGTTCTGTTCTGTTCTGTTCTGTTCTGTTCTGTTATGTTATGTTATGTTATGTTATGTTATGTTATGTTATGTTATGTTATTCCCACAATGGGAAATGTAAATAATCAAGGTAACAAGAGATTGTATATGCATAAAGATTGTGTTATACCATTTTACTGATGAAGGGAAATAATATCCCCTTCGTCAGTTACCTGTCTAAGGGCTTTATTTGACCTCAGTAACATGTGCGTAAAACAATGTTGTGGATTATTGTGACAAGGACTCATTTGTCTTTGAAATAATGTTATAATTAGGCATGTAACACTATTAAATATAATATACCAGTGCATGGAAATGGCAGTGCAAATGGGCATAAACGTGAATTTATGCACAAATTCAATCTTTTGTAAGACCACATTTGTAATAGATCCAATGTTCTGTCACATTTGAAATCAAGTACCCAAAAAATATGCCTGTATATAATGCTCAATGGACAGATTGATTGATTCCTCCATTTTCATACAGATAGTAACCATAACTAACATAGATCTGGTTCATCCTTTCATTAATATCTGTATATTTTCTTTCCTCAGGGATTACCAGGACCACAAGGAGATATTGGACCAGAGGGTCCACAGGGGAAGTCGGTTAGTCTAACTCACCTCATCGTGCACATCTGCAGTAACTTTTATGTTTCCTTTTCTGATGACTTTAAAAGAGGTTGCAGAATTACCACCTCCATGTTTACCATCATTCAGCACAGGGGCTCGTTTGTCTAAGTAATGAACCCTTTTGTAAACATGTGGCAATGAGCCAAAGTCTTCCCCATCATTACCATGCTTCACCTCAGAGGTGAAACATCAGCAGAAAATCTCTCCACAGGTTGTTCTAATGTGTCATATCCTGTTTCTAAATACAGACCTGGAACTGCCTACAGCATTATCAGCTCCACAAAACTGTGTAGTTAATAAAATATAAGGAACATCAGTGTGCTCTCAATGTCTCGCCATGTGAGAACATGTAGGTGACATATGAGATGAACAAGAGCCCTGGTGGTCTCCACACACAGAACCTTGTCTGTGTTCTATAGGTCAAATGCATTCTTTTCCCTCTATTTTACTTATTTTCTTTGGATATTTAATGCTTCCAGGATGTCTGTTTGTTTTTGTGTATAATAATAATTTCCTTGTAGTGCTATTCTCTTTAGATGGCACACAGTGCTTCACACTATAAAATAAACAATCACTGAAGGAACATGTAAAATTGTAAGACATGCATTAACATTAAAATACAAAATACACAGTAATATAATATGGAGGGCATGCAGAAACACACACAAAGTACATAAAGGCCTACAATACACACACACACACACATTAAAAGAAAATAAAAAATATATACTTAGAAACAAGTATATTTTCAGAGGCAAAGTAATAAAAGTGAATTTAATGCAACTAATCAAATTAAATGTTTGAGTTAAGGGAATGTGTCTGATGTGCAGAAAAATGTTTTATCAATGAATGAAACCATTTCAGAAACACAAAGGTTAAAGGGTTTGTTCAAAATGTTCAAGTTGGATAGAAAGTGATAATAGCAGGTGGTGGTAGCACATAGTACTGACATGGGAGCTAAATATAGTCCTCCTCTGGACATGTTCAGTCACCTAACAAAAGACAAATGTACTCTATAATATTGTCATTGGATAGTGCTCACAAACACTGAACTGAACTGGACCTCTTCAAAGCCACCAAACTCCTTTAACAACAACAGTCATTTTAGCCAATAGAACACAGGATTTGCTGGTCTACAGTTGCAATGACTGGGTTTTGTAGAGGTTATTTAAATACTACTTGTGTTTCTGATGTGCTGATATGAAGCTTCAAATGGTTCATTGACAGGCGGCTTTTTTTTTTATCACAGGGTGAACGTGGCCCACCTGGCCCTCCAGGAATTCAAGGGGAAACTGGCATTGGACTTCCTGGAACAAAGGTAAATGATATTGTTGTTGAAGTACTTTGATTGTTGATTTTCTGCCTTCATTTGTTGTTATCTTACAAACACGTTTTGTAAAATAAATCTACAGGGTGACATGGGATTCCAGGGCAGAGCAGGTCCCCCTGGGCCCCCTGGACTGGGTGAACCTGGCCCTCCTGTAAGTTAATACAATCATGTGTCTTTTCAGTGGTTTTTCAATTAAATCAATTAAATCTTTAATGGATAAGAGCCCAAAAGCACAACTCAAAACTCGACGTTCAAAATAAAACCAAAGTTTAATAACAAAGTGCAGCATAAAATGCACAGAGGATCTTCAATAAAAATCAAAAGCATCAACTAAAAGTCACATTTAAAGAGGACAAAATCATAATATGACAAAGTATTTAATAAAATTCAATCACTTGGGGGGGAAAACAGATTAGAGAAAAGGTATCAAAACAAAAGCCAAAACTAAACAAAGAAAATTTTTCAAAAACTCTACTTAACAAGACTGTGGCTGGCTTGGTTCTCTATAGGACAAGATGAACTAGCATAGGACAAGGGAAAACACCTACGATATATACACAAACACACACACACACACACACACACACACACACATAAGGGCAGAGTTACAATAAGACACAGGTGACACACATAAAGAATAATCAGCACATACATGGTGAAGTAAGGGTAAAGGTCAGACTAGACAGGACACAAAAGGAAATCTATCAAAATAAACAAGTGACAAACAAACAGAAACAAAACACTAAATAATACATTACATTTTGCATTTGGCAGACACTTTTATCCAAAGTTACTTACAATAGAGGACAACATTATAGCCCATAGCACTAGCAGTTTACAAGGTAGACAGGAAATGTACAGAACAATAGGTGCAAATGATCTCTGGGGTTAGTAAGGTTTTTTTTTTTCAAATACAGGGTCAAGTAGAGTAGACATAAACAGAGACAGATGCACACACACCATGCAGCATACCCAGAGTCTAATACATCATAGTCTCCTGGATGTGACCATTTTTAGTGTCTGATATGTTATGTAATTTTCTGCATGTATCTTGGTTTGATTTGGTGACACAACATCCACTTTGCCTTTATTTTCAGGGACCTCAAGGACCACAAGGAGTTCAAGGGGAAAAAGGACCCCAAGGGGAAGGGTTTCCTGGTCCAAAGGTATTGTTGAATAAAAAAACAAATAGTCTTGGTTTGTTAACTCTTCAGTCTGTCAGACTTCAGCAACAAGACACCAAAAATATTCTTCCTTTTGAAAATGTTCAAAAATACTAAGTTAATAGCAAAACCAGTTTGAATAAAAGACTAAGTATCCTTTCCTATCAAATTTAGTCCAGACTCCTGGATTTTCTAGTTTGATCCAAAGATGCAGGTGTGAAATCTCCTCAAAAAAACTATCAGTCTAAACAGCAGGTGTTTGGGTTGGTCATGTTTAAATGTATTTATTTATTGTTGTGTGAAGGTTAAAAATAAAAAACCTAAAATTAAAATGTTGCCATATGCTTTAAAATATCACAAAAGGCTATAAAATTTGTGTAATCAATGAGTTTTTTTAAATAAACTTTTATTCACTTTTTATTCAGTTGTTGCTGGATCAGCTTTGTACAAACCAGTTTGAATGTTGTAACATTTTCCAGTTCATGGCCTGCATCTGTCAAAACCAGATTGTACTCTGTTCCAACCCACTGACTCACAACTCAAGTGTTCACTCAAATATTACTGCTGTTTTTCTTTATCCATGCTGTAACATGTTGCACTATGGGACATATATTTTGAGCAGACTTTGCAAATACTCCTTTCAAACCAAAAATATGTGAAGACATACAAGACTAAGAGCAATCATTTATGGCTCACAGCCAAACATTGTTAGTCTTATTTGGGACATGTTTGATTATACAGCAGAAGAGATAAAAATGTACCTGCAATAAGGAGAAGACATGTCTAATACCCATGAGGAAAACCTTAACAGGAATTGCATCACTGTAGTTTATTGCTGTTCTAGACAGAACTTGTTGGGTGTATTTATGTGGGTGTTAGGGATTGTGTGTAAATAAATCTAAGGACACTTTTATTTGTTAGTGGAAGCTTTTGGAAAATTAACACTTTAAATATCCTCAAGCAATAACACATCTGTTTGACCTACACCTCCTAACAGCTTTATCTCCTCTGCTGAAGTGTACCTCTTGTAAAAAAAAAAAAAAAAAAAAAAGGGGGGGGGGGGAGGAGGGGGGGGTGATGAAACCCTTTCTGCTGAACACATAAAGACAGGTAACACAAAGACACTTGAGACGTTTAAGTCAGAAGTCTGCACTTTGTTATACTTGGTTGCCACTCAGCTTTCTCTCTTGATATTTCATTGCTACTGAAAGAGTGAAAAGAGCACACTCCAGAGAACTCATGTTGTCAAGAAAAAGTGGCACAAAGGAAGAAAGAAAAAAAAGTTCATTCCTGCTGGATAGACTCATTTTATATCAATCAAGGAGGGTAACAGGAGCCGACATGCATTTGTTCCACTTGCTGCATCCACAACAATGTGCACTTGGCAGTGATTCAAAGGATGTGCAAGTGGATGTGATGTAACTGACATAGTTGACCTGATACTGTACCACAGGGGGATCGGGGGCTGCCTGGGCCAAGGGGGACCAGAGGACAGCAAGGTGCAGGAATCAAAGGAGAAAGGGTAAGTCATTCTAAATTCACATGTGCCAATTCAAAAAGCTGTAGTAAAGTCTATCAAGAAATTATCTTTATGAATCTGTGAAACACTGCTCACTACTGTGAAACCTTTAAACCATTTGTGCCCCCTCACTCCAATCCAAGAGAATATAAACACAGAGGTTGTGAATCACACACACATTTTTCACAAGTGTTGATAATATAAGCGTCTGATTATTATATCCAATAATGACATTTATACATGAGAATCGAATCAGACAATTGGGGAACTGCTTCCTGAGACCAAGTATAATCCTCCAATGAGAGCACAGTCTCAGATCACATATCATATACACTCATGTTATGGACACCTTATAAGGGAACATATTCACATATTCTGAAATTAAGTAAACATAGCTAACATATTGGTCATAGGTGTGTAAATACTTTTTAATACATTTAAATATAATTTTGTGTGTGTATGTGTGTGTGTATGTGTGTTAATTTTCAGTGAGGGTATTGCGACAGCACCCTCTATTAAAAGCCACTGTTGCTTAAATAGTAAAATGTATAGGGTCACTCCATGTACTGCAAATACTGTGTAATTACATAGGTAATTGAGTACATATAAATGCATGGATTGAGGTGAAATAGTTGGTTTACTGCTCAAGATTTTCAAACTTTTCATTTCTTTACAAATGTAGCAGTTTATATTGTAAATACACACATGAGACTGTTCCCAAACACTGAAAATCACTTCTATTGAAAATACTTTCACAGCTACATAGACAAGTGAGTCTGGAAGAAATTGCATTAATGCTTTAACTAGAGTAATATGCTTTACTTGAAGGGTGACCTGGGACCTCCAGGTTTTCCAGGGCCAACTGGACCTGCAGGAGTGGGCATACAAGGAGAGAAGGTTGGCAGAATAGTCACTGACTGTCATAAGGACCATTCACACTGATATCCCACTAACTTTTGTCTATTGTGCAGGGAGTTGAGGGTCCAAGAGGGCCACCAGGGGTCAGAGGAGTTCCAGGAGAGGGTTTACCTGGACCTAAGGTTTGTTAAAACATCTTTCAGATGTTATGTTGTTTTCTCAGAAGGGGCTGTTAATTGAGAATTGAAATATGCATTGTTACAATCGAATAAGGAAGGACATAGTGTGAATTAACCTCAGCTAATAATATTAGAGTGCACTACAATATCTGTTATCATAGAAATTAATATATCATGTTTGTTAATGTGTGAAGAACATAATGTGTGTTGTACAATTAGCATATTTCATTACATAACCAAATAAACACCACCTAGCCAAATAATTCCACCACCTGGTGGGCTTGCTGCATTTTTCACAATAATGTTAATGCTCTTCTTTTAGGGAGATCAAGGTTTACCAGGAGAACAGGGAGCTGTAGGAGAGACAGGGATTGGTGAACCTGGTTCAAAGGTAAGAGATCTCATGCATCTGGATTGAGACGTAAAGAGTGCAAATTTACAAAGTCTATCATAAAATGGATAGACTAATATGGTTTTAATGTTACAGGGCGAGCCGGGATCAGCTGGTTTAGCAGGTGTGCCTGGTCTTCCAGGAGAGGATGGGGCTCCAGGTCAGAAGGTACAGTATAATACCTCTATGACCCGGTTTACTGTAAGATGGAATCAGATCATATTCCTCTGTATGTCTTATCAATATTTCTTCTCTCAGGGGGAACCTGGGTTACCTGGGTTAAGGGGTGCTGAGGGGCCACAAGGAATTGGCACTCAAGGAGAGAAGGTATGTTTAAGAGTATAAAGAGAATACATTTACCCAGTGACAAGTTGGAATGTTCGCTTCTATGATGACAAGCTACCATCCGAAGGTTTGAGGGCTCACTAAATAGTCTGATGAATATGAAAATGATGTGAATCCTATGATAGAGCCTGAGGTCACCAGATCTCAACTTAGTGACATTTAAACTGGAGTGTTAAACTCTTCAACACCATCATCAAAAACCCTTTCAGAAGATTGGTGTTTTTCCCTCCAGTTGATTGTACAGAATTATTGAAACTGTTCTAGAGGTATGTGGCTTCCCAAACCACATACCTCTAGAACATGATCATGATGATCTCATGATGTTGGTTTTTCCTCGAATTTGTCAGTTGTGTGCATTGGCATTATGACATGAAATGCTAAACAAATAATGTGGTAATCTTTACCAGGGTGATCAAGGTCTAAGGGGGATCCGTGGATTACATGGGCCTCCTGGGATCTCTGGACCATCTGGACCAAAGGTAAGAGATTTTAAAGCAATCACAGGAAGCATTTGCTCGTCTGTAAGTGTTACAATGACAGGTGTTTGGGATTAAAATAATAGAATAGAATAGAATAGAATAGAATAGAATAGAATAGAATAGAATAGAATAGAATAGAATAGAATAGAATAGAATAGAAGTATTATTCCCACAACTGAAAAATGTTTTACAACAGTAGTATTCATATAATAAGAAAAACAAACAAAAGTGAGGTCCCCACAAAAGTAAGGAGCAATGACATAATAATGTGTAAAGTCAGATAACTGTACAGTGCAAGTAAGTAAAGAATGTAATTACAGGGTTATGCATAGTGTGAACAAATAAATTGTTGTCATCATGATTTATTATACAATGAGATGGTGTGTGAGAGGAAGGTTTTCCTGTATCTGTCCATTCGACAGCAGAGCTGTACAAGTCTTTTTGAAAAGGGACTCTACTGTCTGTCCAGTGTGTGGTGCAGAGGGTGCTTGTCCATTACGGTGTCTGAAATCACTCCACCACCATATATACACAACAAATGTTGATTCTCACAGTACTACAGGACAAATTGCTTTCAGTTTCAGCTCCATATGGAACCCGTACTTTTGTTTCTAAATATGGGACGATTCCATATTTTAAGGGACAGTTGACAACCCTAGTTTATTTAGTTTTTACATTTTATTGCACAGAAAGTAAAAAAACATTAAAAAGCCTTTTAATTTCATGAGAGACAACACCGATAAGTTTTAATTGTTCAACAGCGAATTAAACAGCACCATAGTAATGTCCAAAAAGTTCACTATGTAGCACACTACATTTATTTCCCTATGTAGGGGGTAGGGGATATGGAGTGAGTGGGTGATTTCGGATACAGCCCATGATTGAGATCAGTTTCTGCAGCATTCTTCTCTCCATCACGGTCTCAAAGTTGTCCAGCTTCAGACCGATCACAGAGCCAGCCTTCTTGAAGATTTTATCCAGTCTGATGGTGTCGCTGGTTCTGATGCTGCTACCTCGACAAACAGCTGTAAAAAAGATGGCACTGGCCACCACAGACTGGTGGAACATCTCCACCATCTTTGTGCATACACAGAAGGATCTGAGCTTTCTCTGAAAGAAGAGTCTGCTCATCTCCTTCTTGTACACAGCCTATCTACCCAATCTTTGAAACCCGCCAAAATAGTGTCAGACTTCCATATGCCCATGGCATAACAAAAAAATTAAGAAGCTCATCAATTGAATCCCAAGTCTGCCAACTCTGTTTCAGGGGGAACGTGGAGTGCCAGGTCAGCAGGGCATGCCAGGACAGTCAGGACGCTCTGTATCAGGTCCCAAGGTACCAACATAAAAATGTATTAATAAAATGTCTCTTAATTTCCATCATCACATATTTGTTTCCAATAATCATGAGTATATCTTGACTGTCATTTCTGCAGGGTGATGTGGGCCCTCCTGGTCCCACTGGACCTATTGGGGAAACAGGCCATGGCCTACCAGGTCCAAAGGTACACTCAGATTTTTGATGACAGACAGGAGGATAAGAGATAAGATAAGCCTTTATTGATCTCACACAGGAGCAATTCACTGTTACAGGAGCTCACAGAAAAAGTACAAAAAGGTGCAAAACGGAAGTAAAGCAGTGCAAATAATCATAGAGGTAAATAATGTCTGCCTGTCATGAATCTAGGATCCTTTTTTGTGAGAGTTCCTTATGACATTAACAGAAATTCTTACATTTTCAAATATCTAGATAGAAACAGAAGTTATTGTTATTGTAATTATTCTTAAACATACTGTTGAGCTTTTTAATATGTTTAGGTTGGCACTAGCAGTGCCTAGTTTATCACAGCTCAGGAATGTGATGGAACCCAAATGCAGACTAAATAAATCGCTCCTTCAGAGACCTCCATCTGGGAGTTAATGGTGGCAGGTAAAACAGCCACTAAGACGAGAAGCAGGGTCAGACAGGCAAAAATTCTAACCGGGTAATCAGAACAGTCAGAATCAGAATCAAAAACACAGTTACCATAAGCCAGAAACAGGTCAGTCCAGGGAGCCGAGAGAGTGTCTTTTCCAAAGTAGCAAGGCAGAACCTAGGTCCAAAATCCAGGCAAAAGGTTATACACAGGTCACATTCACGGAACAGACAGAAAGGGGGCAAGCAAAAAGCAAAAACCAGACAAATACAATCGAGACCTGAAAATCAGAGAACTATAAACGTTCAATGGGTCGCATGGGGAAGCAGATGTACTCGCAATGAGTGAAGACACACGAGGGTTTAAATACTCTACAGACAAGTGTTCCACATGAGGGGAAAATTAATGAGGGGGCAGGACAACACCAATGACAGGAAGCAAAATCAGTAAGAGAAACATGAACCCATACTGCAAAATAAAAGCCCAGACACTAACAATGTCAGAGAAAACACAAGAGTTACAAAAATAAAACACTTACAGGACATGGAGTACTGAAGTAATAACATATTTAGGATTGGATAAAATATATCACATTACCTTTAATTAAACAGTTGGATAAAAAAATGTCATAGTGTTTTTACTAACACTTAAACCAAACTACAATATATTTTTAACCCTAATCCTTAATTACTTAACCGTACATAAAAATGAGGTCAGTGGGTATAATCTGATCATAAATCCAAACAGGTGCCTCAGGTTGGCACCCCCATCGCCCTGGCCTTAGGGTGCATCAACACAACATCTATTTTAGATGTATTAGTGTTTATTAAACCATACTGGTCACTGCAGCATCATCTCCAAATCTTGTTTCACTAGGGTGACCGTGGTCTTCCAGGTTTGGCAGGTCCACATGGTCCAAAAGGAGATGGTTTCCCTGGACCTGTGGTGTGTATCAACAATCATAACAAACCAAAATGTGATAAATAATTATTGTCTAGGTTGGCATAGACTGAATTAATGACTGTACATTTCAGGGTCCTCCAGGTCTTCCAGGTTTACCAGGGGAACCTGGCCCAGAAGGAGTAGGAATTCCTGGTCCCAAGGTGGGTGACCACACGTTTTATTTTCTATATGGCTGTGTGCATGTTTTGGTGTTTGCAGATCTTCACAGATTTTTATTTATTTTTTTTTTATCCTATTGTGTGTTTCAGGGTGACATTGGATTCAGAGGGTTGCCAGGTTTGCCCGGCCCACCTGGGGAGGGATTACAAGGACCATCAGTGAGAAGAATTACTTAGCAAAAAGCTTTGTATAAATATAAATGACAATTAAATCTGGTGATGTAAAATATCATCTCAGATGGAAAGCCCTATGCTCCTGAAGTACTCTCTTCATTATTTTCAATTATGTGTTTTAAGGGTAACACTGGGAGGCCAGGCCCTCCTGGTCCAACCGGACCTCCAGGACAGGGTATTCAAGGTCCAAAGGTAAATGTCACTATTGTTTCTTTTAACCCTTGTGCGGTCCTTCGGGTCAAAGAGACCCGGTGGCTCACAAATGTACCTTTTTATACGTACTGTAGGATGCCATTGCTTACTACTGAAAACAGTAATATATCCTTGGGGGGTGGGGTGATGAGTCTATGGAACTGAACTTTGGAATCTGGGTTTTTAAGACCCGATTGTAGGACACAGCCAGTGTGCCTTTTACGAAGGACTGCACAAGGGTTAAGTGCTCACTCTTCAGAGGGATCATTTTTATTTTACAATTCAGAATTGAAGTATATGTGACATCAGCGTTTGATGCTGACATGTTAAGCACCAAACACTAGCTGAAAGACAAAAGAAAATAATTTATGAGCTCTTGTGTATCTGAAGAGGTTGTGAATGATTTAGTAAGGCTCCATATAATTTCAGGGTGAGCCAGGATCTCAAGGCATGACTGGGCCTAGGGGGCCTTCAGGAGATGGCTTTCCTGGAGCAAAGGTAACTGACTAAAATGTGTCTGTTAGATGTTTTCTGACTGAAAAACATATCTAATTGATCAATTACTTAAATACTAGCATTAAATACTGTACTCTTTTACAGGGTGACCGTGGATTACAGGGTGAGAGGGGTACGAAAGGTATTAAAGGAGACATGGGTGATCCTGGAGTCCCTGGGGATGCCGTAAGTAAAACTAAAATTATTTTTCATTATTTTATCAGTGAAATATGCTGCTAAAACTGATTAAGTCTCTCTCAGGTATAGTAGTAATAACTGATACAAATAATAACGCATAACAAAAACTGTAATATTGTTTTCAATAAACTGCAGGGAAGATCTGGAGAAAAAGGAGAACCAGGACTCACAGTCAGTTCATTCTTTCATAATGTTTGATCGTTCAGCTATTTATATAGAGTTCGTCATTGCTCATGTTATTATTTATATTTTTCAGAGAGAAGATATTATCAAACTCATCAAAGAAATCTGTGGTACGTCAAAAACCAAGAAAAAACATTACAAGTTGCATATATTTGCAAAGAAAAGATCAACAGAAATGTAGCTGAATATTTTTTTTTTCAGGATGCGGCGTCAAGTGCAAGGAAAGGCCGATGGAACTTGTGTTTGTCATTGACAGCTCAGAAAGTGTCGGCCCTGAGAACTTTGAAATCATTAAGGACTTCGTCATGAGGTTGGTGGACGGGACCACAGTTGGACGAAATGCCACCAGAATTGGACTGGTTCTCTACAGTCTAGATGTCCACTTGGAATTTGACTTAGCTCGATACATGACTAAACAGGATGTTAAGCAGGCCATCAGGAAAATGCTATACATGGGCGAGGGCACCTACACTGGCACAGCTATCAGAAAGGCCACTCAGGAGGCTTTCTTCAGCGCCCGGGTGGGAGTCAGGAAAGTGGCCATCGTCATCACTGATGGACAGACCGATAAACGAGAGCCCGTCAAACTGGACATAGCTGTGCGGGAAGCTCACGCCGCAAACATTGAGATGTATGCCCTGGGAATTGTCAACTCTTCTGATCCAACGCAGGCTGAGTTCCTGCGAGAGCTCAACCTCATTGCCTCTGACCCTGATAGTGAACACATGTATCTGATAGATGACTTCAACACTCTGCCAGGTGGTAATCACACTCAGATGTTCTCTATTTTTTTTTTACTTGATTTTTTATTGTTTTATAATACACATAATCTAGAGAAAATAAAACAGAAAACAAACATGAATAAGGTCACAAGCACTTTCAAACATTCACATATGATTTACTGTTTGTAGATTGTATAAAAAAAAGTCCCATTTTTTCCAGAACTTAATGCCCTTTTACTGTTGTAGGTGGAGGTTGAGTGCCATAGTTTCCATTAATTGGATTTGGTTAACTTTTTTTTTTTTCATCAAGGAGATTGGGGGGTGGGAGGGGGCTTTTTTTTAGCTAGTATTTGGTGATTGCTTTTTTGCCTGCAGCAAGCAAAATTCATATAAATCACTTTCAGATGCTGAAAAAAGTAGTCAGTGGCAAATCAATTTGAACACCTAAAACTGAGTACATCAATTTGATCATATTACCCCAGAAGCAAACAATACTTTGATAAAACCAAAATATGTGTGCTTGATCTGCCTTGAAAGAACCGCACTGCCTCCAACAGGGAAGAAAAACTTCCGAAATGAGTGATTTTTGTACAGGTGTTATAAAAAGCAGACACACATTTCCAACAGAAATCCCTCCATATGAATGAGTTCGTAGTACAAGATTGAGATTTTCATCCCTCTAACTATTTCTCATTTGGTATTTCCTCTTTCAGGTCTCTCTCCCATTACTCAGATTCTGTCTTGACAAACAGTCCTGCAGCAGAGCAAATGTAACTAATGTCCATTTTTTGATTTCCTTTATCAGCACTGGAGTCTAAACTCGTCAGCCAGTTCTGTGAAGATGAAAATGGTGCGTTAATCTACAATCGGATTACAAATGGACATTGGAATGGGAATAACGGACACAGACTAGGAGGTAATGGGAATAATGGACGTGGAGACAATACCAACAGATATAATGGCTATGGAAATAATGGATATGGTAACAACAGAAATGACTATAACTACCAAGAAGAGGTTTATCCGATTGATAATCACAGACGCACCAACAGTCGAGGCCGAGGAGACACCTTCACACTGCCCATTAGTGCTGATCCACTTCCTCTTCAGGTCATTGCTATGAAGACAGTCTCTCTCACCTTAAATACTTTCATCTTTGTTTGGGATTTCACATCTTTCATTGAAGTACTAATGCAGTTTTTTCTTTATTGCCTTTCTCCAGGTGGAAGATGATGATGATGATGATGATGATGGCGAAGATTTAGATTTAGCACATGTACAAGCTGTGAACACTGTGGCTGCACTTAACAAAACAGCATCTGATTTACCTGTGAGAGAAAGTTCAGTCTCCACCAAAGGCGCCTCAACGTCATCAACACTACACTCAAGTTTGCCTTTGAATTCTAAACAGTTGAACCCTACTGTGAATCGAGTTGTACCTGAAGGTCAGGAGTGAAACTCTTTACAATTATTTTTTAGATACATTAAAGTCATTTGGAAACAATAATAATTCACACAGCATTTTCTTTTTCAGAGTTTGTTCCTATTGATCCTCGCTGTAACCTGGGCCTGGACCAAGGCTCCTGCAGAGACTACAGCATCCACTGGTACTACGATAAGCAAGCCAACGCCTGTGCACAGTTTTGGTACGGAGGCTGTGATGGAAATGACAACCGTTATGAAACAGAAGAGGAGTGCAAGAAAACATGTGTAGTGTATAGAACAGGTAACTCTCATCAATCATGATCAGCAAATGTACAAAATCTCTTTTTGGTTTATCTTCTGAATGGCCTTTTACCATACTTTTGCGTTCCTCACAGGATGAAAGGAAAAGCAGCCATAAGCAAGTGATTCATGTTTTTTATAGGCTGCTGCCTCTTGTTTTAGTATGATGCATATTGTCTGTTGTGTTGAAACTAGTATATATGCACTTTTCTAACACTTGTCTTCTCAAACAAATACCTCTCTGGGCAGAATCTTTTAACAAGATAACTACTCAAGGTGAATATTGCTTACCTTTTGTTGATGTAATTTTCTGAAAGAACTGAAAGCTCTGAGTACCTCATGCTTGTTTGTTTGTTCATTTTATAATGCGTCCATATAGTTTATAACAGGCAGCTGTAATAGGGGCTGTTCCTCTGTTGGTGCAACTTTGAAAGTTTTCAGTAATCCAACTCTCTAACCACTTGTTAATATAAGATGTGTGTGAATAAATGTGTTGTATGTGTTTTTTAAATAAAATGTTAAAAATGTGTGCTGTATAGTTTTCCATGTTTTATTAAGCAATAGCAAACACTCATGAGCAATATATGAGTAACTTAAAACACAAAACTAACATAATATGTGTAAACCATATTGACATAATGTTCCTATAACAATGTTTCCCTGCTACTTTAATCACACTACTGATAACATCACAGCTGCATTGCTCAGACCAGTTAAGCAGCATAAGGAGCAAGATAGTTTTCTGACAAGAAAACAGCTTGCAATGTATGTATAATACTTATGTAAGTGAAGAATGAGGAATGAATCACTGCATCGTGTTGCCAAAGCCTGCATGTTGTCATAAAAATTGTATTTGGCACTGCAAATACAATATAATATGTATTATTCCCATTGCAATAATTTTGTCTAAATTCCAAATAGAAGTACATTATAAATATCATGTTGCTATCAGCAGTATTACTCTATACCTGTTTACAATACAGTGCAAATAAGGAAAACCCTTCATATTTGACAGGCTGCAGGGACCAGGTGTCCTGTTTTGTGTTGACATCTTTTTCCTCTGCCTTCACATCCCACAGCGTATTTCTGTTTACAATAATATACTTATATTTGAGTAGATTATAGTCAAGTTTACAACCAAATGTGTCCACAACTCAACTTTTACTTCTTTGAGAGTAGAAAGTACTTCATAGTAGACTCAAAACATAATGCGAAACACATTCACATCAGAAAGATATGCTGGTTATGTTTTTTTTGTTTTGCTTTTTTGTTTGTTTATTGTGTCAGTTTCTTTAGCTTTTTAATTTATTTAGTTGATTCTTTTGTTACTTTTTAACATTGATTTCTTATTTGTTGATTTTTATGCCCATTTTCTCTATTATTTTTGTTTGTTTGTGGTCATTGTGTTGATTTAGTGGATATTTGAGTAATTTCAGTGTTTGTTCACTCAACATTCCTTTTATTTTTAGTAGCAGGAGACATATGTATGTGTGTCTTTAGTATAGATGTTAGAGGGTATTCATTATTCTGTCTACATGTCTCTCAGCATTTGATCTTTGTTCCACATATGTATGTAGGCCTACTGTCACATTATTGTCTTTTTGGGTCCCAGTCTCACAACAATAATACATTAATGTAATATGTCACATGTATAAAATTACTCTTTTTTCTGTTTTGTATAGTATCTCTTGTAACGAAAAGTCTTAGATATACGTAACAGTATTTTATTTTTATTTTATTTTATTTTATTTTATTTTATTTTATTTTATTTTATTTTATTTTATTTTATTTTATTTTATTTTATTTTATTTTATTTTATTTTATTTTATTTTATTTTATTTTATTTTATTTTATTTTATTTTATTTTATTTTATGTTACAAAGATCTTCACAATTGATTTCAACGTCATGCACGAAGTTTGGTCCTCGTGGGCTGCCGTCTGTTTCCACGGTGATTATGACGCTGAGGCAGGTTTTTCAGATTAGCTGCGTAGACAATTAGCAAATATAATCGTAGTAAGTCCTTTACTTTATCAAGCTAAACAGAGACATACAAAGCTGAAATCATGGCATCGGTTTTGGATGCCCTCTGGGAAGACCGAGACGTCAGATTTGACATAACGGCACAGTAAGTTAATTCACTGACGAAACTATTCCACTGTCGTACGAGCTAATGGGCATTAGCTTAGCTTAGCTCCCTATGATTTAAGATAGGAGCAAAATACAGGTAAAACAATTTCCTGTTGTGTGTTATTCTGTGATGAAAATGTTTAACGTTGTGCCAATAAATTTTCTTTAGTGACTCAAATGCAGCTCTGACCGACCATATTACAGATGGATAATGTGTTAATTATCTATCCCGTGTTCATCACCTGTCTGTGTCGTCTACACAGGCAGATGAAAACTCGCCCTGGAGAGGTAATGATAGACTGCTTGGACTCAATAGAAGACACCAAAGGAAACAATGGGGATAGAGGTATTTTTCCTAGTTAAAACACCCTCACCAAAGGTTATGTGTGTAGTGGTTCACTCAGTTATGTCCATCTTTTTTCAGGTCGGCTCTTGGTAACAAACCTGAGAATTATTTGGCATTCTTTGGCCCTCCCAAGAGTCAATTTATGTGAGTTGATATGTTGTTGTTTCGTCCAACATTCAATCATCTGAGTATTTCTGCCCTCTCTTGGAAGTTTTGGGTATTTTGTGAACCTGAACCATTATTATATGGTGCAATAAGTAAAAAGGGGCAAGTAAAAATATAAATCTGTGATGTTTTATTCCTCAGCTGTGGGTTACAACTCCATCATAAATATCACTACTCGGACAGCAAATTCTGTAAGTAATTGTGAAGTATATTATATATATATATATATATATATATATATATATATATATATATATATATATATATATATATATATATATATATATATATATATATATTACAACATACTGCAGCTGTTTACACTGTATACAGTACAATCACAAGTGTGAATTTAACATTTAAAGAGTTCATTTTAACATTACCTCAATGAACATATGGTTTCTATCTAAAGAGTGTACAATTTACACTGATCCTGGAGTTACATTTCAAGAGTCAACTTTACACTAGTGAGACTTAATATTTTACACTACATTAATTAGTGTCAAATTGACACTGTCAAGCAACTTGTGAGAAGTGACACCCATAGGGTTATTGACATTCAACACTGACAAGTTTAGTGTTCAGTAATACCTTTTCCAGTCTTAAACCTACTTAACACTACATGTTCATAAATAAATTACTCCAAAGAGTGTTGATTTTTATCTGAAAACGCAATGTAACTTTATTCTTGCGCCCAGATTCTGCTGGAATTAAATACAAGTAATAGTATATTTTGTTTTGTTTTTACCAAAAACTTACCAACTTGTCCAACTTATCACTCAGTTTGCACACAGAGGTTAGTGGGTGGGGCTTTTCAGGGTCATTGTCTTTTAACAGTGAAAGGTATTTTACTCTTATCGGTGTCTGAATGAACTCTGACTCGTACTTTAACACTGAACATGTGACACTGACAGTGTAAAACCTACCTATTTTCACCAACAGTGGAAGCTATCTTGTTAAATTTTACTCTGTACATTGTTGGAATAACTCTGAAATAATTATTTTCACAAGGATTCTTGTTGCAATTTCATTTTACCATGAGTGTACTTGTACATTTACACTGTGTAGAATGTGTATTACAGTGTTTACCGTAAGTAATGAATTAACAAAATTATTAATACATTTATTTGTACTTGTCCCATGTCAGTAGTCACATCACTAACTTCGAACTATTAACATACATCATATTAATCTAAGTGCAAAAAACATGAACTGGTTGGCAGTAAATGTGAGTAAGATGCATTTCTGATGAGGAAATTGGATCCTTTTTTTTTCAGAAACTGAGAGGCCAAACTGAAGCACTCTACATATTGACAAAGTCCAACAACACAAGATTTGAATTCATTTTTACAAATGTTGTCCCTGGTAGTCCACGGCTCTTCACTTCTGTCATTGCTGTACACAGGTAATGCTGTTTGTTGATCTGCTTGCAGCCTAAAGACATTTTTTTGACCTGCTGAAAAGACAAAAACCTTGTGTTATTTTCTTAAAGGGCCTATGAGACCTCTAAAATGTACCGGGACCTGAAATTACGAGCTGCTCTTATTCAAAATAAGCAGCTTAGACTGCTACCGCGGGAGGAAGTGTACGACAAAATTAACGGCGTCTGGAATTTATCCAGTGATCAGGTACAGCTGTTGTACTGATATTCTGTTTGAATTAGCTCTAGGCAGATTAGCATGAGTTAAAAAGTAAGATTTACATTCAAATTGTAATGTTTTAAGGGCACTGTATTTTGCGATTCATACCCACTTCTATAATTAAGAGTCATTCTTATTTATTTGAGATTCTATTCATTTTTAATATAAAAACATAATTCTGGTGCCTTTTCCGTTCTTATAGGGGAATCTTGGGACCTTCTTTATCACCAATGTTCGGATTGTATGGCATGCCAATATGAATGAAAGTTTTAATGTCAGCATTCCTTATCTCCAGATTGTAAGTATTGTTAAAAAAGTTCTTACATAATTCCTCAACCTAACATGAGCCTATATAAGTCTATATAATATGAGCTGATATATTTGACTTATAATTTTATTTGTAAACAGATTTCTTCTCCTTGCATTTCTTTTTGTTTTTCTTCCGAGTGTCCCAAAATATGTAATTTACTATTAACAGTTGTAATCACTCTAAGTTCTGTCTTTTTAATTGTGTTTCTGATACCAGTCAGTATAGTAAAACATCACTAATAGCTCATACAAAACTTTTTTAGCCAATCTTGCTTGTTTTTTGATAAATCCAACTTACAAGCACAGTCCTTAACTAAGGACTGAAAGAAGTATTCCTTTTGTTAATCAATTTTTGCAAGCATTTTATAATTTTCACCATAACTAGGATATGATCTATTTAATTGGTGGTAGAACTGGGCGATGTCACAAAAAAATCTAACTTAATTTTTAGTGTAAGTTTATTTAATTTTTACAGCTTATATATTATTGACCACTTATTATATTATTGACGAGGAAGGATCTGCAGAGCAATAATCTCGATTTTGTGATTTAGGGTTTCTTCATGATTTTCATAAACCAAAACCTTGATTGATCAAATTAATTTGATGCATTGCTAATAGTCTGTATAACTTTGTCATAACGTGCTTTTGATAATTTGCTCCAAAAATAAATATCTGTAAGCAGTTTTATCTGGTACTTGACGACACTGTTTCTGCTCCAGTTTAAGTTTTGTTTGTTCTTTTTTTCCCCTACAGTGGTCCATCAGAATTAGAGACTCAAAGTTTGGCTTGGCTTTGGTGATTGAGAGTTCACGACAGGTAACTGATTATTCTCCACATCATAAGTGACTTTTTCTCTTTCCCAATATGGTCCCTGATATCCATGATATAATATTTTAATGATAACTTTTATTTCGGGTTTTGTTTCCTTTAATATGATACACATCCTTTTTGTTATTCTGGTTGTAGAGTGGAGGCTACGTACTTGGATTTAAGATAGATCCTGTGGATAAACTTCAAGATGCACTTAAGGAAATCAACTCATTGCATAAGGTGTATTCTGCTAACCCTATCTTTGGAGTGGACTATGAAATGGAAGAAAAGGTATGCATAAATATTGTAAAAGTATATTTGTCACTGACCCAAATTGACATCTAACACCATATTTTGTAATAGTTGTACAAAATATAAATGCTTTAATGATTGTATATGGCTAAACATTTCGCAAAATTGATGCGTATAATCATCAAAATGCATCATCTTATCTGTACTCTTGATACTGTTAAATTAAATTGATTGATTGATAGAATTAGCATTATGGTTGACTGCTTTTAATCTAAACAGTAACATAAATGCAGTAACAATATCCATATTTGCTGCAATTTTCTGGCAAAAACAATCAAGATTAAGGGCTAAAGGTTAAAAGCTCACTTGCAAAATTAATGTATTTTTTCCTAGTAGGTCTGCCTAATGCCATGGTCTTTTGACAGGGCTCTAAAAAAGACCAACCACAGCTTAATTTCAATCAAAATGGAGCTGCTAAAGATGCACTTCCCATACTTGGTTCATAACCAACATAATAACTTCTTACAAAATGCTGCAGTTTTTGTCTTTACATATTACTTTTGGGCTGTTTATTATAACAAATTGTGGATATTATGTGAAAACTCAGTCACATAATTCATTGTTAAGTATCTTATTACTGTACCCTTAGAAATAGTAAGCTACTGAAACAAACCCAGTTATATAATAAAACCATGTGTCTTTTTTTAAACGTTGTCATACTTACAGCTCTGGGTACTCCTGTGTCACTTTGTCACTATAGTCGGTCTTGTTGTCATAGTGCTGTTTGTCCCAACAATCATTTCAGCCCCAGCCGTTGGAAGAACTCACAGTGGAACAGCCTCCTGATGATGTGGAAATTGAGCCTGATGAACAGACTGACGCCTTCACTGTGAGTGTGCACTTTGGATCTACGCTCACCCCTCGGGGAGTCAATGGTTTAGTTTTCATACTCTCAGAATAGCTATTGGCTAATGCTCTTCAGTACAATGAGCAAACACAAATTAGTGTTGCCTAGTGCTTATGTTATGTTGGTTATTAGTCAGGATGCTCAGTTGTTTTGTATAAATACATTTATTAAATCAATATTCTGTTGTCTGT
Organism: Siphamia tubifer; assembly: GCA_020466265.1. Classification (NCBI taxonomy): domain Eukaryota; kingdom Metazoa; phylum Chordata; class Actinopteri; order Kurtiformes; family Apogonidae; genus Siphamia; species Siphamia tubifer. Next base: position 37,634,662 of record CM035803.1, on the reverse strand, counting down.
TGTTTGTGTCCTCTCAGGCTTACTTTGCTGATGGCAACAAGGTAAACTTAACATTAACATTATTAAAAAATATATAAAATATGATGTATTTTAGAAATTAATAATTTCCCCATTTATTTATTTATTTTCTAAAGCAACAAGATCGTGAGCCGGTGTTCTCCGAGGAGCTGGGTCTAGCCATTGAAAAACTGAAGGATGGCTTCACTCTGCAGGGACTCTGGGAAGTCATGGGTTAAAATAGCATAAAAGTACAAGTACTGTAATTAATACAGACTATTATTCATGGGACAGGTTGTACACCATACTATATTTATTTTTGGCTACTGGTAAAGGTTGTAATTGTCAACATTTATTGTGGGGTCATTTATACAAGACATTTTTCTTCCTCCCACAGTAACGGTTACGTTTTAATGTTGTTTATAGTGAATAAATGTATTTAAATAGATATTTGTGTCTACTCTTTATATCTTCTTTTAATGATTAAAATAATCTTTTTTATCGTTCATGTAGTTCATGTGTGTGTAGAAGGAAGATCTGATTCTAAATACAAACTGCATAAGTATTTTAGATATGTAAAAAGAGAACAAAGTGTCACCTACCGTTGGTGCAGCTGTTCACTGACCTTGATCAGATCTTAGGTAATTCTTCTGTTGATGTCTCACACACACAAATACTGAATCACACTAGAGATCATTGCTATCAATGAACCCTGACTCATCTAGTATACACCATTGTAGTAAATGCTAGAAATAGCTATGAATCTCAACAATATAGGAGTAAATGGTCCTGCTATAGAGTTAAAAGACAATGTAATGTAGCTTTTGCTGCTTTTCAGATTTTCAATGCCAAAAAAAACTCATATGTTATTTCTATCTGGTCACACAACAATGTTCTTAATCACTGCTGTGACAAGGCTTCACAGTTGTTTTTACTCCATGACAGCTGTATGGGCTGAGGTGAATTCTTCATGGATGGGGTGGTTGGCTATATTTAGAGGGGCACAGTTATATTGAAGTGGCTTCAGACCTGGCTCTCTAGAGTTCTCTGTCTTCACCAGTGAGCAAACTTCAACTGTGAGCTGCTCCACTTCCACATTTTGTATCAATAGAAATGGATCCACAAAGCCTGAAGGAAGATCTGCGTCTGTTTCAGAGTACTTTGCTCCAGGATGGACTGAAGGAGCTACTGAATGAGAATAAGTTAATAGACTGTATTCTAAAGGTTGGAGACAGAAGCATCCCATGCCATCGGCTCATCCTGGCAGCATGTAGTCCTTACTTCAGGGAGTTGTATTTCTCAGATGAAGGCAAGGACGTGGACAAGAAAGAGGTTTCTCTGGAGAATTTGGATCCCAATATTATGGAGGTGATAGTGAATTACATGTACTCAGCAGAGATTGACATCAATGACAACAATGTTCAGGATATTTTATCCGTTGCCAATCGCTTCCAGATTCCTTCTGTGTTCACTGTTTGTGTGAATTATCTCCAGAAGTCACTATCACAGAGAAACTGCCTTGCTGTCTACAGACTGGGACTGATGCTAAACTGCCCCAGACTGGCCATAGCAGCTCGAGATTACATTGCAGTTCGATTTGAGACCTTATCCAAGAGTGAGGACTTCCTAGAACTTGGTCCTCATGAACTCTTTGCTATCATTGGAGCAGATGCATTGAATGTAGAAAAAGAGGAGGTGGTGTTTGAGTCCCTTCTGAAGTGGATCCAGAAAGACAAAGTAAATCGCATAAAAAACTTGAATGAGGCCTGTGACTGCATCCGTTTCCGTTTGCTCCCAGAGAAATACTTCAAGGAGAAGGTTGAAAAGGATGAACTCATCAAGTCTGATCCTGAGACCCTCAAAAAAATTAAAGTCATCAAAGAAGCTTTTGCCGGAAAGCTACCTGAAAGGAAAAAGGGGCAAGATGGTGAAGAAGGAGAAGAAGGAGAGGAGAAGTTACCTGGGTACCTGAATGATACCCGTCGATTAGGCATGTATGCCAAAGACATGGTGCTGATGATCAATGACAGTGCTGCTGTGGCCTATGATGGAAAGGAGAATGAATGCTTTCTTGCTGCAATGTCTGAGCAGATTCCCCGAAACCATGTCAGTCTGGTAACAAAGAAGAACAATCTTTATGTTTTGGGTGGACTCTTTATTGATGAAGAAGACAAGGAAAACCCACTGCAGTGCTACTTCTATCAGGTATTAAAACAGCTATGTGAATTAATACCATATCAGAAGAGCTAGTATGTAACTAAACCTTTTATTTAAAAGCACATTTGATGGATGATGTGCTTTAATCGAATACTTAACATTTTACTTTTACCACTTTTCATCCTTGTCAAGATTAATGTATCCACAAATGTATTGATTTTGAATATTTGTGATGAGTTAAAGATGAATTCTCCTTTAATAAGGATGTCCTTATTCTTTAAACCCCAGTAGAGTTGGTTCACAAATCTGAAAACTGTCCTGTTTGTTTGAGTTCATGAAAAGTTTATCTTTAGAGATTTATTGTTCTCACAGGACAGCTCTGCTACAAGCATATGCTTTTATAGAATATGATGCATTACTGTAAAACTGTAACAGAGTATAAAGTAGTTTAAAAGAGCTTCATCTTCAACATCTACAGCAGAAAATATAATACAGATCTTAATATAGCAGGTGTGATATAACACAGATACGTTTACTTAAAAAAGAATTAGAATGAAAAACAATCACTGATCGTTTTTTTTCCCCGTTGCACTGCAAAAATCTAAATCTTACCAAGTGTATTATTTTCCTTTCTGGTCAAAATATGTCATCACATTTGAATTAGGAAAAAAACTGCAAATGAAGCAAGTAAAAATTATGTTGGTAAGATTACTTGAAATAAGATTTTCCCAAATTGTTGTCAAAATATAATTTATGGAATCTTACTGAAAAGTTACTCATTATGTGATTATATCTTATTTTAAGTGTGATTATATATTTTGACTAGAAATTAGAAAAATTCACTTGGTAAGATTTACTGTTTTTTTTTTTTTTCTCCAGTGTGTATTAATACATGATCTGAATATTTGTTCCACCACTGATGAGTCAACTGTCTTCATTTTCTGTATCTTTAAATGTGTCTTCCAGTTGGACAGTCTTGCTGCTGAATGGATGGCTCTTCCTCCCATGCCCTGGCCGAGGTGTTTGTTTGGTATGGGTGAAGTCGACAACCTCATCTTCGCTGTAGCAGGCAAAGATCTACAATCCAATGAGTCCCATGACACGGTTATGTGCTATGACACAGAGTAAGTTCACTGTATTAACCTTTTGAGTATCTTTACCCAGTGGATATTGTTTTAGAGCTTTGATGTGTTTAATTATGTCACTTCTTTTAGGAAAATGAAGTGGAGTGAAACAAAAAAGCTTCCCATGAAAATCCATGGTCATTGTGTTGTCTCTGAGAATGGGCTGGTTTACTGCATTGGAGGAAAAACAGAAGATGAGTAAGGCTACAGTGGCTGAACATGTCATATTACAGATATTTAATACAATCCCAGAGTGGGATTTTTTCATTTTATTAATCCCTTGTCTGATCATTACAGAAAAACAACCAATAAGATGTTTGCATACAACCACAAGAGATCAGAGTGGAAAGAGGTGGCTTCCATGAAAACCCCCAGATCCATGTTTGGAGCAGTTATCTACAAAGGCAGGATTATTGTGGCTGGGGGGGTCAATGAAGATGGACTCACAGCTACATGTGAAGCTTATGATTTTGCAACAAACAAGTATGTGTAGCCATCAATGCAATTTAAAGGTCACTGAAAAACTGCAACATGGAGAGGATAAAATTATGATAAATAACAAAGGTTAAATACAGAGAAACATTTATTTGGGAACCGACACGAAACTTACACTGGGTCTTTATGGGTTTGATAGATATAAACCATATATTTTATTTATACTTTTGACTATGTTAAAGTAATTGGTTAAAGACTGTTTTTTCCTTGAACCAGACAAATTCACTGTCCTTTTCATCTTGTTTCAGGTGGTCACCCTTCACTGATTTTCCTCAGGAGAGGAGTTCAATAAACCTGGTCAGTTGTGATGGGATGATGTTCGCTGTAGGAGGCTTTGCCATGGTGGAGAATGATGACAAAGAGTGTGCACCCAGTGAAATCATTGACATTTGGCAGTATGTGTTGAAATTTCATTGTATTTACAGTATTTAAGGAGTTCATCTATTTCACTTTATTTAAAGCAAAATGTAGCTTCAACTCTAAAATACAAAAACACATATTATTTAATTTCTCTCTAGATATGAAGATGACAAGAAGGAGTGGATGGGCATCATCAGAGAGATGCGTTACGCTGCTGGAGCCTCCTGTGTGTCCATGCATCTGAACGCAGCCAAAATGCCAAAACTGTAATAAGAATTCACAAATATCTGGTAGAAGGGTCTGTTACTGTACTCCTGTAGACGGAAGTACAAGCATGTACAGTTATTTAGATGAGTAACTCATTCATATCTTTATTTTTAATAAGCATTGCTTAAAAATGAGGCCACAGTAGTGTTAATATAATGTTAATTAATATTGTTTTTATATCCTATTGTTGAGCTTGTATATCTTGAATAAAGCCATCAAAACCCTTTAACATTGTGTTGCAGTTGTATCAAAATAACTGCTGAAAATGCGGTTTGTTTTTTAAACTGTATGCAGACAAAATAAAAATGTTTGGAATTACAAATGTGTTAACATTTTTTAATGTTATTTATGTCTGTTGAGCAAGTGACAAAATGACACACATGCTCCTTGTGTACATTTTTATTTTATTTAAAAAAGAAAAGAAATGTAATACAAGCTTGACACAATCTTATTTAACATAAAATAGGTAGATCCGTGTCAACTGATGAAAATCAAATGGTAATCAAATAGTCAAAATAATATTGACTATTATTAGAGTACTGTTTGTAAAATGATACATTCTCTTTAGTAACATGTCTTTATACATTGAATAAATATGTCCTTCATATTTAGATTTAAAGCTCTTCAAATATTTTCTTCTTTAGATATTTTTTCCAAGCTTCCTCTGTTGAGAGCTCCATGGAGTCCCATTCAAAGTGAGGGATCTGTGGAAACAACACACTAATTAATCATTTCACTGTTTAATGTAAAATACCACTGTAATGTAAAATGTAGAATTACTACTTTAAACAATGGTCTCTAACCTGAACAACATGGTAACCCAGTATTTCCAGGTGTCTTTTCATCATCATGCTTTCTCCTTGCATATGATGCGTGTTTTTGCAAAAGGACTTTGAATTAAGAAAATACACAGCAACTCTGAGAGAAACAAAATGTCAAACATATTTAATCAGTTGAAAAAGGCTCTATCAGTAGAGAGCTGGAGTTTTAAAGGTTTTGAAGGTGTTTCTACCGTTGTGCTCCAGGCGGGAGTTCATTCCAGATGTTTTCCAGTGAGTTGTTCCTCCAGTCAACATTTTCTCTTTGTGAGGTCTGGAAGAGTTTTGTACCGTTGTAGGCCAGCGGCTTTAAGTGTTTGTCCAGTATGAATTCAAAGTCTGAAAATACATAGAAAACCTTGTCAGACAGTTAAATAACAGTTAAATAAGTAGAGATGTACAATACCACTGATTTCCTTTCTACTCTGGTGCCACATAAAGTCTATACACAATACTTGTACTTATTCTTGAAAAGTAAATCGTTAAAAAATATATATGCAAGTGAGATTAAAATATATGTTGCAAATAAACTACAAAATTAAAATGAATACAATTTAAATGTATGCATTAAAGTGTATTTTATTTGACTGATATGGTGGTACCAGTAACATAGTTCTCTTTCACCTCAGCTTTATATACTCTAGCTATTACTTTTTTTTCATGACTTCTGCCATAACCAGTTTAATTTATTTTGTTGTTATACTTACTCATATCAGTTTATATAAAATGGCATTCTGGTGAATCTGTATCAACATCAACACACACTGAAGTCTAGATGTCTTTATAGAGCCTTTGCTTTTATGTGACTTTAATAGGCGGAAGGAAAAGTAGTTCCAAACCACCTGTTATGTAGCAGAGGTACTGGAGATAGTGGAGTGACTGTACTGTATTTTCTCTTGACAATAAATCACAAAATTAGCCCAAATAACTGACTTTAGATGTCAACCATTAATTATGAGAATCGCTCTGAATGTTGAGATCATAAGCAACAATATTAAGTATCCTGCCACACAGTAGAACCTGGGTGAAAACACCAAAAAATTTTAAACTTTTTTTTCCACTAATGCAAACATTTTAGAATTTTATTCAAGTTGCTTTTGACTTCATGAGATGAAGACAAAATATGCTTAAAAAAATAATTATTTACAGAAACTATAACGCATATATTACTGAAGGAACACATTGTGGTAAATGGAGAATAAATTTCAAAGTTATCCAAAATCCAGGATCATCACCAAAATCTAATCATTTGTTCCTTCGACACCCCCAACATCAGGAAATTTTCATCAAGATCCGTCCATAACTTTTTGAGTTATCTTGCTAACTAACAGACAGACAGACAAACTGGCAAAAACATAACCTCCTTGGCAGAGGTAATTAATATATTACATGTACCCCTTGTTGTAATAGTTTGTAATTTTGGTTGAATAATAAAAGTCATCTTTAACTTTCTGTTGTAGACATTTTTGGTGTTTTGAGATAGCAACACCTCTATTAACTGATTTAATTCTATATATAGCTGAGCCCTAATAGGGACTGAGAGTTTAATAGTATTTAATAGTTCTATTATGTGATTTGTGAGCAGGTCACATTTTTAGGACAGAGGTAACACTCTTTTAAACAGATAAACATCCAGACTTATCCCATTAGAAGTTTCCCCATATAGTGTTTTGTTGTGCAACACTGTACATTAAAGCATTTTGGAAATCCTATTGTAAAGACTATAATCAATTGGATGGAAATGACATAAATGACCTTCGTACTCACCTACAGTATAAAAATATGGGGTGACAACTGATCGCCGGACACAGTTCTTACCACCAAGAACTTCACTGAGCATTTTAGCGATAGGGAGCAGCGTAGACCTTCTGCTACTGGTCTCTGAAAATGATTTTAGAGACCGTGGCATAAGGTTGTAGAAATGTTGCCTTTAAAGTTACAAAAACAGGTGAATGTCAAAGAATCGAATTACCACTCTTTTGCTGTTTCTGACAGTAACGGTTATGAAACCAGGGCACTCGAGACTCGGGACATTCAAGATACACAGCACGATTGAGCATCATGAGGCACCGTCGAATCCGGAAGTTGAGGGGTTTAGGCAGCACTGTAAGAATTAACATGAAGAGTTACACATGAGTAAGAATGAGTCAAGGGTAACTAATACAATATTAATTTTATCAAATAGGGAATATACTTTGTAACTGGACATCTAATTTCCCCAAAAAGTTGATGCTGAAAATCTCTTTGATAAGTTCCTCAGGAAAGCGACCAGCCAATGCCAAGCAGTAACCCAGAAGAACGAGTATATGTGGGTCAAATGATCCTTTAAAGTATAAAGCACTACATGTTAGTGAAAGTTAAGTAATTTTTTTTTAATCCTGTAAATTTACAATCAACTTACCAATATGAGGAGTGAAGTGTTGTATACAGACATCAAACACCTCACCCCCTTTTACAGGATCATAATTTAAGACAGAGAAAGGCAGCAGGATGGGATACATTGAAGAATAGTGAATCTGCAAAATAATGCAGGATATGCAGTGAATATACGGTTGTATATTAAATATACAACATGTTGTGATATCTATTAAAGCACCTTGTCAATGTCTCTGATGGTCACATTGGCAATATGCTCCATCAAAGGAGGGCAAAGGTATTTATACTTGGTTAAGACCGAGGCTAGATCAGTCACATTGCTCCCATTTAGCTGATCCATCATCCTCTGAAGAGTAATAATTGTATCTTTGAGCAGTATTTGCTCAAACCACTCCCCTGAAACGTTCTTGAGCTCTTCAAGCAACAAGTCCAGACGATCAGCTGTTCGCAGTTTCTTGTGTCCACAGCGATTCAGGTTTTGCAGCAAGTGGGCGTACTTACTGGGAGTGTTGTGGTGGTACGAGGGGTCATTTTGCACCAATTTGGCAACCACAAAAGAGATGCTGTTGAGCTCACAGAGGCTGCTTTGGGACACCACAGAGTCGAGCCGGGAGATCCCACCATGATCCAGTTGTGGGCAAGACAGGAGAATCAAACCACGAGCCGACGTGATCACGTCATCAGGGAATATACTGTGCAGCAAAAAGCTGAAAGAAGAAAAGGAACCATTCCATATTTTACCAAGAAAGTATCAGAATTAATAAAACCAAAGACTAACGGTTAAAGTTATAGCTGTCATTTAAAAAAAATCTATTGGGTTCTCCTCCAAAGTGAAAAATTAATGGTTAAAAATAATACAATGGATTTGCACATACAACCTTTTAATCAGAAATATTATAATACTTTCATCCCACCCTTTTCAGCCTCTATAAATTAAGACATTTCTTATAATATCTGAAACGTCATGAAAATTAGACTATTACTAGTCTTGTCCTAAACAATTAAAGGTTTATGCACATATGCAGATGTACTACTAAACAGAACTAAACCAACAGACTAAATGGAGAACCTAGGCATGCAAGACTACATACATATAAAGTGTGACTGTAGCTTAATCGGTAGAGCGTGTTGTACTATGACTGAAGGGTCAGTGGTTTAAATACCAGTTCTGGTTGGCCACATGTCAAAAGCCCCTTAGGCAAAACACTGAACCCTGAATTGCTTTTAGTCGGTCTGATAACAATCACCGAATGGTGTGTGAATTTGAGACCTAGGAAATTTTAAGCCTTCATGATGCTCAAAGTGGAAAAGCGTGATATAAGTGGAGACCATTTACAACACTATTATTTAAAATACTCTAACGTCAATGAACACTTACTTGGTCAACATTTTTCTGAGTTTGGTGAAAAATTCAGGATTTTGGTATTTTAACAGCAAGAATGCTTGGACAGTTCGGCCCACGTCCACTGGTCTGTAGAGATGCATTTGTCTTTGGATCACTGATGCCATTCTGGAAAATTATATAATCATAATTACTTTTGGTATTACTAAATCTAAATAGGGGCCAGATGATGCAGATATAATACTTACTTGTTTATTAGGCTCCAGTTTCTGCTCTGAATCTCTGTAAGTGCTTTGATCACAGCAAGAGCCTGGTATTTATTGAACTCATCTGCGAACACAAGGGCAGTGTTTTCCAACCTAAAGATAAAAAAAAACTAATGAACTTGAAGATAAGTGAAAGGCCTTTCATTTTCATCATAGAACTAGACAACTAACTTGTTTCTTATCTCCTGTTTGGCTATGGGAGCCAAAAGGACAAACAGATCGGTGAAGGCACAGCAATCAGTGCTTGAGTCAATCAGTTCTATTAGCCTCTGTTTTATGCTGATACTGAAGTCAAAATTGTAAAACAGCAAGGTCTGATAGAGGTTCATGATGATGATGATATTCTTTGAGCTCATCCTTGGAATTCTGGACAACAGCATCTGATTGCATTTATGCAGCACAGGCTGGTGGTTGTATTTGGTATTACGAAGGAACTGCACCACTCTCCGAAGAATGTTGAACTCTGTGGGATCTATGTTGTCAAGAAGTTTGTCTGCCTTGTTAATGAGGGCATCTCTGAGACGTGGAGATACCAGGGAGGACACGCTGATCATCAGGACTGTTAAAATCCTAGGGAAACATGGCGAGGGAGCTGATTAAATACACAATATGAAACATCAATTTCTTTTTGTGAAATACAATTCGTCTGTGTTATGACTGACCTGGGATCATTAATAGTTGACAAGTTCTCATCCAGAATTGCTGTAATGTGACCCATCAGAGGACTGTTCTGAAGTTGTAGGTCACCAAGAGAACTTGCAAACTTGGAAAGACATGCCATTGACAAGCTGGAAATATCCACAACAGTGAAACATCCCATTACATGAGTAGTCAACTTGGGAATTATCTAGTTCATAGAAATACAAAATTATGTAATAATTTTGCTAGGATTTTTACACTTTATTCTGATAGTAGCTAAAGTGAAGCAGAAGTTAGGGGATGAACAACACATATTGTACATAGAACAAGATTTTATTTTACACACAGACTAGTTTTATTTTAAAGTTGTTTCTTAAGGAAACTGTAAATATTTACTGTTATTCTAATCTTTTACAACTGATAAATTAAATGTTGATTGTTGTTGTATTTATCACCCACACAAAGGAACACACTCATGATACGAGAGATATAAGAAAAGCTATACCCTACAAATCTTTAAAAATATGATGATCATTTATATTGGTAAAGTTATTTCAATGTTTTAATGTGTAATATTTAAGTATCTCATGACCTAAAGCGTCTTCTGCCCTCTGTAAGTGTTCATAAGACATTTTGGACTTTGGAAAATTGAAAAATTATAGAACATAATACCCATCTAGTCGTAGCCAAGCTTCTGAAATGAGTTGCTGAATAAGAGAGTCATGTTGATCCACCTCAAGTCTAACAGAAAGGTAGAAATGTTGCAGTAAGTGTTTAACATTTAAATACAATTTAACATTCACTCTTTCTGTATCTGTTTGTACCTGATGAAAGTGTAAAGCATGTTAACCAACATAGAATTATCCATAAGAGCAATTTTGTTTTCTGCCAAAACACGGAGGGTCAAGAACTGAGGGTGACTTCTGATGAGGTCAGTAGTCCGATGCAGATCTGGCTTTTCCTTCTGAAACTCCCACAGAATCTCCACAGCCCTACTAACATGGTTCACTGTGAGCTTGGTCTTATACTTCCCCACCACATCAAAAACATGATCTTCGGCAGTGCAAACCCGCAGCTGCTCTAGAATCTGGTCTCTGTTCACCATCACCCCATGCAATAGCCTACGAAGGCATGGGGTACCACACCGAAGTCGAAACATCATTAAGTGAATTAGTCCACAGTCTTCGTTGCACTAGTTCAGCTGTCCACTTCAATGCCAAACCCACAAATGAATTCAACCAACAGGTATCATCTTCAAGTTAGTTTGTTGACAGTGAATGTCCAGAAGATATGTATGGATCTGTGTCAAAATATAAGAATATACACACGTTAAGAAACAATACTATTAGCTGTAAATATGTAATATGCTCTTCTAAACCTAGACTTTATTTTTAATGCTGAAACTGAAATTCAACCAGGGTGGGATGAAAAAAGGCCTTTTCTATTATATTACAGATTACTTTATCATGATTATACTGATTTTGTACGGAAGCTACTGCATTACTGTATATACTGCTGTATATAAAAATGTTCAGGTTTCACATGTCGACCCCGAGATCAATGGGTCCATCACATAAAACCACCCAGAAAATCTCGCTCAGAAGTAAACGGATGACATTCCCCCCTTAGACCCTATGTTCAGATACCATTATAGCTAATACTTTATTCACGTGGGTACACAAATACTTACCTAAAACGACGTAGACATACCCCCCACACACACACAAAGTATCCTAATCGCTAGTGAGACTTATGCAAGTTAAAGGCACTTTTTTGAAAAACTCGTTGAAAGTCAAAATTAGCTAGCATGTGCGCCGCGCTTCCGTAGATAGTGACGCAATAGAGACTAGTTAGTACGCCCCGGGTTTTGGCTTTCAGGCAAAAGCCCATACACAAGTCTTGTCGATTTAAGGGTCGACGGATTTCTCAATACAGTAACTATTTAACACTTATCATCAGCGAATTGTTGTCACTCTGTTGGTTACATTTCTTTTAATATGTTATAATTACATTTTGTCTATATAGTTTTAATTTATTTTACTGTATATCGTGGTTGCATCTATGAATGAAGTGTATTAATTTCCAAGAACGTCAAATAAAATGTGAAATATGCATCTATAGTTGATAGTTTTGTTATTAGAGAACAAACATTCAATGACAGTTATGATGTTTCGGGAGAACGTTGTACCTGAAAAACATATTAGGAGTAGGAAAATGCCCACTTTTCCCTCCTACTTGCCCCGCTGCGTTCACTGGCGCACGGTCTGCAAGTACATTGACGTCTCTGCCGCGCCATCTTTAGAAAACATAGAGCTGGACACTGAATGAAACTTAATTTTAGCCGTTTCTAAATACTGCTCACTGCATGGAGTGATATCCCATTTTCTCCAGGTGACTTAACTCCACATTATTGTTATATCAAACGATGCGCGTGTGGGTTACACGTAAAAGGGGAAGAGTTATAACATGTAGACAGAAAAAGAACCCTTGTAATGTTTCGCTCTTTGCTAATGCTAACGCCAGGCCTAGCCGTTAACCTAGATGGGAGGATAATTTGGTGACCCTGGTGTAAACGTGACGTTACTTGGGACATTTTACACAAGGGGCGACATTTGCGGAAAATATATAGAGAAGCCTAAACATGTATATTTTTCGACCAGTCAATAAGCTCTAAAATGCGTCGCGGGTAGCTCATGTTAGCTCAATAGTTAAGAACACAAGCTAGCCTAGTTTTGTTCGCTCTTTACTTCTGTCGCAGTTTTAATTATTTTTTATTCTCATTATTTAGCTACATAAAGCGAGAGCTCAGTAGCTATTTACAGGAAACACTGATCTTTTTTGCAACTGGTTTTAGTAGCATTTAAATAAGTTATTTGGCCGGGCAGACCGGTGTGCGGTTTCGGGTGCTAAATTATACGCTATTGTGAAGTTGTTAATCAACGTGGCCAATTAACTTGTTTCACTTTTGTATTGTGTGTTTATCGTCTTCAGGTACTTGATCAGTAGAGGAGGGGATAATGGGGATAAAGGTGCAGCGCCCTCGGTGCTTCCTGGACATTGGAATTGGAAATGTGCTCAGTAAGAACGGAACTTAGACTTCCTAAACATTTAAAACATAGACTACATGATCACAAAACTTAACTGCAATGCAAGTTACACTGCTATTAAGTTTATAGTGTGTTTATGTGATACAAGCAAAAGCCCATATCGCGATAATAGTTCACTTCATCTGAAGAGGATTTATATTACCATTTAGTTTTTTTAAAACTAATTTTGTGAATGATTTCTTCAAAATGACTATGTACTAGACTAATAGCTATTTTATTTAGGAAATTTGTATCAAGCACAGTAATAAAATACGAATATATAAACCAGAGAATTATAATTGGTTGTACATAGGGCTGCTCAGTGTTAATTAATAGTATAAATGTTGATTTTGTAAAATGCACAAGTGGCTGGTCAATTTAAAAAAGTTAATGAAAATGACTTTCATTTTCTTTATTTTATATAGTACATTTCTCTTTTCATAGACAGACTGATCCTTTTGACTTTTGGTCCTTTGAAATTTAATCCATTGCATGACTTTGCATTGTGCAACTCAAGTACACAAAATTAATATAAACATATGTACACGCCAATCAGTATTTGTAGAGCCCTTTACAAGACTTAGTGACTAAAGTGCTCACCAATGAACTCAAATAATATAAAAATCAAAAATTGTATAAAAGATAATATAAATAAAATACAATAAACACAAACATAAGTAATGTGTCGCAGCATGACTGAGTGTAAAAAGCCAGTTTGAACAAGTTTTAAGCCTAGATTTAAAAAGGCCAAACATGGTCAGAAATGTCAAGTAAACCTATTTAAAAGTAGAAATGGATTCAAGATGTCTTTATTGTCACTGAGCATTTGCATGTCAGTGAAATTTTCAGTGCAACCCCCGTGTAAAAGATAACAAAATAGCAAACAAGATAAACCAACTGGCATGCAATAAAAACAGAATAGAATAAGATAAAATAAATAGAATTATGTGCAAATACAGTGGAATAGGAGGAGAAAATATACATGTCTGTATGTGTATTTGTAATATAGTGGAAAACAAACTGAATACAGGCTGGTTAGAATCTTTCTGTTCCGCCATATGTTCATTCTCAAAATTAGTTTGTTCTCGCTTCATGCTGATTTTCTGCTTTCATCCAAATGAAAATCGATATATATAAAGGGTGTGATTTCTGATACAATTCCCAAATTAAAATGAGCAATTGGCATCATAAAATGTGTATTGTGTAATGCGTAGCTTTAGTGTTTATAGAATAGAAATACTTTAATAATCCCACAACTGGGAAATTGTTTAAATTGGTATATGTAATTGAAGTGTAATTAATTGTAATTCATTGCCTTCACAAGTTAAAGTCTCTAAAGTGATCATGCAAAGTTGAATAATCTGATGTTATTTTAATAAAGTGTATTACGACTGGTGGTATTTATTGAAAGGCTGTTGTGTCAGACTGTAGTTAGTGTCACAACACAACTAACTGATATTAACTCTGTTCTTCTACTTACACTGCTTTTTCCTCAGTCGGTAGAGTTGTTGTGGAATTGTTTTCAGATATGTGCCCCAAAACATGTGAAAACTTCAGATGCCTTTGCACAGGTGAATACTAATTTCCTTATTTAGACTATGCCAGCCAACTGATACATTTGACACTGTTTAATATCAATAACTGCTGTATTGTACAGGTGAAAAAGGCATCGGTAAAGGAACTCAGAAACCTCTGCACTACAAAGGATGCCTGTTTCATCGAATTGTTAAAGACTTCATGATTCAAGGAGGTGACTTCAGTGAAGGTGAGTCTAAAAGCTGAAGGATAGCTAAGATTAAAACATGAATAATGTATTAATAGTTTTGTTGAATGCCAAGTATTCATGGAATGTAATAGAAAAGTGATGCCCGTCTTTTTTACTTATCTTATGTATGTTCATGTCAGTGTTGAGCTGATGAGATAGTATAAGTAATGCCTTAAAAGTTTTTGAGGTTTTTTGTTTGTTTGTTTGTTTTTTGCTGTATAAGCTATTTTGCTTTTTTTTTTTTTCTCAACATTGTAGGCAATGGAAGAGGAGGTGAATCAATCTATGGAGGCTTTTTTGAAGGTAAAAGAAGCCACAGTCACAGCTCTCAGTTGTTATCCAAACCAGCATTGGCTTCAAGATGGCAGTACAATCTTATCCTTTTCTCCCAGATGAAAGTTTTGCGGTTAAACACAACAAGGAGTACCTGCTTTCGATGGCCAACAGGGGCAAAGATACTAATGGATCACAGTTTTTCATGTAAGCATCGTATATATATATATATATATATATATATATATATATATATCCTCTGTACTACCAGTATATTGGGCTCAAATTAATCAGTATTGTTAGCTTAAACTATTGTTTTTGTTTTTTTTTCTTTTCACCAATCCTGTATCCTAACACTACAGAACTACAAAACCCTCACCACATCTGGATGGGTAAGCACTGCCTGACTTATATATTCATTCAATTGCATATGCCACATTTTACATTATATATTTTATATGAAATATTGTATCTATAGCTAAACGTTGCTGCTTTTATTTTAGTGTCCATGTGGTTTTTGGGCATGTGATCTCTGGTCAAGAGGTCGTTCAAACTATGGAAAACCAGAAAACAGATCATAACAGCAAGCCATATGCTGATGTGAAAGTTTTAAACTGTGGAGAACTTGTCCCTAAATCAAAAGGTTTGTTTTTTCATAATTTTTAAAGGAGTTCAAATATTGTATGCTTTTGATCTGAGTAGGCAGTGTGTAGATTTTGTCATGCAGTGCTTTTAACAGACCATGTATACATTTGCAGTAAAAAAAGATGGAAAAAAGAAAGAGAAGGCCTCGTCCAGTTCCAGCAGTAGTTCCAGTGAGTCTGAGAGCTCTTCAGAATCATCCTCTGAATCTGAAAAATCTGAGAAAGAATCTAAGAAGCGGAAAAAGAAGGCAAAAAAGCAAAAGAAACTGAAGAAGAAGGAAAAGAAAGAAAAGTACTAAATTCAGATTCACTCATGAGTTACCGTCATTAGTGTGAACAGAGTATTCTGTATTCTAAACCATAATGTCTATTTAGGTTAGAGACAACAGAGACTGTGGAAGTGAAAGAAGAAGAAAAAAAAGAGGAGGAGGATCTGGTGACATCTACTGTGCGTCCTGAAGAAATCCCACCCATCCCTGAAAACAGATTCCTCATGAGGAGAAGCCCCCAGTCTGTCCAAAAGTTAAAAGAAGAGCCTAAAAAGGACCTGCGAAATAAAGATGAAAGGCAAAGAGAAAGGTTGGTCTTCTTGGAGAGCTTTGTCTTACGTCGTCGTAGTTACTTTAATTTTGTTTTGCAAATGTCTGTTGGTTTCTATATCTGTTTTCTTCACAGCACTGGATTACCGTATAATTCTCAATCAACATATCAAAGAAGACTGGTGATGACACGATCTGGAAGGAAAATAAAAGGCAGGGGTCCGAGGGTAGGTGCACACCAACAGCTCAGAACATTGTCTATATTACAAAAGCCAAGTGGTTCCTGTGTGCATGCGAGTCCAGGGGTTCACACAAAATCCAGAAAGAGCTGACTGCTGCACTTTGGCATAGTTGTGTATTTTTAGTCAAGGGCAAGACTAGCAAAACCAGAAAGGTAATAGTACCACTATTTTGGAAGATAATAGGAATTTTGGAATACAATAGCCTTAGAGTTGCATTGCTATGGCCAGAATGCTTTGGTAGTGAGTGCTGGGCAAATACACTATAACCTGCACAGCATCAAACCCTGGTCCCCCCCCCCCTAGATGCTTTAGTGGTTTCACACACCTGATTCAAATGATCAGCATATCATCAAACTTTACAGAAGACTGATAATGACCATGAGGTGTGTTGGAAGTGGGATAAATCTAAAACATGCAGGGTAGGGACCCTCAAGGACCAGAGTTGGTCACCCCTGGCATAAAAATGACCACATCTAGGATGGATTTTTTTGGTGTTTTGGTGTTTGATGGTGTTTTTTTCAGACAGGCTTCTATTAATTTGCACTGAATATTGACCAGAAAGCCAGTTAATATAGTGAAATAAAGTTCTTTTAACAGGTTTGTTTAGTAATAAGGTCCAGTTTGTTGTATGTTGTCCTGAGTATTATACAGCTACTTACCAAAGAAATCATTAGTTTGTCAAAAATGTTAATGCAAAATTATTTACATTTTTAAAGATTTTTCTTCTGTTAAATAAAATAGTCTATTAACTCCATACAGCTATTGTTGACAATTGAGATCAGACAGTTCACCAGAGCTGTGTCAGAGGTTAACAGCCAAATGTTGTGTATCATTGGTTTATCTAAGCTTATTAGTTCCATTTGAGGGGGTGAATGTCATGGCTGCTTAATGCTCAGTGTTTGTGTATAAGATGGAGTGAACAAATTATGTCTCATCTGCCTTTTCCAGCGATATCGGACTCCCTCACGTTCTCGTTCAAGGTCTCGGGATCGTTTTTGGCGCAGTGAAACTCCTCCTCACTGGCGTCAGGAGATGCAGCGACAGAGGATGAGAGCCGTCACTGGAGAGCGCTGGATTAAGGGTGACAGGTAATGATACCCTCACTATTTACAGCATTACCTATATGTCAGCACCAAGGAAAAGCAGCACTTTACACTTAAATCAACAGCAGGGAACAAATAAATTACTTTAACTTAAATTATATGCAAACTGCAATTAAGATACACAGTTGTTAGGCTAAATTCAGCTGTACAAACTTCAAACTTACTCCCTCAATGTGTCACAAACAGGAAATCATGTATTGCAAGCCTTTATAAGGTAGTGTGCTTGAAATAACATGCACAGATCATGTGTTTTTAGGGGGTCATATTTTAGTAAACCCATTTTTATTAGTCTTTGGTACATTTGTGTGTTTGGATCCTAATAGCATAAAAAGTTTGAATTAGAACCCTCCAAATGTTGCAGAACTATCTTTATATTAATTCCATAAAAAATTTAGTGGATTTCTACAACCTGTTTCAAGTCCATCTTCATTTTTTTTACATTTTATAATTGGTTATGTCATGACATTTGCACATATCAGGTCAACACTTGTGATGAATTGTAGTAAAAGCAGCGATTGTAGTAAAAATTTAAAATATGTCTAAACTTCAAGTTGATTACATAAAATGTTCAGTTGTCGGTTGAGTAACTCAAATTGCTGAACAGGACTGAAAGAATGGACAACAACTTGGAGGGGCGGGGGTACAAATTGGATCATTTGGATTTAAAGGGCCAATGCTCAAATCAACATTTTTGGTGTCATTACATTATAAGATGGACTTGTGGAGTTTAATTAAGGAAGATTTCAGACCCAAGTATGTCATTCAAAGTTTATGTAAACTGTGGGAAAATGTTTCAAAATACATAATTTGGTAAAAAATAAATAAATAAATAAATCCCCCCCTTTAATTTGTGTTTTCATCAGTTGTATCACAAATAGACTAGTGAAATGTGAAATCTGCCAAAAATCAGAGTAAAACAAACTTGACTGGAAAATATAATGCACATTTAGCAAGTTATAACTAAACCAGTTGGCAAATTTAATGTAGATAGCACCACAACATTCATTTCTATAACTGCTACATCACCTATATAAGGGGTGCCCGATCCTGGTCCTCAAGATCTATTATCCAGTATGTTTTAGATGTTTCCCTCTTCCAACATAACCTGCCTTGCGTCATTGGGCTGCGTTCCGCTGGGCTCGTGCAACCATCTGAGTATCGTGCAGTTCGGGCTTTCTGAACAATGAAGGAGCCAATCAGTGTCGCTGGGAAACAGCGCGTCAGTCAAGATGATGGACACATTCTTCATCTAATCACATGCAAGGATTTTAGATAAGGCCCCTCCTTTGAAAATGCACTTTTTGTGGAAGGGTCCCAGATGGTATCGTGAGATACCATGTGGTGACAGTCAGGTTACTTCCAACACACCCGATTCAAAGAATTTGCCTATCATAAAATGTTGCAGACGACTGATAATGACCGTCAGTGTGCATCTAAAACATGCAGGATAGTAGCTGTCAGGGACCAGTATTGGACACCCCTGATCTATAGGTTATAGGATCACAGGGGGCTGGAGTCTGTCCCAGCTGACATGTGAAAACGGAGTACATGCTGGAGGTGTCACTAATTTATCAGATGACTGATTGTATAGAGACAAACCATTTGATGTCACGTAAACACATATGGGCAACTTGAGCAAATCATTTAACATTAAGGTGCATGTCAGTAGGAAGTTTGATTAGTAAAATGGAAGTAGTTGTATAAAACATGCTGTAGCTCCACCCAGAAATGGTGTGGAAATGGTGGTGTAATCAGATGTTTTATTCACAGAAACCACAATCCTGAACATACTGCCCAGTTAACATTTTACTATAGTTGAAAATGTCAGACTGAATAATGGAGCTTGGAGTAAAGTACATCAGATGGTACAGTAAAACAGTACTGGTTCATTTTTTCCCTCTCCTTTATTTACCTGTTTTTCCTCATAAAGAAATTGTCAGTAATTAATATAGACTGAAGTGAAAACTTAATTATGATGTATTTTTAATTTGTTTTACCCCAACCTAATCAGTGTATTCTCCCATATTCTGAAAGGTGTTGAGAAGGACTGTTAAAAGCAGGAATGATGCCTTAAGCAGTTTGATAATACATTTCCTTCCTTAAAAATATTGAACTTTGTTGGGCGAATCTAGCATTTATAGTGTTGTATAGTAAAAGTTGAAAGGAGACACTTGATTATGAACTTTTTATTGTTCCTTTCAGGGGTGATATGAATGACAACAAGGTTGAGGCTCCAAGAAGAGAGAGGCGGTCCTCCAAGACAAAGCGCGAACACTCGGCCGAAGGTAAAAAAGACAAGAAAACAAGGTCTCATAGATCCAAAAGCAAGGATGATGAAGATAAGAACGAGAAGCATAGCAAACACAAGGCGAAGAAACGAGCTGAAAGCCGCAGTAAAAGCAGAGAAAAAAGGAGAAGGTCAGTAAGCAAAGAGAAGGGAAACAAGAGTCACAAAAGCGATGAGAGAAGAGGTCACTCCAGGAGCAAAGAGAAAGATGTGTCCCATAAAGAAAAGGAGTCTGAATCTGATCAGATTAAAGAGAAAACTAAACATGGTGAATCTGATAAAAAGCATAAAGATGATACAAAAGGAAGAAATGGTGAGAGAACTAGGACAAAGTCTCAAAGCAAGGACAGAACTACAAAAGATGGGCACAGATCGAGTAGCAGGAATAGGGATAGGGGTGGTCCTGCTGGATCTAAAGACAAAGAAGAACGGCGAGAAAAGGACCGGGATAGAGGCAGGGACCGAAGCAGGAGTCAGGAAAGACGACACAACAGTGAAAGGGAGAATAAGAGGCGAAGATCATCCAGGAGTAGAGACCGTCGAAGCAGAAGCCCAGACAGGAGTAAGACCAGAGAGTCGCACAGGAGCAGACACTCCAGAAGCAAGAGTAAGAAGAGAGACGGGAGCAAAGAGCGTCCTTCTCACAGGAAGGACAAAGACCGAGAACCTGCCAATCAAAAGAGAAGACGCAGCAACAGTTCTGATTCTGATAGAGACGAGAAAAGAAAGACTCGCAAGAGCCCCGATTCCAAACGGAGAAGTGCTAATCGTCCCTCTGAATCCAAAGACAGAAGAAGTCCAGCAAGACAGAGACCAGAAAGTACAAAAGGCCAAAACAGAAGTGGCAGCAAAAGGAATAAGTCCAGCTCCAGGTCTAGCTCTAGCTCTAGCTCTGACAGTGACTGAGCTGGAGGGGGCATTATAAAAGAACAGATTTGAGACTTTTCAAGTGTTTTGTACCCATTATTCATGTAGAATGAAGTATCTGCTTTCTGTTGACAGTCAAGTCCCACTGAGTGGGGACTGATTCTGTTCCCTTCTGACCCAAAAGAGATAAAAGTTTGCAGATGATTGAAACATTACATTTTGTAAAGATACATTTCCAACACTGTTTCAAAAACATACCATGGAACACCTGCAATAGGTACTATTTTAAATCAGAACTGTGAGTTTGACCCACCAGTTGTAGAGCAACAGGTTCGTGTTTCCAGCATGTACTACAGCGAATCAGGTTCACAGATTGGAACTAGAGGATTCCTTTAATTTTCCATGAGGTGTGGATTCAGTTTGGAGGTTGTACTTTTTCATTTAATTCTTTTGGTAAATTATGATTTGATTTTACAACAGCTCCAATTTCAGACAATTTGTTTAAAAAAGAAAGGGGGGGGTTAAACAGTTTTTTACTGCAAAAGAGATGCTTTTAAAGCCTTTCCCCAAGAATACATTTTCTACTGTCAATTTGTTTTATGCTATTTAACCCAGTTGGTTTGGGGAGAAAGATTGCCTTTAAGTTTGTCAAACTGTTGTAGTGACTGTAACTGCAACTGTCACAATTATACTTTGATGCATGTTTATCCCTGTCATTGTTAGATAACACATGGACATCCATGAGTTTTTTTTTTGTACATCCATGACCTTTTACTGTAATCCTGTTTGTAATTTTGAGATACCTCTGGTTTACATTTGAATGGGGAAAAATGTCATTGCCATGCTGTAAGTACAACATAAAATCAATTTGTATGATGTATTTTGTGCAAGTTGGTTTTAAGATGTCCACAGGACTTGCTGCATTGTAGATTGAATTAAAACATCTGGATATTACATTTTTAGTCATTGCTTTAATATTTCATAATTGCATTCACAAACTGGTCATGAATAGCATAGAAAATGATGACCTGTGATAACATTATTACAGGACTTAAATATACTCTGCACTGTTAACAGTTGCTTATTCTGAGATCAATGATGCTACCAGGCATGGGCAAACTATTCCATAAAGGGCTGGTGTGGCTGCAGGTTTTTGTTCCAACCAAGCAGCAGCACACCAGACTGGACTCAATTAATCAACTGATCTTAGTCTTCAGAGAGTTGATTGGTTAAACTGTATACTCTTGGTTGGTTGGAACAATAGCCTGCAGCCACACCGGCCCTTTGTGGAATAGTTTGGACATGCCTGGTGTATTTCCTTGTCAGCTGTACAATTTACATCATGCAGTGTTCTCTGCTGATGGTAGTTTAATTCTGTAAATGGATTAGAGTGAAACCCTCGGTTTGTCGTGTGGTGGGATTTTACTGCATGTCATTTAAAAAATAAATCCTTTTGATCTCAGCAGGAATCAAAATTCCAGGAAGGAATATTAAATAAATGTTACATTTAGACAACACAATTCTTCGATACTGTATATGCATTTATTTTTGCACCTGATTTTTGAAACCTAAAGTGATGTGATTTCATTTAAATACAGTAAAAGAAATGGGGACGGGGTTACCCATTAAATAATCACCCAAATACACATAGAAATCAAGGAGAAATGCTATAGTTTGTCATTTGTTTATTACTGTTACTTGAGGTCACAATCCAGTGATGAACTCCTTCAGCTGCATGTCTGTTCAGCCCCTCTTCCTAAAAGGTAATAGGTTATACAAAACTGGTGACAGATTTAATCATGAAATGTCTGAATCTGATTCAGTGTGATCCAATTTAAACAGCTAGGCCAAATCATTTTAGACACAGGCCATTCAAAAGACATTTGTTTCTAAATCTAAGTCTGCATAAAAAAGGAAATCTAGGAATATGCAATGTAAAGAAGGTGTGTATCAGGTGATTTCTATTAATGACTGGCTCTTTCAATAACATCCAGTTTCTCAGTTGATTGCCAAATTATATTTCCAGTAAAAAAAAATTCATAACAGTATTTGTCATTTCCTTATGCATCAAACAGTGATTAAAGACAAATGAAAGACAATGTCTACATGAGCTGAAGTTTTTAATTTAGGTTCCAGTCCAATAAAAGGTGGTGTTAGGATTAAATACTTTGTTAAATACACCAGTGTTGCGCTTCATCTGGATTTGACCAACCACCAGTGAAAGATCTGAATGTTTGAGACACATCTCTGATACAAACCGTCTAAGTCAAAGGTGTCAAATATGTGACTCGCGGGCCAAAACCGGTCCATCAGAGGGTCTAATCCAGCCCACACGATGAGTGAAGCATGTACAGCCGAGTTTGATCTCAAGTGGGCCTGATCAGTAAAATAACGTTTATTTCTGAATGATGATGCTATCATTAAAAATTGTCAGTATATAAAACCATGAACAGATTGAACATTTTTAAGACATGTGTAATTTTAATGTGTTTTGTAGATCCACTGTGCTGTGACATGTAAGTTCTAATGTGCACTGTGTAAATAAGAAGCTGAGGCACAATATTGTTGAACTTGCACTTTGAATTTTGCAGTAAAATGAGAAACATTGGCAGTTATTTATGGGTTATTATGCCGTTATTTTACTAGTCTAGCCCACCTGAGATCAAATTAGACTGTATGTGACCCCTGAACTAAAGTAAGTTTGACACCTCTGTTCTAAGTCATTCATGTTCCTTCATTTCTTGCCTTTGAGTTTTCTTTACAGCCTTTTTAGCTTATTACATAATAAAAAATGAATGATAGTAAATGTAAAACTAACCAATCACCATGTAAATCCAAGCCTCCTTTTTGCCTCCTGAATATCTACAGGC
Organism: Siphamia tubifer; assembly: GCA_020466265.1. Classification (NCBI taxonomy): domain Eukaryota; kingdom Metazoa; phylum Chordata; class Actinopteri; order Kurtiformes; family Apogonidae; genus Siphamia; species Siphamia tubifer. Next base: position 37,611,145 of record CM035803.1, on the reverse strand, counting down.
TCGTTAAGCTTTTTAACATTCTGTGTGGCAGCAGAGGCATATGTGGGCATTTGTACACCGGTGTTGTCCTGAACGATAAAACTTGGCCTGACTCCGCCAAAAACAGGACCAAGCCCTCCTCCGATTCCCTCCCTTGCTGCTTTGTAAAGTGGGAAGACATTTCTCTGAGCTTGTGCTGCTGCATTGATGACATGCCTCGAATACAGTTGAAATTGGTTTTCTTCTTCAGCGATGATCTGTGCGTTCTTTGCTTCAAACTCATGCTCATCTCGCCTCTGCTGCTGCTGTCTGGCATATTTTTTAACCTGGATGTTGAAAATGAAGGATAATGGTCAAGCATGTTATCACTACAGCCACACACTTGTTAATATTGTTTGTAAATATAGTGCAATTCACCATTTGTGTAGCGTTGAAGTCTTGTACTTTCCTTTCCTCTTCTCTGTTCTTCTGAGCTTTCTGTTGCTGTTTTTCTGTGAATATTCTGTCAGCCTCTTTCTTGGCCTGAAGCGTCTCTCTGGCATTCTGTTGCCTGGTTTTCTCATTTCCCTCCTTTTCTTGTCTCTGAAAAAACACAACTTTATGTTAAGGGTTGACTTAGGTACAGCAACAACAGGAGCCAAAAGGTTTATTTCACTTTCTTAATGTTGTTGTCTCTGAATAGAAACAAGGTAAACCACAAAAGAAGATTTTTGAATGAACTAGTTTAACCTATAAAGACCCTGTGCTACATTTGTGGTAGTTCCCAAATGAATTGTTCCCTCAAATTAACCTTTCTTAAATGATTTATCATTATTTATTAAAATACGATCCCCTATGTTTTGCATTTTTTTCAGTGTAAATAATATATATATATATATATAAAATCTCCCGTCTGAATTTACTGATCATGAAGATGTTCAAAATGAGCTTAGATTCAAGTTGAGGGTTATTTATCAAGAGACAGAAAACTGAAGAAAGAGTGACTTTTATAGCAAATATATCAGTAACTGAATGTAAAACCATGTGTTTCCATCCACTCTCATCAATTTTTATCAGGTTTTGCTGTGAATCATTGTTGTAGAAGATGGTGGTGTGTCTACATTCATAACAGAGCCTCTGAATGTTATATCTGATGACCATGAAAAGATGAGAAACTGTATTTTACATTAACTATTTACATGTATTGATAAAATTAGTAGATGAACAGGTATTAAACATTTTAGATTTTTAATGCTTTTGGTCACTAGTGGATGTTTGGCTCTTTATGGGTTCAGAAAGATCTGATGCTTTAGTAAATCACTGTTGTGCCTCCAGACTCAATATCTGATGTTGTTACCATGGTTTCTCTGTGTGCCATGATCGATGCCAGCATGGCAGCCTTCTGCTCTTCCTTGTCTCTCTGCAGCTTTGCCTGCTTTGCTTCCCTCTCAGCAACAGCTCTTGCGATTCTCTGCTCATCACTCTCAGTTTGCTGCTGTTGAGTGACCATCAGTTTATCTATGATCCTCTCTCTGCACATCTGGGACTCTCTGAAGAATAGAAATAACTTTAAGGTAGGGCTGTCAAATACACGGTCCACCAAAGGATCCAATCTGACTCATATGATGAATTAGTGAAATGCAGAAAGATACAGAATATGTTAACAGTAAAGGTTGTCAAATTAATTTGAAGTCAGGGACCAGATACAGACAAATACAACTTTTTTCCTAGTTGTTTTTTTTTTCATTGTAAAAAAGTTAAATGACATGAAAATCTTTACATTATTTTACAAAGTATCCTTCATATAAAATGTGAATAACCTGAATAAATATGAGAAAAGTGAGTGAAAGTTTGACAATATTCTGCCTGTTGCTAAATGTTTAAACTTGTGTATGTCCACTGTGATCTGTAAGTTGGAATGTACATGTGCAAACGATGAGATAAGATTTGCCTTTATTTGTTTCGCAAGGAGAAATTCCATGTATAAGATATTATTCCTCAGAACCTGAGGCATAATATTGTTGAAACATGTAACTCTGAGGCAAAGACTTGAATCATGGAGAGTATTTAAGGATAATAATTAAATAAAAATCACATCACATTTGCCATAATGTTTTATACCAAACCTTTGTGAAGTAGACCACATTTTGATTTCTGTTAGAAAATATTTCAACAACATGAAAAAGAAATAGAGTTTTGTACCTAAACAACTCAGCTTCTTTGTCTTTCCTTAACTGCACCATTTTCTGTTTTGCAGAGAAGAAAAGTTTTCTTTGCTCCTCCTCCATCTCCTGTTTTTGTTCATCTGCTGCTTTAATGACCTCTCTGTTTGCCATATGCTCCTGTAGAGCAAAAACTGCATTAGTAAACATACTTCTTGTAAAGAAGTCCACAAATAATTTAATTTAAAAAATACTCTTAACAACTGACATGTAATATACAATCTTCTAAATATGCGAGTACGTCTTACCAGGTGTGCTTGCATTAGATCTCTTCTCTGTTTTTCTTGTCTTTCTTTCTCCTTCCTTTGCTCCCAGTGATAGAGCTCTTGTAGATGTTGTATTTCTTCTCCTTCCTTTTTGTTTTCTAGCTTGTCTTGCTCTCTTGTAAGCTCATTTTCTTTTATCCTAAATATTTGTTATGAAATTACAATATGAATAATACATATTTAATTAAAAAATATGAAAACATTCAAACGAATCACCATGTGAGGATCCATCTTTCCACTTTCTTATTTGAATCATCATCATTATCCTCATTCCTCATTATCATCTAGGCTGACTGGAAATACCTACCGGTTCTTGAGTTCCTCTGCAAGAGTCTGATTCTGTAGCTTTTTTTGTTTTATTTTCTCCTGTTCTTCTCTCAGAGTTTCTTCTTCTCTGCTCTTTGACATGTCCAGGTATTTTTTCTCCACATCTTTAGAAGCACTCTTAATTCTTCGCTTCAGTTCAATCTGTGCCTCCCTTTCCTTCAGCACTTCTGACAGCAAGAGTGCACGCTGTAAAAGGTGTCCAAATTATTAATGTAGCAAAGCAAGTGACACTCATGCTGTCCAAATGATCTTATGACCCAGGTGATACTCACATGTAATCCTTTAACTCGATCTGTTTGATAATACAGCTGAATCTTGGCTTTTTCAACAGCCTCTTTTCGCTTTTGCTCCTTATATTGTGCTTCTTCAATATCAAGGAGCTTCCTTTTCTCCTCCTCAATCTCCTCTCGAATTGCCTTTGCCTCAAGCTTCTTTTGCCGTTGTGCCTTAAATATCAACAGATGCAATACAGCATTATGTGCTTGTTGGAACCATACAAGCAAAAAAACATTAAATGAAATGTGATTAAACTTACAGCAATAGAATTGGACCACAGTTTCACCATCTCTTTCGATTCCAGGTGCAGGGCCTCCCTCTGCTTCACTGCCTCTATCATACTCTCCTTTTCTTTATCAACATTGCTCATTTCATCCTGAATCCTCAGCCATTCAGCCTTGGATAACACAGCAACTTGTCGTAGATCTGGTAATTGGATCAACCTGTTGGCATCCTCACCTGGAAATGCAGTTAAAAGAGATCCATTTAAATAAATTGCTCCACTAACACTTTCAGAACATGCAACATCAAATTTAGTGAAATAGGTTTTTGACAGTTGTGGAATATAACTACAAATTCTTGACTATTTTTAATACTCATACTTCACTAACTCACAATGACAAACACTGGACATTCTACTCACTACATTTATCTGGATTCTTTAATTATTAAGATTAATAGATCAATTATTTGAGACACAATTTTGACATAAAGGATACGTTGTTTTGCACCAGTTTATATGGGTTAGGGTTAGTAATGTTAATTAATTATCAATTAATTAATAAAGGGTTTTTAAAGTAATTTGTAATATGTGTCCATCAGACTATATGCTGTTTGGTTTTATTTGCACTCGTATGTTTTCATTTTAGCTATATTCTATACATTAGGGGGATCTTTCTTGCCTTTCTTTTTATTGTTTCTTTTTAAGAACATTAAGCATATATGGACATACAGAAGGAAGACAGAATTTTTTTTAAATAAATTAATAGAAAACTCAAAAAAGAACATAGTGATTGCCTTATTTCTACAGTTTAGTCCAGTGTTATTATCAACAAATTCGTCCTTATCCTGTCGTATAAATTCACAATGTCTCCTATTTTCCTCGACATTAAATTGTGTTATATTTTTATACAGTGCTTTGAATTCAAATGTATGAATTGTGCTATGCTAATATAGTCGTCTTGCCGTGTTTATTTCCAATACAAAACGATATAGTTTTTGTACAAAAGATACAGTCTTAATGACTTTCACCTCCAGGTTAACTGTACAAATTGGTATTGCAAAAATTAGTCTTACTTAGCCACAAACAGCCAGACTTTTCGGTTCTTACCTCCCTTACCGAAACCTTTCCGACGGCCGTACTGAATCACAGAGGTCATTTCTATTAAATACAGGTAAATAAATGGAAAAACCTCATGCAAAATCGCGTATTTTACAAAGAAAAAGCTCACTTTAGCATTTGCCAAGGAAGACACGTTCGTTTTACGTCGTATCCTAGCAACGCCTAAACCAATCCGATGCATTGCTGCTCATTAACAGCAAGTGGCGCTGTGGGACACACATGTTACCACCACCAGTGACATTTCAAGGCCTATGTGTTTATGTATTGTATTTAAATAATAATCTCTAACTTGCTCATATAGATATAGATATAGATATAGATATAGATATAGATATAGATATAGATATAGATATACATATACATATACATATACATATACATATACATATACATATACATATACATATACATATACATATACATATACATAGAGGGGGGGCTCATACAGCCAAAAGTGCACAAGGACGGAGCAAGACAAGACAGTCGGACAAATCAGCTGAGTGTTTTGGTGTTGAAGACATAACAAAACACATAGAAGACATAAGAACATGTAAGACATGACAAAGACAGATAATAATTACATTATAATTAATAATTATTTGAATATTATATTTACTGCAATCCTTATGTGATGTTTTAAATGGCGATGGTTTAAATATTGAATGCCAGTAAAAAATATATAAATATGAATGGTTGTAATTATTATAAGAATAATCATTCATCCCAAGACTCCCTGAATTTCAAATAAAAATTATCATGTTTTTTTTACTTTGTGTCTTCATGTCACACAACTTTTCTATATAACAGACAGATGTAAAACAAAAGAATCACCCTCTCCTTAACCAGAACATGAATTACAGATTAATCAATTACTAATGTCACAAACGACAGATCTGTTCAACTCTGTGATGAAGGGAATGGTCCATAAGGCTTAGAGCAGATCAAATATGTGGTTGTGACCAAATTACAGAGCCAGTGCCACGTGCAGACTAATGAGTCATGTGATAAACAGTGTCTGCTGAATTAAGACACAAAAACTGACTCCTGACTCGAAGTGGAGGAATGTATTCACAAACTGCAATGTTTGGAAATATAGCTTTCTCCCAACAGTGAACTTATCATATTGTTTAGTATATTGAAGCACTGTTTATTCTATCATGAAGAAACATTAATCTGTCTTTAGTCAGGTGACCTTCTGACATCTTGTTCTGCTTTCTATTTTAAGGTCTTACAAACTAGACACAGACCTATGAGCTGTTTTCAAATATAATATATGATGAAACCGGACAAGACAAACTAAACATCTTTATTGATAGCCCCAGAGCAAGTGATATTTTTGGCTAAATTGTGAAATCTGCATAATGTGTAGCAGCAGTGTTAGGAGGGTAGAGTTATGCAGATGTCACAGTTTGGCAAAAAAAAAAAGCATCAGTAACACCATGCACTGATAAAATAATGTATGCACTGAACATAACATTAATATAATAATATTAATATTTTGCTCCATGCAGTCAGGGGTCATCATTATATGCTCATACATTTTATTTTTTTGTATTGCACTTTAGCTACATGATATAGATATGGTTGTGACTGAAATTTCCATAATAAAGTAAAAAAGATTAACTTTAACTGATACTCACATGTTTTATTTATTTATTTGCTTATTTATATATACAGCATACAATCAAAACATGAAAAATATAATACAATATTAATATAATAACAACCTGAACAAAATGTACAGACAGAAATAATATATCATTTTATGCAAACACCATAAATGTTACATAGATCAGTGGTTTTGATAGCTTTTTTTTCTTTTTAATTTTCAGAATACTGAATAATTGAAATATATTGAGAAAGCTCCATTTTAAAGAAAAAAGATTTGTGATTTAAGTTTATTTAAGTGATTTAAGTTGGATTTATGAATGTGATATTATTATAAAAAAACAGAATTAGATTAATGATGTAATATTGATCCGATTTGTTAGAAGGATATGAGAAAATACCAAACAATATTTTTGCATAAGACAAAAATCTGAATCAGTATTTTGACCAATACTACTACTACTACTACTACTACTACTACTACTACTACTACTACTACTACTAATAATAATAATAATAATAATAATAATAATAATAATAATAATAATAATAATAATAATAATAATAATTTTTAAAAGGAAAAAAATAATAAAAACAAGAAAAATAATAATAATAACGACGGACTGAACTAAAACACTTGATTAGAAATTTACTTATAATTGATTACAAAGGGAGAAATCTACACTGATATGGTTTTACTATCTTTGTAGGAACAGTTTGCTCTTTTCAGTCTCGTGCGCCTGATTCTGCGTCACAGAGGGGGCGGGGCCAGCCGTCTCTAACCCTAGATAATCATTCAAAACCAGCAGAGGGAAAGCCAGCCCCAGTGTCCATCCCAAACCATTCATCTCTTCTGATTTTTTGTCCATCGAACCGAGCTCCAAAATGGCCCCGATCCACGTCAAATCTGTCCTGATTAGTGAAAGTGTCGACCCACGCTGCAGGACGATTCTGGAGGAAAATGGCATCCGGGTGACGGAAAAACACAACATGAAGAAAGATGAGTTGATCGCGGAGATAAAGGTACGTCTTTTCATCAGTATGATTCTGCAGCGATTTCTCTCACAGTTTGTGTTTTTTTAATGCAATGTCCAGATGGAACAGGTTGCTCTTGGTTCAAACAGTTTTAAGCGGATGTTAAAAAGTTGAGGAGCAGTTTGCAGCATCATTTTACTGCCGGTGCAACAGTCAGAGGAGAGGTGTTAAACCCAGGATGTACACAACAGTCATAAAGTTGAACTTATGTTAAAGTGCATTGTGAGTTTTCTTCATTTCTTATTTAAAATGCATACTGTGAGAAACTCTGGGTGGATAGAGGTGATTGTTTCAGTAGTACCGCCCCTTGTGAAGCTGATGCAACCCATCCCTGACTTTACTCCCACCATCACATTTCACTCCCAACCACCAACAGGAAACTGACATGTTTTAGTTGTGTCACGCAAAAAAATTTGCATGCACACAAAAAGTACCCACTTTGCACTGTTGTTAGATTACAAACACTTGGCTTGCACAGTAACATACATGTTCAGTCTTGTCATCTCACTCCAACTTACACTCAGGGGTGCACTGCTAACATTCACACAGCCATTCAATTAAAAAAAGTGCACATGAAAGCCCAAAAATGGAGAGATTAAATAAAACTTTCTTTTAAACAAAGGAAAAACACTCTGAAAAAACATGAAAAGTAATAATGTGAGTCATGATTTTGATATTTCTTAGGTATTTTTTATGTTTTGGTATAAGATAGATTTATATGGATGGTTTACACATTTAAATATAGTATTTTTCATAGTTATGTTTGAAGTACTTTTTTAGTATTGCACTCAAAGTTTTCAGGTGCTGTTATGGCTTTTTGTTGTTATAATATATTTGCATGATTCTGACAGTGGATTATAAAAGTATTTGATTACACGATCAAAGATATTGCTGATTCGTGAAAATGCAAGTTTGAAAGAAAAGTCAACTCATTACATTTTTAAAAGCCTTATCTCTTAAAAAACTAAAGCAAAACACTGTATATTAGGGCTAATATAGCCTCTTTTCTTTCTTGAGTAATAATGAAATCTCTCTTTTTAAAAAGAAAAGAAAACTTTTATCTTGTAGTGACAATTTATGGAAACATGACTCACTATTCAGTAACATACCAGTCTGTAATACTTTTAATTTCACCTAATTTATTAGTTAAAGGCCATGTTTCTTTTTGTTTTAGGAGTTTACACTGTTTTGCTAAGTACTGTCAAATTTGATACTAAAAACTCGAGCTAAACTTGTAATTTTTCCATGTAAAATTAACATTTCTGACTATTTCAGGACTATGATGGACTTGTGGTTCGATCTGCAACTAAGGTGACATCTGATGTTATCAATGCTGCTCGTAATCTTAAAATCATTGGAAGAGCAGGGACCGGTGTGGATAATGTGGATGTAGATGCCGCCACCAAGAAAGGCATAATTGTGATGAAGTAAGTCCATAGTCTAGATATAATTTACTGTGGATTATTAAATGTAATGTGTCCATTAACACATCAACCATTTCACGCAGCACACCGAGTGGAAATACAATCAGTGCTGCTGAGCTGACATGTACTCTACTAATGAGCCTGTCGAGGTAAGACAACTCCTATTTTTGTTCCACATGGTTACTTACATGTGATCTCAATCTGACAATTGATTCTGGTTTCAGACATGTGCCTCAAGCTGTGATGTCGATGAAAGCTGGCAACTGGGATCGTAAGAAGGTTGGCAGAAATTTGAGGTTGCCCCCATTTTTCAGTATCTGTGTTTGCACTGGGTACACAAAGACATTACTGTTGCATGGGCGGCTCTGTTGTTCAGCCAGTCATCAGTAATCAGATGTGGCACTTGGATCTGTACGGTTTAGGTTTCTAAGTCTGACCAGGGTTTTGTCTCTAAATTTGCAGTTCATGGGTGCAGAGCTGTATGGAAAAGTTCTTGGAATAGTTGGACTCGGGAGAATCGGAAAAGAAGTCGCCTCAAGAATGCAGTCATTTGGCGTGAGGGTAAGCAGCAGTTGCATCACGATAAGACTGGGCAGAAATTTGCCACTTACAAATTTCTTTGTGTCTGAGGGGAAAAAATGCAATGTAAAATTAATTGGTTTCTTTTATCAGACAATTGGTTATGATCCAATCACTCCACCTGAGGTTGCAACCAGCTGGGGCGTCGAACCGATGTCTCTGGAGCAGCTCTGGCCTCAGTGTGACTACATCACTGTCCACACCCCCCTCATGCCCTCAACTGTTGGTGGGTTTTACTCAACATTGAGAAATATCATAGAATAAATACAAGTATTTTATTAATCCCACAATTGGGAAATTGATCCAGATCTGACCCTTTTTCATATGATATTGGTCTAAACAAATGGATTACAATTAATTTAATGTGGAGATCACTTTAAATCCAGATGTCTTGTAGTCTTCATTGGAGGGAGTAATTTACATGCTATAAAGTAATTGAAGTTCAACTTGCATCTGAATGCAGCAATATGTCCAAAACATGTAAATGTATAACACTATACAATAACAGGGATATTTTTACTGCACAATTCATACTGATTATACTTTAATACCTATCGTAGCTCTTTACTATAATATTTTATATGCAGTTAAGAGTTGCACCCTGTCTCTTAGTGAGTTTACTAATGGAAATTATCTGAACACTTGTATTACTTGAACTATGTCTCAATTCAGGGCTGTGAGTAGTTCATACTAGAATATACATCAATCACATTTTTGGGGGAAAAAGCAATATGAGCAGTCTTTCAGAATGTTCGCTGGAAGGCTAGCATTGAACATAGCCTAATGTGTTTGACATTAAAATTCAAGGTAAGTTTAAAGCTACTCTCTCTTTAAACAAATGGCTTTATCATCCTGACAAGATCATATTAAACCTAATGAATGAAGCCCTTTCAGGGAGTAGGAGGTTATGTTGAGCCTCCAGGCAAAAGGTAGAGTGTGAATTACACGAAACTCAAGGAATCTGAGCTTTTGAGTTCAGATTTGTGGTCCTTAGACACAGATCTTTTTATGATACTCAACATCAATACTCAACACTACAATTCTGTGTTGACAGATGCCACTTGAAGGTCAAAATGTCTCCATTTCTCATTTTTATGTGGTCACAAATTTGCTGGGTTTCATTTCACAGCAAATTATGTATTTAATAATAGAGACTGATGTATTTAGTGTGATGGAGTGCATGACGTGTTTGTTGCACATGCATCCATCTCAAGATGTGTATAAATATGTGCAATGCATATTTTAAATGCTGCATTAAAAGGTGAAATTAACAAGTGTATAGATTTGAGATGAGGGTTTTTTTTTTCTTTTTAATTTTTTTGGAAAAAATATAAATGCACATAAATGGAAACATCATTTTTGATGTAGCAAACGGGTAACTCGGGTGCCTGTTGCATCTTCTCAGATATTTTATTAAAGTGTGAAAACATGTGTTCGTTTAGACTGATGAGTTTGACTGATGATGATTTAGTTCATCCATGAAAAGTGCCATGGCATAAAGCTGTGTGTAATGTGGTGTAGAGCGCCACCTGTTAATGATGCATCACTGCTCGTATTAATCACTTCAGACCAGCTCATGAACGTGCAGATTCATGAATTCACATCTCCATCTATGAAACTTATCAAAAATCTGACTTGATTTGACATTTTATTAAAATGCAACTGTGATCAGGTTATTATTGTTGTGTGTGTGTGTGTCTCCGCAGAGACATATCATGCTATAACTCAATGGATACTTGAGATATCACTATGAAATTACATGAGAATATACATACAGTATAGCTAATGCACATTAGATGCAATGATCTATTTAAGTAAAGGTCAAAGGTCACGTTTAATTAAAAGATTAAAATCATATTATTGGTTATAACTCAAGAACGGAGGGTCACATAACTTTCAGATTGGTACCAAACGATTCGGAATGAAGATTTCTACAATTCTCAGACTTGGTGTTATCACCTACAACCAATAGTTTTTGAGATCAGTGGAGGTCAAAGGTGACATGTCTCAAAATTAACTTCTGTAATACTGTGTGTCAAGCATTACCCTATCACACTATAACTTAATCAGTACTGGATATATTATCATAATATTCACGCACTGATGCATATATACATATAATGAAATTATCAATATTGCAGAAGGTCAAAGGTCAAAGCTGCAGTTATCAGAAAGGTCAAAATGACACTGGTTCTAATTCATGAATGGGTTGTCATAGGAACTTGAGATTGGCAGAAAATAGAGGCAAGATTAGGCATTCTCTGAATACTTGTTCTGGAGTTTGACTTTGGCCTGAGAAGAAAATGAAACACCTAAAAATCTGAGTCAAGATCCAATTCTGAAGGTAGTCCTCAGGATATCTTTTAACAGTCTTGGATTTTTGTATCTATACATGTGTCCAACTCAAAAGAACAATGTGTTCAAATGTTTTCTTTCATAATGATGGTGAGACTTTCTGATTATATGTTTCATAGTTATTGTCTCTGTGTGCCCAAGGTCTTCTTAATGATGAAACATTTGCTAAATGCAAGAAGGGGGTGAAGGTTGTGAACTGTGCACGAGGGGGAATCATTGACGAGGCGGCTCTACTCAGGGCTCTGGAGTCCGGACAATGTGGAGGAGCAGGTCTCGATGTCTTCATTGAGGTAAAATATATACAACACTTATTTCAGTTGGATTTATTAACCCACATAAATGGTTATCATAATCATCACAAGTGCTCCGTGCAAGTATGGTGGTGTGAATTGTATAAGTCATGTGAGGAGTGTTAGTAATGGAGATACTGTGACCTCAGGAACCACCAAAGGATCGCTCTCTTGTGAACCATGCCAACGTCATCAGCTGTCCTCACCTGGGAGCCAGCACCAAAGAGGCACAGGCGCGTTGTGGCCAGGATATCGCTCTGCAGATTGTTGACATGGTGAATGGCAAGAACCTGGTTGGAGCTGTAAGTTGGTCTGTTGTACATTTATTTATTTATTTATTTATTTATTTATTTACACACTGAATATTTTATCTTACAAGTTCACCCCCATCTAGTTGTGATGTCTGAATCTACTCCAAAAGGGTTTTCAATACTGTATGGATTATGAAACTAACATTACATTGGGATAATGTTTACTAGATTACATTAATAGGTTTATTTTTAATTTTATGTATTTAGTGGGGAAAAAACTACATGGTACCACTAATACAAACTGTGTTTCTATTTACTAGTATATATTAAAACACACCCTGTATGTATTTTAGCTAAATCGCTTCGGTCAGCCAGCCAACATCTAGCACGCAAGTGAATTTAACACAATCTGTCTTGGCAGCGTTTGTAGGTATTAGATTGTATTCATGGTCTAACATGCTGAAACCTGCAGAAAACCCTGTTCTGGTGAAGTAACAGAAACTGGACTGAATTGGGGGAAAGTGTATAAAAAGCTTCTTTGTAGGTATATAGTCATAACTCAAGAAGCCATACTTAAACAGTTCCTCATTTTACCATTTGTTATATAGGTAAATGCCCAAGTTTTGGCCAGCACATTCTCTCAAGAATCACACCAGATGATTACACTTGGAAAAGCCCTTGGAGCCGTGCTGCACTCATGTACTAATTCTACGAATCCATGCAGCAATCTCAGAATCACCACTCAAGGTAAAAAATACCGGTCTAACCTGATGGTTTGGGAGCCTGATAGGTGGGTGAATAACACAATGTTATTGGGATATGGCTCCGTCTGGTGGTTTAGTTGTGAAACAGCTAGCTGTATCTTTTATTGATCTACAGCACAGGTGTCACTCTTTTAAGTGGGGGCCACAAGCAGCCCAATTTGACCTCAAGTTGGTCAGACCAGTAAAATAATATCTATAATAACCTAGACATGATGTACATTCTAAAGTTTTCTCTGTTTTTAAGACTGAACAAAGTTACATTTACATGAAAGTGTGTCCATCTAGAAACTGCCATTTAACTAGGGCAGGGGTCTCCAACCTATTCCACAAAGGGCTGGTGTGGCTGCAACACACCAGACTTCAATCAATGAATTAACTGATCTCAGTCTGCAGAGAGTCAATTGGTCAAACTGTGAAGTCTTGGTTGGTTGGAACAAAAACCTGCAGCCACACAGGCCCTTTGTGGAATAGGTTGGAGACCCCTGAACTAGGGTAACCATATTGTTTGGCTTTTCCCAGACACATGGCTCTAAAACTAGACTATCCTACGTCTGTCACATATCTGCACTTTTTACATTTCATCCTAAAGACCTAAGGACATAATATAAAAAGTGCGGATAAGTGACAGAGATCCGGACATTATGCCTCAGCTCGTCATTTATACATGTACATTACAATTTAGAGATTACAGTAGATATACAAAAACACAAAACCTTTAAGAGCAGGATGAGTATAGTTAAAATTTTACTTTGAGTCAGTTTCTGTCTCTGTTTCTTTTTATTGTAAGCAGCTTCATACAAAAACTACAAGACTGAGTTTCATTAAATTTTCAGAAAAGATGCAAGGTGGTCCGGGATAGATGTTGTTAAATTTTGGTGAATGTAGGTCAAAGGTCACAATCACCAAAAATGTGTTTTATCTTAATGATGAGAGATAGGGCAAATCAGGTAAAGGGGTAAAATGTGTGTGTGGGGTGGGGGTGCAGCACCTGGCTTTAAGCATTTCAAGTTGCACTGGGTTATTCAGGTTAGGCACACTGTGAAAGGATAGATTGTGTATATAAGCATTTTCATGCTTTTTACTTTTTTACACTAAAGCAGAAACATTTGGAGTTAACATCATTTATATATAATTGCCTCCAAAAGGACGTATTAAACTGGAGTCTGTTTGTATGTGAAGTTGTGAATGGATTTTGATTAAACTTTTAGGAATGATAGATAATTGGTCAAGGAAGAACCCATTAGATTTTAAACAATGAAGGTCAAAGGTCAACAGCTAAAACACATAAGTGGTGATATCTCAGGATTCAGACAAGATAGAATCTTGCATTTTTTTTTATTCACATTGTCTCACCTTCGGACATCAGATGAGCAAACACCTTTGGCTCAACCATGTCACGTGAAAAATCAAGCCTTGGTGGAGTTCTGGTATCTCTGACTACCTTGTTATGCTATTATTTTACTGTTCCCATTTACTTGAGACCATAATAGCCTCTATGTGGCCCTTGAACTAAAATGTACTTGACACCTTTGACTGTTAATAACTTTGAACCTATTACATTTCATACCATGGCCCTGATTGGACCTTTTTGGAAGACTAGTTTTGGCCATAGGGATTATATATTTGGCACCTCTGAATTCAGTATTTAGTACAATTTCTGTGCCTTATGTCCTGACATTGTTTTTATTGTTAGTCATGTAAATGTATATATTCAATGCATGAAACCATATAATTTTTTTTTCTATAATACAGGTGAGTGCATGAAGTCCTCCACTGGATACATGACCTCAGCTGTGTTGGTCGGACTCTTCAGTCATGAGTCTGACTGTCCAAACTTTATCAATGTCCTGAGCCTTGCCAAGGAGTCTGGAATAACGGTATAATATCAACTCATTCTGTCAAATATCACACAACATTAATACTTGAAGATCATTATAACTCAGGTGATGCTCATTGATGTCTCAGGTGAATCAGACCCACGTTACAGAAGATTGTGCTACTGGTGGCATGTGTGAAGTGGAGATCATGGCTAACAACAGCAGCTATAAGGGCAGTGGTTCAGTTCAAGGTGGTGTACCGGTTCTGCTGAGCCTGAATGGCAGTAGTTTCAGACAACCTGTGTCTCTTACTGGGCATCTGCTGTTCTTCAAGGCCTCAGCCAGTCCTCAGCTCCTGCCTTCAGTGGCTGGTAAGAACATTAGAAGTGGTGGGGAAAAAAATAAAGTAAATATCAACTTCAGTATTGATGCTCTAAGATATGATGAATTTATTTTCATTTGGGTTGCATTGTGGAAGCTTCATGAGTAGAATCATTATAGCAAATGTAAAATAAATGAGCTTCAATGCATTCTTAAATATGTTTTTAGCATATTAGATTAATTATCTTTAGCGTAGGATTCCTTATTAAAGGAAAGGAGGTAATAACGTCTCTTAATTCACTGTGACAACTAATCAGCACACACAACTGTTCATGAAAACAAATGATTAAATGACAAACAGGAAGCACATTTTCCATAATTTCATATTATCCTTTAGAACTTTATAGATGGATAGATAATTTGTCATTTTACACAAAACATCATAGATGCACATATGGACATGATTATAGTTTTGGTGTAAAATGTGAAGCCAGTACAGCAGCAGAACCTTATTTTGAATATTGTTGAATTTTTGGAATTTGAAATAAGTTCACTGATTTTCACCCTGTTCCTCAAAAGTGAATAGGGATATTGTTTTGGGGTCATTTTTTTTTTTTATCGGTTTGTTTGTCAGGAACTACCATCCCAATTTCCATGAAATTTACAAGAAAGGTGCAACGTGGTCCACAATAGATCACATTAAATTTGAGTGAATGTAGGTCAAAGGTCACCATCAACAAAAATGTTTTTTCACAATAAAGGATATGGCAGATAAGGTAAAATGTGTGCAAGGGGGTGGAGTTGGTTGTGCCTGGCACCAATTTTTTTTTTTTTTTCCCTCAACTTCAGCCCAATACCATAACAAAGTAAACCTGCATAAAAGTACCTGTAGATTTATAGTTGCATTACTTTGTTCTTGTACATTCAGGCCGTGTTTTTAATTTCAATATGTAAGCTGTAGAATGATTGCATGCACAGTCATCGGCAGAATTGATTCTTTGCATAATAAATGTGATTTAGTTGTTAATAAATACACAATACCAAAACTTATGTTCATAGTTGTTCAGTGGAATAATCTAATAAAACTGAAGCAGCAGAGAATGTGGAAATTAAGTTTACAATAGTTGGTCTGTGGCCCTAATCTGCAGTTTTATAGTTTGAGAGATTTATTTTACTAATTCAAAATTAATACTGACAAATAAGAATGGACAGCAGGATGAACATGAGTGACTCTTGTCTCTATTTTTTATTTCTAAACCATGGAAACAAAATAGACCTGCATTAAACGGTGTAATAAGAATCCAAAGGGAAAAGTATCAATGTTATGGTTTTCATAGTTCATTTTCAGTAATTGGACTAATGTAATATCCACTTAGTATGAGTGCATTTGGATTTTCTCAGCACTGTGGTGTCTTTTCTAAAGTCCTTTTGAATTCTGTTTTCTCTCTTTCCTTTAAATTGCAATGATTTCCACTGACGTCAATGATAATTGGTTAGCAAAAGGACACAAAACACACTTTACTACTTAGAAAAACTACTTTATTTTGCACAATTGGAAAGATTTGCAAAAATACCCAGTAATTTTTCAATGTTTCTTAGTATAACTTGTTAACTGTGGGTTTTCAGTGGTGATTATTTAAACAGGGTGGTTAATAGTAATGCAAGGCAGTGGTCATGTTGCAAATACTGAAAATAACAACTATTCAAAGAATGCCAAATGTCGCCCCTATTTTATGCCAATCTCAATTTTCTATGACAACCCGCTCTTGACTTGGAGCAAATAATGTGATTTTTGACCTTTCTGCTAAATGCAACCTTGACTTTTGACCTTTTGCAATATTGATAATTTCGTTATGTATATATGCATCAGCACATGTAATATTATGATAATCTATCCAGTATTGATTAAGTTACAGCATGATAGGTCTATGATTGACGCACACGAACGGTGTTACAGATGTTAATTTTGCCATATGTCATTTTTGACCTCCAGAGATCTCAAAAAGTGTTGGTCGTAAGTGATAACACAAAGTATGAGAATTGTAGAAATCTTCATTCCCCATCGTTTGGTACCAATCTGAAAGTTCTGTGACCCTCTGTTCTTGAGTTATAACCAATAATATGATTTTAACCTTTTAATTATATGTGACCTTAACCTTTGACCTTTACTCAAATAGATCATTGCATCTGATGTGCATTAGCTATATGTATATGCCCATGTAATTTCGTGGTAATATCTCAAGTATTTATTCAATTATAGCATATGTCTATGCGGACACACACACACAAAGTGATTACAATAATCACACCCAACCAATGCTGGGTGAGATTAATAATAATGGCAGTAAGTGAGGCACAAAATTACTGAATGTAAAACTGATAAATGTGTTTAACATTTTCAAATTTAACAAATACCCATCTCACCTGTGACTGCATCAGTAGAATACGTGAGCAGTGTTAAATACATTTCACAACTGCTGCAATAGTAGGAATAATCAGAATGCAAAGATTTCTGTGTTATGTTTATTTAATGATAACCTGCCAATGGTGATTATCTTGAAATGACATTTAATCTGTACTGTTTAAAACTTTGAAAGTCATATTACCAGGCTGTGCATAAATGTTTTCAATAATGGAAATCCATGTAAATGATCTTCAGGCCATCATGTGTAACGGTCATTCACTGCTGAGAAAACACATGAAATTTGTGACAAAATCAGATTAATATTTATTACCTGCTTCAGCCCATAAAATTAGACAAAACTCCAAAATGTGTTTACCTTCATATCAGTGTTTTTGTAAAATCTAAAATAATAGTGGCATTCATGGTATTGGAAAAACTACACACAATGTTTATATGTTGTGAATTTTTTTTTTTTTTTTACCAGGTTAACATTTTTTTTGTTACATTTTCATATTTTTATGAATCTCTAATTTGCAGATATTTCTATTTTGCACTAATTTATATATTTTAAAATGTTTGTTTTTTATGGTGTTGTATAATAATCACTGGCAGACCACTTGCAATTTCTATTGACATATTTTTACATTTGTCGTGGCTTTGTTCTTCAGTCTTCTGTAGCTTTAATAGTTTCAGCCAGTGTTAAATCAATATTGGATCTTTTTTGACAAGTGGGGGGGGGTCCATTGCTGCTGTCTTTTGTGCATATTGGATTCAATGTAGTTGCTGCAAAGGGTAAATAGTAGTGTTCCGTTTTATTCCTTTTTAAATACACATCTCTGTTTCCCATTGTTGTGTAGGACTGCTGGCCTCAGAAGGAGTGCAGATTGAGTCTTTCAGTGCTCCTGTGGATTCTACTGGAGATCTGTGGTATTGTGTGGGGGTGTCCTCCCTGCTCAGGGACCTCGGTGTGTTGAAGCCTTTGGTTAAGGAAGCAGCACAACTCACCATTTAGAGCAGCAACGCCCACTCGCACAGCACCAAGAGATCAGAGAGCATCTCAAAATGTGACATTCCCAAGAGTCTAACGTAATCCATTTCAGTCTTATTACTTACAGCTAACAACTTGTTTAGAAGTTGAGCCATTCTCAAACTGAATTTTGATAAAATTCCAGTCTTTAGGTGTTTACATAAGCTTTGTTAACTTAATGAAACTATCGATGTGATGTGATGTTCTAATCTAAACCCTTTTGTAACCACAGATGTAAAATAAACATACTCACCATGAGAATACATTGGACATGAGGTGTTTTTATTAAATGATATTTAAAAAGGAAATTTAGTTACAATTTATACATTCATTAGTTCAACTCTGTGATATAAAGTGATACAATGAAGTTTCAATGTCTATTTGTTTCAGTTTTTTCATGGCAAAATGGTTTGCACATTGCATGGGTACAGATTGTTAATGTAAAATGAGGTCACACTATGATAAACTACCTGTGTGTGACCCAGGAATTGTGAACTTAAGTGTTTTTATTGATGTCCTACAGGATCAATTTAAGTTTAATTAGAAATTTGTGACTTTACTTCAACTCTATTAACTCTCTGGGACACTGCTATTCATTTTCAGATTACAACCATTTTTGTCTGAACAACATTCCAGCAAAAGTGGTGATTTTTATTGTTTGTTGAAAACTGAAAGATGAAATGTTCCTTAATGACCATGATGCTTTGCTGTAGAATAAATTACCCAACACTTAATAAAGCGTTACTATACTATTGAGTATCATTGACAACACTTCACTCTGACACAGGCTGTTTTACAGCTGTTTTTACTTTTAGTTGAATTTGAAATGGCTGACTTCTCTATATCTCTGAGGAAAAACTGTTAATTTTTATATTCCATTGTGTTTGCAGAGCTCAGTTTCTTGTCTGGCAAACAACTTTCATGCACAAGCGTTGTTGTTTTTTTTTAATGTTTCTCATGAACTGAATGATGGTACGGTTCTCAATGAGTTGAGATTCTTCTTCAACTAGGAGCTTCTGTTTTATGATCTTTCAGATCAATATGCCTTACCATAGATTAAAATATCTAACACTTTTACATTGTAGCCCACTTTTTTAAAAACACTTTTAATACAGTTGTGGAAAAAGTACACCCTTGTTTTCTCCAGTTTCTTGTTCATTTTAATGCCTGGTACAACTAAAGGTACATTTATTTTGACAAGTATAATTATAAAACTAGCCCATAAAAGTTTAATTTACGAGCTGATTATCAATTTTCTTTATTTTCTAATTAAAATCACTTAAAACAATATGTCATTGTACTGACAAAAACAGTGCTTTTAGACATTGTGTTTTCTTCTGTCAGTTTTAGTCACATGATACACACAGGAGTTGGTACTTAATTGCATAACCATTGTTTTTTGATTACTTTTGACAGTCAAAGATTGTTTTTTTTTTGTAATTGTAGAATGAGCTCAACTTTAAACGTACAGCATTGACAACACTTAACCCTTTAACCCCTGATGCATCAGCGCTGATGCATTCGGAATGGATTTGTTCAGTTTAAATATTCAGATTTTTTTGTTGTTTTTTTTAAACCTATGTTTTTACTGAGTTTTGTTCATGGAACTGATGTCAAAAAGCAACTGATTTAGAAAAAAGAAAAAGCCAAAGCTAAGACTATTGAAACCAAATTACAATACAAATTATTTATTTTTTATTTTTTTGTACTTAATTGTTTTGCAAATTGTTTCATGCCATTTATTTTGTAAATATTTATTAGTTTTTTCGTTCATTTTGTTATTTTGTTTATTTTTCTATGTTTATTTTTTTTATTTTAGTAGTTTTCTTCAACTTCGTTCCATTTGTGTGTGTGTGTGTGTTCATGTTACTCATTATTTTGTTGGTTTTGTCATTTTGTGTACATTTTTATTGATCACTTTGGCTGTTTTTGTTAATTTTGTTGCTTCTTTTCTTCTTCTTTTATTTTTTACTGTGGAATTGTTAAAGTCTCTGGACTTAAAGTGTCAACACTGACAAGGACCATTTTACTGCACAATATCTTTTTACTTTTACTAGGCCTACTTAACATATAACTCACGATACATAAATAATGTCCTGACAATAAAACATTTACTTATTGATTTCAGATCTGAATAATATGTTACTGCTCATTTGGCTTATATACAGCTTAAAAAAGCATCTAACTGTATTTGACTCTCCTTTAAATATTAAGTACTCTTTAAACCTGTTGACCTGGTTATATTTTAAGTCTTGTGCAGGAATGAATATTCTACTGTGCTGTTAATCCTTATTAGGATTAGGGTAAAGCCCCACTCACACTGGAAATGGGTTCAAAACACCATGGCAACGACAAGAATGGGGGGGCATGAATAGTGAACAGTGCAGTGGCTGCTTGTGGTGTAGTGAAAGCGATCCTCATTTGTTTAAGATTTGTATTCTGTTAGTGATGCTTCTCCCTGGGGTCGGGTCCTCTCTCTCTCCCTCACTCCCTCTCTCTCTCTCTCTCTCTCTCTCTCTCTCTCTCTCTCGGTCCATCTGAGTGCGCACCGCTGTCATGGAGGTTATATTTAGACTGTGAGAGAAAATAGCAGTGTTGGGTGATTCCTCTGAATGGTTGCTTGGGTTTTGTCAAGGACCTGCCAGAGACGAGAGCGCGGATCAGAGAAGAGGAGGAGGGGGATGGACGCTGCACACACAAATACCAAAATAGGATAGAGCCGCCTGCGACCGTCCTATACGCATGAGCTAAAAAGAGCTTCATACACTGTGGAAAGAAGACACAGCCGGGTGTTTGTGTTCAACAGCACGGCTCACTCATGGAAATATGATAGGTAAGTTGAATGTGTCTGTGTATGAATATGAAGCTTGTGTGTATTAATGTATAGTGTCATTCGCCATGGATCAACATAGGGACGTCTTCTCAATAATAAATGACAATGTGACACCGCGAAATGACTTTGCTATTGTGTCATCTTCTGTCATGTGATAAGTGCCATGCTTGCCTGTTTTTCCCCCACCAGATACCATGTCACAGAAACAGACTGAGATCTACACGTATGACTTCTGTGACAGTGACCATCCATCCGAGCTGCTGGATGCTCTCAGGCAATTTTACCTCAGTGGTGCGTTCACGGACGTGGCTCTCCAATGTGGCGAGTCTGGGCAGGTGTTTCACTGTCACAAGGCGGTGCTTTCAGCCCGGAGCTCCTATTTTAAAGTCATGTTTACAGCTGATATGAGGGAGAGGTCGAACAGTTTGATCAAATTGTCAGGGGTTAATGGTGGGGTTTTGGTCGCTTTGGTGAACTATGTTTACACAGGCCAGGTG
This sequence comes from Siphamia tubifer, assembly GCA_020466265.1. Taxonomy (NCBI): domain Eukaryota; kingdom Metazoa; phylum Chordata; class Actinopteri; order Kurtiformes; family Apogonidae; genus Siphamia; species Siphamia tubifer. The sequence continues at coordinate 37,589,549 of CM035803.1, read as the reverse complement.
TGCATTACGCAGAGCAACGTTCAGAGTCTCCTGGAGGCTGCGGACCTCCTGCAGTTCACCTCCGTCAAACGAGCGTGTGAAGAATTTCTCATCCGCCACCTGGACGTGGACAACTGCCTGGGGATGCACGCTTTTGCGCAGCTGCACCTTTGCCTCAGCCTGGAGAGGGAGGCACGCAGGATCATGCTGAGCAGATTCTCAGAGCTCATTGAGCAGGAAGAGTTTCTCGAGCTGGACTATGATAAGATAAGAACAGTTTTGGCTGATCAGAACCTCAAAGTGCACAGAGATGAAGTGTATATAGATGCAATTGCCAAATGGGTAACTCATGACTTAGATATTCGTGTTCATCATGCTGCAAACCTGCTGCATACCATCCATCTGGACCTGGATGAGATCTACTTCAAGACTTCATTGGAGGTACACAGACAGTTCTTACTGAGGGATGACGGGAAATTGAAACCTCTGATTGTTCAGGCTTTAAAACCCAACCACAAGGAGATATGTGCCAACAGAAACGTGTCTTCCAGTATGTATATAATTGGAGGATACTACTGGCACCCACTTTGTGAAGTTCACATCTGGGATCCTACGAGCAACACATGGGTGCAGGGAAAGGATATGCCAGATTATGAGAGAGAAAGCTACAGTGTCAGTTTACTTGGGGCAAATATCTATGTAACTGGAGGGTACAGGACAAACACTGTTGAAGCATTGAACACAGTTTCAATTTATAACTGTGACTATGATGAATGGACTGAAGGCTGTCCCATGATCACAGCCAGGTACTACCACTGCTCTGTGGCCCTACACGGCTGCATCTACGCTGTTGGAGGCTACAGAGGAGGAGCTCCAGAGCAAGAGACCGAATTTTATGATCCTTTGAAAAGGAAATGGTTCCCTGTGGCCAAAATGATCCAAGGTATGCAAAACATTTAGGTGAATGTTTATTCTGGAACGTGACAATTTCACTGCATTGTCCTATTGCTGTCACTTGAAGGTTACCGTGGTGACAGACAGAACACCATGCACTAAAATTTAACTCACTGTTAGAGGAAATACAGAAACATACAACAAAAATGCATAAAAGATGGAAATTGCAGAAACACACCACAAATACTCACCAAACAAGAAAATACACAAACATGCTGCAAAATAAAATACACTGCAAAAAAACACTGCAAATATACAACATATGATTGTGTACAGAACATAAGCAAATATGGACATGCACTACTACTAATCAAAGCACAAGAAAATATAAAAAATATCCAATAAAATATATTAGATGAGGAACATACAGAAATATACTCCTTTTAGAAATAATGACACATGATTTGAGTACATGGATACATAACATGAACAAACAGACACGTGTGGCAAATACTTTCAACTCAAAAATCAAGAAATACATTGTAAATATACAACAGGATCAAATAATTCATTGTAAATACAAACACAAGGACATTTAGAAACATACCACAAAAACATACAACACAAGAAAATTCCAAAACACACAACAGACTCTCAACACAATAAAATGGAGGAACATACTGTAAATGCACAGAAAAATGCACAACATGAGCAAATATACAGAAATGTGCTGCACAAAAAACATGAAAAAAAAAAAAATCCAGCAACACACTTCAAATACACAACATAAACAAAAACACATTTCAAATGCTTTCAACAGAATTAAATACACAAACTCACCACAGATACTCACAACACAAGAAAACACTGTAAATACACAAATACACAACATGAACAAGTACAGACATGTGCTGCAGATACGCAACACATGTACAAACCAGTGTTAAACATACTTAAGGTATAATATGGAAGGACTTGTCAAATACCCAATAAAAGTAAAGCAGTAATATGCTGTAAATCCTCATTAGTGTTTGTGCTGTGAGTATTTATAGTGCATGGGATTTTGCTCCTGTCTCATGTACTTGAGTATGTTTATTTAAGTAGCAGTATATTATCCTCTTAGCCACTATTTATCTGTCATAATCATATTACATTCATCAAAAGATGGACTTTTCCCAGATGAATTTGGAAACTTTCCATGTCCTGTTTTTTTTCCTATGTGTTTCCTGTGAAGGTGTGGGAAATGCCACCGCAGCTGTAATGGGAGATAAAATCTATGTGACCGGAGGCCATTATGGATACAGAGGAACCTGCACTTATGAGAAAATCCAGGTCTACAGGCCTGATGTGAATGAATGGAGTATCATCACAGTATGTCCGCATCCAGGTAGGAGAACAAAGAAGACATAAAAGCACAGACAGTCTAAAAGCTTTCCTCTGATTGTCTAACTCCTGTGTTTATAGAGTATGGGCTGTGTTCTGTGCCTCTGGACAGTGGTCTGTATCTGGTGGGTGGACAGACGACAGTTGCAGACTGCTACAATACCGACAGAGATGAGTGGAGACAAATATCACTGATGAAGGAACGCCGGATGGAGAGTGGAGCCGTTGTAATAAATGGCTGTATTTACGTCACAGGGGGTTATTCCTACTCTAAGGGGACTTATTTGCAGAGCATTGAGAAGTATGACCCTGAACTGGACTCATGGGAGATTGTGGGGACCCTTCCCAGCCCATCAAGATCACATGGATGTGTTTGTGTTCACAGTGTTTAGCAACAAGCCTTTAGTATATGTTTATATTGTCATTTTCTGCCAAATGAATCAAATGTTTAACTATATTCTGTCAAAATAGGTAAGTTTCTGATACACTGATTTACAAATTGTAGCCCATGTTTTGCACATTTGTGTAAAAAATTCACCAAACTGTGAACAATGAAGAACAATTACATTAGCTAATACTCAGGAGTGTCACAAGTATTACTATTATGATGATTAATAACACTTTTTTTTATTGGTTTAATGAACTTAAAAACTGAAGGAGCCATATTTGAGCATGGTATAATGCATATGAATAAAATTAATTTCCCTGAAGCTTCTTTTTGGCTGTAGCTTTTTGCACATCTTATTTTGAGTGTAGTTGCATTAGTAAAGGCATGAAAACTGTGACTTAAAGCATGACAAGACATAACAAATAAAATACATAAATTACATTTATAAGCCATAAATCAGACTATGGCTATAGAAATACAGTTGCTCAAAATTGTTTACAAGAACCAAAGGCATCATGAAGATGATTATTAAATGTAAACATTTCACACTGCAGGTCCTGTAGAGAAGATTAAAGCAAACCATTATATGCTCCTGCATTACTTGATCAATATGAAATACAGTTGTGGAGATAATATGGAAAGCAATGGTCGTGGTCTATTCCATAACATTATGTGGGTTTGAGGCACTGTTAAAGGTTTTTAAAAAGATCAATATATGCTCATTGTTTGTTAATAGTAAGTAAGAAGGCTCTCAAGAAAATGGTATGATCAGATTTTTGGAAATCTTGGTCTATATAAGTCAATGTAATCTGTCTATATAAATAACAACTACACACTGAAAGTATATTTCACACATAAAGATACAAATATTCACTGATGACCAAAAGTATCTACTGATATAAAATATTTAATAACTGCTGATCCTTTTATCCGATACGATCAGAGGCTCCATGGTAAATGTGAAGACACTATCATCTTCAACAGCATTAATTCACCAGTCAAAACCATGGAGTATGGTCAGTGACAGTTGATGAAAACAGTTGATTTATGTTCAGTTATTGATGGGTTTGCTAAAAAAGTAAATGTTTTCTCCGTTTTTCTCTGTTTTAATATAATAACCTTTGTATTTACATAATCAACTGATTAAATACATAAATATATAAAATACAGAGGATAATATTACGATGTTGTGATACATTACTTTAGAAAGCTTAAATGCATAGAAAATGGATCACGTGTTAATAAAAAAAATATTTAATTGATGAAAGTTGAGTACAGCACACTGAAAAGAAGAAATAACATATACAAGTGAAGAAATCGTCTATTATTGGCAAAGTGATCACTATCACACCATTTGGGAGGACAAATGATGCTTTGTCGGTTTCCTCGTGCCTATTTTGATTTTGAAAATTGCACTACAGCGACACCCAGTGGCTGTGACCTTTATAACACCACACGCTTAGTTGATGAAATCCAAACACAGTGAATGAAATTCGCGTTGCACACATTTCCTATTTTGACCCTCGGTGTGACCCGTAGCACGCAGTATCACAACGTGCAAGAAAAAGTCATACTTTCGATTGAAAGCGAAAAATACTGGTGCTACCGGTGATTGAAACGAGTAAGTATGCATTTTATATCTATTTCATAGGGTCTTTCAATATATATTTTTGTGTCTAAATGGTTTACGGTTAGAACATAGACGTTTCTTTATCTTGCGCCTTAAAAAAAACATGCTGTAACCGGAATATAACCAGAAATAAAATGACGCAAATTAAACAAACGTATTTAAATAAAGAAGCAGGCACGACGTAGTTACCCGAATATACTGCACTATTTTTGGGACTACGTCAAGTTATATGAAGTGGATGACTTGGTTTATTGTACGGACTAAAAGGCCGGTGAAACAGCTGCGGGACATGAGCTAAGCTAACAGGTTAGCCGACATGTACGAAGCAAAACTACACATGTGCACTGTGTGATGTTTTTATGTCAGTAATAATCTTCATATATGCTATATTTAAAGTGTACTGAGTTGCATGTCTACATTTAGATATTATTTAAGGTGTTGGATATGGCATTAGTTTCTATTCTCCACTGTTTAAAACGATACAATTGCAGGGAATTAGTCACCAACCATATTTAGAATAGTTACTACAATGGCACAAACTGGGTATTTCAACTAGAACACATGGTTTATGCATTTTCACAACACATCTTAGCTGGAATTAAACTAGCAATTAAATTAAAATTTCTATCAGATTCAAACATGACAAAGTCATTAAATATTATATTTTATAGGCAGTATTTGTGAATTTGTTGTCTGCGCAGGTAGTATGGGCGTGTATAGTGGCAAAAAAAATCTCGATACGATTCAAACTGCAATAGTAGGATCACGATATGATATATTGGGATCAGAGTTGGGTTATCCCAGCTCCAAAGATTAAAAATCCTGCCATGTATTTGTTCCAGCCGCACAACTCCTCATCCAGGTCGATGGATATTTAGTGGAATCACCTGTATGAAGTGAGCAGGAAGGGCTTTTGCTCTTTGGAGCTGGGAATACCCACCTCTGATTACAATATATCACAATACTGTTAACAAGCTGTTGTGTATCAACTCCCAAGGACCTGCTATTAAATATAATTTAGAAGTAATTGGAACATCTCAAGGATTTTATCTGCAACGAATACGAGCTCCTCTCCTTAAAACATGCTGTGTAAAATAAACCATCTGTCAGATTTAGAATACAAATACTAATAATGAAATTCATCTTTGAGAGCCAGATGTCATAAGGAAAGATTTTGCTGAAAGGACATTTATTTTCTACACAGAACAATCATGGCAGAAAATCAAGAGATGTCTCCAGTTGAAATGAAGGTGGCAAGACAAATAGAGGTAATTCTGCATTTATCAGCATTATTATTTGTAACTTTCCTATCAGAATTTAGTCAAACCCCTAAGAGTTTTTTCTTGATCTTCACTTTAGTACTACTTTGGGGATCATAATCTTCCAAGAGACAAGTTTCTCAAAGAACAGTTGCAGCTCGATGATGGCTGGGTTCCTCTGGAGACAATGCTGAAATTTAACAGGTTTGCTATAATGTCACATTCTGTTTTATATACTGTTGATATCTGACCCTATTTCTTTAATTTGATTATTGAAGAGTGATTGTTAAAACACTTTTTTTCTCTTTCTAGACTGAAGTCTTTAACTACAGACAGCAGTGTCATTGTTGCAGCGCTTCAGAAATCCAAGAGTGGTTTGCTGGAAATCAGTGAAGACAAGATGAAAATCAGAAGGTCTCCAAGCAAGCCTTTACCAGAAGTGAATGATGAATACAGAGATGCGGTTAAACACAAATCTGTGTATATCGTAAGTATTTAAATTGTATGCATCTTGACTTGATTTTTATTTAAGAAAATTCTTTTTAGTTTGCTAAACTGCATCACAATTATTTGGTGTGAAATGATTTCTATGTGGGGATCTAAAATATGTTTGTACCCTGCTCATGTAGAAAGGGTTTCCACTCGAAACAAGCCTGGATGAAATTCAGGAGTGGTTGAATGGAAAAGGCACCATAGAAAATATCCAAATGAGAAGAAACCTACAAAGGCAGTTTAAGGTAAATGTAATGGGTTTCTTCACACTGTAAGTTGTGTTTGCAGATTTTTTTTTCTCCTAATTTATCATTTTTATTTTATTTTTCTTGACAGGGATCCATTTTCATTTGCTTTGACACAGAGGAATCATCCAAGCAATTTCTAGAACGTTCAGATGTAAAATCTTACAAAGACAATGAGATGCTTGTCTTATCAAGGTTAGTTCTATTCCATGTTGCCTTAAATTTACCACCTGAACAAATTTTTTTTTCTCCATTTTGCACAGAAAGAGTGGATTTTTATATAACAAATGTACAGAGTGGATACGTACAAGGTGTTGACATTCCCATATTACTGCATGTCTTAACAAATAAAGTAAATTAATTTGTTGTTTTTACCAATGTCTTGATTTTTGTTTTTTGAGACTGTATGAAATTTGAGAATGTAAATATAGTTGGTTATTATAAAATAAATGGAATTTCCAATAGATAGAACATAACAACAAAGACAGAATAATAATGGATTAGATTTCTATAGTGGTTTACATAAATCATTTACTCTCACATTCTCCCTCTTGTGGTGGTAAATTACATTTGTAGCCACAGACAGATAGAAGTGTGGCTGCTATACACGCCTTCACACACCAGTGTGACTGACATTAGAGGACAAGGACACAATGGAGAGAGTGGGATTTGAACCGCCAACCCTTTGGTTATTGGACAACCCACTCTACCTCCTGAGCCACGGCTACTCTGTGTACATTTTACCCTTGTTTTGTGCACTGTATGAGAGTTAACAGTTAAATAGCCGTTTAGGTAATCAGGACTTTCACTAACATGACCTGGGGAAGTGTCAGAAGAAAACCTTACCTCCAACCTAACGATAACCTCTAGATGTTTAAAAAAAAGTTAATTTCTGTTAACAAGAGTTGTGAATTTGAAGCTAAACTAGATATAGAAGTTGGGTTTGGATTTTAAAAGGTTACGATTGGTGTATAATGTTATTTCTGTATTGCTCACAGAGAAGCCTACCACGCAAAGAAAGCAGAGGAGAGAAAACAGGTCAAAGCAGAGACGAAAGCAAAAGCTAAACAGTGAGTATAGCATCAAATCCATTCTATCCTACAAAGTAACATATATTTAAAGAAAGGAAACATCATTGACCCAACCATTTTCATTCAGTGATAAAGAAGCACAGCAGAAACAAGCAGAAGAAAAGGAAATGGTAAGATCAGTAAGATAGATAGAACACCACTAACGGAACATGGACACAGCAGTAAACATTTCTCTTTTTGCGTTTCAGGGTCTGCTCTTGGATGAACAGACTGGCAGCTTGTTGAAGTTTTCTGGAGAACTTGAAGATGTTTCAAGGGAGGACTTTCATGGATTGTTTAAGGGACATGGAAGGATTAAGTGGGTTCATTTTACAAGAGGGGCCAAAGAGGTAGGAACACAATCCACCACAGACTACTAATTGGATTTAGGGTAAAGGTGTATGATTTATTTAAAATTATGTTCTATCTTAACCAGGGATCCCTCCTCTTTGATGGAAATGCAAAAGAGGCATTTGATAAAGCCACAGAGGCAAATGGAGGAGAACTGAAAGTCAAAAACAACACCGTCACATGGCAGATACTTGAGGGAGACGAGGAGAAAGAAACATTGAAGAAGATCATTGAAGCTCAACAGGACTCATTCAGGTCCAAAGGCAAAGGCAAGTTAAGCTACTGATTGGGTGTTCCGTCTTTTTATTTTCCTGCAATGTGGGATCAGGGTTTGGTACATTTTGGTGCATCAGGGTGCTTTTTCCATATATTAAACAAAATTACACTAAACACAATGGCTTAATCGGACTCTATTTGTCTGGTAGTAGACACATTCAGATGCTGCAAAATGTCAGTGAAAATAAGATAAAATCAAATAATTCAATAAAAGTAGGGTTGGGTGATATGGCCTGAAATCAATATCACGATAAATGAGGCAGTTGAACTGATAACAATAAATGTATGATAAATGGGGTGGGTGTGGGGCGGTCTGGGACCACACATCACTTTCTATTCTACTTATTATACTAAGGGGTGATGGGGCAGTCCAGTCCATGCTATGTTGAACCAACCGATGGTGATGGCTTGAGTAATAAATATCTTTTCAGTGTTTGCTTTTTGTCATATGGAGAACAACTTATGAGTGGGCGATGACTTGCTGAATGAACTTTGTTTTTGTTTCATTGCGTTACTTTAAGACATTCCTTGACTTGGGTTCTGACATTTTAGATGGTGAAATAAATGTGATGCATTTCCTCCTTTCATTGCTACAGACTTCTTGCATGCTTTGCATATGACAGTGGTTTGAGGTGTCGGTTCGTTTGTATCCAAAAAAAACTTCCACATGGCTGAAGTGGCTCCTTTTTTTTGGAACCACTTGATGGGCAGTAGCCACACCACCACTTTCAGCCATTTTAACCCCAGTGTGCTGATGAGTCATGCTGTGTAATGCACGTGAACACATGGCCACTGTGTGGCGCGATTAGTATACTGTGATATAAATGTTTTACCCCCGGAATATTGTGAACGATATGATGTGGCCCACCCCTAAATAAGTCAGTAGACTACTGAATATGATCACAGGTCAATGACCCATCATGTCAGTAGTGGTAAATTTAAATGTTACAAAGTAGCATTGCCTTTTGCTGTTTTTATCGAAACTGAGTTCATGGTGATACTCTTTTATAGTTAGCTTTGACTATAGTTTGAATAGATTACACATTCCAGCTTCGCTTCTTTAGACAAAGCAATATATGATAGGACCAAATCTGACTGCTTAAACTATTTACTTTAATAGCAGTAAAAACAAAGTAGTAAAACTGTGAGTAGTATTATTGGCCCTCACTTTGCCTTCCAACCGCAGAGGCCACCTGACAGCGAGAGGACATTGTATCATGCACTCGATCTAACATTCTGAGACACACACTCTTATACTTCGGAAAATGACTGCCTCATTATGAACTTGTCACAGCCACCCCCCATATTTGATAAAAAAAAAATGTACCTAACTTTTGATCCCACATGTGTGTGATTTTCACCCAGTTTGGTATAAACTGGATGTAAACTCTAGAAGGTGATGACAGGCCTAATGATAGTCAAATAATGATGCTGTTATTGAGGGAAAATTCAGCGGGTAGAATATCGCACTGCATTGTAGTATCACATGAGGTTGGCAGGGTTTTCCAGTTTCTCTAAAAAACAGTGTCTCTGCTGAATGACCTGAACATTGTCAGATGTACATCTTAATGTTTCACGTTAAATATCTGCACAAATTCACCCTATTAGCTTGCACTGATATATATGTAACTTATGTCCTGAAAAAATATAGAAATGTTTAGTTTTGTGCTTCAAAACTTCTGTGTTAATGTGCTGTGGTGAATGGGTTTCCATTGAAGGGAATATCCAAAAATGAAATATTCAGATCCCATGGTGACAAACATCAGAATGTATTAAAGACCTGTCAAAATTCTATGGCTCTAAACTACACAAACATCTGCATACTAAATTATTATTTTATATTCTAGATTTCTAATCTGTTTCGATGACTTGGTACAACTATTGTTAACATTCAAGGATCTGTTTCTATTGATGTCAAACTATTAAATCTACTTTCGGTGACTGTTTTATAGATCTGAGTACCTTCTGATGAATACAACCATTGCAAGCTACCAATAAACTACTTAATTAACCCAATCAATGATAAAACTTACCATTTCCACAAAGAGATATCTAAAATGACAAATTTAATTTACTTTAATAATAGGGAATTTTTCCAACAGAACAACTCAGTCCTTTCACATTTTCACTAAGTGGCAAAAACATTTCCCATGATCCCACACTACTGCATGATGTAATCTACAGACTTTCATTATTTAGATAGACCTGTAGTGGCAGAAATGATGGAATTTCTTTAATACTTGTGTATGTTGATCTGGATAAGGTGGAAGAGGACGATCAGGTGGTAGAGGAAGAGGAGGCCGAAGGGGACGAGGTGGCAGAGATCACGGCAGAACCCAGTATCAAGGCAAAAAGACGAAGTTTGACAGTGACGATGAGGAGGAAGACGTTGGTGAGTTAAGTCTGCATAATTTGGTTTAAGATATCCTGAATGGGTGATATTTTCAGTTTCTCATTTACTTCGTGCTTTTCTTTTAGCGCCTGCTCCCACAAAGAGAGAACGGGAAGACAATGATGGTCCTGCGGCGAAGATTGCCAAATCTGAAAATGGATCTTAGTCACAAAGTCACACTCGGGAGTTTCTTTTTTTTCGTGAAAACATTTATTACAAACAGTGAAATGTAGAGGCAACTTAAATCCATTCCATTGAATGCTTCAGGCTTTGGAAAACCGTATGAAGTCCACCTGGATGTCAACCTAGAGAACATTTGACATTCATTTTCTTTTCGTATATTGTGCCTCCCAAATTATGTTGTAACGATTCCCTTCTTATGCCGTTTTCATGTCATGACCAACAGAATAATACTCTTCAAAAGATATTTCATTTCACAAGAACATTTTAAGCAGTTTTGTAGAACTTGTGTGACATCTATAAACTGTATACCATTGTCCCTTTTACCTTTTTTGCTGCAGTGAATGACGAGAACATCTGCTTTGCTAGTTTTTTAAGTTTGCATATATGAACAGGAACTAAAGAGTTTTGAATATCAAGTGCATTTTTGATATTGTTTGAAACTAATTTCCTTTATTTCTTTCTGAAATAAAAAAAAAACCACCCTATGCATTGTTTTTGGTGTTATACAGAGTATGAGCTTACCGATTTCTTTTTGTGGAACTTGTAAGATGCTGGCAAGTCGTATCTAAGTTCTGGAAGGAAAATCACTCGTCAGAACTGTTGTAGCATTGTACTTACAGATTCATCTTCTATTTTACTTACCTGCTATTACTTCCATCTTAACACCCCAGTCATTAGCCTTCTTTTGTATATGCTGCAATTAGATGTAAATATAAAACATTACACAGTATTTTTCACTAAAGGTTACTCACGATAGAGTGAATTTTACCTCTCGTGTTGATGTTTTATGAAGTGAATACACTGCTGTTTTTGCCATTGTTAAAGCAGCCCTTAGAAACTTCATATCTATGCCTTGGAGACAGGATGAACAGAAGAAAAAAGTAAACAATCATGTTGTGTTTTCAAAGAAAATGTAAATGCAATTCTATAAGCAGATGTCCAGCTGAAGTCACTAAATGACATGCAGTGCTGGGTAAGAATCAGAATGACATGTACAAACTGCTTAGGAAAATTGTTCATTTTCCTGTCTGCTGGACAATGTAATTTTTCTTAAGTTGTTTGGTTCCCTATTTGAAGGAAAATTAAGTAAATCTCAAAAGTACAGATGCATTACTAACATTCTTAAGAGTATTAGCTTGAGGAAACTAACAGAATATAGATTATTATGCTTCAAGTAAATTTCGTTAAAATTTCATACACATGTTAAAATGATTTTTATATTGTTCTTTTGAGTGTATCATAAGATTTTAGCAAACGGCTAAAATACATTAAAAATCATTCTGAAAGTGTATTGATAGCAATCATTTTACTTTGCAATTCAGACATTGAAACATGATTTCTCTACTTGCCACTTCACAACTAGAAGAATGCTTGAAAAAGAAAAATATATATTAAGCACAGTTAACATACCAACACAATTGTCATGATGGTGAAATATGTATACGTGTCTATGGGGTTTTTTTCATCGTGAATTTAAACTGCATTACAATATATTTATGAATTTACAACCTATTTAAATTCATAACCATTTCCAGTTTTCTAAATGTATTCATTATATTAATCATAGGTTTTTGAAATGTATATATTTGCATTCATTTGTTTTAAAAGTTTATTTTTCTTCTTCTAGATTTACTTTTTTTTTTTTTGTCTCATTCAGACTTATGTCCAGGAAGTTTGACAGCTATAATTTAACTGCCTTATTTGTATTCTTTCTTCATTCTAATAAATGTACTACTCTAAGAAGGTACAATAGAGTATAAAAATGTAATGTAATATATAAAGTACAAGTAACTGACATTTGTCCTAAAGGATTGGACTTGAGTAAATATATCAATGTATACTCTACCATATGCTCACCTTGGTTGTGTTTCGTCCCAAAAGGTGGGTTCATGATAACGGTATCAAACTTTGTGGCATAAGCTTCTGCCTCCAGAGCACAGAGGTCACACTGAACCAGATCCATGTTAGAAAGTTCAAATTCCTCTGCATTTCTTCTGAATATGTCCAGTGCGTCATCGTCGATGTCAAAACCGATACATAAGCTAAAAGGAAAAGATGCACTAAATAATGAAGACCACGGTGTAGTGACATAAATGAAAATGGTAAAACAGCTCACTCTCCTACCCTGCATCAAGCATAGCTGCTCCGATGCTCAGGACTCCACATCCACAACCCAGATCTGCCACCAGCTTCCCCTCAATGTCATCAAATGTGTTGTGAATTGTGTAGAGCATGCACGCTGTGAGGGAGACATAAACGTAAATTAGTACAGCAACGTCAATTTTCAGTAAACGTATACATGATATATTTTCACCTGCAATATGAGGAGTAGTTGGATATTGCTCCAGGAGTATTTTCGGCATTTCAAACGTGTCCACCTGTTGCAGGCAGCTTTCTAGCTCTTTAAGTTTCATTATTTACTGCTTTAACACCGAATGCTACCAATAAAACTCTAGAATATGTTATTTAAAGATTTTATTCACTGGTAAAAATAGCTTAGTGTATACTAGGACTCGTGCATGGTTAAATGCGACTTCCGGGAAGGGTACACCCACAAAAACAGTCCGACCCTCCCCGGCAACCATTATTAAGAGTTCCCTCACATTTGTAAGTTTTATGGAATCGCAAATGTAGATCGTATGAAGCTTATATACATTTTCAGAGAGGTTTATTAGATCTTAGTAATTCATTAAAATATTGTTAAGGTAGTTAATGTAAAAAAAAACATCTGGGAAATGTAATGATGTAGACCACAAGTTAAAAATTAAAAATGAAACTAATAAAGTAATAGGCTCAATCATAATAATCTGATTTATGGGAACATTTTACTGAAGGGACATTTATTAAAATAAATGACCCAACATGCTTGTTTAACTTTTAGTTATGTCCTACTTTTCTTCAAGGCACAGGTATCCAGTTTGACGACAGTGGTATAAAATGCAGTATATTCACTTCATAAAGTACATAAAAAGAGAGAATATATATATTTAATATGCTCTGTAATAAGTTGTGTCTTTAACTGTATTGTATTTTTATGGAACACTGGAGTGTGGAATAAAGTCATCATTCAATCAATCAATCAATATGTGTGTGTGTGTGTGTGTGTGTGTGTGTGTGTGTGTATGTGTGTGTGTGTGGGACCACTTACACTATGGGGACCAAAAGTCAGGGCCCCACTTGTAAAATAGAAATGATGGGGCCCTATAAATACATTAATTTATTTTTCAGGAAGTCCCCATTAAGCATGGGTAAACAGGTGCAAAGCGAAACATTTTTTTCAAAATGTATTTATGTATTTTTTTGGCCATTTTTTGTTTATTTTAAAATATTGTTATTTTTAAATTTTTTAAAATTTTTTGTAATTCATATTTATTCATTAATGTTTTTATGTTTTTATTTTTTGTAATTCAATTTAGTTTTTATATATTTTTTATTATTAGTATTTTAACGTTCTTTTAAACACACACACACACACACACACACACACACACACACACACACACACACACACACACACACACACACACACACACACACATATATATATATATATATATATATATATATATATATATATATATATATATATATATATATATATATATATATATATATATATAATGTCTACTTGATTACAAACTTGGTCCTCATGTGACATGGAAACGAGTATGTGTGTGTTTCAAAAATAAATGTCCTCTGTGTATTTTATATGCTTATGGAGAGGATAATTAAATACATCTCGGGAAATTTGCACCCATGGGCACACTGCAATAATAATAATATGTCTTGCCATTTATCCATTTGCTGAAGGCGGGGCAGCTCCTCCCAAATGTTGCTTAGAAACACAAAAACAAAACAGGACTTGTCAATTGCGAACAGTGCTGTTTGGACAGGGCGTACACAGTACAGTTGAAATGACCGAATCCATACATTATCGATAATTTAACATACACTTAACACTGAAATTTATTCGCATTCGTACTTTTGGACATTCGCCAGCAACAGGGACGTACTGAGTCATATCGCGAGAAAACGCGAGAACATGGAAACAAGACAACAAAAATAAATTTGTGGACAACAAGCCAGGGTGCATGATGGCGGCGTCGCTGCTACGCCGGGACAAGAAAGCTACTGCTGCCCACTTGAAGGCAGACTTAAATCGGACTGACAACAGCTCTGGGGTCCGACAACTTCAGGAGCTACTGGACGCCGTTCTAAATCCAGAAAAACCAGCAGCGGACACAGAGGCTCTTGACTGGTGTAAATGTCTAATTGCAGCAGGCGAAGGTTTCGAGGAGTTCTGCAAAACGGTCCGGTCCTATGACAATGCGACTCTGTGCGGCTTGGTTTGGACGGCTAATTTCGTGGCATATCGATGCCGGACCTGTGGCATCTCACCGTGCATGTCACTGTGTGCTGAGTGTTTCAATAATGGAGATCACACAGGCCATGATTTTAACATGTTTAGGAGCCAGGCTGGTGGGGCCTGTGACTGTGGAGACAGTAATGTCATGCGAGAGAGTGGGTAAGTCCAGGCTAGCTGCTAGCTTAGGGAGCGCTGCTAACCTAATATGTTAGCAAGTGGCGGTTTGACAGGTCGCGTTGAGAAATCAATGCTACACTGTCCGAATTCAGTTTCCTCACGTGTATATTGTCACCATCATATAATACTGTATGAAATGGCTGCCAATTACAGGGCTGCTTTTTCAGTTTATGCGTGCTATTTGCTGTCATGTAATGACTGGGAAATATTAGCTTTGCTCAGAGAGTTAGCCTTCCTAGCTAACGAATCATAACAATAATTCCTATATCAGCTGTTACAGCTGCAGATTATAATTCATCTGTTATAGATTTAATTTGTGCATTCTTAAAATAACTGAAACCATTTGTTCTTGCTCGCTAATAGGTGCCATTTTATCATAGAATTAGTCTCTATACCTGTCCGCCTTACACCCAATAAGTGACAGATATTAGGAAATTAAATTTGTTAGTCCTGTTTATCCCTACCGGCTGGTCTGACTGACAGACACCTATTACTTGTTGATTACTTTATTTGTGGTTATTTTGTGCAGACGAATTCAGTCCTATGCCAAAATCTGTTGTCTATAAATGTGAAAATAGTAGTTTCTGTATAGGTGTGCGTCTCCCTATGACGATGCGCAATAATGATGCAGCTGTCCAGATTCTCCTCAGATTATACAATTTAAATTCTCATGTCATCTAGAAATCATTTACATTAACGTCAATCTAATTTTACACTTGATACCTCAATATAACCTCATTGAAATATATCTGAAAATCTGCAAAATTGAAGTAAATTCTAGTTAAGAATTCAAACCAAAATTGGCTTAAAGACAGGAAGGCTAAAAAATTGCCGCTTTAAGATTTTAAAATGTGTTCATGATTAACATCTGGTTTTCTGACAGGTTTTGCAGACGGCATCGGTTGAGAACTGGGGAAAATATTCCCTCAATACCTCATGACCTCCTTTTGATGTCAGAGATGGTCCTTCCTCGCTTCATCCTGTTTGTCATTCAGTACCTGAGAGATGGATACACTGAACCAGGTAAAACACTGACCACAAACAAACCTAAGCAAAATCATACACTTGTCAGTGTCTTTCTCAGAAACCTGGTATTAAAGTATAGTCATTAATTCACTCACATTTCAAACTTTACATGTATTTTTAGTTTTTTGTTGTATACCAAAAGCAAAACTACATCCTGACGCATTGATATCTAATGTGACGCAGCATCTAATGTGGCACAGCACTGAATGTGTTTCCATCTCTTATCTTCCTTGACCAGATAGCTCAATTGAGAGAGATCTACAAAAAGTTTTGAAGCAGCTGGAACCTCAGATCTCTTTCCTTGAGGAGCTTACTAAAATGGGAGGAGCAATGAGGACTGTACTGACAAAGACCTTGACCAATCAGCAAACATTCAAAGAATTGAGCATGGGTAAATGTATATTGTTTTTGTGTCTTTTGACATTGAAAGTAAATGTGAATTATGAAGATACACCAGTGACTGTTTGTTTTGTGTCAATTAATGCCAATAGGATATAACAAGCCATGTCCAGTTGGACTTTTTGTTTGTTGGCCTCAATGTAGACATTGCACAAAAATGTTTTCCTCTCCTTTATAGGCCAAGAAGATAATCTATATGCTAAAAAGAATTATGAAAAGTATTTGTCAGCTTTGAAGAATTCAGGTTTGGTGTCTTTGGAGGAGAAAAGCCAAGGTGCTACAGCTGATGTCACTGTTGGTGCTGAAGGAGGTGCAGGAGCAATGGTCTTATTGGGTAACATATTCTTAGCATTTTTGTGTAGTATGTATTCATCCAATTTCTATCAGTTACATTATGTCACTGTTTTATAATGACATAAAACCTGTTTTAACATTCCTCGTATGTTCAAGAATTTCTCATTTCTTACAGATGACAGGATATTCTTTTGACTTAGTAATAATAATACTTGACTAACGCTAACTGTCAAAGTGTGTAAATTTTTTCAAATTGAGATAGTTACGCCAAACCTAATGTTCATCTCAAGAAAAAGCTAACTATTAATACCTGAAGGTGAAGGATACAGAAAATGTATTTCCTTGTGTCAATACACAATGAAATTGATGTCTGTTTCTTTCTGTAGTCCTTTAAGTCCAACACTTGTTACTTTTGGCCTATTTTTGTATGTATGTTTTCAGGAGCTTCTGTACCAGGAAGCCCAGATGAGTCCAGTAAAGAGGTATGTTGAGCCACCTTTTTATTATCACATGAGTTTTATTCAAATGGATTCAATTAATTTATTTTAAAGGTCTCATTCTGCTGAAAACCACTTTTCCACACTCCTTTTGGAATTTGATGGGTCATCCTGTGTTACCAACACATGCTGTGTGCACAGAGTTGAAAAAAAAATGGCGGCGCAAACTTGTTCATGTGCTTTCTGTGGAAATAAAGTGCCTTTTTTTCTGCAAGTTTTCAAAACAAGCAACGGCACAACACCTAGCTGGGTGCTACTCTGGGATGGTAAACACACAGAGCAAGAGGGGAGGGGAGCGTTCCTCTACGCATTCATTCTCTGAGCCAATCAGAGATGCCTCATTACCATATTGTGGATATGTATGACAAAGGACCGGAAAAACTTTGTTCGCCAACCTCAAGTCATTTTTCTACCCTCCTAAAAACAGTTTGAAACAAAGCATTCTGGGTGTTTTTTTTTTTAAACAGAACCAATGCACAATGCATTCAGTAGCAATGGTGAACACAGCAATATTAATTAAATGATGTTGGAATGAGACTTTTAACATCTGTTTCATACCAGTGGCCTATTAATGAAATTAATAAAGCTATTGTGTAATAGTATTAACTTTTTCTCCATATAATACTTTATAGGTGCTTGTTTTGACTTTTTGTATGAAACTGAAATTGACAGTCACTTTCATTTTTTATTTCATTAGGAGGACCAAGACACTGGGCAGTCTGTTGGACAGAGAAAGAGGGTGAAGCTAAGTACCAGTACCAAAGGTAAATGTAAAGCTGTGATGGATATAGTTCACATTCTTCACCTATTTTAATTTAACACATGCTCTTTTCTGCCTTTAGACCTGTGTATTATTGAATCTTTGAAGCATAAATGCTTTTTGGAGGAGTTGCTGTTTTGGACGATAAAATATGAATTTCCACAGAAGATGGTCACCTTCTTACTAAACATGTTGCCAGATCAAGATTATAAGGTGTTTTTTTTCTCTATTATTTGTACAATTGTAAAATGTAATCTTGTTTTTGATTTTATATGCATATGGATTTGCCATAAAAAATGTCTTCATTATCTTGACTGGAAATGAAGTTACATTAGTCATTCTAGTTACATGCATCAGGCTTTGAATCCTTATTAAAAAAGGAGTGGTCCATAACAGTAACCCTTAATTGTCTTTCTGGTGTCTGGCTTTTTCTTCTTGTCTTTGGCAGATCACTTTCACAAAAACATTTGTCCAGCATTATGCATTCATCATGAAAACACTGATGAAAAGCCATGAGTCAGATACCATGTCCAACCGCATTGTACATATTAGTGTGCAGCTGTTCAGCAATGAAGAGCTGGCTCGGCATGTGACAGAAGAGTGTCAGCTGCTGGACATCATGGTCACAGTGCTCCTCTACATGATGGAGAGTTGCCTTATTAAAAGTGAACTTCAGGGTAAGTTGCCCAAATATGTTGCTCGTCACTGGATTGCCTGTGAGATTCATTGTTGAAGGGCATCTCCCTTTGACTGGTGATTTTAAATATTTTTGAACTAAAATTCATCTTTAAATAATGAGATGAATATAAAAGCTTAATTCTATTTATTTGCTTACAGATCCAGAGTGTCAAATATCTGCACTGTTTTAGTTTGTGTATAAAGTCTAGGAAAGAGAACCAGGATGGTTTTCACTAGAATGAAATGCAACTCTGAATTTTATCGTATCTTTTAATCATTAAATTGTCTGAGTGCTGTGGGATGACTCCCTCTACAAACAGTATTTTTAGATTTCTTTTGTTCCATTTTGAGTAGAGCTCTGAATGCTATGTGTCATTACATTGACTTTGCTCATGTATTTCGATGTGTGTTTTCATTTTCTTTTTAGATGAAGAGAATAATCGCCATGCTGTGGTGAACTGTAGTGAGGCCCTGTTGAAGAACAACACATACTGGCCATTAGTTAGTGATTTCATTAACATCCTATCACACCAAAGTGTAGCAAAAAAGTTTCTGGAAGATCATTCATTGTTGATGCTCTGGATGACCTTTGTGGCATTTTTTCAAGGTCAGTTATACTTTGGTAGTTTAACAGCACACATTTAATACTTGTTTTTTGTTTGTTTTAATAATCCAAGCAGGAACAGTCACTTTACAATGTTACATATTTACTCATTAAAGGTGGGGTGGGAGATCTTGGAAAAAATAGTCCAGCAATTCAAAACAAGTGAGATTTTGAAAATATACACCCCCTCCTCTTCTTCAGCCCACCCCTCAGAACCACGCCTTCACGAATACATGAACGTGCACGCTGTCACGAGCAGTCATGGAAGTTCACAACCATTCGTGAGATCTCACGTCGTTTAGCCAACAAGCAACATGTGGCCATTTTCATCAATGTCTTAAATTTTCCCACTTATGGGGCAAATACGATGCCCATAACTGAATAGTATGTTGAAATATATAATCATAACAGCATCGTCTTACCTATCAAGTAGAAACATGGTCACTTTAGCATCAGTTTTTAACCCCTTTTCCTTTTTCAGCTGACACCAGTGCTGGAAAGCCTTAGCGATTACCACCCTTGTCCTGTTCCGTTCTTCACTCAGCTTCCTCATGGCTGTAGTTTTTTCAAGCACAGTTTTTACTTTGGTTTTGCTGCCGGTTGTCGTCTTTTCCGCCGTAGCTTTTTATATGAAAGCGTGCAAGGGTGATATTTGATGGACGTATCTACAAATCAATCATTGTAAAGATGATCAGTGCAGTGATTGGCTGGATTTTTCCTCTGGTTACATCCTCTAGCCTGGACAAAAAACATTTTGGGGTTTTTCTATTTCAGTGTGTGTTATGGGATCATGAAGAGGTTTTCAAGCAATATGATAAAAAATGTTCCAAAAAAGATCTCCCTCTCCACCGATCTCCCTCTCCACCTTTAAGACAGACACATTGCACATGGAAAGTTTGCGATTAGTATATGAAAGGACATGCGAACGTTGAAGTGTTAGAAACAGCATATAAATGAACATTTTATATTTCTAGCCAATTGCCCAACAGATTTAATTGTCACCATTGGCATCCTCTGCTTTGCAGATTTTGAGTTGGGCGTTAAATTCATATGATACACTTAGTCAAACAAAAGCTGATATTATATGTAGTGTGATAGTAATAATAATAATGCCACGTATGAAGGTGAGTTGTGTCTATGTTAAAATTGTTGTTCGTGCTGCTCATTTGCCAGGTCTGCTCACCAGCACCCTAAAAATAACACACACCCTTGCATAGTGGGCTTCAGTATCCCCTTGCTGTCGTTATGGACACAGTGTCACTATCATATTGTATCCATGTCTGTTGCTCTACTTTTGCTTTATGTTTTTCTTGTTGATACTGTTAGAATTAGCTTTGACATGTTGCTACAGAAATGATTTATATACATTTTAATATCTTCGCTAAATTACCTCTACAGATACAATTTGAAAGAAACAACAATATTAAATATCTTTTTTTGTCCTTGTAGATTTTTTTTTAATTGTCCCTATCTAATCCAGAAACCTTTTTATCCTGTGATAGGTATGAACCTGAATAAACGGGAGTTAAATGAACATGTGGAATTTGAGTCTCAGACATACTATGCGGCTTTTGCAGCAGAGCTTGAAGCCTGTGCCCAACCAATGTGGGGTCTCCTAACACATTGCAAAGTAAAAGTAAGACCACAAGTTTCACTTCTTTATAAGTAGCCACTCTCTGTGTATGTGGAAGTAATAACTAAGAATGCATCTTGGATATCCTGTGCTTCATGCACACAGATGAATACATGCATGTGTGAATTTGAAAAATATATAATTCGTCTTTGCACAGGAGACACAGGAATACACTAAAACTGTGGTTCGATATTGCTTGGAGACCTTGCAGGTCTGGTTTGACACCATTGGCTTCATTGATGAGGTAAGTTGAGCTGACACCACTTCATTTGCAAGTGAGCATTGTCCTCTGTTTCTAACAACATATATTTCTGTTACAGCCTGCTCCAAATCAAGTGACATTTCATCTCCCACTGCACCGCTACTATGCCATGTTTCTTAGTAAGGTATGCCAGACATTTGGTCCCCTAAAGCCCTGTACAGACCAAAGATTCAGCATGAGACCAGCTGTAAACTGCAGCTACTTCGAAAGTCTGAATGTTAAAATCTGGCAGCTCACAGCAGTGCAACTCAATGAGACAGTATTTTATTTCTATAGTAGCATCTTTGTACTTTTTTGTAGCTGAATATTATTTGGGATTTCTTAAATAACGAATAGCGATACTGTGCCACTTGCTACAGATTCACTTCTAGAATTGATGAAATTGCAAAAAAAAAAAAAACATAACGGGAAGGTCAAAACTGTCTTCTGTATTCCCGGAGCAGTTCTTTCCTGTTTAGGAGTTAGTGGTACCTCAATTACTTCAACAGAGAAAACCATAAGATAACTTTTAAACAAAGGAAATGGCTGATAACTGACTGCTTTTTAGTAAGCTACAGCCTGTAGATAATGAAAAAAAAACATACACTATGTAACACTGCATAGCCTCTGATCTTTGATGAGCTGAATTGCAAGCAAAGCTATTACCTGCCTTAAGTTAAACTGTGATGTCTTGGCTACATTTCTGTCATGTTATAAAGCTTTGGATTAAATTTAAGGAAATACTCTGCATTGTGTTGTACCTTAAAATTAATTGTTTGGGATAAACTTCTCAGGCTGTAAAGTGTCAGGAGTTGGACTTGGACAGTTTACTGCCTGACCCAGAGATGCTCATGAAGATTATGGTTCATCCACTTCAGATACAGGTATAAGATGATTACTTATTTACTTACATATTCTCTAGTTTTGTGATTAATACATTTTTGTGTGTGTGTGCACGTAGGCATGCCTCTCAGAGATCCACAGCAACATGTGGGTCAGGAATGGTCTACAGATTAAAGGGCAGGCAATGACCTACGTACAGTCACACTTCTGCAACTCCATGATTGACCCAGACATATATCTGCTACAGGTTAAGACTACTACATCATAGAATTTGTACTAATTAATTATGCAGTTCTAAAGCCATTATTTTTGATTTTGTTCTCAATTCCTCTTTCTGTATAAATACATTTCACAGGTTTGTGCATCAAGACTAGATCCTGACTACTTCATTTCAAGTGTCTTTGAGAGGTAGGCTCAAATTCCAATTGTATTAATTGATAGTTTAGTCCTTTCAGAAGTCTTTTTATTGTCAGGAATGAGTAAAACTGTAACATGCAATACATAGTCAATCACAGGTGACCATAAAATATATATTCCAAATTATATGAAGAACAGTGCTTTATGATGTGTTGAAGAGCCTCTGTAGTGGTATACATGTTAAATGATGCAAGACCAGAAAGTTGGTGGAATGAAATGTGCAATACGACCTAATTCCATGCCTGCTTCAGACAAAAAAACAGTCTGGTTTGTCTCAGTACTTGGGTGTTTGCAGCATGATGTGTTAATACAATTACAATTGTGGACAATGGAGCTTCTTCATGTGCTTCAACAGAAAAAAATGAGCCAAGAAAAACTAAGGAAAATATAAAATGAAAAGAAAAGGTAGCCTATTATTGAAGTAGGCTTTGAAATGTGATTGTTCTGATGGAGAGCAGTATCCCTACAGTTAAGTTACATACGTATTTAATATTTATCTTTGACAGGTTCAAAGTGGTTGACCTGTTGACCATGGCATCGCAGCATCAGAATGCTGTGCTTGACTCTGAGCAGGAAAGACCGATGCTTGAAGGGGCGCTCACCTTCTTGGTCATTTTGACAAGTCTTCGTATTCATTTGGGTAAGTGATTCAACAAAAGACAGTCAAAGATTGGTGATTTAACTCGGGTAGTTTTTGAGATGCCTTGTGTGTATCTGAGATACTGATAGTTTTATATTTGCCTGCACACTTGCCTTGTATGTTGACATATATGCCAAGATACAACATTTTGTAATGTTTTTGTCTGATGTACTTAATGTATGAGAGACTTGGGATTTCACAGAATTTTAATTTGGTCAGATCTTTACTGGTTAACTTCTTTTCAACAGGTATGACAGATGATGAGATCCTTCGGTCTGAGATGGTCTCTCAGTTGTGTATGAATGACCGTACACACAGCGCATTATTAGACCTTGTATCCTTCAATACCCAATGAAACCTTGCACTAGTATTCCAGGAATCCAATCTCTTTTTTTTTTCCTTAAGTGTATTTTTTTTTAGATTCCTGAAAATCCTAATCCTAAGAGTGGGATTGTTCCGGGGAGCTGTAGTTTTGAGGAAATGCTTTCAGCTGTGGCAGACTTCAAAGCTCCAGTATTTGAACCAGGAGGCTCCATGCAGCAGGGAATGTACACACCTAAAGGTAGGGCACTACATTACTGGTATGCCAATATGAACTTTTAAGTTTTCAGAGGTTTACTACAGTCTTAAAATATGGGTTTATGTAAGCCTTTATCAGGCCACTAGGGGGAGACTTTACACCATTTATTTAGTGAAGGTGAAAATGAGAAAGAAGTAAATCAGTGTCACTGTGTACTAGCTGTTAAAGACCACATCTCTCTCTTTTCATCCAGCGGAGGTGTGGGAGAAAGAGTTTGACCCCATTATGGTTGTCCTCAGGACAGTCTATCGGCGTGACGTCCAGTCCGCAATGGACAGATATTCGGCATTGTAAGTGACCTCAGCTGTCTTAGTTTATCACAAATGTGCACAAATCTATTGTTTAAATTTAGTGGTAACATTTTATAAACATTTATATCCTGTATTGCTCATTGATTTACATTTTACTTGTCAGACTTTTGTTCTCTTATTTTATTCATGTCTCATCATCTTTACCAAAGCAAAACAGTCTCATCCTCTGTTCAGTGTGGTGGGGTCACCTCTCACCTGCTCACAAAGAGACATGATAAGGAAGGTCAGGTCTATTGGGTGCCAGAGTTGGTTTCAATTAGATGCCTGTCAAGAAAAATCAATGACTCAGGCTAAATTGTAGGAGAATTGAATAAATTGTTCTTGCTTGAATGTGGTGCAGATCTCTCCCAGGACAAATGTGTCCGTAGAGGTGAGGGAGATGTATATGGGTAAATATATATATTTTTTAAGGTCACTGAAATGTGTGAACATGCTCCTTTATTTGAAAGATGACTCCCTGAGCACTACTGGTAAAAAAAAAAAATTGTTTGAAAGGTAACTTTTCTATAATAGTTTCTGGTGTAGCTTACTTTGAAACTATAGATGCTATTGATTAGTACATTAGTAGTACTCGAACATATTTAAGGATTTTTTGCAGCAGGTCTGGTGCACTAAACCAGATGAAATTGTTGTGTGTTTCTCCCTGAAACATATTGAAGCTGCTGCCTCCACTTTCAGCATCTGATACTGGGCTTATGTTGCACATTCGCACTGTTTGAATATGATGGATTGCCTGTCAAGCTGGGCCTGGATTTATATAACAATGATCCCATCATCATTAATAGCGTGAGAGACTTGGCTGCAAGCAGTGGTTATACTATTGCATAGACTAAAGACTTTGTAGAGTGAATTATCTTGAACAGTGTTACGTGTCACATCATTTCTGACCACTGTGCCTCACGGAAATTCAGCTACAATGAAATTCCAACATGAGTTTGCACACACACTCGTCAACACAACAATAGGTGTGGTGATGTTCATGCTTTCTTTGTTGCTCATTGTTATTTCTTGTGTCATGCTATCATTTAGTCTGAAGCAATCTGGCATTCACTCCGGCAACCCGTGGCCACCGTATAAGGAGAGGACTCCTCTGCACCCATGTTACAAAGGCCTAATTAAGCTGTTGCACTGCAAGACACTGCACATTGTGATATTCACTCTCCTTTACAAGGTGAACCCCTTTATAGCTATTCATGCCATAAAATGCAGCACAGATTATTTTGCATAAAAATGTACTTGAATTAAATCAGAAGGGCTTTGATTTGCCATGCTTTAAGTTACAGGAGCAAAAAGCAGAAGGAAAATCTTGAATGCACACCATTCTTATGCAGTTCTATTGGATTCACATCAAAACCTGTAGATGTTAAGTTATAGATGATCTGATGCCATTTCATGACAAGGGGTTATTACAGCTGTTGATCATACAGTATGAAAACACCCATAAGCAGCAAAATAAATCACTGGATAGATTCCCCAGAAATTGTTCTGTTTCCCCTCGAACTACTTGAATTGGTTTATTACTAGTATGGGTTTTTAATTGGTAGTAATGGGTTTTAAAGTGTCTGTAAAATATACGAATGTTAAGTGCTTAAATTTAAATTACACATATGGCTTGTGCAAGGGGTAGTGTGTCTATAAGCCCAAATAGTTCTGGATGTTAGAGTATGAAAAATGTGCCCAAGAAAATTGAAGAGCACTACCTGAGTAAATGCAGTTCAAGCTTCAGTGTGCAATAATTTTCTGCTGTTATTGGGCCAAATTTTCGTAATTACTTTTTGGCACATAATAATTCATGTGGTATAAGAACAAACGAGTTGTGTACCTCTTATTGTAAGCTAAAGAAAATCTACCTGATGCTTGAATACAAGATAGATTTTCAGTATAGGTGGATAATCACAGGTGATTTTACAGTGGTTACGGAGCAGAATATTTGATTGACGGCTTTAATAACCGATGGTTGTTAAATTTCTGTCTGATGCAACACTAATGTCAGGGGAGGAAAGGCTTTACCGTTAATTCTCCTATCGCCTGAATTTCTGACCCCTCTTTAAAAGGATGGAAGTACTTAGTTATGTGACCTGATGTTTATATACCTATGTTTATTTTTTCCCCTGAGGTCGGACTTCTTCAGTTCTGTTGTAGAACTCGGCTTTAGAAAATCCTGTTTAATTACCTTCATTTTCTTCAGTAAAATGAGTGTACATTTGAAGTTCAACACTATTGGACTTAAATGTAGCTTAATTTGAAGCTTAACTGCACAATCTGGCAGAACATTTGTTATGACTCGTGCTGTTGCCAGTGGCATAGTGTAATGTATTTCCTCATACTTTGTGTGAAAGATCATCTGTTCACTTTTACTATTAAAGCCCTATTATGTTGTACTACAAAATTATATTATCAGTTATAAAATATAGTAACTGACTACTCTGCCTTAACTATTATTTGTGAGCTAATAGTGTGTTATTTTACAGATTTGGATGGATCATCAGAACATGTCTGAACATGTGTTGTGCATGGTGTTATACCTGATTGAACTCGGCTTGGACAATCAGGTTCAAGATAGCAAGGAGGATGAGGTGAGATGCACAACCGAGTTGTGTCCAGTCTTTGTGTGTATGCCCTGTGTATGCCCTAAATTTCATTTCATCTGCTCACAGGAGCCTTGCATTGAGGAGCACTGCCATGACAGCTGGTTCCCTGGAACAAACCTTCTGTCCAATCTGCATCATGTCATTAACTTTGTAAGGGTTCGAGTTCCTGAGACAGCCCCTGAAGTGAAGAGAGAGGCTCCTCCCAGCACCAGCACCGAAGCCTCCTGTTATGGCCAAGTAATATGAAGTTCTGCTATACACACACACAACAGTAATATTAATTATAATTCATTATCTTAGTGCTCATAACAGAAATAGAGATGTTCCTTGGTTAGTTATTGACTTTGTGGCTCCTGCTTGCAGTGAAATGAACCATTGACTGTCAAAGAAAGATGACGGCATGATACCTCCAAACACATTAAAAATATTCGTAGTTTCTCATACTGTGTTAATCAAATGGCAAAAAACCCACTCCTGTTGCTTTGGACCTACCAAATGGTGTGATTGTGTTAATTGGCAGTTATACAGTTGTCTATATATAAAATATGTGTAATTTTTAGAACTTGCTGACAGTTTGTGTTTTACTTTCTGCTCTGTCGCGATTAAATAGGGCTCATGTTATAAGAAGTAGTAATGGTTGATTAATTTGTAAAGTATCATATTTGTCTGGGTGGAATCTGATTGGATGGATATCTATCTAATCAGTAAGTGATCAATCTGTTTGGTTCATTGTGTTTCAGCAACAAGTCAGAATTTTGACTTGCAGCTAAACCTTATGAAGAGGAATAATACATGATTTAATCATTGGCATTACAAATTAGGAAGTATCTTTATTCAGATTAGTATGTTACATTAACAAAACTGCTAAAATTTTCCTTAAGTTTGGAGTTTTCAGTTTTTTTCTACTTTCATGTGCCTCTTTTTATATCATTACCTATAGACAATTTTGTTTTGTACCCACTCCACAGAATTCGAGACGTCTTACAGGGAATTGGAGAGAGGTAGCTCTTTGCACCCCTTCTTTAAGATGTTGTTGGCTATAAGGCCGTTTGTAGATACATTCGCCTACTTTTTTCTATATTGTGGAGGGAATTTTGTGTTTTTGCATGTGTTTGTTTTGTGCAGTTCAAAGGACATCTCCCCTGATGTGTTATAGTGTGTGTGGGTGTGAGTGTAATGCTCTGCTTCAGCAGTTCCTTCCCTCTTGACTGCTGAAACTAATTACGTGTGTAATGCAGGTTTGGGTAAACGCTTTTTAACTGCATGTCAGTATGATTGATGTTGCCTTGACTAGGCTATATGATGTATGTTTATTTAACAGTGCAGCTCAGGTCGTTTTTTGTCGGCTCGGGTCATGGCCATCCTTCAGGAGGCTTGTGTGCTTTTAAATCAGGATGATTTGAATTTCCCCAGGAATATGGTTGTTTTGAACACTATCGGCAAAAGGTATTTGTGAAACGTCAGCTGAAATTTTATAATGGACATTTAATTTGACTTTTTGACTTTTATGTGTATTATGTCTATCTAACTATGGTAAAGAAGCACTACTCTAATCCATCAAAGTCCTTCAGACCGCTCGTGATGTCGTTTTAGGATGTAGTGTTTGTATCTCTAAACGGGTCTGCTAGTGCACTGTGTTGCATATATGGAGACAATATGAGCTTGGTAGTTAGAATAATGCTCTGGAATATAAAATGTTGTGTGCATGACCCTGGTTATGCCTGATTTTTACATATGTGTATATAATCCTCATTTATCGTGGCCTCCTTTTAACTTATGGGTTGGATTTCCACTCTGAATACTCATTCAATGAAACAAATATGTGTATGATAAATAAACATCTGCATTCATATACAGGAGTTAAATTGATTATCAATGTAATTCATGTTTTTTTTTTCTGTACTTAGAATGTGCGTGAGGCTCAGGTGTTTAGCCTTGTGGCGGAGCGTAGGAGGAAGTTCCAGGAGATAATCAACCGCAGCAACACTGAAGCCACCCAGGTTGTCCGACCCAAAAGCTCCTCAACACGCTGGATACCGCCAGGAACACCACCCCAACTGGTAACAGAAATCCTCGAGATTCGGGAAAGTATGCTGTCACTCCTCATCAAGCTCCACCAGAAGCTGTCGTCCAGACAGAACTCGCTGTCGGCATCCTGGCTAGAGGACATGGATACAAGCCGTCACGCTCATGGAGATGGCATTACAGCCATTGAGCGCATCCTCACTAAGGCAGCCACTCGCAGTTGCCAAATCAAGCGTAGCATCCAGGACATTTGTGGAAAGGTTTGTCCTCCAGTGCCACCAAAGAAGAACAATCCTACTGACAAGAAGACTATGGATAAAGAAGAGAGGTAATGGAGTGATTATTCTTATTGATATCGTTACTGTTCTTCTTGACTTTAATTCTGATTAATCATTTCAACACTGCAGGAATTGTTTAGCAGTACGCTACATAACAATACATCAGAGCTGTCTTATTTGTGCAGATGTACTTATCATTGCCACCACAGTAGGGTCTGCTATCTGTTTAAAACATACATCCCAGACACAGGGATTTAAATTTTTCACTAGTTGGTGTAATGATAATGCAATGGGTTATATTAATTTAGTAATGGCCTGCTTTTAGGGGTTGACTTTGCCCCTCAGCAAAGTTAAAATCTCTCTATTCACATGAGCCAGAGCAGTTTCCAAGGCAACCGTTAAGCAGCAATGCGGTCAGTGGAAAGTGAGAAGCTGCTGCTCATTCTTCAGGCTCGTTGTTGGCACCCCTGGAACCATCAGTGAAAGTTATTGAGCTGTGACGCTCCTGTCAGCATTTGTTTATGTCATCTTATTAGGGACTTAATTTACAGTCAGCTCTGCTCTCTGGAAATCTGCAGAGTGGGGCTCAACCCACTGTATTAGTTTTAATAAGCACCTATTCCAACTTTGACAACATGGCCTTGTTGAAGCTTGACACCTACTGTTTGTATAAATGGCATTCTTAGAAAATAGTTTTGCACATGGTGGGGGGCGGGGGGTGGTAAGTTTTGATCAAAAACAGGCTCTGTAAAACAGACTTATTTTCAGGTTACTGCATTAATTAAATAATTAACAGAAATTTTAAAAGAAAATGGTAATTCAACAGGTGTTTATCTACTTTTAAACTGAGGGGATATTATGCACATTGCTTCACACTTTATGTTGTCTACTGTGTCTGTCAGACGTCAGAGAGCTCGGGAAAGACAGCAGAAGCTGCTTGCTGAATTTGCTTCCAGACAGAAGAGTTTCATGGAAACTGCTATGGATGTTGGTAAGAAGAGACCAGGTTAATTGTACTATCATAAATCTCTGAAATGTAATTGCACATCATATAATCATATATTCAGCAACTGATACCTGGATGCGTTTATTTATGTCGCAATGTTTTTTTTGTTTTGTTTTGGTTGTTTTTAACATATCAACCAAAACATATGACCTTATTCCATTGCATAGTAATAACTCTCCTAATTTTACTAATAACTCACCTTAATTCTATTCACTTTCTTGGTTCTCCATTGAGCAAAATTTGTGAATAATACTGGTATTTTTTTTATTATCCCCTTCAAGGTTTTTTTTAATTTTTTTTAAACAGCCAAGCTATTATACTCACTGTTGCTTTTATTACACTGTAAGAGGAGAGGTGTTGGTTAAATTGGTTCTAAATGTGTAATACAACAATCGCTCATTTACAGTTTGCCATCACCTGGGTTTGTTCTGTTATCTGTGTTGAACATCTGACAAAAGTGCAAAATATACATTTTGTTCTAGGGACGTCTTTTTGCTCTAGACCTTGAAGAAAATGGCTAAACTTGGTAATTGTTAAAATAAACCCATCATGCTGTTCCTTTTTTACTGGGGCAAGGTGACAGTGGGCCAGGCCCATGTCTGTGGTCCCTGTAGGCCTGTTAGGGGAAATTGAGAGAAGTCCTATGGGAGTGTGGGTGGTTGTTAGCTGAGGGCACATAGGATCAAAGCACTAATAGTGGACTGGATTCCCAAGGCCTCTCCTGACAGAGCATGGTTAGTGTGTGAATAATGGCTGCTGTGATCACTTGGACCATTCTGTCAGGATGTTATGCTGACCTTTTTTCACCTCTTTATGCAGACTTCCTGCTGAGCAATAACTTACATTGCTTCACTTAAAGCTTAGTCTAGGCTTTGCGCTCCCAATGCCAAAATTATGAAAGCAGTATTAAAAAATAGCACTTTAAATTTAGTGAATACAATTCGGGCATTATGCTTTTTTTATATTAGATGAAAAAGGATGTGAAGATTATTGGGATGCACTGGGTTGATTGTTATATCGACAATTTGGCTGATTCTACTAGTGATTTGTTCTAGTTTTTTAAAATTGAATTTCCCTTTTCTTCCATGGAAAAAAAAAAGCAAAATCCTTCAAAACTTCAAACGAGCACACAAATTCAACCATGCAAAATAATAAACAACCTTTAATAAAGTACAACAGAAACACTGACTGCTGCCTTGGGTGATTGTCATTTAATTTTTTTGTCAAGAAGGGCCAATATCTCATTTCCAGCCAATACTGTCACTCAGAGCAAGTCTTCTAAATGGTGGTAATTTATAAATGTCTATGGGTGTGTACTGTAGATAATCCAACATCGTTATGTTACTAATTAAGTAGCTAAATGACTAAGCAGTATTTTCTAAAAGCTACACGACAACATTTGAATAGAAAATTTACAAATTTCTGGATCGGCATAACACGGCATCAGACCAACATCTTGTTTGTCCTTGTTGTCTAACTGTAAGTGCATGTTTGTGTGTTTGCAGTGGCTCTGTGTACTGGGATGGCCTAAGGCTAAAACTGTGGCGTTGACATCTAATGCAAACAGTTTTCATTTCCCCGTGAACACTCTGACCTCTCCTGAGAACATTTTCTTCCAAAATGCAATAAATCAGTTACCAACACAACTTGACATTTCTCCACAATATTTACTGCTCAAATTGAACTCGGTCCTTAACATTTAAAACTAATTTCACATCAGTAATTAATTTCTGGTGCTGTGTCAGTCATGCAGGTGGTGCTATTTGGTTCCAATTCTTACGTCTATAACTGTAAAGGGCAATCAAACATACAATTAAAACCTCAAAACATAAACGTTAAAGGTGGATTGTTGTACCTTCAATCTAACATGGCTCACAGTCATTCACGTGAAAGCTTTTCAGACAAGTTTACCTCCAAAGTATTTTCCTGATTAATTGTAGAACCATTTAAAATGACTGAATTGAATTTCAGGCTTTTGCAGTGCTGTAATTTCCCAAGGTTAAAATGGTATTTATTTATGCTAGTATGTGTGTTCACTTTTATTAATGGCTTTATAAAGTATACAGACTCAGTTTTTATTTAGTTATTTATTTTGTCCTAGAATCACCCGACACAGAGGCAGCCATGGACTTGGGACCCTCTGAAGTGATGGAGTCTGAGATCCTTTATGACTGTGTGATCTGTGGCCAGAGTGGACCCTCTACTGAGGACCGACCCACTGGCCTGGTGGTTCTTCTCCAGGCATCCTCAGGTACTGCATTTCTCAACATCTTTTAACTCATTTTTTTTTTTATTCTTACAAACGGTTCTTCCCTTCAGTTTAGTTCTTTTTTTTTTCAGCTCAAGTATCCCCTCATATAACAATTATCTACTGAATTTCCAACATTAGAAACACAGATCCAGAAAAACTGTCGCCTCTTAAACTCATGATGAATAAAATAATTTTTATGGAAACTGAGACTTAATTCTCATAATGGGGAATAGAAGTTTTCCATTGACTTGTACAAAGTAGTTTTGTCTTAACAAAATTAAATCAGTCTTATTGGGAATTAATTCAAATGGGAAAAGACATAATAAAACAAAATACCAAAGAAGATCGATGTAGCACCAACCATGATGAAAAATAATTAAATACATCCAAAAACCCAAGTTCTTAACCTGTCACTATACTCTGTACTATACACTATACAACTATACTACACTACAGTATATTTTTAAATGTCCATACCTTTCATCTAGGTATGCATACTTGCTATACAGCCCTAAATGCAACTGTTACATCTAAGGCTGTAACTATCAAATATTTTTGTAATTGAGTATTCTGTCAATTTTTTGACAGAGTAATCGGATGAATTCAATTTTTTTTAAAAAAACCCTTTAACTTCTGATGCATCATTGGTTACTGTTCTATATGTATGAGTTATTCTAAATATTCCTCATTCTGAAGCAAAACAGTGAGTGAGACCTAAAATTAACCATTTGGGATTTGTTTGTTTTTACTATGGTTTACAGTTTCGTTGTGATTTTCCTCCTCTACAGGAGCTTTTAGGATAAATTCACAGCAGCACATTTACTTCAAATAATGTCTCAGCAGTTAAAGGGTTAAAAAAGCACAAAAAAAAACATTGTTTGTCATTAGACATGCTGAAGCTCATCTTAGTGTTAACATTACCTTTCAGTACTTGGGCACCGCTGCAAAAGTAAAGAGGCTAAGAAGCTACCAACCACTGATGAAGAGCATATCTACCCTGCAGATACATGTGGAGTGGCCAATGATGTCAGGCTCACCCAAATGCAGCAATTCTTCAAAGATGTAGGTGACTCTGAAAACATTGCCCATCTGCTTTAAGGGCAGGAGAAAAAGAGCAGTCATTTATAATAGGAATACCTGCATGAAATGCCAGCTTGTATCTTATTATATAATTAATTGCAGTCATTTAAGATCCATTCCTTTTTAATTTATTACAGGTCTGCTCATCCGTTTGTAACCACTTCTCAACATTTTAGAGATATTCTTTTAATTTGCAGATTCATTGCAAAATGCACTTATTTCAATCATTATCCCAAAATTAATTGAAAGCATAAGAATCTGAAATTTATCAATACCTTGACATATTATCATTGATTGTCTTGTCTCTGTCTTCTTAATTCTGTAGAGTTCTTGTCTGCAGTCTGTCTCAATAGGTTGGGATGGGGGCGTCTATGTCCAAACCTGTGGACACACTTTGCATATAGATTGCCACAAGTCATACATGGAATCTCTGAGGGTAAGAAATCTTTGACCTGAACACTAACCTAAAGAATATTGTCTACGTTTGCAAAAATTGTGCAGGCATTCATCGCCACGAAAAGCTAGTGGTCTTTTCATAAAGTTGGATAGACTTCAAGTTTTGAGTTTATATTCTTTCAGTCAAATATAATTTTTGTGCTCTCTTTCTTTCAGAATGACCAGGTCCTCCAGGGTTTCTCTGTTGACAAGGGAGAATTTACATGTCCCCTGTGTAGGCAGTTTGCAAACAGTGTCCTTCCCTGTCGCCCGGGTCGGGGTACAGAGGCTGGGGCATGGCATGCACCCACCAACAAGAAGACCTATGTGCTTGTTAAGGAGGTGGAAGATCTTCAGGAAAAATTAGGCTTGTTCCCTGTGAGTTTTATAGGGAATTATTGTTACAAGCATTTTGTATGTTTACACAAGTCAAAAACTAAGTGTCATTAACTGCCCTCTACCTTTTTAAGACGGAGTCCAACTTGAGTAAAGAGATGGAGTTGGTTATCAAAGACATCAAGAACACCACCCAGAAGAAGTACATGGATTACGGCAAGAACCCCGGCTCCCCTGACAACGATTTCCTCTTCATGTACTCGGTGGCAAGGTGAGATTGAAGTCACACAGTGAGTGGTCCTGTTCGCTTAAAGCTGTGGCACAGAACGTTTTTAGAAGTTGTACACGTGAGTATGTGTTACTCTTTGTGACTTTAGGTGGATGCTGACCTCCATATCTGTAGTATAAAAAGTGTGAGGTCTTCTCTGCACTGCTTGTCCTGTTTTTGCACACACCTCACTGAGTATATGAAATAATCTGTGCAATAATCTTTTTGTTTATGCCAGCTTGTCAATGTGAATAATAATAATGATGCAAAAAGGCAGCCATCAGTGTTAGGAATCATTATTTTTTTCACTCTTGATAAGTCTGTTGAAATTAAATTGAAATTCGTTACTGCAGCACTTGCATAGTACTTTTGCCACATACATGGATTGCTTTGCATTTTAGGTTGTTCAAACGGTTGTGAAGTTTTATTTGATTGGTTTTCTTCACACTTTTTATTCTACTGCTCTAGTGCTAAGAGAAGAGAGAAGTGCCCTTTTAAAGTAGTGTTAAGAGCTTTGTCACTTAAAGCAGCAGTAAAATGACACTGGCTTTGACTCAGCCTCAGTAGTTCTCACAGAATAGATTTCACTTTCAGGCTAGACTAGCTTATTCTGCATTCCATGTGACATTACATTCTGGTTACATGGGTTTGGCATTGTAGTTTGTGTTATTTAGAAGTCTTCATTTGTTTATGTAGACTAGACAACTACTTTTTCTTTGTGTACATCCCCCGGTCATAGTGCCCTAGCTTGTAATTCATCATGAATACTGAATTACAAGAAAATCTGTCCTCTCTGATAGCAGTTCTTGTTTGGTTAAATTTGACTTTTAGGATTCTACTTGTAGTTTTACTACTCCTACTAGGTTTTATATCTGCTAGTCTCTGACCAGTGTAAGGAATGGTCATTTGATGTGTGTCAGATGTTTTGAAATGGACTGAAATATTCTGAACGTCAGTGTCTGAATGGAGATGATTTTCATTTGGATGTTAAGCAAAAATGTATTATAAAAATGAATGAGTATAATTTGGTTTTGTGCTGTTACCACTACTTCCTGTGAATCCTGACAAAAAAATATGTAACCGTCTCCTAGGTACTTGTATTTTCTCATCTAACTGGTCTCGGATCAGAGAAAGAACTGGTTTTCAGTTCACCTTGGGGTCTCTTAAGTCTTCACCATTCCTACTCTAAGGACTCTGTCTGGCCTTCATAGAGCGTAACCATTCAGACCTTTTGCCCACCTGACACTGTGGTTCCTTCAGTCCTCCACCCTGAACAGAAATATCCTCTGACTGTGTCTTGGTGCCTGTTGGCTCTGTGAAGTTCAATGAACAGCGCAAATTGCCTGAGGAGTGGAAAATTCCTCTGTCACAGGGGCGCTCTTATCAGCAAAAGCCAGATGGAGCTTCACCGTGGCTGAATTATCTATGTGAAATTGCTTTTTCTCCCAGGAAACCCAAAGATTTGCCCCCACCTCCTTGGCCCATAGAAAGAAATGGCCAGCAGCAGGATGAAAACGGGCCCAGATCAGTCCTACTTTAGTAATGCCTATCTGTTTTTACCATCTATGTACTGTGTTTTGTTAAAGATTTCATTTTATTTTTTTCACTATTTTGGTGTTGCTGCATTAATATTCAGGAGTGGATGTGTTTGGATATGCATGGGAAATGCACATTGGGGATTATGCATGAACTGTGGTTGGAACAGCTTTTATGCTAATGGTCCACCCTTTGCAAAATCAGTCTTGGAAAGCTGTCATTTATTTGACACGGAATAGCTACTGCAAACAGGCGCATTAAATGGCAAATGGCTTTACCAGGCAACATCTTTCATCTTCCTAATCAAACTGGTAAAAGATGCAGGCTACACAACCAAAAGCTAAATATGATGATACTCAGCTGTTTGTAGCAGATGGACTTCAGAGACCAGACTAAGTCACTGTTGCCATTCTGTTATAACATGTCAAGCTGTTCATGACTTTTGTTTTTTTGTACAGTAATACTGTAACCTGTTCTTTCTACAATTCTTTTTGTGTTTTATGTGTCTGTACAATGTCACACATTGGCTATTTTCCCCATGAGGAGACAGTGACTTCACATTTAGATGTTTGATATCTTGTGTTTCAGTAATTCTGAAACCGTAATAAAGGAATGGATTTTCACTTATTTTTCAGGAATACTTTGTTGACTGCCAACTAAAGACATGAATTACACATGAAATTAGACAAAGAATGCAAGCATTGGATTAACCCTCAAAACGAACAAAAAACAAAACCAAAATGCAGGTCTCTGACTAAATGTCATTAAATGGAAATGGTATGGAGGAGCATAAGCTTTGGTATTGTAAGTTGAGAAAAATGGTAAGTCAGACCAAATATTCTGCAGTATTCTTGTACTCTTGTAATCATTACATAGAGTACAATGAAAATTAACTGAAGTCTTGGCTGTGTTTTCACACATTAAATAACCATTAAAAAATAGAAAAGAATTAAACCAAAATCTAGTGTAAGGTGGTATGTATAAGTGAAGCAGAAAATGTTTTCGACATAAAAGTACACACTAAGTTCTCATGTATATTAGGACCTAACGCATCATATATTTGGATATTGCACATTTGCTGAGTTACAAAGGCATATTGCCTTTTTAGACTCAAACAATTGCTGTTTGACAGTGTTCAGTTCTTTTAATGTCCTGGAAACAAGCTAGTGTAATCTGATAAAATTCTTATCTTTGGTAAACACTTCAGATGTATCACTTCATGGACAACTAGGTGAAAATTTTGACCACTCTACTAAGACAGTGAGTGAAATAAGGATTGCTTTTGCACTCAATCACTAACAGACTTTGCCTTGTCTTTGCCTTTGCCTTTAGGACTAACCTGGAACTAGAACTTGTGCATCGGGGAGGTAACTTGTGTTCAGGAGGAGCCAGTGCAGCTGCCAAACGCTCATGTCTGAGTAAGTAGGCCTCATCTTTTGTGCTTATTATACTTCATGGGAAAACTAACAAATAATCTAATGTTTTTGACATATTAACACTCACAATCTAATATTACTGCTTCAATTAGATATTTGACCCATTGGTCTGTTTTGGACCCCATATGTGGCCCAGATTTGCAACTATTGGTTGGAGATGGGGAATTTCTAGAAGTAGTTTCTATTCCCACTGTAAAAATTCACCTCACTTCTTACAACTTACTATGTTTAAATAGATGGGGATGTTTTGAGGCAAAACTGATGGCATTCACATCCACCAGTCAGCTTTATCTGTCAGCTCCCTCATCTTTTTGTGCACTTTTGTCAGGTTAAATATGAATGAACAACTCAAAAAGACCAAAGTCCCTACTCTGTGCATTGATTGTTTAGTGTGAGATCAATGGGTCTCGAGCAGTAACTAGAAGTTCCACCTGAGGTTTGTTGGTCACATCATTCTGACAGCATTAACATGACTTTTTTAATCATCCAAATGTTATAGTGCATCTTGAGTATTTGACTTTGTCAGTATCAGAGTCACCCTCAGCCTCCCAGCTGAGAGTGATTCTCAAACAGGAAATTGCATGTAGATCCAGTTACACCCATCTTATGTATTTGCCTATATTTATGAATATTTACATATTTACACGAGCAGTTAGGTGTTCTAGTTAACTTGAAAATTCAAAACATATCGTGTACTAATCTGTTTTTTTTAATCATTATTTGATCAAATCATCATTTGGTAATAAATGTGTGTTCTGTAAGATATAGGCGGAACCACCATAAACACGAGGGGGGTATTCCCCCAACGTTGCGAAAGTGCCAATCTATCCTCCCCAATATTTTGTCTAATATATGACATATAAAGCCACATATCTTTCCTAGATCAGTCACTTTCTGTTCCCAATGTACTTTCAATGTAGGAAACACAAGCGAACGAGTCAACCGAACAATAAAGAGAAAATGAAACATTACGACCCCCTCTTCCCCTATTGTAGACTTCGTTTAGCCCAGAATGTTCAAAAATTCCGTGTAGTTTTTTTATATATAGCAATCGCGTTAGCAGCTAAAAAAGAGACTGGCCAAAAGGGAGACATTCGTCGCTTTTTCGTGCCGGTATGCAACTGAACGTACATGTACTTCTATGATCATCAAGACCATGCCATTGCCTTTGTATATGGCTTCGCGAGAAGTAATAGTGATAACACTGAAAACCTAACCACCACTGTTACGTTAGACAAACGCGACTTCTGATTTTCCCATGTGGCTCTATTGTGTCAATATTAATAAGCTAGTTTCAGTGGGGACACAAAGTGACTGCAGATGCAGTTGAAGCAGTTATTTAAGCCATTTTTCACAACATTTGTTGTGAAAACGATAGGTTACGTATGTAACCACGGTTCTGAGTTCCGGATGACCGCCAGGCGGTGCGTAAAGCACCACCTGGCGGTCAGTAGGAACGAAATAGAACGATAGCAGTTATAAGATTATTATTGAACTGAGAAGAAGTGTCTTGTTGCATAGCAACGTCAACAAGTCTTCGCCTTACTTACACACGTGCTACTAATACAGACCGTAACACTGCAAAACACTAATGCAATGTAGCGCCTATCCACTGTAAATTTCCTAAAGTGTAAGATTTTCCTCTTCTTCTTTCCACCCTAAAATGCACTAGAATGCAGGAAATGACCCCCCCCCCCCCCCCCCGGATTTGGTATTCACAATGCTCTACACTTCTAAATTGGACCCCCCAATATCTACACTATGGTTTCGCCCCTTGCTGTAAGAGACCTGTAACCCATTAAAGGGGTGAAAAACAAAGGTTGAACAGGAATGGCAGGTGAGGATGGAAGCTGTCCCAAGTGAGCTGTTGGGTGCAGTGAGGTTAAATGAAGCGACAAATGGGTCAAGTGATGTTTTAGTTTTGTGTCAGTGGTGACAAGGGCATCCGTCTGAGGATGGCTAGATCATAAATCAAATGCATCCACTTATCAATAACTGCGAGTCTGCAACTCACAATTGCCCTCTTTGATCCATGTTACTTTGATTAATTCTGTAGATAAAACATAAAAAGCTGCATCACACAGTATGTAGGAACATGAATAAAATCAAGAGCAGTCAGATTTCTTGTAAGGGCCCCATTTTGTGTTTGTTTTAATTATTCTGTTAAACTCGTGGTTGCTGACTGCTGCATTAAAATGGGCTGTCATCCTTGAGTGGCTGAAAGGATTCACATTGGAAGTTTGCCATTTTTCAGCTACATTAACCGTGTAGTCGTCCTGACAGCCAAATTTACTCAGTTGCAGTACATTAATGGTGGTTCTTCCTAAGGAAATGGATTTGAAGGAAAACTGCAGACATGCGGTTGCTGTAAGAGCCTGGGGTGTTCTTAAGCTTGTATCCCAGTAGACGTTGCTGGATAGATGGAATTCTCTTGAAATGACCTAAACCAACTTTAGAGAGTCCAGCCTCTACAGAGCATGTCCTTGGCCAATTTAACTGCAAATATTTGAATTAATGAAGGGGACTATGACGCTGAGAGAACAGGAAAATCATGTTGACCTCAGTTCTGCAGACTTGCAGTTTTCAAAGAGAATATCCACATATTTGCATTCTTATGTAATTATGTATTCAAGGAAAAGGTGTGTGATGATGATGATGATGATAATAATAAATGGTATTTCTATTGTGTTTTTCAAGGCACCCAAAGCACTTTACATTATTGATCCATTATTCATCTGCCTTCACATTCACTCTCTGGTTATGGGAAACTATGTTTGTAATGACAGCTGCCCTGGGGCAGGCTGACAGAAGTGTGGCTACCAATTCGCACCAAATCGCCCCTCGGACCACTGAACTTTCATATGCTTTCATCTACCAGTGTGAGTGACACTGAAGCCA
The DNA here is from genome assembly GCA_020466265.1 of Siphamia tubifer. Classification (NCBI taxonomy): domain Eukaryota; kingdom Metazoa; phylum Chordata; class Actinopteri; order Kurtiformes; family Apogonidae; genus Siphamia; species Siphamia tubifer. The sequence goes on along the minus strand of CM035803.1, from coordinate 37,549,401 downwards.
AGGTGGGTTAAGTGTCCTGCCCAAGGACACAATGGCACATGATTAGGACAGAGAAGGAATGGAACACAACCCACTCTACCTCCTGAGCCATTTGAATTAATTTGAAGAAAAAATTTTACCAAATTATGACATGGAACATTAAATACAATGTGAACTCTCTGAGAACCCAAACAGTGTAATGTATTGTCTACAATCAATGGAAACTTGCATGTGGTCTTGGCCTTTAAAGTGTAACAACCTATGACAGTTTTGAACAGTATAATGGACTGAATGAAGTGTGATGGCATGATAAAACACTGCATGCCCCAAAACATCAGACTTACAAACTCGACTAAACTGACCTATTTTATTGTTACACAAAGAAGCAATTTTGCTGCAAATTTTTTAAAGCGGGTATTAAATATGACCTGACACTTTATTTATATATAAAAATGTTCCTCTCGCCCCACGTGGGCGGTGTCTCCTTCAGACTCGGGTCCTCTACCAGAGGCCTGGGAGCCTGAGGGTTCTGCGCAGGATCTTAGCTGTTCCTAGCAATGCGCTCTTTTGTACAGAGATCTCTGATGTTGTTCCTGGTATCTGCTGGAGCCATTCTCCCAGCTTGGGGGTCACTGCCCCTAATGCTCCGATCACTACTGGTACCACTGTTGCCTTCACACTCCACATTTTCTCTAACTCCTCTTTCAGCCCTTGGTATTTCTCAAGCTTCTCATGTTCTTTCTTTCTGATGTTGCTATCACTGGGGACTGCTACATCTATCACCACCACTGTCTTCTCATGTTTATCCACCACCACTATGTCAGGCTGATTGGCCATCACCATCTTGTCAGTCTGGATCTGGAAGTCCCACAGGATCTTGGCCTGTTTGTTCTCTGTCACCTTTGGGGGGTTCTCCCATCTTGACCCTGGGACCTCCAGTCCATACTCTTTACAGATGTTCCTGTACAGTATGCCCGCTACCTGGTTATGCCTCTCCATGTATGCCTTGCCTGCCAGCATCTTACACCCTGCTGTGATGTGCTGGACTGTTTCAGGGGCTTCTCTACACAGCCTACACCTGGGGTCCTGTCTGATGTGGTAGACCCCGGCCTCTATTGCTCTGGTGTTCAGGGCTTGTTCTTGTGCAGCCATGAGTAGCGCCTCTGTGCTGTCCTTTAGTCCAGCCTTTTCCAGCCACTGGTATGTCTTTTCCATATCTGCCACTTCCTCAATTTGTCGATGGTACACGCCATGCAAGGGTTTGTCCCTCCATGATAGCTCCTCTGGTTCCTCAACCTTACTGGGCTTTTGTTGCCTGAGGCATTCACTTAGCAGTTGGTCATTGGGGGCCATTTTCTTGATGTATTCCTGGAGGTTCGCCGTTTCCTCCTGGACAGTAGTTCTGACACTTACTAGTCCTCGGCCCCCTTCCTTTCGCTTAGTGTACAGCCTCAGGACACTGGACTTGGGGTGGAACCCTCCATGCATGGTAAGGAGTTTCCTTGTCTTGATATCAGTGGCTTGTATCTCTTCCAGTGGCCAGGATATTATCCCAGCTGGGTATCTGATTACTGGCAGGGCATAGGTGTTAATGGCCTGGATCTTATTTTTGCCGTTCAGCTGACTTTTCAGGACCTGTCTTACCCTCTGTAGGTATTTGGCTGTGGCTGACTTCCGAGCTGCCTCCTCATGATTACCATTTACCTAGGGATCCCACATATATATATATATATATATATATATATATATATATATATATATATATATATATATATATATATATATATATATATATATATATATATATATATATATATATATATATATATATATATATCAGGAATGGACTGCCATTTAGTTTAGTCTTTTCCTTCTACTTTCATTTTAATTCCAGGTGAAATATGACTGACAAAGAGAATATAAGCTTAAGTGAAGACGAATGGGATCCAGCCATAGAGACACTTTTTTGGCTTCCTTTACTGCTGTGTTTGTGTTAGCCTGCGGAGGGCAGTGTTGCTCTAAGGATTGATTATTCTCACATGAAATAGCAAAGGGCATATTCCAAATCTATATACAACAAAATCAGATAGGATTAATGAAGCTTATTGTAAGTCTCCAAAGTGATGCTCAGGGAAATGTTAAAGTTTTTTTTTGTTTCTATTTCTTTTCCACTTTGAGGTGAAAATACAAATTTCTGCCTTTCAAATATTGATTGAGGTTAGAACTTAGTTCATTTTTTTCTAGTCTAATAATAGAAAGACAAGGACATTTCCTCACTTGAAGTTACTTGAATTTAACTGTCTATTATGTAACATGCTATTTGTAATGTCATTTCATTACTCATATCGGGAACACTAGACAAAGACAGTTGGAGTGTCCTACTGTGAAAAACAAGTGTACACCAGAGATAATGTACATTTGGGGAGTTGCTCTTTGTGTTTCACTAGTTTCACACTGAACAGGTGTGACCTGACCAAAGAAGTGCCGAGGGCTATCAAGCAGTTGCACGTATCCATCTGGTATGGCCTGGTTTTGTTTAAGCCACACCATTAGATTGTAGTCAGTTCAAGTCGACTGATTTCATCGTTCAATCTACATTGGTTGCTGCTGGAGTGTGACAACACTGAAATGGTCACATGCTGGTTTTGTTCCTGCCAACCTTCTGAATCTGAAAACAACACAGATGTACATATGATTTTTTTTCTCTCCCCTCCCCCTTTACTTTCTGTTTCAGATCAGCTTTTCCATGTGTTGGCCATGCACATGCGTCTGTACAGCATTGATTCAGCCTACAACCCATGGACTAAGCTGACTCAGGTTGCACAAAGCAGGGAGACAGAGTGAGTGACTTTGTCTTTAAAGTACCTTCAGTGGCCTTAAATCTATGAATCTATGAATCTGTTTATACGTTTTTTTGTTCTTCCCAATCTCTACTTAACCCCATACAGTACCATTCGACCCTCACATAAACATGCAGTCAAAGAGCCACTTTGTCCTCAACCAGACACAACCCCCCCCCCCCCCCAAACCAGCCTTTTTCCTTCACACAAAGACGAGCTATAAACAGAAAAGAGCCCATGGTTGGTTTCCATAGATACCAATAATTGCTGCATCTGGCAAATTACCGGGCACTCCACAAAGAGCAAAATGGCCCTGTCAGACTCTCTGTACTGAGAACAACTGCTTCACACCAACACCATACCAACACAGCATGCCAACTGTCCACCTAGCTTCAACAAAAGCCCATATTTAATGAAATACAAAAGACACATAGTTTATATCTCGCACGCTTGTATTATTGTCTTGAATCACTGCTGAATGTCAGAACATACTATTTTATTCCCAAATGGCTTCAATTGTCAGTTGTTAAAAGGTTTAAAAAAAGGCTTGCTCCACTTGACAGTACAGGATGAGCTTTAACAACCTCTCCTCCCTGTTAGTCTTATAAGACAGCTTTTACACCTGTTACTATTAAAGTGCTCACAGCTATACAGTATCCTCAAAGGAGCCATTTGGCATTTAAAAATACTCTGTTAGGATTTTTTTTTTTTGGAGGAAACACTATCATTGACACCCTTAGGCATTTAACCTGAGCTCACAGTTACTGTAAATAGGACAGAGAGAGATGTTTCCTTATAATTGTAATACATTGCCCTTATGTTTATAGGATAAACCTAAACATAGAAACGGTTTAACAGTTTGCTAGTATAGATTGTACATGTGATGTCTTAGCAGGTTCAAAAGCTCCAGTCCCTTAAAGCTTTTCCTCCAGTGCACATTAGAATTAACTGGTGAGTGCTTTGGTAATGGAAGGTATTATTCTGTAAGTGCAGTTTCTCCTATTCAAAACCCTGACGGCCTTTTAAGAGCAGAGTGGAAGTTGGAGCAGTGTGAACTGTCAACAGAACCAAAGACATTTAAATGTAGATGGCACATGTACAAAAATGCAACATTAACACTACATTAAGGAAGATGGTTTATAGAGGAATATGCCTTTTCAAGTTGTGTTTGTCAATTAAGTTAAATGGTAAGATAAATACTTCCAAGTAAAGTTACTCAAGTCAAAATATATTGCATTTGGAATTGGGGCTGTGTTGATTATAAGACCACCTTTCACCATTTGCATGCATGGTTATTATTATATTTAGTTTTAAATTAATACATGATTTATTGTTTTGGGGGATTTTTTGAGTGATTTATTTATTTATTTTGAGTATCAACAAAAATTAACCACAAGCCTCTGAAACATCCAGTGAACCCGGAGAGTTTTGGTGACTTTTCCAAGAGTTTATTAATTTAAGAAGTAGGAGAGTTTTCTCAACTCATAAATGAACTTGTAATCTGTCAGTTTATCATAAACAGAAATGGTATTTTCATACTCTTCTGTTGTCTCTAAACTGACACCGTCAGACAAATTGAGTATCCTTTCATAAAACTGAGCATATTTGTCTCTGAGATGACACTGAAGATGTAAGCAAAGGCCCTCTGATTTGCACTAAAATAAAATAATTGTATAAAAATATTTTGTTGACTTTAATTGCACCACTGTGTGAGACCATACATATACTTGGTGAATGAAGAACTCCATTTCTTGTTTTCCAGTGGCTTTGATGAAGAGCGACCTGAGGTGCCCATGCTGTTTCGAGATGTCCCGTCCCTCCTTATTATCTTTGTGCTGACCATGCCACAACCTCTGCGTAAAGGTACACTTCTTATGGCTTATCATGACTCAACAGCATGGAGTTTCTCAGCAGCCGCACCGTGAGGACAGCACCATTATCAGCTGTAATCAGGGCTGAGTGCTGGAAAGACACATTTCACATCTCTTATCTGTCCTACTGTTGCTGTTATTTGGCTGTGAGGATCAGAGATATGACCCCAGTGATGAGGAGGAGGGGGTGCTACTCATTTGTATGCCCTTCACCCCTGCTATAAGTAGTGAAGGGCATGGATGAAGTAGAGGAGGTAGAAAAAGGCAAAGGGGCCACCTAGGGATGTGGCCTGAACAGCTACTGCCTGAAGTGTTAGTATGTAGAAGGTTTCATGGTTGACATTTAAACCTAAACTTATATGTAGTGAGTACTTCCACTGAGGAAATGAATAGAACATATTGTTTATCTGCATTAGTACACATTTTCAGTGGATGTTATTAAAGAAGCAGAAACATACAAGACTTGTTAATGTAGATCATTATACGACTGGTTTTTCTCTACGGCATGCTTCGAAATGCACATAGTTAAACCCTTAATGGGATTAATTCACATACAGATGGCTTTGTAAAAGAGGCCACAAAACCTCTGCTTTCAAATAGATTTTTTTTTTCAACTGCTATGCATGATTATCCCCCAAGGAGTCTTTTGATTTGATTTTGATTGCTAAAACAAAGGTGGCCAGCCGCTTTTTTTAATTTATTTATTTTAATTTCTTTATTATTATTATACTTGTAGTTGTATTCACAGTAAGCTGTTACCAGCTTTTTACTATTGATAAAAAAATTAGTCACTGCTGTTATATTGGTACATAAATAAATAATTTTTGGGGCTTTATACCTAAAGGCATAACCACCTATTATTACTACTACTATTTAAAAACCTCCTTAAACAGATATTTTTAAATAACATCCTTATATTTTGAGTTTACTTATAACATTTTTCACATGTTTCCTCTTTGCCTGCAGAGCACTTTACCTGTGTGGTGAAGATGCTGTACAACCTGCAGTTCATCCAGGCTCTGGCTGCGCTTTCAACTAAATTCAGCTCAGAAGAAAGGCAGGCCTGGAGCACATCTGGAGCACTTAAGAAGGTAAAAGTAAAATTATGATAGAGCTTCATATTGCTAAGCCTATTACAGCACTTTCTTTTATTTGTGCGCAATCTAAATAAACTGCTGAATCCTAGTGTTGTAGGACTTTTAAAAAAAATTCTGTCTCTTCAGAGCTACATTACAAGATTTCCCTTTCTAATTCCCATTTGACTTGAATAAATATATAAGAATCTACTAATTTTGATTCCAACTACAGTCATTACTTAACACTTACTGTAATAAGTATTACCAATGTAGACACTTTTATCTGCGATGGCTGAATACAGTGTAAAGTACATCCCGTATATATATTTGTTGACAGGAGTGTAAAAAAAATAATATGAACACTTAACACTTTCACCTGGCTCTCATCTAGCTCATGCCCTTTCTCTTGAATTGCAATAACTGCCAGTTTCTGAACGTAATTGTAATGTGTTCATTTAATCACTCTTTCTGTAAAAACCTAAAAGTGCTTTCCAGTCGGTGCTTCAACTGGTCTAAAGGACATTTCTAAATGGCAGTTAAAATCCAAATTCATCTCCTGCCTGTTTATTTTCTTTTGAGCCAACACCCAATGGCATTTATTCATTGTGTATGACTCAATATTGAGATGAATTAAGCCCCTGGTGTTATTTGTGTGGTTTAGACAGTATCTGTGTCATTATCTGCAAAGGCGTGATTGCTTTAGATTGTTGCATTAAGTGGCTATCTATCTTCACTCTATTAAATGTGTATTAGCAAGTGGCTTTAATGTCAAAAGACAAATAGCTCAAATCCTCCCCTGTAGGGTGTTTCCATCCATAATGGAGGAGTGGATTAGTGTCTTTCTACTTTTGAGTCATGAGCAGTAATACAGACATTCACAAGTTGCCATAAAGATAACATTTTAGATGCACAGTGAAGACAGCAGTTGTGTCTGATAGAATGCCATTGTAATTAAATAAGTTGTTAAAAAAAGATGCAGTCTCCACAATGATCAGAACATAGAAGAAAGAAATCCATTGACTTGAATTTCGTCTACTATAAATCTATGACAAAAGACAGCAGATGCGATAAGATTGCTGTTTTATATTCTACCACCTTCAGTTTGATAAATGCTTGCAGTTTCTCTATATAAAATACCAACTAAGCCAGTTTAATATTTACCAGAACACATATTCACATATCAGATATAATTCTGCATAAGTCAGGAAGGAAATTGTTTGCTAATAAAGAGGTAATAATAATGTATTATCAATCTATGCAGAAGTCAAAATAATAGTTGCCATATTATTATGTTTAAATTCATGTTCCCTTTTGTCTGAAGGTAAAACTGACCATGAAACAAAGCTGCAAAATTTAAAAGTACTTGTTTGTATTGAATGGCATAGTAATGGTAGACTACAAAATAATGAAGAGGCTACATTAAAAACTACCTTTGAAAAGGAGTATTAGTGTTTTTTTGTTATCAAGCCTGATCTATTTATACCTGCATAAGTCCATTGTATTGTTCTCTTTTGTTGATTTTTATGTTTAGAACCGGTAGTATGTAACATAAAGATGGATTATCATTATGCGCTGTATGTGGCCTTCTCCTCTAGCTAAAAAGCAAGTAACACATTAACTAAATGCTAGTTTTCCTTTTTCATATTTTTAGCTCATCTGGACAAAGTCCTATGAGCTATTGTCATTGGACTTCAACTATCGGTGGCCGGTGGCAGCTTTAACCACAGTAATATGTCATTACCCAGTTACCCATTTTCATTCAGTCAGATGTTACCCCAGAAGAGCTTTGGGGGCTTCCTATACCATTCACACTGTTTTTGGCATTTGTTGATAAAAATACACAGCGGGATCGATTTTATGATCTATTGAATGACTCCCTTTTGTTTATAGCAAGCCATCACAGCTGTGAGGTCCTGATGAGCACTGGGCCATTGACCCTATTTTTTTTAATCTAGCCACTGTAGGGAAGGGTGTGGTGAGGGGTATTCTTTGTGCTGAAACCTGACACTTCCTCTCCAGATGCCACTAAATGTAACAGACTGAGTAATTGTGCATTTTGTGTAATTGTTCACATTTGCCTTTGTTACAGAGTTCTGCAAATGCTGAGAAGTCCTTTGAAGCGCTGCTCAGTCATGTTATCGGTGAGCTCTCTAGAGACAAGTGTGTCTACAAGGTGAACACTGAAGAAACCTCAATGGTGAGACACTTGAATGAATGTTGAGCTTTTCAGAATATAACAGCCTTCTGTGTCTCCTTCCTTTTGTTTCTCTGGTCTTTCTCATTTTCCCTAAAACAATGAATTGGCCATTATCAATTGAGACAGTGATCTAATATCTTTTCTAATCCCCAAGGGACGTATCTATCACAGTATTATCAGCAGGCTGCTGGCTGGTTATTGATTAAGTGTTTCTGTTGTTTCCCTGTGCAGCTGAGCTCCAGTGTGTGGTCCCCACAGTCTATTGAGTTCAGCCTCCAGCAGTTCTGCTTGCCCTTCCTTCGCCTCTCCTGCCTTTTGCAGCATCACCTTTATGGAGACAACCTAACTGGCTGCCAGGTATGCATTATAGTAAATGTCATTCATCTTGCAGAAAGTGACCTACATTCATGTCCCTCGACCATTAAATATCCATGTATGTGTTCATCCACTTACATTACTTTTATGTTTCTCATAATAACAGAAATGTTATCCAGTATGTCTCCTGTCATGCTCAGAGACATAAATCAGAGTTACTCACCAGCTGTTTTCTTGTTTGTTGTTCTCAGGAAGAGGAGGAGTTCTCGTCCTTGGCTGCTTGTTTGGGGCTCTTATCCTCGGCCTCTCAGCCTTCCAACACCGTGCACAGTGCCTCATGTCTGGAGTGGGCGGTCAACGCTTTTGACTTAGTGACTCAGTGGTGTGCTGAGGTCACAGGACTCTCACAGATGCAGGCTGAGCAATCATTGGTGAGTGAACCACTTGTATTTTATTCACAGCCTGTACAGACAGCATTGTGTTGCTTCATAATGGCCCTCTGTATACAAGATCTCTGCTTGTAACTCATTAAGAAGTCACCTTTTTAAAGAGTTTTACAATCTCAAACGATGCAATAAAGAGCCTTCAGATCAGATATAGTGTGAATCATGCTTTTCACCTTTTCTGGTCATTATGTGGCCATGTCATCAACTATAATTCAATATACTCGAGGAGGGAGGGGAAGAAAAAGAAATAAAAAGCTGTGACTATTATTGTGTTTGGGATTATTGATCTTGACGTTTTTTTCTTTTTCCTTCCCAGTCTTTTTTTTTCCCCCTTAAGCTTCTTTTTATCTTATTATTTTAAAACACTTCACTGATTTCTTGCTATTGTATACTCACTTCATTTGACCATTTTATTTATTAGACTGTCAATTTTGTTTTCATTCCCACATCTGTCCCACCTTGCATAGAATAACCATAAATAATCACACATGTATACCTACCTGCACATGCATGCATACAAATGCACTTATAGATAGCCCTCTGTTTGCACCCATCTTTGTTTTGTTTTTTTGGTCTGTTTGTTTGTTTTCATTACCCCTGTCAAAAGAGTAGCCCAGCAATAACTAATATAATTCATTATGAATCTATCTGTTCAATCACATATTTGAGACTTGTAAAAATGTTTAAAATATATTAGTCATAATTTTTTAGTTTCCAATGAGGAAAGAGCATATGTGGACACTTCGCTTGATGCAAGTAAAAAAATAAAATAAACGAAATGTCAGAACTTCTCAGAAACTCTTAGATTAGGTGGTTCTCATTACCCTGGTGATAAGAATTAATGTAATTTTTCTAATGCTGGGTCTCGCCAGGTTGTTTTTGTAATTTACGCGTCTCTGGACAAGGTATTGAAGGTCATTCCAGAGGTTGTCTGATAGTAATAGAATCAATAATATTTATAGAACTGTTGTTTATTCACTTTTCCCATTGGACTTATTCCATTCATAAAGAACACACTCTGGTTTTCTGTTGAATAGGCCAAGGTTGGGACATGTTTAGAGCTAGAGATTGGAATCTTGCATCTTTTTTTCAGAGTATCATTGTTTGCCCATTGCTGATGCTACTTTTATTTTGGAAGCTATTGGTTTGCCTTATAATGTGGATGCGCAAAAACTGAATTTTGAGGCACATTCCCATAAGTGCTCCTGTCACGTGATCATTGTGAACAATTGATTTTGAACAATCCATCATGACTGAAGCACAAAAAATTCTGTCGGACCAAACCCTTGTTCTCCATTCAGAGTTTCAGCTGTTCCCTTCAGGAAGGAGATTTAGAGTCCCCCGCTGCAGACTCAACCATTTTAAACACTCTTTTATCCCTACATCTGTTAAGATTATTAATGCCCAGATATAGTTTTCATTTATTTTACTCTCTTGGTTATACCGTTTTAATACATTTATTTATAAATATATTAATATATAATATTATATATATATATATATATATATATATATATATATATATATATATATATATATATATATCTCTTGCTGACTCCCTGATGAAGGCCATTATGCCGAAACGCGTTGGTGTTTTTATATGTTTTTATATGATTTTATAGGTTTTTGTTACCAAGCCAGTTTAATAAAGGCTTTTTATTCTTCACTTATAAGAGAGTGCCTTGGAATTTTTCTTTCTTTTTTTTATATTTATTTATATTATGGATCTGTGCAATGGGGATGTTTGGATGTGCTGTGACTGTGTTGATGTTGTTTTATGTTATTGTGCTTCTTTATTACAACTGCAATATCTGCAGAGAGGCCACAAGAAATTGGCCCCTGGGGACAAATAAAGTATATGAATAAATGAATCGATTTTGGGGAAGAAACAAGACAGACATTTCCATCCATGGTGTCTCTCCTTGCAGCTGCAGTTCAATTACATTTTTCTTTTTAATCATACTAGTACTACTGACTACATTCACTGTAGAACATCTGGTGTTGCAGCAGTTTTTGACAATTCTCATATCCAGTTAATTTATCAGCTCCTCCAATATAATGAGACATGTTTCTGTTGTGTTGGAATATTTGGGAATTCTAAAGTGATTGTGTGGACGGAAGTCATGTTAATTTTCCTATTAGTGTTTATGACTGTTGTGCTTTTGTCAGGCTGTGTTTTGTAAAGTAGTCTATAACAAAATCTACGGACAGTGTTATTTTTCTTTTTGTCATGACACAAGTGCTTAACCCCAGCTTTTCCCTGGCATCCTACCATTTCTTTGCTGATGAAAATAAAATGCTATGTAGACTCAACCTCTTAGTCTTCTGGTCATTTAGATATTGTTGGCCAGTAAATGATTCATGTAATCTAAGTCTGACTGACAATGAAATTCAGCCTTGGTTTGAGAAAGGCTATATTTTTTCATTGTCTCAGAGCAGAGAGAATGCAGAGGTAGCCATGTGTCTTGACCCTCTGCATTAATCTTAGATGTTGTATGTCAGTTGGCGAAAATTCTCTTGAATGTCAATTTAGAATGTGTGTCGACATAATCCTTAACATGTGGCATTATTTATTATAACATCCTTCTACTGAAGGACATCATAAAAAGTAGGAAGTCAAGCGCCCTGATGATTTATTCAGTGGATGCTGACAACAGACAGATTTTTTTCCCTTGGGGCTTATTTTTAAAAACAATAAACTTACTCTGTATTTCAGTGCTGCAGATATTTTCCTCTTTTGGGCAATCCCAATCCTTAGATTTAATTTAGCTAATGATATTGGCAGTTTTATCTGTGATTGAAAGGAGCAGGAAAGACTTTCACATAAGATTTACACATGGCAACAGTGACAACAAAGCGGTGTCCTGAATATATTTTAAGTCCTTATTTTTTTCTTTTCTTTACCAAGACCCTCCTGGTCCAAGATCCTGAATGGGCAGCCCCCCGCCTGCTCCAACTACCTGACAACTATAATATCATCTTCCAGTACTATCACAGGAAGGCCTGCACTGCCTGCAAAAAGGTGCCAAAAGACCCTGCACTCTGCCTTGTTTGTGGAGCCTTTGTGTGTCTCAAAGGTGCATGCTGCAAACAGCAGGGAATCTGTGAATGTGTTTTGGTAAGTTTCTCAGTATTTCAGTAGTAAAGCCACAATTCTTGTGAAATCTTAAAGAATGTTTTAGTGAGCCTTTTGTTCTTGCTTTTACTTGCAGCACTCCCAACTTTGTGGTGCAGCTACGGGTATCTTTCTGTTGATAAACGCATCAGTTATCATCATCATCCGTGGACATCGTTTCTGTTTGTGGGGTTCTGTTTACCTGGACGCCCACGGAGAGGAAGACCGTGATTTACGGTATGATCATGAAAGCCACATAACATGATCACATTAACATCACTAACAACAGGATTACTGAAACCTTTTATGTGCACACTGCATACAATTTCAAATCCAATTGTATTTTATATTCAAAACTTGATTTGAATTTATATTAATCAGATGATGCAAGAACACAACCTTCTAAGACTTATTTCTAAACTTTATTTTTTGTCTCTCCCCCAGTCGTGGCAAGCCTCTTTTCTTATGCGAAGAGAGGTATCGAGTATTGGAACAGCAGTGGGTTTCACACACCTTTGACCACATCAATAAGCGTTGGGGGCCTCACTACAACGGACTCTAAGATTTTCCGAAGTCCACTGAAAACCGTAACCCGTGACAGAAAAGTTTTTTCTGACTTGTGTGTCTGCCTCGATCAAACTATTTGGGAACTCTTATGTGAAAACACAAACATCCATTGAGGGTTTTGCTGCCACAGCCTTGGTTTATGTGAAGTTTGGTGTACAATCATGCCTAAAGATTAACACGTGTGTTTAAGTGATTTATTGTGTGGTTTTCAACAGGGAAAATTTGCAAAGTTCGAAGTCAAAAGCACAACTCTGCCCAGCAGTTCAATTATTTTTGGATTGGGCTTTTAAAGCTTCTTACCATTGTTGGGGCTGAAAAAAATATAGATCATGTGCTGAATGTCCCTGCAAAGATGAATTACTTTTTGCACCATTTATGATTATGTTTAGTGCATATCTCTTTTATTTATCAAAATGTGCGCTGCTGTGCTGGCATGAGTTTCAAGCTCCTGATCTGATGAGTGTAGCGATGTTATTGCAATGTGCACTCATTGTCTGCTGACATGTGATGGTAGGCAGGACGAGTCCATCAACACTATAGAGTTTTTTTGCAAACAAGCAAAGGCTCTTTTTATGGGTCAAGTTGCAATCCATCCTCAGGAATTTTTTTTTGTTTTTGCTGTTAAAATACGTTTTAGATATTTAAATAAATGCTGCTGCTCATTGTTCAAGTAATTTTAACTTTTGTGAAGATTTTTTTTTTCTATGGTTGTGCTTCGAGTTTACAGTAGATGGCTGGGAATGTTGACTCCAACTCTCTAATATTTAAGGAGATATGCGGTCACCTCATTATGCTCACTGCAGTTCTTTAGCCCTACGCTATCAGAACCCCCCCACCCCAGTTGGTTCCAACAATGAAACTCAGTTGCCAACTCTAGATGGCTAAAGCTACACCTGTGGCATTATATGACTGTCAAAAACATGAGAGCTGAAATACAAATAAAATAATAGTATAATAATATAACAGGATCAAGGATTGAGGGTGTAGAAACATAAAAGTGAGAGGTCAAAAATAATCTTGTGGTGAGTAAAGTTTTAATATTGAGCATGTACGTTGGAACAGAGTTCAAATTTGGAAGCTCAAGCGCTGCTTCCTCTCTCTTCCAACTTGCTTGCTCTTATCTGTTTGAAATTTTTCCTCTAGCTCGATAATTTTTCCAACCACAATTACGTCATGGGTGTAAGAATCGATGAGATTATTACCAATCTAAATTTGCAAGCGGTGCATGCGCAATATAATCTCCATTCACCAAATGATATGACTTTACTTTAAAACTGTAATGCTTGAACATTACAACTGGAGCACTAAGTTCATATGTCACAAGAATGTTTTAAACGTACCTTTTCTCCTGGCTCCATGATAGTAATCTGACGTCTACCAGCATTTAAATAAGCTGTGCACCGATGGTGAATGGAGATTGTAGTGTGCATGCGTGCTTGGTAATTTCTATCGGCAATCTTTTTTAAATTTATTAGTATTAAATTTTTACTTGTTATAAATTGACACATACATTTTGTATAACAAAATACATAACATTCTGCCAGGGGTGATGACATGAAAATAATAGTAGAGAAAAAAAAAACTGCAACAGAAACGAGAATAAAAATTAGATGAATGCATAGTCTTGTCTCGTCATCTGAACCCACTTTATTCTCACTAGGGTCGTGGGGGTCACTGGGGTCTAATCCAGCTACAATGGGTGAAGGCGGGGCACACCCTGTATGAATCGGCAGTTCATCTCAGGGTTGAACATATATAGAAAAACAATCACTCTCACATTCACACCTATGGGAAATTTAGATTAAACAATTAACTTATCAGTGCATGTGTTTGGATGATGGGAGGAAACTGGAGTACCTGGAGAAAACCCACACAGGCACGTGGAATGCATAGTGCGGCACAAAAAGAGAGTATTACTTTACAGCTTTCTTATTAAGAGAACAGGATCTGGACACTATATAATGATTTATGTAAATGGGAAAATTTGATAAAGGTTGGCTTTACATTTAGAAATTTTCACTTGTGTATCTAGTACTTGGATTTCGATCTGCAATCGTCTTGTCGAGTCTTAGACTCATGATGTATTTCCGGTTGAAAAAATTATCGAGCAAGAGGAAACATTTCAGAGAGCGAGCAAGTTGAAAAAGAGAGGGAGGAGCTACAGCTACAGCTTAAAACTTTATTCATTGCAACATTATTTTTGACCTCTCAGTTTTATGTTTCTACGCCCTCAATCTCTGATCCCATGCTTGTTATATTTGTATTTGAGCTCTCAGGTTTTGACAGTCATATGACGCCATATAGATCTGGTCAAAATCAATTATCTAAGATTTGTTGTTACCATATCACTTGGAACTGAAGTGGAGTATATAGATGAATTGTGTGCTACAATCATTTTTAAGCTAAATCTCGTCTTACAGGACCATGTCCTGCTGCACTGGCAAAGGGGAACACAAAGTGAGAGCAGAAATCTACATTGGTCTTGTCAAAGTATTCTGTCAAGATGTGAGATTCAGTGAAATACAACTTGCTTTTAAGATGAAATGCCAATACTCTTTATTTTCTGTGCTGTCAAAAAAGTTTTCCCTGCTTTTGACAGTCAAGTCATAACTGACGTGCAAAACTTTTATTGTGCTGACTGCCCCCTTTCTTGTGCATCAACTAGTTGTAATTTATAGTGGCATTCCAACACTTCAATATTATCTGACTTGAGTATCCGTTATACACTGTGCATGACATCCTTTAAGCCACCATTATTTAAGTGTCTTAGCTACTTATTTTTCTGGTTATCTTTTTTTCTGGAAGAGAGGAAATTTATCCTGTTGTGCCTGAAAGATTATTGTTAATTTCAAGCGATAACAACCTATTGCAGTTGTCTCTGCAGTGTGGTTTTCAGATATTTGGCTACATCGCAGTGCGTCAAGTAATCTTTAAGGAACAAGTTAACACTTGAAAAACTTCCTCTTGAATTCATGCATGCTGCTTTTCTGTTTACTGAGTTTCCCTCTTGATTTATTGCAGTACCCACTTTGTAAATGACCGCAACCAAATAGCCAATGAGTAATGGGTGTAAATTGTAACTGAAAGCTCTTGTGTGTTCTCCTGTATGAATGAAGAGAGAATACAGTACATTACTGTAGGTGCTGACTCAAACTTTCTGAGTTTGACCAGAAAGTATTGACTTGGACATTTAATGCAAAATGTAACATATGTGAATAAAATATAAACACACTGATAATGTGTCCGCTTGTTTGCCTCAGTCTGTCTTTAAACTGTGTGAAGTAATAGCTGACTGCTCAAGTTGTAACAGTCAGTGGTTGGATGTTTCTATTATTTTCAATTGCAGTTCTATTTTATTAAGGATAGACCCTTGAGACACGACGTGTCTTTATCAATGTTATCCTATAAGAGAATAGACACATAGAAACAAGACATAGCTACACTTAAAATAACATCTTTCTCAAATCCACCCCACATCACAATGACAAACAACTAACAGATTACATTTCAAATTAGATCAAGTCAAATTCTCAACGCAAAACGGGCTGACTGGTAGCAAATGCTTTTCATAATGACTGATTTTGCATCATAATGCTTAAATCTTGTTTTTGTTTTTAATTGAAGGGGGCCTGGTGAGCCAGACTATGAATTGCAATCTATAGTTTGGACCCGCATGGGCAGAAGGCGATGTTAAAATCTCTATTGGTTAAGTGATCGCTCCAAAAATGGGTTCAGAATTAAATTGGTCTCAGTTCAATAATTTATTCAGGTCACATGGAAAATACAAAAGCCAGTGGTGGTCTCTATGGACCAGAGCCCTACAGGGTTCAGGTCCAAAAAGTCTTGAATTCTGGGTCTGGGTCACACCAGGCAAAAATATTTTTGGCCGCTCGGTGGGTTCATGTAGTTTAGTTGGCAAGAGGACTGTAGTTAGCCTGGCAAGCCTGACTATGATATGAATTCAATGATTCAATCAAAAATATTTTTTGCCAATTGCTACTTGAGGCAGGTGAGTTTAATAGGTTAGGCTGTAGTGATATGGGCCATTGATGTTTGCTTCACATGTCTTCACATGTTTGCTTTAACAGTATCCAAAAGTAAAGCCTTTAAAAGTAAAGTTACAGTGTAGAAAATGTGTTTGATCAGGTTACAGTTCCTCAAATAGTGGATATGGACAGAACATTTAGGAAAAATAGTCACAATTGAGAATAAAAAAAGTCATCATTGTGAGAAAGAAATCATAAATATGATACAAAAATCCTGTGTATACAGTATATGCTACATTTATGATGTGGCACAACATGGCATGGGGGGTGTCAAATTATCTCCCCACCAATATCAACATCATTATTACGCCCTTAATTCCACCCAAAATAGGGACTGGCTGGTGGTAGAGCCCCATGTCTATAACCAACACACGATTAGAAAACAAAGACCGAGCTGAAAACTGGATTTCTATGACGCAGTAGTTGTACACTTGTATCCACTTCCACACCAGCAGGTGGCAGCACATCACACGTCTAAATTGTAAAGAAGTACGTTGCAACTTGTCATCTTGGAGGTCAGAAGAACCATCAGTAAAATAACCATCCTAAACCAACTTTGAATATGGTTTCTCTTTTATAAGCTCTTTATAATGGAAGGTGATGAATTATATGAAACAGTTGACAGTGAAAAACCCACTAACCTGAAGACCACTTTAAGTCTTTGTGCTAGTTAGCTAACCCAGCTAACATGGTAAGAGTGAACACCCTCACACAGATGCCCATTTTGTCTTATAGGTTTACTTTAGGTTAAATATTGTAGATGGTTGCTTATTTGCCCTAAATGCATACTTTTGAGAGATTACATTTGTATTGTTGTATTGTATTTACTGACTTTTCAGAATTCTTACCGTGACGTAGTGGCTTATATTTTAAGGCCTAGCTACAGCACATAACAGAACAGTTTCTTCTTACTGTATGTGCAGGGTCACCCTGCAACCCTAAACCCCATCTTAACAAATCTGCTTCACGGATTCAATCGATTTGCCACTAGGTGAAGGAGTGCGCAAGCACATTTATCAGGCGAATTAGGGGGCATTATTCCTGCTGCACATAGACACACTGAAAAGAAGACAGTCCAAACCTGAACCTGCTGGTGAAAATTTGCCTAGGCTTAGGAACGACATTTGTTCTTCCTTTATTGTAATATTTCACCTTAAACATGCCAGACGTTTAACTGTGATGTGTTTTGCTACTTTTTAAATCAGATTTGTACTAGATGGTGTGGCTAGTTGAGCTAATTAAATGACTATTATGATAATCTGCTAGCTAAACTGCTACAGAAACTTGAATGGATTCAGGCTTTTGTTTGTTATATTAAAAACATAAGAACAAAACACAATGAAAACTAAGAAAAATACAAGACTATTATTCCATTAGGGGTGTGTATTGGCAATAAAATCACAATACTAGGATCAGGATACCATCACGATATACAATGATACTGTTATAAAGGCAATTTATGTTTCTTTTTTTTTTTTCAATGATTATTTCCTGGATGAATTTAATTATACCAGAAATATCCACAAATACTAAATATTTTTTTTATTTGCCCACAACAGGATCTAATGCTAGACCACAAAATGTTCCTATGTTAAAACTGAAATTATGTTTTACAGACATTACAGATTAAGATCCTGCTTAAATGGTCATATTTTATTAGTTCATAACTAATATTGCAACATTATTTTTGTACATTCCCAGTGAAAAGGAACTAACAGTGGACTCAGACAGTAAGAACGGCTTTTAGGATGCTTCAAGTAATCATGATTTAATAAAATACTGCTAAATAATAATAAATAAGACATAAACAATGAAGAAAAACAAAAATTAATGTCTTTAATATCTGCATTTGAATAAATGCCTAAAAATATCAATACAGTGCTTTTCAATATCAATACATTATCATGAAATGAAATATTGTGATATATTGCAGAGCCAATATTTTATACCAGCCCTATATACCATATTCTGTAAATTTAAGACAGATTTAAAACTGATAATTGCCAGTATCCTTTATGATATACAGTCAAACATGTTGCAGGAGATATTAGCAAAATCTATACAGAAAACAAAAAAAATATATTTCAATATTGTACTGAAAACTGTATTGACTGGACTCTGTAGCTTAGTGCTACGATGTTTTAAAGCCATGTGACTGAGCATTTACTGGGTAATTGGGTTGAACTTTCATAAACAAGGGAAGTCCTCTACTCATGCACCAAAGGCTGCACAAAGCCCCAGATTTCTGCCAATTAGCGGACAAAACGTGGACAAAACATTGTTGAGGACTTTTCTCTGGGAATATCCGTCCATAGAGTGAGTCAAGTTACAGAGATGATGGTGATAAAGGCAGTACTTAGGAGAGCATCACTGGACATTTCCTCATTTTCTCCATGTTCTGGTAGGTATACAAATGAGATCAGACCATTGAAGGCTGTATGAGGCAATAGAGGTCAGTTAACTTCCTGTCTGCAGGACAGCATGCTCAGGTGTCTGCTGTTAATAATTAATTAGCCCTTGCTCGACAAAACAGGAAAATCAGTTTGGATATGTTGCTATGGACGGTAAGATGCATGTAAATACTGTATAACACTGCAGGATAAGTTGAGTTATTTTACCTTTAATTTCAAAGTCTCTCTACTTATGACTTTGTACAGCTGTCAGAGAAATGGAAACAAATGTTTACACTTTTGAAGTAATTTTTAAAATAGTTTGATCTGTTTTTCAGATTTTAGAGATGGAACTACGGAGGCATCAATGTCGAGGTAGGATTCTGTTTACTTATCTGTAGACTGACAAGAAATATACAGTCCTGAACTATGAATGGATGTGTTTGATATCTTTGGCCTAATTCTGGCACCGCTCCTCTAAATAATCTTAGATTATGAATAACTGTGCAGATCAATAGCTTAGTATTTCCTTTGTATTCATGAAACAGGGGTGCACTTCTGAACACATGTAGGAACATTATTATTTAGCTTTATTGATGCCTGTCACTAAATAGTTCAGATGAATCAGAAATTCAGATTATGAAATGCTTTAAAATTCTTAACTTTCTAGTGGCATTTAAATATAAGAAATAACCAACTAGTAGCACACGTAAGATGAAACATTTATTTTAAAATGACAGAGGAAAAATTAATTACAACTTTTGTTAGAAATAAACAGTTTCAGTTTTGTATCTGTGTATTTGAAAATAGTAAATAAAAGTGAAGTGATGATAGATGTGTTAATATCAAGCAGTAGACCAACTGCTGGAATTATCACATGCAAACAAAATTGGCAAGAGGTTTTGGGTAAACAGTACACATACTAGATGCTAGTGCTATAAACTGTCAATGATATTACTATAACAGAATTACTGTGTAGATATGTGCTGTAATGTGGTCAAAAGCACTATATTTTTGCAGTTTTGTAATACTCTATAGATTATCAAAACCACTGCATCAGATCATTAGATTAGTAATGATTCATGGTGGGCTGTGGTGAATTTTGCATTGTGGTTAAACACTGACTGCTAGATGAGTATATTTTATGAATCAAATTTTATAGATATTGTGATGTGTCCCTGAATTTAAATTAAATGATCCCAAAACAATGTCTCGTTTACAGTATTACAATATATTTAAACTCATATCACCATATCATGCAACACATTGTTCCACCAGACTCTTATTAACACACGGCATTAATACACTCATCAAATATACAACAAAAAGGGGCTCAACAGTAGGATCTTTGGACACACTAAGACACAATTTTTAAAGTGTTCATAATACTGGCAGTGTAGACGACGGAAGTACTGATACAGAAAAAGAACACAACAAACCGCACCCCTCACAAACATTTTACCTGATCTTCCTCATCTCTTATCATTTTTGGTGACTTTGACCTTTGACCTACATTCACTAAAATTTAATGGGATACATTTTTGGATGATCTTGCACCTCTCCTTAAAATTTCAAGGAAATTGGTCCAGGAGTTCTTGACAGACGGACAAATAAAAAATCTAAACCAAAAATGATACCCTTGCCTCCCCTTCGTGGCGTGGGATAATATACTAATTTAGATAATCAGTATATACAAAACATACACACAGTTCCCACACTGTGCAACACAGTTCAAGTTGTGCGTTAATGGAAATCATACTATTTGGACACATTTAAA
This sequence comes from Siphamia tubifer, assembly GCA_020466265.1. Taxonomy (NCBI): domain Eukaryota; kingdom Metazoa; phylum Chordata; class Actinopteri; order Kurtiformes; family Apogonidae; genus Siphamia; species Siphamia tubifer. The sequence continues at coordinate 37,528,782 of CM035803.1, read as the reverse complement.
GATTTGAGTCTAAAGGACACAGATTCATTTCTTGCTGTGATTGGTTACTCAGGTTATGCTTTTGTTTTGTTAGTTTCTTATAATTAGTTTACTGTTGTGTGTATATTAAACTGTCAGCGATGATCTTATTCATCATGGTGCTATACTGCAAGAGACTTAAAGCAATAATAATAATAATAATAATAATAATAAAGGTTGTTTCTGGCTGTATAAGGTATTGGTTGTCTAGGGTGAGAACAAGGGCACAGTACTTCAGGCCTGGCTTGAAGCTTGTGGAGGTTTACTGCAAAGCCTCTTCATATCCCCTTAAACCGGATTATGGGTCATTTTTTTCCCCTCCACAGATTTACCATTGGGTTTACCAAGTGAAGTTCCCATAAGGCTCAGCAGACTGGCTTGGATTGTGCAAGTTTGATGGAAGCAGAAAATTAGATTACTCACTTTTACTTTGCTGTCTTTGCAATGACAAAGACAGTCCCTGTGCAGCTGCAGGGTACACCATCAGACACAGACACACCATGACTACAAACACTTCACGAGCCAATAAATAGGTGTTGGACTGTATTATTTAGCTCATTTTGTGCCTGACATCGGTGAAGGTGATGGAGCTAGAATGGTTTGTCTCAGTATATGTAATTATGCAGTGCATCATGGGAACAGCATCACCTTAAATACAAAATGTCTGTAATTTCAGTTAACATATGGGTCTTGATCACATTTTCTCTTATTGGGAATGAGTCAAAGTGTCATCAAAGTGACCTACAGTATCTTTTTTTCAAACATTCCAGTATCTTAGAAAGCAAAACTGATCAGCGTGGCAAACACCCAGTCCAAAATTGCTTTTGTTCTCTGATAAACAATAGGTAACCTGACTACCTGGCTACCTGGGACATCTGGTGTCCAGTTCCAACTAAAGCCCTCGTACTTTATCTCCTGTTTCTCTTTCCTATTTTGACAGTTACACAAAAATATACTAATATTTCAGTTACTGTTAGTGGCTGGTTATGTAAGTCACTTTTACACCTTAACATTTTCAATCATTATGTTTATTTTTGTGCTTAGAATGAAAGGTGTGTTTATATCAGAAGTGTTGGTGCAGAAGGTGGGGGTTTGGGAAGTTTCCTTGAAGAGAGGTTTGGTTTATAAAGGGTTTCATGTTGTGTACTATAAAGAAAGTATTTTATCCAAAGTTGAACTGGTATTGTTTAATTATGCAAATTAAATGTATCAATTAATAAACCTGAAATAATGATAATGACTAATATAGGTCTGTATTATTACTAGGTGTGTGAAACATTAAATACATTTCAAATTTCAACTATAAAATGTATTCCAGAAGTCAGTATTAAAGAAATGAAGACTGAAAAATTTCCACTCATCAAATTCCAAACATCTAATAAATAAAAAAGCAAATTGCTCAGTGATGCTGTCCACAGGCGAATTCAACATGACAAATGATAGAACACATGCACTTCTAAAAAAGCTAATTTGAAGGAAAATAAAGGTATTTGTTTGGTCTAATGTGGGAGCTTTTCTTCTTTACTTTAGGTGATTTACAAAAACACTTGAATACATCACTTAAGTCTCATAATGGAAGGGTAGACTATAGAAGTAAACAGCATGACAAAACTTACTAAATTCACCTCAGGAGACCGACTACAGCCATTGAATCTGGGGAGTTATTTAGTTTGTTTTGATGCTCTCCACATTGATTTTACATTCATTTGCCTTAGGTGGTATCAAAAAAGGCTTGGGTGCTATACCTAAACAACACCCAAGATTTAATAGCAGTGAAACCAACAACTGTGGTTCCTAAAAGAAGGTCGGCACAGAACAATCCATAGTCTGAACGGAGCATAAAATAAAGCAGAATTAATCTGAATGATTGTGAGCGCAGTGATGTGAGCAGGGTTTAATGACCCAAGGTAGTGAGTCACAGTGAAGCAGCAGGTTTAATATAAGATGGATAAGTTTAGTCTGGAGAGAGAGGAAAAATAAGTTATGTCTTGGTCTCTATTTGGGCTTTTGTTTGTGATTTCTTTTTGAATAATGATTGAAATGTATTAGGTTTCTTTATTGGGGAGTGGGTTAAAAAATACTTTACTTTCAAGAGAAATGTATTTACATTATGTTGAGTTTTTTTTTAAAAAGCAGGCGAAGACCCTGTTAATCAGGCTTTTACTTAAGGGTAGATTTTGTGGACAATTTATTCTATATTTATATATGTTTGTGCACGTGGTTGCATGTTTTTTTCTTTTATACTACATATTTGCCTTTTTTAAACTTAATTATTTTTTATTTAGTTTTGCTCCTACAGACATACAAGACATTTTACATGCATAATTATATCGAAACATACATTCCACATGGCAAATATAGAATATCTGGAGTAGATATTGATTACAATTAATCACAAATGAAACATGAATGACAAAAATAAATAAATATACACTTAAAGACTTAATCATTTTACTCCATCTCTTTATAAATACATCTCCCTGAATTCTAAATACATAAGTAATTTTCTCCATCTCATAGATTTGCCTCACTTTCTCAATCCAAATGTTATATATTGAAGGTTCAGGTTACACCCATTTCATCGTGATGCATATAATGGCTGCCGTTAGTGAAATCTAAAAGGGGTATTTTCAGTTATTTCCCTCTAAACTTTCTGGGATTACACCTAAAATAGCTAAGTTTAAATCTTTAGAAAATGCCTGGTTGAAAACTGTGTTCAGTGAGGCAAATAAATCATGCCACAAGGGCAGGTCCAGAATATGTGGGTATAGTTCCCCAAGTGAGCCCCATAATTCCACCAACAGGTACTGGGGTTTGTTTTTGAAGTTAACTCCGGTGTGTTGAAAAATCTTGTGACAACATTCTATTTAAACTCTCTCCATGAACTAGAATCAGTGACAATGTGAGTTTCAGTGGACATGTATTTGCCTTATTTAACTGATTTTATGGAGAAGTACTTGGTGAATTCTTTCTGTGAAAAATGCTATATAAATAAACTTACTAAATAAACATGAAAGTATGAGTTGTGCTGCACTGCTGTTATTACAGCTCTTTGCAGCGGGTGCATCTCTCACTTTGATTAGATCTCTGGGGTTTTCATCCTATTTGTAAACACAGTATTATGGTATAATGTTATATATGGGGTTAGGTGTTGTCTTGTAGATGTATTGTGGTTAAATTATTTAGCCAAGTATAGAATGTATTCTTAGCCTATATAGATATATACTCTTAATTTCCTCTTTATATAAGATTATTTTATTTTAACTGCTTTTCTGACTATTCATTTATATTAATACTGAAGTTGTTTTTTTTCTGTGATAGCATGGTCTATAACATCAAAAGTTGACTTATGTAGATACAGCCTGTGTAAAATTGACATTATTTACAGAAGAGGGACAGCCAAAAGTCATGTGACATAACAACTATCATGAACTTCCTGGTTACCTGTGTGCAACCTGAGATGCATCATATCAGCCAGCATTATGAGTGGATACATCTGCTGACTGAATGTTTAGCGCTGCTGCTGCAGATCAGGTTGCAGATTACTACTGAATTATTAATCTTCTTAGATTAACGTGAATTCATCTCAGGGTGGTTTTAACGTGAAGCAGACAAACACGTTCACAGAGGCAGGTATGTACTGTTTGACTTATGGGTTTAGGGTACAAGCATTGCTGATCTTTGACAAAATTTGAATAATCAATAAATGCAGATCGGCAAAAAAAAAAAAAAATAGTGGGTAGTTTTGCAGTTGGTTGCTGTTTTACTAAATTGGATCGGTAGTCATCAGTACCATAGCTCAATTGTTTAGAAATTGATGAGGGTGAACTGTGATACTAAAATGTGCTTCTGTATTTAAATAGGCTTTTACCAAACCTCTTTTTACAAAACAGAATGTGATGATTGTGCAGCTGCGGTGCATTGTTGAACGTATGTTTTGCTACTCAGATGTAAAATGTCTTTGGAAGTGGCAGGAGAAGTTTGTTATCGCTGAGCCAGGTATCGGTTGCTTCTGTCATTAAAGACAAATAGATGCCATAGTGAAATATGAACTGTCTCAAATGTCGGTAGCAACCTGTGACGGCTAACGTGTTTAGGACGTGGTGTAAATGCAGAGTAGGTTTGTTCCACAAGAAAGGGGATGGCAGTTATAAATGGTAAGTAACCAGTTTGGATGTGTTTATTTATAAGGTACATTTGATGCATTAGTCACAGACAGTCAAAGGTGGACAATTAACCTCTGATCAATCAATGATGAATTATTAGCCTGGAGACTAAGCTGCACTCTAGGTAAGGGATATAGCTGTTGCTGAGTATATTAGCATTGGTACGTTGGTCCTGCGTGCTGCTCCCTGAAGCTGACGTCTAAGGACATCAGGAGGATCTGTGTGATTCTTATATTTACAGAATAGCTGTATATATCCGTCTTGTATCTCCTTGAATGCTATTGCTCAAATGGAACACAACAATCCATAAATCTGTCCTCTTCTACACCTGGGGGTTAAACATCACTCATGTTTTTCACATTAATCTCCTGAACTCCACCAAAACAATATTCCTTCTTCCCTCAGGGTCACACAACCTATATGATACATAACGTGCTTACAAGCAGAGCAGTCGTGAGGTTGAATATAAACATTTCGCTCCATCATGTTTATCACAAATAATATATCGTTCTCCAAAAGCAAGATGCATGTGTCCCTGTAACCTCCCTATAACCCACGTGGGACATATTCACACCCTTGTTTTCTTGAAGTATGTTGATCTTTCATGCTGTTTAGTCACAGACATTTATAGACTTAGAGATGATTTATTGTCACCTTCTGAACTTCGATTAATTATAGCTGAGTCTGTGCGACAATGCTCTCACATAATGATTTCACTTGCATGTTCAGAGGCGGCGCACGTTCATTCAGGACAGCGCTTCTCAAAGTAATCTCTGTCCAATCCAATTGATCTTGAGAAGATTGCAGCTCTTAGTGGTAGTGACAAGGTCCCTGTGGTGAGGGCTAATTCAGATCATCTGTGAAATGCCACTTGTTGCCCTTCCTCTTGAGGAAACAATTGCTGTTGCCGTTTTTATATTATGATCACCAGAGGCTCTTCGGCTGTAATTTACCTCAGCCCTGATGAGTCAGAAGAAAATAACACTTGCTATGTAAGTAGAACGCTGTCATGTCCACCTACAGCTGTCTGCTTTGTTTTTGCTTTGATTTCCTGCTTTAAACCCGTTAAGTGGCTCCCTCGGCAGTTTTTGTCGGTTCACTGATCCAAAGGAGAGAACCTCTGGGAACAGATGCACTGTTCTGTGATATGCCAAAACAGTTAGCTGTACACACTTCATACATCCTCATTACTCGCTTCTCTGTGTAGTTAATTAGATTAACTCTTCTGTGTTGTTGTGTGAAAGTGGCTTGTGTTGAGATTCATCACTTGTGTCTATATGTAGGATCTAATTTGATTTTGAAGATTTTTTTTACAGTTGCATCACACAAAAATATTTATTTTGAATCATGTTTGTTTTTGTAGGAGGTCACTGTATGGACTGTATCCCTACAAGTCCACTATGATCGGCTTGGAGAACCTTGGGGATCCATCAGGTAACTGGGATATAGTGGAGACCATTGGCAAAGGAACTTATGGAAAAGTGTACAGAGTGACCAACAAGAAGGATGGGAGTCAAGCAGCAGTTAAAGTACTGGACCCAATCAATGTAAGTCAGATAAATACATACTTAATCTGTTACTGGAATAGGTCATACAATTCATCAGTGTCTAAAAAAAAGCATGTAGTAAATACTGACTGATTTCCAGCACAGGAAAAAAATAAGAGGCCATTCACTGCTGTTAGTATTTATAGGCATTTGCTTGAGTTTAATTAACATTTTTGGGTTATTCTAGAAATTACTGCCAACATTGCTTCTAAATTCAAATTGATGACAAAAATAATGTCTTTTAGATCATTTATTTGCAGAAAATGACAACTGATCAAAGTAATAATAAATATAAAGTTAGTGACGTCAGACCTTGAAAAATGAAAAAGAAAAAAACCAAATTGTAACAATGCAATACAAATGTTTTTACTTCAGTTGAGGTCAGAAATCTGCATTTGTTGGACCCATCTTTTTCCATTTTAGCTTTAGTCTACATTCTCTCTTGTGTTGCTCATGGTGATTTATGCCAGTGCTGGGAAAAAAAACCTGTGCTTTATTTGATGGGTTTTGATTAGTTAAGGTTGTCTTCCACCTTCATCCTATTCATACTCAGGTTATCTACATAATATGTACAGTGGTAACTTCATTATTTTATACAGAAATATAACTTGTCTCAATTTTGTGAACATGAAACACCACAATTTCTAGCTGTTTGCCAATCTAGAGGTATTAGTCAGTGCTCATGCAAGTTAAAAATATAGTTAATATAAACCAGATACATCTACATAAGAGAGAAAATCTTATGTTTATTTTTTCCCCTTGTTGCCCATTATTTTGTCCCACATTGGTCCATTGTTGTCAGTTAGGTGTATGAGAACTCATCTTTGTGGCAGAAAAGAGGGAAAAAAAACTAAATCCCTTGTGTTTTTCTTTATAATTATGTGACTTGTCACAGCATTCAAGCCATTCAAACAGAGTAAGTTGCCAGTACTTTCTCCCTCCCCTCCATCTTGATGCAGTTGTACTTGCACTAGCTCGAGTGATATATATCAACTTCCCACCTTTTCATTTATTTCCTGTCACGATAAGTCTAACACACCCTTAGCAGAAAGTGTAGCTCCTGCCTTGACTGTATGCTCTCTGTATATCCATTCATTTGTCTGTGTGATAAGGATGCTGTAGATGGTACATTGGCACTGTGTTGTGTTAGGAAGACTTGGTTTGAGGCAGGGCTGTTATTATGTCAATGGAACAATCCACATGCTGGCAGGACTATCCAACATGAAGCTCCCCTGATGGCTATTAAGATGAAGCTGCCTCATCTCTCATCACTCTCCCAGATTAGACTGCTGACACTATCACTCAGACATCCAGGAAGAGAAATTCTTCGTCTTTGACTGTTGTTCTTCCCTTCCTCTGAGATTTACTTTGATAGAAAGCACTTCTAGAAATTGTTTAGCACCCAGGTCCGTTCCCTGCTTTGTTAGTTAGTTTATAACCTGTCCTTTAGGATTCTAATTATAGTTAACTTATTACCTAGTAATGCTACAGTTTTAACAGCAACCTTTATTTAATGCCGAAATCCATTTTCACTGTGATGTATGTGATGACTGAATGTTGCCATTTGTGTGTATTTTTTTAAAAGGATGTGGATGAGGAGATTGAGGCTGAATACAACATCTTGAGGTCTCTGTCCAATCACCCGAATGTGGTGAAGTTTTATGGCATGTTCTACAAATCCGACAACTTGTCCGGTGGACAACTCTGGCTGGTCCTGGAGGTGAGCTCTTTATACTGCTGCTTATTTCTATCAGCAAGAACTTTACCCAGATGCATATTTCAGTAAGTTTTAAAAGCTATGTATACACCTTAGTTGAACTATAATCGCATCAGAACTGGAGTTTTAGAAGTCGGAGTAACCAAGTCAGATAATGCAATTCTAATCAAATTTCTCTGTGCATGTAAATGCCACCCAACCTTAGCTCGACTACTGACTGGCCTGGACACGCCCCCTTCCAGAAGTGACCGGAGACGTGACATGACAATATGCACGTTAGGTGTAATAAATCAGAGTGTACAGTGTGTATGAAATATACTGAGCTGTTGCATCATTGTCCATATCATCACTTGGTGTTGTTGTCCTCCTACTATGTCTGCTTCAAATTTGCCATGTTTGTTTATTGATTGTTCTTCTTCTATGGCACCAACCATAAGAATGCCAACACAAAAGGGTGTATAGTGCCACCTAGTGTCTGGGAGTGGAACAGGAATTTGATTGTCATGCTATAATGTTCGCTCACATGTAAACTCAGACTTTTGGGAAACTCCAGTTAAGTCCTTAACTCGATTACTGTCAATAGCTCAACATAGCTGTGCATGTAAATGTACTGTTATTGCAGCATTTAAATATTTTAGGAATAAGAAAAAAGTGACATTAGCTGTCTGTTTTCAAAGCTATTCTATGGACTTAAGTACTCTTCATCAAAATATTGCTAAATAAATGCACTTAAATGTCAATCATAAGATAACATGAGTATCAACAGCAGAACACCACCACAGTCTAACAGACACATGGAAAGAACAATTTACAAAAAGCCCAAATATACACCAACACATGACTGACTTTTGCTGTCAAAACACTGTCTCTCAAAGTCTTTTCCACAAGACAGATTTTATTGACTTGTTCTGACACTTTTAGACATCATTCATGATACAATTGAAAATATAAATGACTGATACAGTTAAGTATTCATCATTGATCACATGCTAAACCTCTTCGTTTACAATAGACTTTGCGTATCTAACCTTAATGATCTCTTAAAAACTGGTGTCTGGCACAACAAACCCCACCCCCTTGCACATATTTGACCTGATTTTCCTATCTTTTACCATTGCAGAAACACATTTTTTTGTGACTGTGACCTACATTTGACCTACATTCACCAAAATTTAATAGGATTTATTCTGGACCACCTCACACCTTTCTTGAAAATTTCATGGAACTTGTTCCAGCAGTTTTTGCATAAAACTGCTTATAAACACACAGACAGAAAGACAAAGGTCACAGCAGATCAGACTAAGAAAAGGATTTTTCTATTAATCAACCAGCCTTTCGAATATGTTACTTGCCTTCTTATTTTTTATTTATGCTATATTGACTTTGTCTTGTTATCTTAACAATTATTGGCTTTGAAAGATAAAATGTTTTTGTGTTTGACATATTCAAAATAAAATGACTGAACTGAACAGTTGAGGAAAAGCCATAATACAAAGATACAATATTGCCTATAAATTTGGAATGAAATGTTTTTACATTGAAAGGTATATTTTGTACTATGTACAATAGGCAGCTTTAATGGGCAAAAGTATATATTTAAAGTTTAATATACATTGCAGATTTTAAAGAAACGTCGACTATAACGATTAGAAATTCAACAGGGCACCTTTTCATCGATTTTATGTTTTTGTGTCCATGTGCCAAAAATGTTTAAAACTCTTAAGCCAACCCTTTTTTAAATATTGAAGTTAATCCTGGAATAGCTTTCAGTTTGTCTCCGTATTTGATGCTGCCATTGAGACAGTGCAAAGCCTTCTGCTGCTTGTGTGTGTGTGGGCTAGCTCTTGCCATGAATCATAATCTGGAGTGGTGAGTGATGGACGAGTCACTAGAGTTTCTCTGTTTCCCTTCCAGCTGTGCAACGGCGGCTCTGTCACAGAACTCATCAAAGGCCTGCTCATGCGAACCCAGCGTCTGCAGGAGCCCGTTATCTCATACATCTTATACAGTGCCCTCTTGGTAAGATGGCCCGTTGCAAAGCTGCTAATGTTAGGGAGGAGGTACGATGCAAACATGCAGAGAGCGTGCTGAGGATTTATTTTCAGCATGGGCACTCTGGCAGGTGGTAATAAATGTCTCTCCTTCTGAACAGCTGTGAGAGTTTTTTTATTTAGTTGGTACCGCTTAACTTTTAATGCATCATATTCTAATTTATACACATGACAAATGACTAATAGTATAATCATGAATCTTGCTGAGCATCTTGGTTTTTCTGTCCTCTGACTTAAAAGGGCCTCCAACATTTGCACAACAACCGCATTATCCACCGCGATGTCAAAGGCAACAACATCCTCCTGACGACCCAGGGAGGAGTCAAACTGGTTGACTTTGGTAATAGCCTTTGAAACATGCAGTTATGTCAGTGCATGCTTTTGCAGAAAGTAGAAATATATGAAGTTCGGGGGATGGTTTCTCAGCTTGATGGTTTATGAGAGGTCTACATTCCTTTTTTTGTATTTGATTGATCCATGGAAAGCAACAGCAACACGTCTCTGCACCATTGTTTGTGAGGAAAATACTAGCAGAAGATAAATCATTTGATGTGCTCAACACTTTAGTCCTCAGCACACCATAACATCTTTTTAGTTCATGGACCGTAGCCTTAACCCAAGGCTATTATTGCTCATTTAAATTGCATTATTTGATCTTTTGCATATTAAAAGAAAGCTGTTATGGCAAATGACTTAGAGTCACCCCCAGGCATGTTTATGTCCTCTGTGTCATGGAGATGAAGTGGACTCATGCTGATAAAAATCTGTCCTATATAATTTGAAATGATTATAGCCCATTATTATTACTGCCTGGCAGGTTGCCACAGTAAATTATATGCCAGAATTTATTGATTAATTCACACATTCACGACTACAAATGAGATTTTTATCCTTACCAAATTCAAACTAAAAACACAGTAATATCTAAACTGCAATCATTATGAGTCACTTCATTTCATTCTCATTTTAATTGTAGGTGTTTCAGCTCAACTGACCAGTGCAAGACTACGGCGGAACACATCAGTTGGGACTCCATTTTGGATGGCGCCTGAGGTCAGAGTCTTGTCTTCAGTGAATACACATGTTCATCTATAATAATGCAGCAGGGATATAGTGCTCATTTTAGTGTTGGATAGATTTTTTTAAGTGTTAGAGAAAGAGAGCAAGAGAGAGGTTTGGTTATTTCTGTGCCACCCTCCCCTGTGTCATTGTGTATTCCCCTCCACGGGCGCAGCTCTTAAGGTCGCCTCAAGGTTAATAACAGGGATTCTGTGGCCCCCGGCTTACTCTTTGGCAGAAATTAGGTGCAGCGATTGGGGCTGTAAGAAAAGGACCACAGGGGCAATTAGAATAAACTCAGCTATAAAATGTAGTGTCAGTTAAAATTAGGTAGAAAAGACAAGCTCATGCTAACAAGAGCTGAACTGACCTCCCTTTTAGTGTTTAAGTAGTTCATTAATATACTCATCAACCGGTCTGTTACAGTCATTTTAAAAAGCTTGAGTATGTACATTCTGCTTTATAAGCCTATATACCAAATTGGCAATCCATTTGTAAGGGGATATAAACAAAATACTTCCTTTAAGGGTAAAAACACTCAACAGATTTTCTTGTATTTTGAGAAATGTTATTTTAAGAACACTAAATGATTTGCTGAGATGGTCACTGTTGTATTACGTCATCAGGTCATAGCCTGTGAACAGCAGTATGATTACTCTTATGATGCCCGCTGTGATGTGTGGTCGCTTGGCATCACAGCCATCGAGTTGGCAGATGGAGACCCCCCGTTGGCTGAGATGCACCCAGTAAAAGCCCTCTTCAAGATTCCACGGTGAGTCCACTAGAGGACGCTCTTACCACACAGCTGAAGGCAGCCTGCACTGTCACGCTCAAACAATGCTTCTTCAAGGAGAGTAGTGACATAGTACATTTAACACTGAAGATTTAAAAAAGAGTGGTTGTAATGGCAAATCTTTTTTTTTATTATTATTATTATTATTGAAATTTAGATTGTGAGGATGCTACAAATCTGACATCAGTGTTTTGATCTATTTATATGGTCACTGTTTTGTTTCTGAAAAGCCACATCTTTTGAATAAGCATTTAGAATGGATTAGTGTTTGGCCTTACAAATAAATGCAGTGATGCAGTCTGTAAAAATATTCACTGCTGGAGACACTTTGAGTCTGATGATCATTTGAGAGCTTAGTGGCTGCACGCAGATGACCTTTTGTTATCAGCACAATCGTGCAATTATCTCTCAGTTAGGTAGAGATATGCCCTTCTGATTGCAATTTGCATTGATGATTAGCTCCATTCACATTGAGATGAGGCTGTCACCTCCTCCCCGTCACAATGTTATCTCCTCCCTGCCAAGCCAGAGGAGGAACATGCATGCCTTGTGCAGCAGAAATTATGGAAGCTAACATCATTTCATCAGTACCAAATTCAGCCAGAATGTAAAATGATTAGAAAGAGTTAGGTGTCCCTGTAAAATGGACACTCCTAATTAAGAGTATGATTATTTAGTTTTAAACAAATCACTTTTCTTACCAGACTAAATCATCTCTGGGATTTTTTAAAGAAGAAATCAGGAAATGGGTGGATGCTGTCTTATAAAAATGCAGTCATTATACGACTGGACTTGTTAATGTTGAGTCCACTGTATTACTGAAATATTTCTGACTCCTTGACTCTGAGTTTAAACTGGATGTTAATAAAAATTGACACACATTTTGCAATCAAATCAAAAGAGATATTCTACCCTTTTGGTGTGAACTGAACTTAGCTGTGATGGTTATGATATAAATCACATCAAATACATTGAACCATGAAATGATTCTGTTAACATGTCATTTATCTCAAATATATTTTCCCATCACGGCAGCTCTGCAGACAAAATCAAGAGGAAACGCTATGTAACTTATGACTCCTGTGTAAATGACTTTCTAAATAGGGAAATGTGCTTCACCTTTGCGTCTTTAGAGGCTGGGAGAGTGATTCATGATGAAATCGAAATAATTTATTGCAGAGGTTTTGATGACTGCAAAGTTCTATATTCTTTTCAGTTTAATACGTCACAAGCCGTTACCAGTGGAGCCTTTTCTGAAGTAACGTCCTTGAGTAGTACGCTTTTTGTGATATATAGGTGTTAAAATGTGCAATAATCATTTTTATCATTGTGATATTTTACAATTGCTCTCAGTAATGTGTTTTCCACGCCAGAGGATTCAGTGTCATGTGGTAAATCTGATATGTATCAAACAGCCACCTTATCATTTTTCCTCTCTGAAATACATACACACACAAAAATACAGCTTTTTTTATGTTAAAATTACCATTGTACTCACATACTGGGCATTCTTTTCAAGCTAAAGATTTAATGGCCCCTGCTGAAAGTCAAATAAACCCCCAGTGTTATCACCGCTCTGACTGCAGGGGCCAGCAGCAGATAGCCATTTTTTCACTCTTTCGGTTGTGTAACAGAAACACGCACAGGTGAAAAGCGATTCTAGTCCCAGTGGGCTACAAGCAGCTCTGATATTTGTCAGAGAGGACGCTGATGAGCTCCATGAATTAGGGTCACCTTGGGGCTCGGTCTGTGTAATAGAAATATCAGATACTTGATGAGTTGTGACACCCTACTGAACCATGAAGATGTTTACATTTCCAGTAGCACTGTTTTAATTTTTAACTTAAATCGAAGGTTCCTGTGTCTTGTTTTTACTTTTACCCACTCTTTGAAATTACTAGAAGTAATTGAGGGTGTTCGAGTGTGCATGACAGATATGTGATGACCATGACTGTAGGTAATGGAGCATGTCAGAGGGCAAAGTTGTAAAATCATCAACTGCAAAATTAATTACAGATACTTAAGACAAAGATGGCTTCTGATATTAAATATTCAGGAAGGTTAACTGCTTGAGCCAAAGTACTCTATGCTATAAAGCCATGCAGTGTTCATGTAATGTCAGACTATGTGTTTAAGGTTTTATAAAGGTTACAGGCAATTGGCAAAGATGTTCAAGGTTGTGTTTGTTCTGCCAGATGCCTACAGATGTCTACTTGTTCCTGGCTAAGAGGAGATCACAATGCGAATGAGAGAAGAAGATCGAAGTAAATGATGACTTGTCAGAGGCAACAAAGGCGAATCAAATCATCAGCTCAGGGACTGAAATTCAGACAAGTGTGCTGTTAAGAGACAGGTTTCATGGATAGAAGCTGAGTGAAAGGAAGTCTGTGGAGAAAAGACACTGGGATAACAGCGTAGGTTTTAGTATTTCTGACATTTAGTAGCAAGTTATATGTCAAGTCCTGTCTATGTTTCGAGTAATATGTGAAACGTTCAGATCACTGTAAGACCAAATGCAAATTCAAATGTTTTGGCCAATATCGTCCTTAGAAAATCTTACATTTGTCACAAACACTCAAGTCTTTTACTGCACGGTGATTATGATTGATAAGCCATCTGTTTTTTCATCTGTCACACACGGCTGGTAGAAATAATGCTGATTTGAAAGCTTTGTGTATGCTGCCTGTCAGTTTTTCTCTGTGACTAGCAACAAATTGCTTATTGTCACCGTAAAAGAAGTCTGGTGGTTTCTGCAGTGACATTCCATATAGAAAAAAGTATGTTTGGATAGAGTGTAGAAACCGCGTGCTGTACCTTCATGTCACAGATTTTCCATTATCACACCCTGATGCAGTGACCCCTGATAGGAGATCAGTGGGTGCTTGAATGACTTTCCAATCATGAGTAAAAGGTTTTAACTTCTTCATCTCTGATGCACTTATTTTACTGTTCTGTGTGGTGTCCAGTGCTGCAGCATTTGACAACTTAGCCGCTGAAGACATGATAAATGCAGCCTTAGTTCTCTGGGTTCATGCATGTATGCGCAAAGAACTGCTGGTGCTTTAGCTGCGGTGATGGATGAGCTAAAATTTTAAGCGAGTGGTCCATTTGCTGAATAAGTCTTCATAATGTGCCTCCATGCTTCTATAGTATTGAGCTTCTGTGTGTTCATTTTACAAAACGAAAGTTCTATTTATTGAATATGTTTGCACAATATGTCTTTAAAGCCATTTTTGCTTAGGTGCATGAATCTTAAGAATTTGATGAATCTGTAAAATCCCTTTTTAAATTTTTTTTTCACCGCGCAAATGAAGTTATGCAAATCAGCACTGATAGGAGACTTTACAGACTTTTGGAATTTTGGTATTTCTAGAATTTGGTTCTGAGTGTAAGAGAGCCTTTGCTGATTTTTTTTTTTTAATTTAAAAAGAAAATCCTGGCTTAAAACAGTAAATGTTCTCCCCTTGGTTTTATGTATAGTTTATTTCTAAATTCTACATTTATTGATTAATTTAATCAACCTTGATCTTAAGTCCAACAGATATCTGGTCTAATAAAATCAAAAGGTTGTTCTTTTTCATAGCAGTAATGGCGTGTCTTACTGTTGGAGTGCAGTGTTGAAAGCTTTCAGGAAGGGGGTGACATCTATTACTATTTCCTGCTCAAAACTATCATTATGTATCCCTTGAATATATATACCTCAAATATAGGTCTACAAATAATGATTAGTATATCCCTATTATTAGTATATCTGATATTATGCTTTTGGTCAACTGCCGGTGCTGGATAATCTTCTTGTTAACATGATAACTTGAAAAATACTGAGTTTAGAAATTCTGTTTAGGGATATACCCCGAGCAAAAGCAACAGCTAATTTTCTAGTTGATCTTGAATACTTGAGATATCACCATGAAATTACAGGGGCATATACATATAGGTAATGCGCATTAGATGCAATGAGCCATTTGAGTGAAGGTCAAAGGTCAATGTCGCATTCAGCAGAAAGGTGGAAATCACATCATTGGCTCCAATTCAAGAACGAGTTGTCATAGAAACTTCAGATTGGCACAAAATAGGGGCGAGATTCGGCATTCTCTGAATAGTTGTTGTCATTGTCAATAAATCAGTAAATCGTTTTCACCAGTCCATAGAGGTTTTCCCACAAAACCCAGATGGCATCCTCACACATTTTCTTTTGGTCCACAGTTCAAACGCCTGTTAAACAAACAAAAAGAAAGAGAACAGGGTACCTACATTTAAAGCAGCATATGACTTTCATGACAATTTTTTTTTTTTCATTTTGTAAAACCTGAGTGATAGTGAGTTATCACTAATCCATTATTTTTTCTATTCTTATGCAGCTGAATCACTTCCCTCATGGTGAACATCTTCTAACACGACTCCATCATAAACACAGTTCCTTTGTATAACAAACTGAAATATCACTCTGGCCTTTTCAGAAATGTTTTTTGTACAGTGCATTTTGGCAATAGTTACTAAGCAAAAGTGTTTTTTCAGAGATTTGGCAAGAAAAGGCATCAGATTACTACAACGTAAAATCATACAGTCTACCAGGGTTGTTTTAAAGAATGAGTAGTTGATGGATGGAGGTAAAGGCTACACTTGGGTTCAGCACTCATGAAAAGACAGCAAATTGCTGCTGTGTGGAATTCCCATTCCCACAATGAACTTTGTGACAAAATTTCCAAAAAGGCATGAGTGACATTTCGGTCTGTTATCTAAACAGTTGGACTGTGTTTATCGTGGGGTCATCTTCAAAGTTGTTCACTGTGAGGGAAGTGATTTCGGTATGTAAGTATGGACAGACTAATGGACTTGATAATTCCACTATCACTGGGGTTTTACAAATTTAAAAAAAAAGAAAATACTTTTTTTTTCCTCAAATGTGAACCAGTGAATTCAATATCAAAGTGGATAATGATTAATTTAAGTGTTCCAAACTAATCAATTAATTGTTGTGGCTGTAGCAGTATATTTGATCTGCATTGTTTTATTAGCTCCTTTAATTTTGTCAAATGGTGCTGTTTGGTGCCTGGTCATTTAATTACTTTAAAATTGTCATGTTGTCTTGTCTATTGGAAAATGGAGTAAAAGTCAACAGTGTTACTGATTCTGAGGAAATTGTGCCTCATTACTGAAAATCAACCATGACACAAGTCACATATTCTAAATAATCTTCACAATACAGTTTTTGGAGCTTCATACCTTCACGATAATGTTTTTTTATAAGCAAGTTATTTTTTTTCAGTGTGCGTGGAGATATTACTGATACTGATGTTCAGTAAAGACGAGTAGTCATAGTGCTTCAGTTGAACTGCTTTAGTCTGAAGTAGGATTTTTCACACTCTAAATTGTAACAGAGATGTATGATGCATAAGTTCTGCATACCAAGTATAATATTAAATATTGCGTTGGCCTGATTTTTGCCTTCAGGGTTTTAGTTACAGCCGTCAGCTGCTGTTGACACCTTTCTGACTTCGCCTCAATCCACTCTGAGGAATGTTTGACAGTACAAGCTCAGCCTGGACCTGGATTTGAATAAGCCATTTGTGTTTGCAATATGAGCCAGCACTCTCACAAATACTGAAAGAAAAAAATGCCTGAATTTGCTAAGCACAATGAGCGCACTTGACAGTGTTATCAGCTGTGTGCTGCTATATTGACTTTGTAATGTATAAGCAGTATGGTACAACATCAAGGCAATAACGTGTCTTCAGGCTCATATTAGAGGTTGCATTGAAGCAGTCAGTTACTGGCTTTGATCTGCACTTTGGAAAGGATTGCCTGTCTGAATCCTTATCAAAGACTCCAGTAACTTGGTGCTGCGGAAAATGACAGATTTTGTACCCGAGCATCCTCCCCTCTCTTCCAAAAGAAGAAAAAAAAAGATGTAAAATGTGTTGTCGTTTAATGTTAACCGCATCTTCCTCCTGTTTGTTTGTGATAAACAAAAGGTGATTTAATTTTTAAATCCATGAAGTTTCTTTAATCCTGAGAATGCATATTCTATTTGTCAATCAGATAGCTTTGGCAAATAACATGTGTGAAGTCATTAATGCGTTCTAATTATAAACATCTCAACCTGGTTCATCACCGCTAGCCAGACAGTGACAAAAGGCTGAGCCTGCAGCTGTCAGACTGGCAACTCCTGCTGAAGATGACTGTACTCAGGGCCATCTAGCCTTGGCTCCTCACACACCTGCCTCCTGTCATTGCGCACACTTGAAAAGTGTTAACCTCATTATAGATGGCCTCCGTAAATGCTGCTGACAGAGGTATAACTAGCTCCCATAACTTTTGGCTCCCAATGGCAGATGCTTGCTGCCAGACAGTGGAAGAGCTGTTATCATTTGTCACTTTTTCTGCAGCTGCCAGAGACCTGGATGCTGACCAGCTCGTCCTCAGACCAAAACCTCTCACAGGAGTCTGACGGTCATACTCTGCCTGCCAGCCATCATTTGTCAACTAACCCAAGAGACCAGTCTTCAAATTTTAGTTCTCATCACAAAGTCATGTGATATATATTTAATGAAGTTCTTAGACATTATGCTGACATTTTTTAATGGTATTTTGTTTCAGAAATCCCTCCCCTACATTAAGAAATCCAGAGCAATGGTGTAGAAGTTTCAGCCATTTCATCAGCCAGTAAGTGACTTCTTACCTTCAGCCAATCTGTTGTATAACTTTACAAAACATACACTGTGCAAAGAGCATATAAAGTGATTGATTTGGTTTTTAAATACCAATATTTATATCTTAAGATAAGGTATAATATACAGCAGACCCATCATTGTTGCTTGATATTACAGTTAATTTACCAATAATGACCTTGTTGTACAGTGTCCAGGTTATTACACCATAGTTTCTCAAAAGAGCAATAAGTTGTCCAAAAATATTGAAAAATTATTTTGACTCCAGGATTCCACGTTGCATGTTCATTTAGTTAGTCCTTTCTTAATCGTGGTAGTTTCATGTAAAACATATGTTTCATGTAAAAATAACAGACTGTAGAATACCATCATTGCACAATGATACTATAGAATGAAATATTAATAAATTTGTGAGTCAGTAAATTTTTTACTTTATTTCACGTAAAAGATGATTAATAACTCTAAATGGAGGATACCTGTTAATGTTATTGTTTGTTATTAGTATTGGTATGAGCATTGAAAAAGCCATAAGCTGATGACATATAGTATAATGGAGTATATGTCTTGTCAGGTGTGATAACATAAGTGGTGGTGAGATGAACCTTACATTAACACAGTGTCAACGGCAGGGGGGAATGAGCATGTAAACATGGAGGGAGTTGAAATTGATATTTTATGGCTTGATTCTATCAACCTTCTTGTCCTTCTGTTCATTGAGTTTAATTTCTGTAAATCTGCCACAGAGGAACAAACTAATTCACCTGAGTTATCAGTTCAACTAAAGGCCTGGATAACTTATCATTTCCTCCATCGTGCAAAGCTAATAATGTCAGCGGTGGCCTGTAATGGTCGCTCAGAATATACAACCGTAATATCTACCACACAGAGGTGTGTGAGCCTGAACCATAATGAGAAAATAAAATTCAATTTGCTTTGAGAACTATTTGTATAGGCATGGTTTCTGGCTAACATTTATGTTGGCATCAGCGGAGGTTTACATTGAATTGAAAAACCTGAGGAGCCATAATTGAAAAAAACTAAACAAAACACAGACCATCTGCTTTTAGGACCTGTTGTCTTTTTGTCATTTGTTTTCTTATTGGTCAGACAAGAGTCAAGAGGCATATTGTTGCCCATAATCAGCCAAGACAGACCCCCTATGGTGTTATTTTTGTAGCTTCTACACTTTGCAGGATCAGTGCAGTATTTTTGGTTGGATTCTTGTGGATTGTAGCTCTGTAATATGAGTTAATGGATCATATGATATCATATCAGGATTAATCTGCTCAGACAAAGCCTAATCAGAGTTCAGTGTGGGGAGGCTGGACAATGTTATCAAGCCTTGCAGGTTGTTTGTGAAGCCTTTTCAGCCCTGTTAGGCCCGTGTGTGTTTGTGTGTAAAGGGAAATGGGATGAGGGTTTTTTCAGGATAATAAATCCATCACTGGTGTCTGCACTTGTGCAGTCAAAGAGCTGACTTGTGTGACAAAGTGGCCTACCGTTCAGCAGCACAGCCCTGCTAATAGCAGCTACCTCTGCGTAATGTCCTGGTGCTAATGAATTCATGGAATTAACTTTCAGAGCTGAACAAACTGATAAAAGAAACAGAATTTCAGTGTAGATTAGGCAGTAAGAATTAGATTAGTGTTTTCCCCTATCATGCCTCTGACTGCATTTGCTGGTGTTCCTGCTTAGGTGCATATTCAGACGCTTTAGGTGTTTAGTTGAACAAATATGAGATCAACTGTAAAAAAAAAAACAAAGCAAAACCATTAAAAAAATAAATGGCATTATTGATAGATATTTTTTTTACATAATACTGACTTTGATGGGGATTGAAAACCTTTTAAGTGGGTGGCCTTTGTGACATAATTTACCATAACTCTCTGGGTTTTTGAATCTCATACATTCAATATTTTATATTGGTAGAAAAATGAACTAAACCCACAGGCTGGTATCACATAGTCACATAACCTGTTGGCAAACACTGCACATCACAGATAGGATGTACTGGGATGACACAGCAGAGCTTGTTTGGACTCGGGGCCATGGTGATAGTGACCATGTGGTACTGTGACAGACAAAGACAGATTAGTGACCAGGACTTAAAACACTTATAAGCAGCTCCACCACAGCTGCGAATGTCCCAGAGGTTCTTCAGACAAAACTGTTTACAATGTTCAGGTATTACACACATTGCAAGACTGATAATCTATTATATTATACTAAATGGTTTCTAACATTGTCTTTACTTAATGTTACTGTGGAGAAGCTGTAACTTTAGAAGTTTTTATGTTTGTAAGGTGTCTGATAAAAGATTTTGAGGCACGACCATCTGTAATCCACCTCCTGGAGCATCCCTTCATCAAACAGGCCCATGGCAAAGACGTGGCCCTCCGTCAGCAGCTGGCTGTTCTCATTCAGGAGCAGCAAGAGCTGGGCTGCAAAACCAAAACAAAGTAAGTCCTTAAATTTGTCATCCCAAAATCACTGTGGGAGAAAAAATTAATAATTGACTGTGTTGACAAATCCAGCTTCTTCTTTCTTTTTTTTCTTCTTTCTTTGTCTTTTTGTCTCATCACTTGTGATGACTGTGACAGCAGATGAGTGTAGTGGTGGTATTTCTTCTGTCCAGTAGGGGGCAGGATCTCATCTTTTTATACTCAGACATAGAAATGAAGGGTCTCAGTAATGGACATTACAGTGTGTTATTAAACAGAAGTTATGGGAGTGTGACTAATTTAGAAGGGGTGCTGACTAACCTTATATTAATAAATGCCATTTAGGCCAGTGGATGTAACACAGTCTTTTTTACAAAACTTTCCCACCCATTAGATTTAACCAGTAATGGAATAAAAACTGGAAACTGTTCAGCTTGATGGTTTGTTTAATTTTTTGTGAGCCAATAGATGAGATGAACACTTACATAGACGTATAAGTTTAAATATAAAGGGGAAACATTTCACTGGTTCACGTCACAATGTAGCATAATTATTATTTTAGCTAGACAGTCTCACCACTGTGAATGACCAAGCTGAAAGTCTGCTGTTATTTACTGGAGAAATACAGACTTTAGCCATGCTTAATCTTCATTATAAAGGAGTTTGCTGAACCTGCCCTTGACTGAGAGTCTTGATGTTGTGCCAGCTCTGTTTACTCCCGAGAGTGTGCAGAGTCTTTGGCTGAGCCTGATCCTGAATTCCTGTCCACGGTGAAAGTGGATAATGGGATTAGGAGCTTGTAGGGCGAGAACTGGGCTCGCCTGGTTTAGTCTCTCATGCCACAGATCAGCACACAATAACTCCAGATAAGAATAAAGACATAGAGAACTTAAAAGTAGCTGCCGTAGGTGGAATAGTGTGATTTACTTCAAAGCAGCAGAGAGGTAGAGGCGAGAGGTCTCAAGTCTGTCTCTAAAGGGACACGATGATGAGCATTCACTTTATAAGGATCACATATTGAGCAAGTGACGTTTCGGTGCTGTTGCATTTGCACTATATTCAGAATACAGAATGAGCACAAAGGCAGAGTAGGAAAACATTCCTGACCTAAAATTACATCAGGAAATCATTCCTGACATAAAATCACAATGTTTAATACATTCATTTTCAGCATATTAATCACAATTAGATTTTGTTAATGTGACAATGATCACTTGTGTGGATTTGTTTGTCAGTTGGTTAACTGTAATTTTTTTTCTAGCACACTGTAGCGTGTTTAATTGAATAACTGGACTGTGGAGAAATCAAAGTTAATTTTGACACTGAAAACATAAATTCATAGTGTTATGACATTGTACAACCTCATCATTTTGATCCTGGAGCCTCTACATTTTTGCATTCATCCATTTAACTTAACAATTATATGTTATGTCTTTAGATATACATCATTCATAAACTAAGAAAAAATATTTTTCTAGTTTCCCTTTAAAGAAAAAGGCTTGCATCTTTATGCACATTTCTCACTGTCAACTAATCAATGAATAGTCCAACAGTAATAGTGTGTTAATCTCTCTCTGTATCTACTTTCTAGACTTGCTTCGCTGTCTGTTGCACTCAACCTCAGGAAGTAAATCTTTTAAAAACTAGTGTGGAAGTATGGATTTTGAGTAATTGCAGATGTTACTGAAATAGAAGTAAACTGCTCTTTTACAGGGGACTGTTTTCAGGCATAGATTTAAACAGATTTGGGCCAACACTGAGCAGCAGACTTGTGTTAATGGAATGTACTCAAACTTAACTACCATGCCTGTGTTAAACCTGCAGGGGCCAAAATAAGAGGAAGAACAGCAGAATTTGGAAGCACACCTTCCCTCTGAAGCTCTTTGTTCTCAGTCCGAATCAAAAGACTAAATAATAATAATAAAAATAATAATAATAATAATGTATTAGATTTTTATAACACTGTTCTATGGAAATGCATACTCAAAGCACACAGTAGATCCATTATTCATTCACTCTCACATTCTCCCTCTGGTGGTGGTAAACTACATATGTAGCCACAGTTGCCCTGGGGCAGCCTGACAGAAACGTGGCTGCCATTTTGCGCTTACAGCCCCTCTGACCACCACCAAACATTCATACGCCAGTGTGAATCGCAACACTGGAGGCAATGAGGGTGAAGTGTCTTGCCCAAGGACACAACAGACGACCCGCTCTACCAACTGAGCCATGGCCACCAATGACATCACACTGATTCATGCTGTTGTAGACAAGAGAAGGTACTTTACAAGCTTTCATGTCAAACCACAGAGTAGAATAGTAACATTGTATATCTGTTCACCAAATGCCTGATAACACCCATGACCAGCCAGTATCACTGAGTTGATTTTCTACAGTCTAATCTACATAATATATCTATAGACTGCCTGATGCCAATATGGTGACCATTTTTGGTCAAAAAATTGTAAATCACTGCAGCTTTACTTCTTCAGTTCTAATATTTTAGAACACTTAACTAGTGCAGTGTTTAGATGATTGGTGTGGCCATGGCTCAGTTGGTAGAGCGTGTTGTCTAATAACTGAAGGGTGGGCAGTTCAAATCCCGTTCTATCCTAGTCAGTCTACTGTGCCCTCGGGCAAGATGTTTCACTCTCCAGTGTCACTCACACTGATGTATGAATAATTGGTGGTGGTCAGAGGGGCCGTAGGCACAAAATGGTAGCCACGCTTCTGTCAGTCTGCCCTGGGGCAACTGTGGCTACATATGTAGTTTACCACCACCAGAGGGAGAATGTGAGAATGAATGAATAATGTGTCACTAATGTAAAGCACTTTGTGTGGCCAAAAAAGTGCTATATAAATACAATCTATTATTATTATTATTATTATTATTATACACTTGCAAAATAAATTCTTGTTCGAAGTGTTTAAGTAATTGTTGCGCTTTAACTATACTTTTGTATTTATTGAGTATGAAAAACTGGTGGTCTGAATCCTCTATATTCCAAATAAGCATATTATGAAATAGATTCACACACACAGTGCTCTTTCTATTCACACACTGTGGTATCCCCTGAGGTTTTCCACAGTGCTGTGGAGCCAGCTGTCTTGGTGGTGACCTCTGCCCACTGGGGCTCATTGGAAAGTGATAGGTCAAAACACATATGAAGTGCAATCACAACCTCTAATACTGGGAGATGGGTCCCCTGGGATGGCCTTTAGGGCTTCACACAAGCGTTCGAAGTGGCTGGGTTTTATATCCATCTAGTTAAACTAGTGTTTCCCATTTGGTGGTCATTTTACAGCTTTCTGAGGTATTGTCATGTCCTTGGCTTCATACAGGCATGAAAGGATCAATACTCGTAAAACTCTCATAATAGAGAGGTGTCCTGATGATGATCTGGTAAACCTGGAGTTTTTAGACGAGGTAAGATTTAATGTGTTTATCTTATTGTGCATTGATCGGTCCTGCATACATGCATTGCTCTTGATTCTGTATGCCTTCTCTCCTTTTCTACAGGAGACAATAATCACTCATCTCCAGAAGAGATATGATGAGCTGCAGGTTTATACTTATGTTGGGGACATCTTAATTGCTCTCAATCCTTTTCAGAACCTCAGTATCTATTCTCCCCAGGTTGGTTAAGGACAAAGAACACAAATACGCATTGCTCCACAAGCATAACAGTAAATGAAACCAGATTTTTTCACTCATATCTTATATATAGAATCATATCTTATGTACAATATTTGTACCTTCTTAGTTCTCTAAGCTGTACCATGGTTTGAAGCGAACAGACAACCCTCCACACATCTTTGCCACTGCAGATGCAGCCTACCAAGGCATGGTGACCTTCAGCAAAGATCAGGTATTAGGCTCATCCAAGGTAAACTATGTTTCACCTGTAAAAAGAAGCAGAAAAGTCACTGGTCAGAAAGATTAACAGTCCTCTGAAAATCTCATATCAGTCAGCTAACTACAACTGAAGATATTGTGTTTGTTGGTAAAAAAAAATACTACAAGTACTCAAACTATTCATTGTCTTCTGAAGGTTGTAAAAATAATCCAGTCCAAAACTACAACAACAGTTACCCATCAAGTTTTCTTTGCTGTGTCAAACCTTCAGGTAGTGAGTAAATAAATAAGTCTAAAAATAAATACACTCCACAAAATAAGATATTTATGGTCAGAACTCTTTGTAAATAGGGTAGTTAAGGAGGGAGATACAGGGTCATAATTTGAATAGGGTTGGGAAAGCCCACCACTTCCCATCATGTACTAAGCTCTTGCACTTGCTGGAGATTAATCTCACGAGGTTACCATTCCCATCATTCTCATGATGTCAGGACAAGTCAAGATCAAGTCTGATGGAAATCTAACCAGCATACATTGTGATCATGTGTGATCACTGGTAATTGAATCTGTACAGGCCTGGCATATCTGAAATGGACAGTGTCCACCAAAAGAGTTATTTGTTAAACATGAATTAAACTATTTCTTGCTCATTTCCTATGTATTTGTTGTGTTTTTTATGCAGTGTATTATCATCAGTGGGGAGAGCGGTGCTGGGAAAACAGAAAGTGCACATTTGATTGTTCAACACCTTACGTTCTTGGGAAAGGTATAAAGGCAGTATGATTCATCTGTTTTTGTAAGCCATTCTGTACATTGTATAAAGTATGTTAACGAAGATTATCAGATGTACATTATGTTCCTCCTAGGCAAACAATAGATCTCTGCGTGAGAAGATTTTGCAGGTGAACCCCCTTGTAGAAGCCTTTGGAAACGCCTGCACAGCTATTAATGACAACTCCAGCCGCTTTGGCAAATATCTGGAAATGAAGTTCACTCCCACCGGTGCAGTCATTGGGGCCAAGATATCAGAGTACCTGTTAGAGAAATCGAGGGTCATCAAACAGGCTACGTATGTGCTGCTAGCACTGAGTTTTCTCACTGGAACTGACTTTTGTCATTTTAAACTAATGTGTTTGTGTTCTCTCTCTCAGGGGTGAGAAAAACTTTCACATATTTTATTACATTTATGCTGGACTTTACCACCAAGATATACTGAAGACTTACAGTCTCCCAGACAAGACTCCTCCTCGGTTAGCACTGTGCTTTAGCTTCAAATTAATTCTACTGTCTTTCGCTCCTTATTCTGTAAAGCTATACAGACATTCATTGTGTTTTTCATTCTTCAGGTATATTGACAGTCAGAACTGCAAAGTGATGCAAGATATTGTCTCCAGTAATCTATACAAGGAGCAGTTCGATGCAATTCAAGACTGTTTCCGAAATATTGGCTTTACTGAAGAGGTATTTCATTTCTTCAGTAGATATGTTGAATGTCTTCATGAGAGCTGAAGCACTGTTAATGCTCTGAATAAACTAGGATGATTTACAACATTTATTACATAGTCTTTCAATATTTTATATTACGTTTTTGTTTCTTTTTCTTTTGGGTAAATTCCTCTTTCCGTTCGCAGGACTTTTACAAACATCTTCACCGACGTTACACATGCATTTTTTGTGAAAGTAAAATATTCCAAATAGGATTAACTCATAATGTAGTACTATCATAATATGTTGATAATGATGGTATCACAACACACATCAATCCTGTGGAAACACTGTCAGACAATGGCCTATAATTGACCATGTCTGTGAATATGAAGACAAAAAAACTGAGAATTATGTCTTTTTTTCATGGCATTGTAGCGTCACTTTCACAGAATTTGACAAAGAGACAAAAAAATTGCCTCAAGTCTTTGCTCAACGTCTCTTTAGTTTTCATAAACTGACTACAATGTCTCCATATCTTCAACCACCTCAAGATATAGTGGGTCTGGTGTGTTAAATTGGCAGAGAATCTGTTTAGAGGATCTGCCTGTCTTTTACTTGTTGGCCAAGGGGTATTGCTGTTGTTTTGTTGTCTGTCCGTCTCTCTGTCCATTCAAAGACATAATTGCATAATCTGAAGAATACATTGGAATATCTGCATCACAGTAATACTCTATATGTACTTTGGCATGTATGTATCTATGTATATGTCTATGCTAAGTTTTACACAAAGACAATCCAGTCTAAATTATATGTAGTAACTTTCAACAGAACCTGACACTATATTTGGCTGAGGGGTATTAAAATTGCAGAGCATATTGTTTTAATAAAAATGCCATTGTTTGGAACTCAATGTGAGATCTTCTACTATATGATGCAGTATATTCTTGGATCAGTATTTCATTACACCCCTTATTCTGAAAAATGCATAGCATATGGCCAAAGATCAGTCAATCATCATTTTCTATTTATATTTGTTCACATTCGAGTGACCCTTATGTTCTTTACAGTATAGCCTAGAAAGCATTCAGCAAATGAAAAATAAAAGGCCCCTCTAGCCATTAAAGCATCACACTAACAAGCAAAGGCTTCAGAGTAAAGAAATGTTTCAGGGAAGATAAACTTGAAAATACAATGCAGTTACAGCGGATGTCACGTAATTTTGTTTTAACTCTGTGTACATTATCTGAGGGATCAAATTGGAGGATTTCTAATGGATGTTTTAATTGTATTCTCTTCCTTTTAGGAAGTTACCTCAGTTTACAGAATTCTATCAGCCATTTTGAACACAGGCAACATTGAATTTGCTTCCATCACATCTCAACATCAGACAGATAAGAGTGAAGTGCCCAACTCTGAAGCCTTAGAAAACGGTGAGATACACTAGGCTGTTTAGCACTCAGCATTGTTTTATCATAGAAAGACATTAATTTGTTTAAATAATACAGATGCATTACAAAAGAGGCTACAATATTTTATTCCTATTTCCTCCTGATGTAATAGCTACTCCTTCATCTTTCCTCTCAGCTGCCTCTCTCCTCAGCATTGGCCCCGAGGAGCTCCAGGAGGCATTGACATCTCAGTGTGTGGTCACCAGGGGTGAGACTATCATCCGAACCAACACTGTGGACAAAGCTGTTGATGTGCGAGATGCCATGTCCAAGGCCTTGTACGGACGCCTTTTCAGCTGGATAGTGAACCGCATCAACTCTCTGCTGCAACCTGACATGAATATTTGGTGAGTATGATGAACATCTATGTGGACGTCGTCTTTTACTTTTTCTTCTTCGATTGTCTTGGGTAATCATGCAGAGTTTCTGCCAGGCTCTCATGACCTTTCTAGAAGTCTGCAGAGGTAGATGCAAACATGCAGAGGAGAATATCAATGGGGAAGCACAAGACAAGCAAACGGAGAGCAAGAAAAGTTTTAATAAATTTTTGATACTGAGTTGCGTGCAGAGAAAATAATGTTCAGATGATTAAAAAGACTTCAGAGAGACTGCAAAGAGGCTGTTCATTGATCCAAAAGAATTCCTTCATAAATATGAGCATCGACTGTCAAGAAGTGATCTCTCAGAGATGCACAAAAGCCAGAGTTCCTGTCTGCATTCCAGTCATCTTTGCAGTTTCCTTATTGCCATTAATAACCTGGTAGCACAGGCTAAAGGTGACCTCTGCATACAGTGAGTAATGAGTGATCATGAAAAGGACCCAGTGTTGAATATGAATCATAGTAGTCCTCATGATTTATTCTAGAAATATGTATTGTTTGTCCAAATATTGAATATGGCTCTTTAGGATAAATCAATAGAGACTGAAATAAAACTATTTAAGAGGCTCAGAGGTTTTGAAAGCTGCTGTTTGTTTTTTCTCATCAAACTAAGATGTCCAGACCCATCTCTCTATTTGGGTTGAACTCAGATTATCATTAAACTTTTATCAATTAATATGGCTGCTTGGGATTTGCTTGTTCCGTTACATAGAAGAATAAGTTTGTTTGTCCCCTTTTTTTCCCCTTTGAAGTGCTGCAGAGAGTGGCATGAATGTGGGAATCCTGGACATTTTTGGATTTGAAAACTTCAAGAAGAACTCTTTTGAACAATTATGCATCAACATTGCAAATGAGCAGATCCAGTTTTACTTCAATCAGCACATATTTGCCCTTGAACAGGTGAGATTCTTTTGGAAAGGAGGATGGTAAACAATAGAACTTTATTTGTGTTGACTGACTGTTCAGATCTGTCATGCAAAAGATGCCATAGTGATGTGTGTGGAATGAAGTTTTACGTAAAATGGTCAATACAGTCTACTACAGCAAAATATGAACAAAAAAAAAAAAGAAATTCTTTGTCAACACTCTTATGGAAATCAGTTATTTTAATATTACTGAGGAGTTTACACATCCATCAAGCCAGAAATGCTTTTAACATGAATACTTTGCTCGTCATTGGGCTGTGATGTGTAAAGCTTTGTTTATACTGTTGTGCACCACAAAATTACTCCCTTAATTGATTTAATGAAGTTGTTTACCCTGAAGTGCAAGAAGTCTTTATTTTGCTTGATGGAAATGAATAGACATTAATCAAGAACCATTTTCCCTTAATGTCTTTTTGCCTGTGTAAACTTCACAGCCATCTTGCTAAAAGGAATGCAGAGGCTGTTTTATTTATATAGTATGCTTTATTGCAAGCAACCTCTTTGTATTGGACTAAAATGAACAAGTAGAAAGCCATATAAGAAGTGAAATATAAAAAAAAAAAAAATAGCATTTTTTTTAGGTTTCCACATTCTCCAGGGTTAGAACTGTTGTTGAAATGTACATTTGTTGGTATTTTTTCTTTTACATAAAATAAAGAGTAATGACTTAAGATGATGTATTCAGCCTATGGAAGAGCTCACGCTCTGCCAGCTGCCCCTGATGCTCAGTGGAAAAGGGGTCTCATTTTGTGTGGATGTCTTCAGCCTTGCTGTACATAGAAACTGATTATTCTGAGTTAATGACTTAAACATGAGGATGGTTTAGATCCACTGGTTCCACTTTATTAGTAAAATATATATTTAAAACAACTTTTGATCTGAAATTAAATAGATGCAATAATATGATATGACTCTGGGTTATTTGCAAATTGAAATAAATTATGAATAAGTAAGTGGTTCTATTTGTTAGTTCAGAACTGCTCCGTTTTATGCATTCAGTAAAAAGACTCTATTATGCTGTAAACTTCAGCCGTACACACACAGAGCTGGCAGCAGCTGTTTGGTTTTGTTGATTAGAAACTCTTTCCCCACACACACAAATCATATTTAGCCTAGATTGTTTAATTGGGTCATTTAGAGAAATCATTAACTGGATTGTTCTACATTCACTGGTTCTAATTAGATGGAATACCAGAGCGAGGGAGTTGATGCAAGCCTGGTGGAGTATGAGGACAACAGGCCCATTCTGGACATGTTTCTCCAGAAGCCCATGGGTCTGCTGTCGCTGCTAGATGAGGAGAGCCGCTTCCCTCAGGCCACAGACCACACCTTAGTAGGTAAGACTGAAACTAACTGCAGGCACCCATTTATTGAAAATGAACTGAAAAAGCCAGAGGTCACAGTCCTGACTCTTGGTGGATCTTTTACTAAGCGAATGCTCATAGCATCTTCTTGTGTATATACTGTTTTTGGTTTTTCATTTCTTTTCAGACAAATTTGAGGACAATTTACACTGCAAATACTTCTGGATACCTAAACGTATGGAGCTTTGTTTTGGAATCCAGCACTATGCAGGAAAGGTATCAAAAGATTAACAAATGGATCTGGATTCGGTATTTATTTATTCAGCAAAAGGAACATGCCCCTTCATTGCACAATTATTGATTACTAGGTCTTCAGTTACTGTGTGCTCTCTCTCCTATGCTTGGCAAATGGTAAATTAATTGAGTTTATATAGTGTGTTTCATTCACCTTCATGGAGCCCAAAGTGCTTCACAATTCCTAACATTTACCCATTCACACACACACACACACTCATACACCACTAGGCAGCTACTGCCAAGACAAAAAGAAATCAATGTAAAGGGACATTTTATCTAAAGACTACATCCTTTATGTCATTGTACAACAATAAGGAAATTTACACTAAAACTGCTTTCCATAGTGTTTTTGAAAATAAATCTTCATATCAGGATGAAATTGCCACTCATATAGGTCTCTATGTAGAAGTGGTTCTTTGTTACATAGTAAAACTATGAATGTATATTCTATGTATCAACAAAGTGATTTTGTTCATGATTGAGAACTATTTTTGCTTCAGATCTGCCGAATATCACAAAGTAATCATGTATCATTAAAATAAAATAAGGCCTTAACCTCCTAAGCTCAGAGATGACCATTAAATTAAATACATATTTTCACCAGTCTGTTATCATTTGTCTTCGCAAGTCTATTACAAAGCTTTTGACATTTGGCAGTGTATTCATAATTCGAGTGTTACAGCCGGTTACATTTACTGCACTCAGTCAGAAGAACAGGTCTGTCTGGCTGGTTTGCAAAATGTGTAGGAAGTTCATCAAACTAGTAGACATTACTGTTGATAATTATTTTTTATTATGCATATGCATAATTATGTCATTTTGCTGCTAAATACTGCAGTTTAATGAAGAGTAATTAAATGAAATCAACATAAATTTGACTTAATTAATATGAGATTATGAATTTATGTAACATGTTTAACTAATATCAGAATTAATCAATTCCAGCTATTTTATACATTCTCTATCTAGACTGGCTGGCTGTTAATGTTGGGATTTATGACTGTATATTTTCATTTCGCTTTTAAACAGGTAATGTATAATGTCAATGGATTCCTGGAGAAAAACAGAGATACTCTTCCTGCTGACATTGTCGTGGTGTTGAGAACATCTGAGAACAAACTTCTGCAGCAACTGTTTTCCAGCCCTTTAACTAAAACAGGTACGTTTTTTGCTTCAATAAAAATATAGTAATTTAGAGCATTTAAGCCGGTATCTCTAACAGGAACAGTACACCACCAGTAATCACAGTGGAAATTGAAATGGAAACTTTTCTTTGAGACAAACTATTGTTAACAATGCAGCGTTGTGACTGTATTTCTCTGAATGGTGGCTTCCATAAATGTTCAGGTAAGTGGGTTTCTTAAAGACGCAGCTCTCAGGCATCTCCTGGCCCCCCTTCGTCTCAAGCCTCTATGTGCAGTGCTTGGATAAATCTGCAGTCTCCATTATCTCTTGAGAGGCTCAGCTCTCTGCACGGCGCTCTGTTTTTATTTTCACTAAGCTGTCCCTCTTGGTTTCCCACTGCTGAATGCTATCTACAGATTGTGGGTGCAGTGGGATATTTTTATGATAAGGTTTCTAAATACCCAGGGGATGAAGAAACAGTATTTAGAGAACACAAAAGCAACTCTTCCCACCTCTTTTCTGTTGGTTCAATGGAGGTAGTAATGTGCTCGTCATTAGCCGTGGCTGAGGCCTTTTGGTCACTCGACTTAGCTGAAATGCTAATAGAGGTGTTAAATTATCAGATTCCCACTTCCTACTTTATTTCAGCTAAGCCACATTATGTGATTCTCTTCCCCCTTTTTTGGGGTGGTGGTGGGGGGTTATAAATGCCTGCTTTCACTCCCAGTGGCATTACAGTTACTTGAATTCAAAAAAGACACCTCTGCCGAGTCTCCAGTGGAAATCTATGAGATGTGTCTGTAAACTTCAATTGCAGGTTGTGCACAAGGGAGTCTTGAGCCACTTCCTCTCTGCAATAATAGCTTCAGAGGAGCACACGCTATAAAAATAAATATACTTCGTTTCAGTGCACAGCAGCATTGAAAAGTCTCTTTATTTTCTTTTTGTTTCACTGCACCTTTGCCCTGCTTTAGTTCACACTAAAGCAGGGCTTTTGCAGGAGCTTATTTCTTTTATTTTTAATGATCAGAAACAAAAGATGCAACACTACACAAGTGCATGATTCAGATGTTTTCATTATATCAATAACAAAGTATTAAAAATGATAAGAATTAAAAAAAAAAAACAGGTGAAAAGTAGCTGTAGTCTTTCAGTACCACAGAGATATGGAGAGCAATGACAAGAATGAAAAAAAATCTAATCATACCTGCCATTTCTGACCAGGAAAACTAAAAATGCCTTTTCATAGATTTTTTTTTTTTATGGAAAATTAAATCAGTGTTATGTTCACTCTTGTTTTCTTGTGTGGCAGTTTGGATTAGAAAACACTTTCTTTTTTGACTAAACTTTGACCTGAAGTAAGTTGCATGTTTGATTTTCCCTCAGCACATTCCTGCTAGTATCACTAAGTACATAAGTGACAAATGCATCAATAATGTGCTAATTTTACATGTAATCCATAATTATGTCACAGAAAACGAGAAACATATGGCACAAATAGACAATACTTCAGAGAATGCCAAAATTTCATAAATCACATTTCATTGGGGACATGCAAATGTGAGGAATTATCACAAAAAATAAACTTTTGATCCTTAAAAGTTATACCAGCAGGGGTTTACTGAACTGTACAAATCAAAAGATCATTTAGAAAGCGCAATATCTGCAGCACGGTTTGGAGTTGGAGGTCCAATTTCCTTATTTCACTTGGTGAAACTGCAGATCATCTTACAAGATAAAACCTATGGAACACTCTGCTCCAGCTTATCATTCTGGAAAAGATGGGAGAGCCGTTTAAAGAGAGATACAGCATAGCATAAGGAAATTATGAATCTATTCTTCAGGGTAAATTTGTGGGGGGATTTAATTTGCATTTTCTTGCATATTATAGATTCAGTGTTATCTGTGAAATTACCTTTATCTGGTGGATCTGATGGAAATCTGTTTTACCAGGGTGGCTTCACACTCTGGTTCGCTTCCTTTCAATGTCACCACTAGGGGACACTCTCGTAGATATACAGTGTGACACAGATGAGAGTAAAATAATGGATCAGTAGTATCAAAACAACTCAGTATTTTTCACCAACACTTGCATTATACTGTAATTCCTTTGTGTCATGTTCTAAACACAATGTGTTTCCTATTTAAGGGGTCTGGTCATTAATTTAAAACACAGAATCTGAGAGTAGCCGTGTGACTACTGATGTGATTCGTGTTTGAAGAACAGTAGGAAACTAGGAAGGCCTCTGTAAGTAAAAAGCTCCCAGGCGGTGAATAGCGAGGCCACTTGAGCCCTCCAGAATGTTGGTCCTTGAGGGTTGGACATGTGGTGATGTTTTGTCAGAGGAAATGGGATGTATTTGCATGGACAAATTCCTCAGAGCCAGGGCCTTTCCCAGATCAGGGGGATCACAGTGTTTGAATTGGCTGAGCTCGGATCAGCCTACCAGGGCCTGGGCAGCCTGCGGTCACAGTGTGTGTCTGTGTGTAGCCTCAGGACTTACTGGCCCTGCTGAGTGTAACACATCTGCTCACACACAGCACCTCCAGACTGCCAGGCCTTTGTCATAGCACAATATGAAGTGACTTTTTTTTATAGACTGATGTGCTTCTCCAGAGTTCACAGCTAGTTGACTGTGAGGACATGGACTTTTCAGTAGATATTCCACAACCCTTTAGACTGAGTGCTCTGTGGAGAAATGAAATTTTTTTTTCATTCAAATAAATGTCCATGTTGTTAAAGTGGAAATATGCACTGTAGATTTTGCAGTGTTAATTTGGAGACAATGGGACCAAATACACTCTAGAAGAAGTTAAATAAACTCTCTAAGTGTTGATTTAACACTGCAAAATTTACTGTGTGTATGTAGGAGACCTATCCATTTGGATGTGTAGTTTATACATCAGGGATTTACTTTTTGGTTAAGTTGCTTTCTGAACTGTACAGAAATTGGGCACTAATGAAGAAGAAGTAATTCAGAAGGGCTGGCTGGCTGGCTTTAGTTTTAAAGACATGGTATTGGGTCAAAAATAGAAATCTTGTCTCGTCATCTAAAGCTGCTTTCTCCTAGACTTTTGACACTGGGGGTCTAATCCAGCTACAATGGGCGAAGGCGGGGTACACCCTGTATGAGTCACCAGTTCATCTCAAGGCTGAACATATATAGACAAACAATCACTCTCACCGTCGCACCTATGGGCAATTTACATTAACCAGTTAACCTATCAGTGCATGTCTTTGAATGGTGGGAGAAAACCAGAGAACCCAGAGAAAACCCATGCAGACACGGGGAGAACATGCAAACTCCACACAGAAAGGTCTGGTGTGGGAATCGAAGCAGGGTCGATAACCACTGCACCACCATGCTGTCCCAAAAATATAAATCCTATGAGTTAATGAGTAAACAGGTTGTACTCAAAAGTAAAATTTCTGTCTGAGCTACACTGTCTGCACATTATATAGTACATTAACTTTTGAATTTCTCCAGTGTAAGATGTACAAATCTATCACAAATTTGCATTAACATGCATATATAATAACACTTAGGTATATATCTTATATTTTGTAATTTGTTTCCCTAATTCATCTTATCAGTGTATGTAGTGTTACACATTTTATCCCTGATGCTCATATAAAAAAATAGACCAGTGTTATGAAACATTCAACTTAGCT
The DNA here is from genome assembly GCA_020466265.1 of Siphamia tubifer. Lineage (NCBI taxonomy): Eukaryota > Metazoa > Chordata > Actinopteri > Kurtiformes > Apogonidae > Siphamia > Siphamia tubifer. The sequence continues at coordinate 37,493,882 of CM035803.1, read as the reverse complement.
TCATGAAGGGGGGAGGATTTTTTTTTTCTTTTTTTTGCAAATTTTATTGGTCACGTTTTTAAGACCAAGATGTCAAATAACCTCCAAACTACAGCTGTACATTTGGTTCTGCATAGGTTGGACAATATTTATGCTAAACATAAGAATGAAAGAACCAGTCAATCAAAAATATATAACTTAAAATGCAGATTTTACCAGTCACTGAGAAAAGGCAGAAAAGTTTTATACCTAGCAGGTTGCCTATTTTAGCTGTAAACAGATGATTTTGCACGTCTCAATTTTAATCTCGGAATCCAAATATCAACACAAAAATTGTGCGTATACTGTATGTGCTGAAACTTTTACTGTAAAACTGAATGTAATAAAACAGCAGAAAGACATGATTTTAATCTGCTTTTTCCATATTCTACAAAATGGACTAATGAATCCATATTGCAGGTTGAGTGAGTTTTACAGTGTAATTGACTATTATCTTCACTACTATTATGACCCTTAAATACCTCCCACTGTCAAATTTCACCTTACATGATAGAATCTATGGTTAAAGCAGAGATGGTGTGATTCAGTGAAACAAGTTCATACTTTCAGTATTAGGTTCCACTGGGTCCGAGGTTGTTGGGTGAAGAAAATCATGTTTGTTGAACAATATATAAATAATATATTTCTTTCACATTGACACATGAATCCACAGTTCCAGTCCCTCCATCCCCTGCATCTCCCTCTTTCTCCCTTCATGTTCGAAGATCCTCCTGTGTAGAAATGACAGGCCTCATCCATGGATGTGACACATTTTGCTCTTTGTTCTCCCTAGCAGAAGCCTTTTTTTTTATCCCATAGGGCACATACGACAGTCCTTCACCAGACTTCCACAGATGCTCACTGCCAAAAAAGACACTCAAGCAAGTAAATACTTGAGTTCAATTCCTGCCCTAATCGTGGTATTGGAGAATGTTTTGAGTCAGCAGTGGGATTTTGACGGCCGTGCACATCAATAGTGAGGAGTCGGCTCTCCTAAGTCACATGGTACAACATCCTTTGATAAATGCAACACTATGTTGTGTCACTAAAAGCCAATTACACCATGCTTTTTATGATTGATCTGCTCTGACAGTAGTGGATGGCATTTAAATCAACAGCCCCCGGAGCCATCTCTAGGCATAAACGGCGGTGGTTATGGAGGGTGAGGAGGGTGGCGGGGGGTTATGGGTGCTTTAATCTCATTTGCTTGGTTGCTGAGTTGAGTTTCTAGATCACATGTTTTCAAAAAGAGAGCGGGAGAGCACCAGAGATATCCACCAAGCCTCTGCTCACTCAGCTCGGGAAGGCTGCTCTCTCTTACAAGTTTGATTGTCCCCTGTGTCGACAGCTCGATCCACAGCTTCTGAAGTACAAGGCGCACACTGGCACTCATAAAAGCATGTAGGGAGGTGTCATATTGAACGTAGGATTGCTTTCTAATCCCAAGCACATTGACTATTCTTGTCAATAGAACCCCAATACAACTGCCAGCTTGAGCTTTTTTTTTTCTACAGGATTCTTGCTGGGCTTAATTTTCAAAGTGAACGCACAGATGCCAAGGAAGGCTTTTTCTCTTTTTGCCCCCACACCCCCCCCACCCCCCCTTTCCCCACACACCACTCTGTCGCTCTCTGTGTTTGTCCTGGAAGTCCATGCCAAGAGCAACATGCGTGAAGCAGAAACGATCAGTGGGACGCCCTCCACCGCCTGTTTCTAAAAACTGAATGACCTGATGGGAAATTTTCTTCTCACCTGCTCTCCTTTTAGCATTATACTTTCATCCCTATTAATCTTTTATATAAATTCTTCTTCTCAGTTTTATTTTCAGCACACTCCCATTTGAGAGTACTGACAGCAAGAGTAGGAAATTATTATAGCTAAAACCATATGTGGCCTTTCTTGTACTGAATCTGCAGTCAAAGAACAAATCTTCTTTTTCCTTACTTGTCTCTGTGTTTGAATAATTATTATCCACATCATTAGACAAGTCCCTCACTGTATCTAAATTAGAAGGTCTTCTTTCAGGCTGGACATCACAGGTGTTCCCTTGGTTTCATGTCTCAGGAGGCAGGAATCTTTGAGGATACTGACTATTAACCCATGCTCTAATCATCTAGTCAGGAGGGGATGTGAAACCCGCTAGAAGAATGAATTAATACGACCCGCCAAGGAATACATGAAGCAAGCAGTGAGTGTCCATTTGCAAGGCTTAGGTACAACTGTCACAGTTTCTCTCATCACAGCGCAGCCCCTTCATCTCCCCTTGATGGTGTCATGGAAGTGAGAGGCGTGAAAGCACAGTGACACTCCACGAGCCCGTTCCACTCGCAGCCGCTAATTCATCATGACAAATGTGCTCAGATGATCTGGCCCAGCAGCACTAATGGGGAGAGGAGAGAGCGCACTTCATTTGCACAAGACCCACTCCAATTAATCCATCCAGCTTTACTCTGGGCTAATTGGAGCGGGGCCCTCCCTGCCTGTGTGCTGGTAATATACCCGACACAGTTTAACAGCTCCTGTTCTCAAAGATCATACTTTTGTGTGAGTTTTTTGTGTATATTGTGCCAAAGGGGCATTTGAGGTTGTAAAATCTGTCCCCCTGATCCTAAACACAAGGCCCTTGCACAAACATGTGTTCATAATGAGCAATTAACTGCTCATATTTCCATGTTAGTCTTGTACCCGTTCCCTTTTATTTTTAGCTTTAAATTCTGAACCAGTGGATATATTTCCATCCCATTATCAAAAACCATAAAAGTGTGCATTTCAACATATTCTCCATGTGTAAGTGTGGCATCTTGATTTTTGTTTGTTTTTCAACCGAAAAATATCTAAATTAAACTGTAAATAAATTAGAAGGGTGCTTAAAGGGTACATACCTCGGCCAAGGCCCCACAGTCCTGTAATTCTATCTTGAAATGTTAGGAAAAGCAATAAAAAGTACTCGCCTCCACCCTTTTTATGGATTTGTTCCTCAACGTCAAGGGGCTTGTCCCTGGCCTTTGCTCCACTCCATCACCAATGTTCATGAAAATCATTACTGTAGTTGGGGTTTTTTTAGGAGAGAAAACAAACAAACCAACAAACAGACACAGGCGATTACATTACCTCCTTTGCCGGAGTAAAAAAAATAACTGGCAGAAAACTGTCAGATGTTAAAAGTAGCATCATAGCAAGCTTAAAAAGACAGTTTTTTTGAATCCTTTTGAAGTGCTCTCCCATCATATGTTTTGGGTTGTTTTGACTGCAATGTAGTGTGTGCGTGTGTGTGTTCATATCGTGTGTGTATTTGTGTCCATGGTTGTGTTTGTCCCTTGAGATATCATATTGCCTTGGCTTGTTATAAAACCTTTGGCATAAGTGCAACGTTCTTTGTCTAAAGTTAGAAGTGGTCGAGCTCTTAATTAATCCATCATAAAGTAATTTTGATCCACACAGTGATTGATTAATGCTCCTAATACACACTTCATAGTACAGAGTCCTCTGAGAAAAGCAGGCGCTGATCCAGTGTTTAAGTTTTTTGGCTTGTTGTCAGACCATGTCCTTAACAACTGACGTGAGTCTTGAAATCTTACCGCAGAAGCCGACTTCATATTTGCATTTTAGAAGTTCGTCTGCATGCGGTAGAAAATCTAGAACAATTGTTGGCCTGTCACTTCAGCTTTATCTTAAAAAACTTACAAAGGTTTTCCTCCTTGCCATACACGGCTGCTTGGGTAACGCTGCCTCCTGTGTCTGCAGACGTATTTTTCTAAAGGTGTGTGTGGCACATCTGTGCAGCTATTGTTTATTCATGGAGTAAACCCTTTGAAATGTGTTAAGATACTTCCCACTCATTATAAAAATCCTGCCACCCATGGATTAGGACTTTGATGTCACCAATCCTGCTTCAAAGGCTTCTTTCACTGCTATTAATCACAGTTTAGCCTCTGAAGATATAGCCAGAGAAAACATTTGGACATCTTGTGCAGAAACTTTGAAACGTTCAGACTGTCTTGCATATGCTATGTTCATATCCTTTCCGCTGTGTGTGGGGCTGTTGGACTGCTGTGCACGCAGCTGCATTCCTGAGTCCATGGGATTCAGTTCAGATTTAGGTTCCTTATGAACTGTCTTTTTTACTGTGCAGTATAAACGCTGTCATGAACACTACAGTAACGTCGTTTTTGTTTTGTTTTGCATTTATCTTGGTGTACCATGAAGCATGAAGAATAACAATCGCTGTTTACTGCACCTCAGAGTGTAGTGCTTCACTTGAATAGTTTCCCTTAATTTTCTGCAACACTTATGGGTTATATTTTCTTCTGTATGATAGCCTTCATTTTATTTTGTACAGGAAATTTGGCCACTTCCCGGGCCAGAGTCACTGCTGCGTCCAGATCTCTGCCACCACAGCTCGGCTCAGGGCGGACTAAGGTGAGCCTTGTGCTTGTGTTATACAAATCATCACATGTGAGAGCCGAACACTTTATTTGTTGCTCACAGGCATCGCACCATAAGAAACCCAGTAAAAATCTGCTCTGTGAAGCATGGCCCCATTAATTGACTACACTGTTGTATTTGTTCTCTTGCTTGTGGTGATGCATCATCACCATCTGGCATTTGGTGTGTACCACATAAAACAAGTTGTTCAGACTTACTTTTGTTGTTAATGTTGTTGTTAATGGGCATTCAGGTATTTTTAAAGTTAAAGATTTCCAAAATTGCAAAATCAGATTAAATTGTTTTTAGTTTTATTGAATGATTTCAAAGATCATCGGATAGAGTTCTTTCTTTTTATGGTCTTATACTTAACTGTTTTTTCAAACATCTCATAAGTGCCCTTTTGGACAACCACTTTAAACCACTTCAATATTTTCATCTTAAGGGTCTGTTCTGCCTGATTTAAGGGGAACTATTTAGTCAAATCATAATGTGTGTGACATTTCTTTTAAATCTGTTAATATCTTTGTTGACTATTTTACTTGGTCTTTATTGAAACAAGATATTAAAAGAAATTACATTATGGTTTACAGAGAGAATCCCCTTAAAGATGACTTTCAGCTTCATTGTTTCTTGTCTATGCACTTCTCTTTTCCTTTATTTCCATGTTATTCGCCGACACGTGCCACACTCAGTCTCCCAAATACCTATTGAAGGTAAGACTTCTATTAAATAACAAAAAAAGTATTATTCTAAATCACCAACCAGTTTCCAATTTCAAGGTCTCTTTGAAGATACAAACTTGAAATCATCTGAACATCCTTTTAATCTGACAGTAAAACTTTTAACTGCTAAATAAAGTTTGATTTATGTGTAGCTTGGTTCTTGAAACATCAATCATCTTCTGGGTTTGGCGATTCAAAATTATTTCTTTAGAACTTTTTTCCACACTGCCACAATCCTACGATATTAATTTAAACAAATGCTCTGTGATGTAATTTTTTAGATCATTTCAGTGCTTCATGCAAAATGCAATCACAAGACAACATTTAGGAAAAGAGATGGCTGTGGTACATAATTTCTACTTTCTTGAACTTCCCCCCCTTAGCACCTACTCAGTTATTCTTACAAAAAAAAGACTTGGTGGGATTGATGTAATATGCATGTTGTCATGTTCTCAATCACAGTTCAGGAAAGTTGACAGGAATTCGCACTTACAAAAAGTTACAATTAAAGCCAGATTAAAGTAGCGTGACGGTTATTAGAGCAGTGAAAGTGAGTTACTATTAGCAGTTGTACATGTGTATGATCTGCTTGCAGACCAGAAAAGTGTCAGAGTGCTTCAGTTTCTCACTCAGATTGTGTGACATACCTTTCTTTCTCTTTTCTAGGACAAAGTGAAGTATTAAGATATGCACTTTGCTACATAGACTTACCATAAAATATCTATCGCATCATTAATTTTGATGAAGCCATGAACTGCAGAGGCCATTAGAAAGCTTATATTGTGTCCTCGTTAATCCGTCGTTGTCGGGATGGTGACGGCTTGTCTCATTATTCAGGAAGCTTTGCAATTTTCCCATGCCCCACAGCAGTGCAGAATTATTCTCCCGATTGTTAGCTTTAAATGTTTATGGGGCTATGTTCTACAGACGGCACAGTTAGTACAGCTGTGTATTCCCAACTGGCCCATTTAGAGGAAGGAGACCTGCTGTAATAATACCTTTATCTCTACAGAGCCCACAAGGACGTCAGGGTGAAAATAAACGACTTCTAATTTGATTCTGCTGCTTTTTGTAGTGGCCTGAGTCTGGCCTGTTAATCCGTGCAGTGTGTTCATTTTGACTGTTTGTGTTCAGGTCGACACCATGGAGATGATGCGTCACCCAGAGGAAACTACTAACATGAGGAGACAGACAGTGGCCTCCTATTTTCGTGTAGGTGGTTTTCCCAGTTTTTGCACTCTTATTTCAATGTTATAGGAATCAAGTTGTTAGAGATAACCGCTGGATCCTTGTTACAAAGTGTTAAATGTTTTCTAGACAAGTACTGCACGACTTGATGAAAATGTGCGATTCCGAATATTGTGCACAATATCGTAATTTGTGATTGCGATATTATAAATGAATGGTGTCATAAATATACTTGCTTGACTATCAAGGACAACACAGAGAATTAAATTAGTTTGTAACATACACAAATGCCAAAAAAAAAAACCCTGAAGTTTGCAGCACTGTATTTTCTCCCCAACTGACTTAAAATCCCAAAATAAATAAAAGTTTGAAAATACAGGTATTTCTGAAAATTACACAATGTCATTATTGTAAAGTCAAATACCTTTCTGTTGGCATCTATGTAAACCTGTTAACTACTGAAAAAAGTTTTTACCCTTGAAAGGAATATAGGCATTTCTGTGAAGAGGAGCATTATGCTGGCATTTTGATAAACCTGCAACAATTTCTTCCTGTAAAAATGTAAAGGTAAATGCATGACCATTTCAAGTGGGCGGTGCTTTGAGGATTATACCAGAAAAATCAATTGGCTTTTTCAATTTATGAAAATACATTGTTTGACTATTAATGCAATGTTACATGTGTTAAATAAGTAAATGAGAAAAGCACTCTGAGAGCGCAGACCTCCACCAAGGTAGCACCCACCCCATCACCCCCAAAATGAAATCACTTCTTCCTGTTCACATTTCCAACATATCCTGAAAATTTCAGCAAAATCCATCCATAAATTTTCGAGTTATCTTGAACACAGACAGACAGACAAACAGATAAACGCCGGCAAAAACCTAATCTCCTTGGCGGAGGTAATAATAATAAACAAAATATAAGACAAATGAGTGACTGACTCATAGAAGCAAGACAGATTTACACAAAAACTACCAACCTCTGTTCAGTCTAAATTTGACAATAATCCAAAGCGCAGGCAAATGCATAACTGGCCACTGTGTAGGTGTAGGACATCCTGGTTGTTCAAAAACCAAGATTTACGAAGAAGACTAAGAACATTGACTAATATTCAAGGAAAAGAACAGACATAGATTTGTTTAAACCAAGATGATGATGAGCAGGTTTAGGACTATCTATGATGGATTTGATGTGGGATGGACAGGAATTCCTTCACAGATTGACAATAAAAACACCAGAATTATTATTATTTTTATTTTTTTTTTGTGGTGAAAACAGTTTTCAAATTAGACACTGACAGGTGACAGGTGTAAGCAGTGCTGTCCATGGTGCTGAAAGGGTCACTGTTGGTTAAATTTTACAACCTCCTGAACAACAGAGTGTCATATTACATATTCATTGTGGCAAAAGTAACTGGGTGCAGACACTATTTTCCACTTTTGAAAGACAACTCATAGTGCGTACTGTTAGTAAATTAGTTTGGAAAAATTTTTTTGCACGTGCAATAACACGCTTTTTATACACACATACCATTAATAGATCCGGCCCTCTGGGTTTACTGTTGGAGCAGGTGTATGGACCTTTAGCGGATGCTTCAAATTTCTTTTTTGATCAGACGTAACACAGATGAAATTTTCACCATCTCCTATACTGTAGATCCAGCTGTTCCACAGTGTCTGCATGGATGTGCAGAAGTGTGAGGTGCGTCTTCCTAATAGTTAGTTCCATCTGGAAGCACAGCTGACCAACCTCATCACAATTAGAATACAGATCTCATTTGCCTGTGAAGACTCACAAACAGTGGAGTGTTTGCCAGCAGTGTCATAATCACTGTCCTGCGGAGAACCAGGAGCCAAACTTTTAAGGGTGCCTTAAACTGGCTGCAACAATGACTTTGTTGAATTATTTAATTTATACATTTGAAATGTTTTGCCCAGGAGATGAGCTGTTCTAGCCCCTGAAGCAGCCACCTGCACCCAGGAAACAGATGTAGTCATCACTGCCAAGTCATCCATATGAGCCATTATGGTGGGATGCCGGTTCCCTGATCTTGATTTTAGACCTCTGCATTTAACCTCAGATAACTTGATAATCATGTTTATGGCCAAAGAGACGAGTGGCACCAAGGTTGTACAGCCGGTGATTATCCCCCTCTCCAGACAGTGCCAGCCCCAGATATGATTGGAGGAGACCCTTGCGCTGAAGTTGTTATAATAGTCCATAATAACTTTGCAGATTTTCCCAGGAATGTGGTAAGAACATGGAAAGACAGTTCAGGAGCATATTATATATGTGAATTTTTACCACACCCACAAACAGAAGGAAAGGGGTATGGTTTATAGTTTGGTTTGTTTGTTTATTTGTTTAACAGCAAAATTATTGGTTCAATTCATACCAAGTTGGGTTAATAGATTTCAGTGACCCAGAATAGATGCCATTACATTTTGGGAAAGGTAATTCAAGGTTCATGTTTCTTAAGATTTTTACAAATAAATCTTCCCACTTGGGCAAAATACATGCAAGGGTGGGGTTCACTGTGCCTGGCACCATTTGTTTTGTTTAGTTTTTTGCTGTAATGTGAAAATACACCTTGCCAAAGAAGATTGCTGTTTTTCAACTTTAAGCTGCTTGCATTGTCCTCAAAATACTTTTCTAATCAACATCAGTGAACCTACTGGAACATTACACAGTCATTGTAAGTTTGGTCCATATTTGCTATATGCATTAATGTCACACTAAAGGAAGGGTTTGATACTCTATAGGTTTTCTATATTTTTTTTCTGCATTCATGTTTTTCTTGCAATTAAAAATGTCCATTATTGCAGAATGTTAAAACTCTGCCAGATCCTGTTGGGACTTATTAATGCTGTCAATTACTATTCAGCTTGTATGCTGTTACCAAACAGATCTATGTCTGGAAAAAGTTGAAGAGTGTTTGAAGTGCAAATCATCATAACTAAACTAAACACTAAAGGACTTTGGTAATTTGAATTTATATGGTAACTGCTTTCCAGGTTTCCTTTGACTCTGTTTATTGTCTGGTTGTGTATGTGCAGTATTCCCTGATGGACTTATTGTCTAAGATGGTGGTGGGCCAGCCACACTTTGTGCGCTGCATCAAACCCAATGATGACAGGCAGGCTCTGCGCTTCTGCAAGGAGAGGGTGATGGTGCAGCTGCGCTACACAGGCATCCTGGAGACAGTGAACATCCGCCGGCAGGGCTACTCACACCGCATCCTGTTTGAAGAGTTTGTCAACAGGTAATCATGCCCAGCACAGAGACAGGCTGCATATCCACCATGCAACACACACATAAACTGAATGCTGACACAACCCTAGAGATTGTGCAAAGCAAGTGATCCATGATCTACATTCCACAAAACACAGGTTCTTTAATTAGATAGGAGTACAACTTGAGTAGAGCAAGAGGCTGACTAATTGGCAGTCATTAGTGATAGTACAAACCTAAATCCTGCCGCTCTTTTAACTGGGTGGATACTTCAGTTGGGAAAAATGTGTAAAATTCAAACAGGGTGGAACTGTGATTATAAGGGGTTATGCATTTTAATGGATTTCCTTTTACTCTTCATAAAGAGTTTGTTCTTTAACTCAGTGACCTGGAAAAGCTCAAGTGTTGATGCTTGTCCCATTGGTGTTATATTAAAACACAATAATAAAAAAAAAAGGTTCCATCATTAGTTGGTCTTTATGTAAGGATGTTGTTTTTGTGTTTGAAAATGTGGAACAGAATTTGATAACTAAGTATAACAATTAACCACTGTCCAAAAATCTAAACATCATCACTCTTGTTAAGAGGAGAATATATATATCTCTGCAAGGAAACTTAACGTTTGATCAGTTTTCCTTTGAAAAGTGCTCCAGCCACCTCTAATGTGCAGACTTTAAGATGATATAAAATTTAATTAACTCAGGCTTGTGGCCTCTGGAAAGAGAAACTTTTAGATGGCTGGTTAATCTCACTGCTTTAGGGAAGCTTTCAAAAATTTGTGCTTAATTTTGATGAGCTAAAACTTTGAATGACCACATGATTTCTCACCGCTTGTCCTAGTTTTTGTGTTCAGTGTTTATTTGAGAATCACGAATCAACCGCTCTGATTATTTTACTCTCATCTCTGAAACACCTGTTCATGCTGTGTGAATGAGGACAGAGGATTACTGCTTCAAGACTATATTTTAACCTTTCTATTGAATCCATATCATCCTTCCTGATCCATGAGGAGTTGTGCAGACAGACCCAAATGGCTAAACTGCACCTTTAGTGAAAACTGATTTAAATTTGTGCTCTCATATCAAAGGCTTGTCTGATGTTGCCAAGCAGTGCTTTGTATTTACCATCAAAGAAATAACAGGTATCAACAGGAATTAGAATGAAAGGCTGTAGACTGAGGCGGGGAGGGGAGTTCAAAGAAGTTTTTCTTCTTGTTGTTGTTCGTCTTTTTTTGACCAGCACTGGCGCACAAGAGATGAACTAGTAGTTTTGGAGCCTTGATGTCCCTGAGCAAACAGTTCGAGTCACTTTGTCCTATGCTGGTATTTTGTAAACTCCCAACATGTAGATCAGTGGACAGCCCCAGACAGCGAGTACGATAAACGTGGTGGAGCTGATGCACACTGATAGGCTGTGGCTGATGGGCATCTTCTGTGGCCACTGAAATAAGAGACGACGATTCCTTCAAAAGACCTGCAACAATGAGCCTCTGTTGAAGCCTCAATTCTCAGTGAGGCTCATTTTTCTACTCAGATTCTTAAACTATAAGGCTAGAAAAGACAGCATCAATTATATAGAATATGGTATTAAGTGTTTTAGTGCTGGCACTAACAAGAAATTTTCTAACAGCTAATTTTTCGATTAGTCCACTAATCTAAATGACTAATTTAAACATAAATAAATAAATAAACTGATTTATTATTTTGTTGTGGTCATTTTAATTTGAATCATGAATAAGAGCTGGGGGAGGTAACATCAGACGCTTAAAAGATGGGGGTTCCTCTCTCTTTTTCTGAGGTATGGCTGTATAGCTGCAGGCCCAGGTGCATACCGATGTCACTGTGGTATACATGTGCCATCATGGAATACCCGTGGCATTAAGCCATACCTAAGGCTTGTTTCTGGCAGCGGTCACAGGGAGATTCTGTTCCTACTGCATATGAGATGGGAGGGACACCAAAATAAATAGGTTGTCATTAGTGAAATGACTCTTCAAAAAAAAAAAAAAAAAGTCGTTAAGCAATTTTCAAGGTTGAGTATGACAACTAATTGTAACAGCATTAACGGGGTTTTTTTTTCAGTTTTTAGTTTTTGTTTTTTCAAGCAAAAAGTAAATAAATACATAAAATACAATGTTGTGTCTCTGATAATCAGACCTGAAGAGTGTAGTCAATGTTAGCAAATCTGATCTCTTTAGACCACTGATATATTCATTTTATTTTTGCATTATTAGTGTAACAACGTAGTATGACATGTTTTGAGGAATACCTTTATATTTTTACATTGATTATCTTTCTTTTACTCATTCATGGGTGCCATGTTATATGATTTATTTAACATTTTGCCAAGTAAATTCCCATTTGATTTTTTCTGTGATATTGATATGCATATTTGTAACCTGTATTGAAAAAGATACCATATAAATAAAGTTTTTCAGACAGATTTTAGACACTGATAGCCACAACAATAGTAAATTGTGTTGCTATTCTTCTCGGTTTGTTTGCTTGTTTATTTGTTTTGGGGGGTAACAGTTTCTTTTTTATCTGGAAACACCAAAAGATGTGAGAAAATTATAAAATTTTGCCCTCATAACTTCTCCTGATTTTAAAACACCTGCTACAACCACGCTCTATCGATTCCCTTCAATCCAGTGACTATACTAATTCCAAAACTGCTTTTTTCTTTCTAAACAGGTATTACTACCTTGCATTTAGAGCTCATCAGATGCCTGAGACCAGCAAAGAAAATGCTGTTGCCATACTGGAGCGGGCCAAACTAGAAGACTGGGTGCTGGGGAAGACCAAGGTAATGTAATTGTTATTACACTAAAACATCAAACAGAACATGTAGTCTTCAGAGCTGTACAGAGACATAATAGGATCCTATGATGTGCTAACCTGGTCTTAACGCCTTGTCAGGTTTTCCTGAGGTACTACCATGTGGAGCAGCTCAACCTGCTTCTGAGGGAGGTGATAGCACGCGTGGTAGTGATGCAAGCTTACACTAAAGGTTGGCTGGCGGCCCGACGTTACCGTAAAGAGAAGGAAAAGAGAAACCATGGGGCCATCATCATCCAGTCAGGTACATTTATTTGAACTAAACAGTAAACAGAGGGAAGAGGGTGCTTAATCCCTTTCAAAGTTTATTTTTCTATTTTGTCATTTGGCTTACCCAAATAAGACAGCTTGTACCACAAGAATTAGAAGAAAGAGGATGAAATAAAACCTATATTACATCATCATCATTATTATTATTTAGGTTTTTCTCTTAAGGGGCTCTTCTTTTAGTGGCATTAATGTTAATCTAATTACAAGTGGAGAGTAATAAATTAACATATTCAATTTGCTGTTCTTCAGTAAAGGTGTCTGTACTATATTTAAATATGTATTGCTGCCAAATATTTAGTATTACTTCACATATTTTGACAAATGTAACCACACGTTATGCTCACATAGATGTTAATATTTTCTAATCAGAGTTGCTTTACTTTTAATACATTTGAGGCTGCTGTATTTGTTTCGTATCGCAGCATATCATTCCAACAACAAGATTGATAGTTACTAAAATAGGACCAATAACACATAAAAATACAATTAGATTAGATTAGATTCAACTTTATTGTCATTGCACATGTCACAAGTACAGAGCAACAAATGCAGTTAGCATCCAACCAGAAGTGCATAGCAGTGAATAAATGATATAGACATTGTAAATATACACAGTATATGTAGGAGGTGCTAAAATGAGATTATATAAATAACTATGGATGCAGGTATGTACAAACTATAACAGGCTATGACTATGTTACAGTATGAGTAACTATAATATTATAGATTTTTGAGGAAGGTATGTACAGACTATAGACTATAGACAATTAGTGCATCAAATCAAATGTGGCAAGATGATGCAACTAGTAAAATCATGACATACCTTTTATATGATGTAATTTACATCAGTGTAAAGTTTTAGATGTGCTTTCAGTTTGTGGTGTCACTGATCCACTGTGCTGCACATCTGGTCAAAAAATGCCAGTGAGGACAACACTTCAGGTCTATTCTTTTATCACAATATGATGAAACAGGTGCAGATTGTGTTGTGAATCTAATGACCTCTAGTCTATTATGTGTCGGTGAGTCTTCATAAAAGAGATGAGTTTGATAACCACAGCTTGACCTATGAGGGTTAAGAGCAATGCTTCAGAGCAGACAATAAGACCTCAGAGAGTTCAAAGGGATCCATCCCTCTGCCACCTGGTTTAGCAGTGTTTTGAAGTGGGATCTTATGTAGTATGTGTAGTCTATTTTGTTTCACAGAGGTAGGTCAGCAATCTTTTGCACACACACATACACTGTGTCTGTCTATTTCTTTTTCGGTAGCCTGGAGGGGCTATGCTGCCCGCCAGAACCTCAAGCAAATCAAAAAGGAACGGGAAGAGGCTGCTGTCCGCATACAGTCAGGTAAAGAAAACTTCATATTTTTCTCTGAGGTTCCTCATATACTCGGCACAGACCTCAGGAATACATCATGTAGTCCCTTGTCCGGTGGATATTCATTCCACTTTTTCTGTATTTTAAAAAGGAAAAGGAATAAAGGCATGAAAACCTTACATCTTTGTGAAACACCTTTTTGATCTCAATGAGTGGCCTACGAAACAGTAATAATTAATTAATGCATAAAGAAAAGCTTTTGAAAGTTTGGGCAGCATTTGGTCCCCATGTTTCAGAAGAACAGTGCATAGTGAGATCTTTTTTTTCCTTTCATCTCTTTCCCAGTAAAGGCAAGAGAGGGGCTTATCCCTTCTGTTTCCTCACGACTTCCTCTCTCAAATTCCTGGCCTATTACACAGCTCTCACATACCAGAAACAAGATGCCTTTTTATACTGTCAACCTTTTCATCTGAAATGTAAATTAATTCTTACTCAGTGTGCCTTGACGAAGATCAAAGTGGGCACATTAACCTTCCTGCCCCCCCCCACTCTTTGGAGCCTCTCACTAGAGGACAAGGGTGGGTGCCAAAAGGGGCAGGAGAGAGGAGGGCAGGGGGTGGAGATTTGGCATTGTTTCCTTCGGCTCTCCTAAGGGCTGCCCTCATCTGGCACATGGAGCATCTCAGTCGCCTGCACACCTTGTGTAAATGTCGTCCATTAAAACCCTTGTAAATAATGCCGTAGAATGGGTAAACACGATTTTGGTGTGAGGAAAGCCTCTCTGTCGCTGCTGCTGTCTTTCTCTTTTGAGAAGTGTGTTTGTGTGTGGCCGCTGGGGTTCAGGGGGAGAACCTGAACCTGACATAAGTGGGGCCTCAGCCCCCCGGCAGAGCACTCCAGCACATTCACATTGTGTGTTCTCTGCAGCTTATAGCCTTTGAGGTGGGCTGCATTTGCATTCTGAAAATAAACAGATGCCTTTCAAATGTATGAGCCTGGTGGCTTCTCAGATCTCAGCAGGGCCTGAGGGACATGCTCACCATCGATCAGATTAGACCATGCAAAATACAACCATGGCTCAACAATGTACTTGAGCCTTCCTTTCCTGTGCATATAATTCTACAAGAAAAACACAAAGCCAGTTGAAGGAGTAAGTCAGCAGGCTTCGTTTACCATCCATCTGAGCTCAGTACGTCTCAATAACCACAAAATGTTTCCCAACAGCTGTAGAACATTTCATTCTCTGCATTTTCCATTTTTAAAGGTTTCCTGAATTAATTAGTGGCATTAATTAAATTCAATATCTGCCTAGCTGTGTAATGTATTGTTTAGGGGAATGACAGTAAAAGGAAAATGTCTTTCTCATCATTGAGTGCTTGTCTATCATATCTGGTGCAGCTTACAGGGGCCATCGGGTACGTCGGGACCACAAACCCCAGAGGCCTAAATGTCACCCTGAGGCTGGAGAAAAGACCACCACGAAGCAGGAGCATGCTGGGTGAGCATTGACACTGTCCTTCACAATCTTTTCTTCTTGAAAGAATATTTTCCTGTCATTTGATTTTCATTTGCTTTATTGTTTCTGCTTGACAATAGATTCCAAAACTGACCACCATTACAGTTGTCTTGTTGAGCAACAGGGCCCTCATACCTGTCAGTCATGCTCACAGCAGCTGGAAGGTCTCCGTTTTCCCTGTAATGTACTGTTGTTTCAACCACCAGAGAAAGCTCCTCCCTACGCACCACCTCTTTCAGTTTTATAAATGTAATAAATATCTTTCCGCCAAGATAGCGCACTTGTCTGACCACAAATGGGGTTGGGCGCTGCGCTGGTCTCCAGATGTATGAGCTGAATACTTTGTGTTTATTCAGCATATGGGCAGGCCAGTCATTAAGAAAGTATGTGCTAAGCAGGAGAACAGCCACTGACTAAACAGAAGCACACGTGGTGCCAATGGCAGCTTTTAGCTCTGCCTTTAGCTTCTCTCTGCACCACAACTCACTCATATCTCATCCGGACACACTAAATCTGTTTACCTATTATATCAGTTTTTCCTTTGTCTTAAGAATACATACATAAAATTGTGAAAAAATCTGCAACAATATCAGTAAAGACAAGCACGTTTAATATGTGTAGCCAATTAATGCATTTCTTCAATTGATTGACACATGTGAATCCCTCAAATCTTGGGTGACTTTTGGTCAACTCTGTTCATCTCCCTCCAGACTCAAACTCCAAAATACTAGATTTACACATCTGAAAATGTTATGCTTGTTGTATACTCGAACTGAGCGGCGCCTCATCGGGGATTTTTCTCTCCGTGTTTACAATCATATTCCTTGGTGAGAAAAACTTCAAACCTCCACTTAACAATTCTGTTTAATCAGTGTTGGAATCTCTCCATATAGATTTATTTTGACATGATCTGGCCCATTTTCCTCCTGTAAGATCTATGTTCTCACCTACATGCTGTTCTTTTCCCTTTTGATATCCCTCCTCCCTGCCACGCATGAAATCTGTGTTTGCATCCAAACAGCAAAGCCTCCAGTTGCATCACCAAGTCCAAACTGGATGAGATTTTGTTTTCCTAGACTGGAAGCATGACTGTGACTGGCATGCAGTATTGTGTTTGGTTTTTTTTTAATAATGCGATGATGAGTGATCATAAATAAACATATACATCTCGAGAAATGACATAATCAGAAATAGAGCCATTAAACTGGAAGATGAACTAAAATGACTCGGAGTAGGTTTTTCTTTTTTTTTTTTTGTCAGTACTCTTTTCATATTATGTTTTTTCAGTCTACTTAAAAAATATTTCTCATTTCAATAGGTCAGACGGCTCAAACAGCAAAGAGTCACATACGGATCACAAGCACAGTGGAAATGTAAGTACCTGAATATGAATGAGCATTTTCCTGCGCCTGACTTTAGACGTGTATATATAATGCTGCTTCTCTACAAAGCAGCTTTAACCCAGATTATTCTTTGGGAATTTTTTGAGTCCTTGAGACAAAAGAGTTCTCTTGCTCCAACCTCCATCTCAGCGGAGAAGACAGGGTGGTACGGGGAATGAGAGAATCAAAAGGCTGGAAATTCACGGCTGAGAATAAATGCTCGCTCTTCCCTGAGGTGATTTGTCTTTGCGCTCCTCTTTCTACAGATGTTAGACCCCTTTTTTAGTAAAGACCTGAGGTTCTTTGGTAGCACTTTGATATCCTGCTCGGATTCAATATGTGAAATAGAAGAGCCACTCCGTGACTTGGAGCACATCACAGTCTTTGAAGTCTGATCCAATTTTTGCTGCTCACCATTTGATGTTGAAAGGATGAAATGAGGAAAATGTACAGTTTTTGCCAGTAACTCTGCTGAGCATATGTAAGATTAAAAAAGCAAAATCCTTTGGAGGATGTACTTAGAAATGTTAAGCAGATTAATACTTTCCTATAGCTCTTTTATTCAAAGATAAAATTAAATATGAGAGGAAGTATGTGCTGTTTTTTACCCTCACAATTAAGTCAGTGTGGTGCTGTTTGCTAGGAGGTAGGGCTAGTAAAGGGGGATATGCAATTGCATTAGCATTTGATTAACATTGCAAAGCACATTAATGGGTTTGAGTTTTATGAGTGCCAAATTGTAAATTGTAAATAAATGAATACAGTCTACTTGCAAAAAAAAAAAAACCACACACATACACACATTACAGGACTTGCTTTAACTTGAGTGTATTTAGTCTGTGCTTTCATTGACATTGCTCTTCTGGGTGTGTTTATGCCTCCTCTTTCAAGGTTGGCCCCGACAGCCAAGACAGACAAGTGAAAGACATCAAGAGAGACAAAGGCAGAGCAGAAGACAGTGTAACGAAGCCTTGCAGGGAGACAGCTAGACTGCGAGACACGCAGTGTAAACAAGGTAAGCCTGAGCACAGAGCTGGCGGGTGCAGGTAATTACACAAAGAGACAGCAGAAATCCTGCTTTAATGGATAAAGTGCCATTTTTAATACAGGAGGCCTTTCAACCTTTCATCCCAGCCAATCCTCTGCTGTCATTCTTTGTTGACAGCAAAAAGAGAGGAGCATTATGGATGATCATTTCTGTGGTATTTTAATAACCCAGGTCAGCTCATCATAAACGTCTCATGGCAAGTGGGGGGGCTTTGGAAGTGGCATGAACACTTCAAAGGTTCCATTCTCCCGCACGGCGAGCCCTTCACTAAGGATCTCATCAATGGGTCTAATAGACCTGCACAGCAACGGTGACAAGAAAATACACAAACCCTGATTTGTTGAACATATGTTTGGTTTGCTTTTTACCCCAGGCGATGAATTACATTAATTCTGGCTGCCTAGGAGGCTGAGTGGGTGGCTGTGCAGGGGGCCTCTGATTATGGCCGTCACCCAGCCCACTGCTGGGGTAGCCTGGGTAATGGGGGCCCGGCCCTTCATTAATGTTATTAGAGGGGTATGAGGTAAGAGACGAAGGTGGAATAGCATTTAGCAGCAAGCCTGAGAGATTACGGGGATTAGACATGATAATGTAACACAGACAGGGCTCTCCAGCGGGCCTGGGATTAGTGTCAGCACGCCGCAGCAGGTCTGGGTTAGATAGCGGCTAATTCGGTAATGCTGCGTACAGGTGACCCCCGCTCCCAGGCATCACTGCTACTGAAGGCAGGCAGTGTTTGATGAATTTATAATGTCAGTGTGATTATGGAGGGAAATACTACTGTGAGCACTAGTGTAAGGGCATTTAACAGAAAGGTGTGTTTTATTCTACGTCACTGGATCTTCCTGACACATTCATACATAGAGCTGGATTTTATGTCCTTGTTTCTCAAATTCTTTATTTATTTGAAACCAAGTCAGTTTTATTTGATGTGTGAAAACACTATGTTCATAAGTCTGTTCCCCTTATCAAATAAATTCAAATATAATATAAATGTATGAACTAGTACAATTGGCATTGTGCCCTGCTTTGCTTTGTATCATCTAAAGCTCACTCTAATTGAGAATATTTGGCATTGCTTATTTCAGGACTTTTATACGTTTTCTCGTCAAATATAGCGTCCTTTCTGGAAGTCGTTGCTGATTTTTTTCTGCTTTTTAAGATCAATACTGATTATTTGTAACAAAACAAATTACAACAAACATGATGAAGATACACATTTTTATATCCATTTATTTTTTATGAAGTATCTGTACAGTTAATGGTAATAATGCCGAATATGGGACCTGGGAATGAGTGCCTATTGACACCTAGTTCCTATATGGACTCAGTTAGCCTTTGCATATTAAAAATGTTCAATATCTGACAATTCAGTTGCTCGGATATCTTTTAAAAGAAGACATCCTTTTCCTTCTCTGCCATGGGCTTCACTAAATATTTTTTTACTTTCTGTAGAAAGGACAGATTTTCAGGTATTCACCATCACCCCTTTTCCTGACTCATTTCTGTTCCAAGTTCTGCTTGTGGCTCCGGTTGCTTTCAGGAAACCCCATTTGAATATGTTGAGGGAGGCCACGGTGGCTCAGGCACCCAGGGCACACTTTGATCCCTACAGATCTGAGGGCCTTTTTTTTATCCCGAGGTTGAGCGAGTCATGGAAGCCTTGCCCTGCCAGATGTTTGGAGACCAGGCTCCTTCCTGTGTCTCATCCTTCTGTCGCCTCTGGTGATCGCATCGGTTCTCGCAGGGCTGGAGCTCAACCTGGAGTGTTTCAGGACACCAATGGAGAAAAACAGAAAATTAGCCATGGAAATCGAATTACCCCACCCCTCCAGACACACACACAGACTTGCACACACTACACCCTGCTCCCATTAATGCCAAAACACTGGGGCGTGACCTGGAAGCTCTAATATGTTTGACGGACATTGGGTCTTTTCTGAGCGATTTAACAAAGACTGGTGTTGCTCGTGACAAACTGTTTTTTTCTTTCAGGCACAAAACAAAGCACAGTAGAGAAGAAGATCATTTGCAAGTTTGTTTCTGTAAATCTAATTATGGTGAAAGCATTCAGAAAAATCTGAGTTCTAATAGCAAAATGTAAAAATACTCCCTTAAAAGTAAAACTTCTGACATGAAAAATCACATTTAAGTAAAAGAACAAAATAATATTTTATTTATGATAAGAGAATACTGTTACAGTAATATGTTAGTGATGAAGCGGCTGGAGTTTGAATGACTTTAGACTTAGGTTTAAGTGCAGGGACACCATGAATCATTTTAATTTGTTGGACTGTTAATCTCTTTTTTTTTGTTTGTTTTGTTTTGTTCTTTGAGGAAATAGTGAGTGATCTTTCAACTCAGTTGTTCAGTCTTAACACTGTACAACACTTATTTGTTTTCAGAATGGCATACTACAAACTACTGATTCTAACCATATTATATGACAAACCTGGACACGTACTGATCTTCACATAAGTCACATAATATGATTAGAAAAAGCAGAATGAAATATGCTATTTTGAACACTGCCACTGATAAAAATAACCCATTGGCTTCTGAAAATTTGCTATGTGCCAAACATACCCAGATGTGCACTGCACGGGCCAAATTTCTCAGTAAAGAACTGGGTATTGCCTCTTGGTATACTCTATTACATGTCTTTTTTGTCTTCTTTTGTTTAATGGTAATTCAAAGTTAGACCAGTTGGTGTATTAGTGTTCCATGGTTGCTAGATTTTTTTGACCAGTTTAATACAGACATACAGCTGACAAAATGAAAATAAAACTTCTATGTTAAATATTATGGCTTCTTAGTGCTGCAAATAGGAAAAGGTAGCCATAACACAGCGTTTTAAGCCGTCAAATAAATTAAGAAACAAGCTAATGCTTGGTAGCAACCTAAATTGGCACTTGTTATGATCAAGCTGATTTGTATCAAATGATTTCATTGAAATTTCTATGAAAAAGTAATAATAATTACACAAATGTAAATGTTTGCAAACAGCTGACAAGTAATTGTATCGGTGGTGATAAGCCCATAGTCATATTGTTTAACTATATAGTAGAATGCATTAATATTCAAATACATTACTGTATGCATTAGTGTATAATTCTCAATGCAGTCGGTGTTAAAATGGATATTAACGACTATGTAAAAATCTCAGAAGCACTTAGTAAGTAAAGCTGTCATACAAATGTAGTAAAGACAATGCAGTCTTTCCCTCTGAGATGTAGTGGAGTGGAAATATTAAATGGTAATACTACCTTCAATATCAACCGAGGTACAGTACACCACTTAAAGTATTTATGTTCTCATTTTAAAAGTAGCCATATTCCACAACTAGCTAGGCGACTTCTCTCACTCTTTAGCCAGACACCCACAGAGCTGCATGTTATGGGGCTAAGCGAGCATTAAAGTACTCCAGGCGTTCTCAGATGTCTCTACAGCTCCAACCTTTGATTTTCCATGTTTTGTCAGTGAAAAGTTACACATACACAGTGTATTCATGTAAGCTGCACATTGAAGACGATGTCACCTCTCGTCACCTGTCTTCAGAGCCTGAATATTAATACAACATGTTTGGAAATGAGTCACAGAGGCGTGTGTAGAAAGGAAGCCTTTGCTAGCAAGCAGAAGATATGATCAGAGTGCTGCTTATGCTGCTCAGCGTGGTAAACAGGATGGTGCTGAGGATCAGTCAGCGCTGACTTTATGGTTTATGAAAGCTGAGCTACTTATGTTAACAGGCTTTTTGAAGATTATAGTTGTGGTAAACATACGTGTCAAGAGAGAGACAGTGATAAAGTGGAGCCACAACATAGAGATCAATTAGCTCTTTGCAGTGGAAGCTAGTTAACCTGGTTGTTTGAAGGCAAGAGATCAGAAGAAAGGGAAGAGAGAAAACAGTTTGAATAGTTAAATCTAATGTTGACTTATTGGTTATAGTGATGTCCCCACAGTGCATAACATGGTCCACTCAATAAGAATTGATTTTGTTTGCTGCTCTGAGCTCTTTCTGTGCTTTATAACTACAGCTGGGAGAGCTTAAAAGGAAATGTGGACACAGTTTTACCCACACTGAGGTCAAACCCACAGTCGCCAGTACTTTTCACTTTCCTTTCCTCTCTCCCCCTCCCTCAGCTCTTAAATGTCTTCCCACATGTCCTCCCATTAGGTTTGTAGCCACCAGGTGCAGCTCCACAAACCTCCACCGTCACCACCACAGCAGCAGCGGCATCACAGTATCAACATGCATCTGCCAGACAAATGATCCACCCTCTCCATGTTCACTAGACAAATACTCTCCCTCCCTCTCCCTGTCTCTCAGTCTTTTGATTTATCTGTCTGTCTCCACGTATCGGAGCGTCTCAACCGGATGCCTTCAGTTTTAGGCAAATTACAGACTCAACATAGCGGCAGCAGAGATTTGGAAGGGATAGGAAAGACTCAACTTAACGGAAGGAGTTGCCTCTGTCTGACTCTACCTACGTAATCCTCTTAATGTCAGTGGGAGTAGTTAACAGGATGTACTTCCAAACTACTCATCATCACAATTCCAACAGAATAATCTCTTCAGACATAAAATCAAGGTGGAAAATAATGCTCCAAGTTCTCTCTAATTTACCCCTTGTGGATTGAGTCATTTGTTGATGTTCAAAAAAGTTTTTCCAAATAGAAAATGAAATGAAGTTTAATGAGTTAATATTTTATTCAAACAGAGATTATCAAGAAAGATTACATCCTGGTGTAATGGTCAAATCTAGATGCCATATATTTGCATTTTAAGCCTCCATTAGGTTTCCTTGTCACTCATTTCTTCGTCCTCACTTCTCACTTTCCTTACTCCTCCTGCAGGGTCGCAGTTATAAATTACATGTGTTACGTCTGTGACAAATGATTGACTTCCACAAAGTCCACTAAGTTTTTTCCCCAAACAGTTTTTTCAGAGTCAAAGTTCCAGATCGGCTGTCAGAGGAAATGATTGATTTCAGTGTGAAAAATTGGTTGTAAGTAACAACATCCTCTTCTTGCATTAGTGAAAACAGATGCAGGAACTACTTTTTGCAGTATTATCTGCAGGACCCGACCAGCGTGTCTCATAATTTAAAGCACATGAGTTGCTATTTTAGCTGCAATGCACAAAATGACGAGAGAAGTAATAAATCTCAGGCAAGTTCTAAAAAAGTTCTGGAAATTCTGTTCAACTTCAGATATCTCTTTAGGGTCTTTTGTTTGTGACTGAAGAATAATGCCTGTGTGCGAGCGTACATGTGTGTGTGTTTGTGAAGGGGCGGTGGCGAGGTAAAGAGAGGGGTCTGGGTTGCACATGCCTCATTTAGACTTCAAAGACCTCTGCTGATGATTTTTCCTTATAATCCATGCCTTTTGGTGCCTCTGCTCCCTCCATCTGAATAAACAAAGCCCAAGTGGTTCACTGTGGTCTGGGAGAAGTCAGGTGATTGCAGCACGTGATTTAAGAAGTAAATCGATACATCTCTAATTTATTCCACTAAAAATCCCTTTTAGCAGCTCTTTTATGTTGTTTCTGAGCAACGTTCTGATTTTCAGGGGATTTCAAAGTGGTATTTAGAGATGTAATACGAGTCATCTGCTAGTCTTTGAAAATGAAAGAAATACCTATCTCAAAAAGAATTCCTGTCCTTTTTATCTGTAGAAGCAAACATACAATATATAAGTCTCTCACCAAGAAGAGCAAACCCTGCTTGGGTTCTTTTGATAGGGAGAAATCAATATTGCATGAACTGCGCTGCCTCTGTATTCCCAGCCGACCATTATTTCTCCCCACCCCAAACAGCAGACATTACCCACGATCATTTAGCAAACCCCCGGTGCGAGCCAGTGTCTGACCCCTTTCCTGCTCTGCTTGCCCATGTCCAAAGAGGTTCTCCCATGCCAGAAGCCAGTTTGGCAGCCTCCCTGCCTGTAATATATCTGCAGGAGCAGCATTCCTCTGGGGCTGGCCTGGATCAAATGGCAGTGATTTCCCAAACAGGGGCACAGAGATGGGAAGTCTGACCCATCCTCTGATCTACTACTCGCTCTAATCGCTGCAGGTCAGAACAGATAAATGGTGATGTTGAAGCCCCATGTGTCATGTTTCGAACTCCCGATCTACTGTTGAAGATCCAAAAGGCCGAAAAACAGATCTGTCTTTTAGCTGCACTGGGATCAGATACCAGTCACTATTAGTACGTACGTATTTGGGCAACATTTTATTTTGGGTTTTTGGATAGTCTTTATCCATGAGTATTTGTAACAGTTTTAGCAGCTTACGTTGAATATTTCATGAGTAATTTAAAACAGAAATTTAGGAGAGAGGGGGGGGGTTAGTGCAATTTCAGCAGAGTTTCAATAATAAACCACAATCTCTTACAAAAAAAATGAATCGTAGTTCTTATAATTCATTCATGAAAGGGTGAAAAAGTTGGTGATACTCAGCATATTATCCACAGAGTGTATGTGATGATTCATCTACAGAAGAATGAAGGAAGGACGGAATCTCAGCTAATAAGATGTTGAATCACTGTAGGTGGACAGTTCAAATCAAGTGTGACCTGTTTGGAAATAAGCAAAATATATACATTTGTTTAAACTCAGTATCTGACTGTTGCACAACGATATCATTTAAAAACATTATTCAAGGTCGTCAGGATTCATTATTAGTGATTGAATGCTTTGATGCAATTTCAGGGGAATACAAAATTTGCTTATCAAAACCATTTTGGCTTCATTAGCAGAGTGATGTCCTATATAGAGGCATTTTGTTAGTAATATCAGATGCAGACATCATATTTGTAATAATTTATTTCTACTATTATTAATATGAGCTTGTCATGCAGCTACAGCTTCTCAGCATCAACATATTTTACAGGTAAACTCAATATAATGTACACATCCAAGTGCTTTTGGTGCACAGCACACAACCAATGCTTGTTGTTCAGCTGAAATACAGAGCTATTTTTTCATGGATATTATTCACAGTATATGAGATCAGTCCAAATATGATCAAATACTAGCTGGCACAAGGAATCACAGTGGACAGTTTGCCCCTCGGAGGCACAGGCTGATAAGATTCACGGTAAAAGTTGGCTAATATCTAAGGACTGACAGGAACTTTCTGGGCATTTACAAAGTGTGACTTTAGTAAACCTGTGCTGGTTTGAATAACATCAAGAAAGCAAAGGAAAGAGTGTGGGGGGCAGAAGGATGCCGGGTCTTTGATGTATAGGATTGAGATGTGATGAGGTCTGTTCAAAGTGAGTACAAAGTAGTGTTAAGATGGAAAAAGCAAATGCAGCTTTAGTCAGGGTAGAGAAGCCGAGGTAGCAAGAGATGATCAAGAAATGTCCTGTCTCACCCAAAACATAGGAAAAGAAGATGAAACATTATCTGACATTAAATATGGATGCTTTTTTGTAAAGCTGTCGCCTGAAAAATACACCTTTGTAATGTATAAATTTTGAAATCCAGATTGTGCCACCATGAAAGAGTGCACCAAGTTGTCATTATTGTCTTGAATAATCAGGTTATCACATAGCTCATTATGTTAGTCAGTCATCAATAACATGTCACTTACTGTGGTTCCATTAATAATTGATTGTTCAGTACAGTTTTGAACAATCAGGGAAAATCACCTTACAATGCGAAAGATTTGGTCATCCACAGAAAGAGAACAGAAGTTATCAATGGGTGGTAATCTAAATATGTAAATAGATTCATAGTTTATTTTACAGATTAGCCACAGTTTATATTTGCGTTATCTCAATAATAATTAGAAGAGTAAAAAAATCAGCATCAAGCCAAAGATCTGAGTCAGTGTGGAACTTTTAGTGTCACAAAGTGTTGTCATGTGTAAACTTTTTTACTTTATTATTGGGTAAATTCCCTCAAGTCAGTACAACTTAGACAATGATGTATCTCAGTTTTATTAGGCAAAAGTTCAGACTAGCCCTAGTGTAATCTTAGTAAATAAAACTTTGTGTGTCTTACTTTGTCTGAGCTTGAAGCAGTGACTTGTCATCTCTGTGGTTCCCAGGCAACCAGCTGATTCGCCAGGAAGTCCTTGTACCTGGTCAGCTCTTCTATGAATTACACAAACAAGTTATAATTTATGATTTACTTTATGAGCTGCTAATATCTGAGTTGTGGTCAAACTCGACCTCTGTCCCTGATGATTATGGGATCCATCTTCTCACCAGGGAATAAGTAGTAGTTTTTGTCAAATAATTATATATTGTTTATATACTTAATTTCCAATGGTATATGCTGATCTTGAATGTAATCAGTCAATTCTTCTGCAGGTTGTAACATTATGGTTAGGTGTAGGGAAATAAACTAAAATAGCAGTAACATAGAAAAGCTGAAAAATCCAGACAATTTATAATTAGATAAATGTGTTTCATGTTTTATCCCAACCACAAACTTTTCCTAACTCTAACGAGAGCATTTTTATTGCCTAAGTGTAAAAACCTACACATGTTTACTAGTCATTTGCACTTTTTTTCTTATAGTCCTGTAGTTTGTAAAGCTACCCTAACTCCCTCTTTCTTTTTGAGGCAGTACAACATTGAACAAGAAATTAGGTTGAGTTTAACAGATTAAGTTGATTTACGTGTTTTGCGAAAACATACAATGGGATTATTCATAATGTAATAATAATGATCATGTTTTCAGTTTTCTGAATAAATGTTTTCGTGCTTCATTACTACTTATAATATTAACCCACAGTTTGTAGTAGTTCCTCTAATTGATTTTATTATTTTTCCACTCTGTTTCTTATCAAATACGGAAATGTGCTTAAATTGTTTAAAATATTCATCAAGACAGTAACAGCTGCCTCGCAATAATTATAACTAGCACGCAGCACCTGTTTCCAGTGCAGACATGGCAGATACACATCTGAGCCTCACTGAGAACCCACTGAGGATTGTTATTTCTTTTGTGGTTTTGGTCACAGGTAGTGAATGCGAAGTGTATCCAAAAGCACACTCCACAGTGTCACCACCGCCTGCTTCCATTCTAGATATTTAGTAAATCTCACCATAGTCGCCTATGCACCTGTGAGAAGAGATATAATTAGATATGGCTTATGTGTGGATGTATGTAATTTTAAGCTGTTATTGAGTAAGATCGTCAATGAAATTACATAATCTAACTTAAGTAAATTTGAAGTTTCTGCCACTTTGTCACACAGAGGTGTAGATTTAAGAAGTCGGAGGCAGAATCTGTTTACTGCTGCTGTCATCACCGTTGGTATCATGTCACTGCTTGTTGTTTTGCTTGGTTGGATCACTGCCCCCGTTTTCCTCTGTTGCAGGTCCAGTGATGAAGCTACAACAGAGAACTCCTCGCCGGCGGGGCCAGCAGCCCAAGCTGCTCAACAGCCCTGAAGACAGCCTCTACTACAACCAGCTAAATGTGAGTTCAAAGTGCCGATAAAGGCCTTTGTCTGACTTTGGTTCCACATGATAATACAATTAAACCTACCTGTGCCAGACCCTGGAGCCCCACCCCCACGCTTCTCTGCCTCTTGTCTTGAACATGTGCTTATGCTCTTTATCTGTTGCTTTCATGTCAGGATGTCTGCCTTCACGGTGAATAATTGATGTGGTTTATCAAAGCTGAGCAAGATGCATGCTTCATCAGACTCACTTGAGCCCTTTGATCAGAAAAAATTATGCTGTGACTTCTGATATTATCAGCATCTGCTCGCATTCAACACAAAATCACTTTGAATTAAAAATTAATGACTCTCTGCTCATCTTTTGACTGTGTGCTCTTGGCCCTTTCCTCAGAGAACTCTGGATTACCAGGGGAGTAAGAGGAAACCGAGAAAACTTGGGTAAATAACTGCTTTCCTACTTACAGCAACTCTAAACAGAGCAGGCCCTTTGTGGAATAGGAGAATCCAGAAATGGAGTTGTTTTCTTATAATGTAAATGGCGAGCCGAAAATAACAGGCTTTTTATGAGCAGTTGCTCTGCGTCATTAGAGAGGGGGTTACATATTAAGGCTTTGTCAGCATGCTAATTTTAATTGTTGAAGGTCTGACTTGTGTATGTGTGTGTGTGTGTGTGAATGTGTGTTTGTGTGTACTATAAATTACATCTTCGTTTAGATCAGTGTATTTAAGGACATGGCTACATCTGCAAATATTGTTTTCATCCTAAATGCTTTGTGTTTCTACCATGGTAATTCTGTATCTGATAAAGTTGCCTCCAACCTCTCACCACTTTTTCTTACACATCACAGTCAAATCAAAGTGCTGGATGGAGAAGATGAGTACTACAAATTACTGTCAACGGTGGAGTCAATCCCTGAGGAAGAGTACCCGACTGCACCCCCCTCCCACCCTTTCTAGTGGGCCTCTCGACAACCATGTCAACCGGTAAGACAGACGCAGCAGACATGTAGACAGACACTCCAAAGAACATCCTCAGCATTGGATGTGCACTCGTACACGCAGCGGGTATGAGCACTGCAGAATAAGCGACCTGAGCAGGCAGCGCTCTCAGCTGTTAATCTGATGTGTTTACAAAAACGTTCACTCGTCAATTACATTATCGCAACAGTTTTTCATGAGCAATTTTGCCAATTTCTGTGTGCATTTCATCATTTTATCAAAGGTTTTGCAGACATTGACTTTTTTCTTGTATCCCATGTTGCAAAATGTGTTATATTATAATGGGTACTTTGCTGTAATAAATAAAAAATAGTAGCTTAAAATGTGCTGTGATATTTTACAGATGTGGCATTAATAAATAAACTGAAGACAATTAATTTAACAGAAAGAATACATCATTATGCAGTATACTGTTAGGGAAGGTCTCATTAATAAAACACATTTTGCAAAATCACAGTGGAACCCTCTGTGCAGATATATTACTGTCAGAGATTTAAGCTTCATGGGTTGCAGTCGACAAATATTCTCGTTATCCATTGTTCTATTCAAAGTTTTCATTAAATAATTGTTTTAGAATAGTGACAGAATGTTTCCCAAGTGAACAAAGGTATTTCAAGGCACCAACCAATAGTTGTTTGCTGTTTAATAATGATAAATTGCAGATATTTGATAATTAAAAGGTTTTTGGTTCATTTCAGCTGATTTCCTCAAAGATAATTTGACTCGTTCTCTACACTCCCACTAATGGGCCCTCATGTTGCAGGCAGAGCTTTTCTAAAGTCTGCTGTAAAGCCAACCAGGGAACATCTACCTATTCTCAAGTATTATGTCGATTGTCTAAAACTGATCCAGAGACAAATCCTTCTGAAACCCAAACCTCTCCCTACGTGTTCTCCCACAGAGGGCTGCCGGTAGTTAGAGGGGCTTTGTGCTGTCTGAGTGCTGAAATCACCACACTAGCCTCACAGAGGCAGAGCTAGACCTCACTTTGAATTTCACCCTAAACACAGGAATTTTCTTTTAAGATGTGAAGTGTCGGAAATGCAAGGCTGGCGAGTTGATTTGTAGAGTTTTTTTTTTTCTTTTCAATTTGCATATCATTTACTGCATCTCCCTTTGTTGACACCCGAGGGCCTGAGAGGAGATTTTGATCTTAATAGGAAGAGTAGGGTGGTATGACTGAGGAGCTCATCCTCCTTACACTCAGCGGGGAAACATTAGAACTCTGCCTAGATAGCTAGACTGGCTTCTGTCAGGTTCAGGTTCATGTGAATCCTGGTGGGTTTACAAAGGCCTGGAGTGATCAGCAGATAGATTTGTGAGGGTCAGGCTCAGGCTAAGACATGAGGCAGTGACTGACTTACCTCACAGATCACAGTTAACCTTGTTTCATTCCATTTGTATTAGGTGAAATGAAGGCATATCTTTGGAAAACTATTGTTAAATTTCATAAATCATTGACTGATTTCAATAAACAAGTGTTTAAGTCAGTCATTTTCTCAGCAGTAATTATGCTGCATGCAGTGCCTGCTGTAGTAATGTGGTTATTCCGGATTGTTTGAAATGTTGCTCATCTGCTGGAAGTAACACAGTCTCGACAAGACCACATAAAGCTGTATTACACAAAGCAGTCATTATATAATGATATTTGAAAACGTTTTTCCTTTTTTTTCATGTCAGTGAATCTTGTTTTTGTGTTTTCACTCTAATTATTTGTTGTTTTTAAGGAAAAAGAAAGCACAAATCAGCTGTTTCTGCTTCTAAATGAGCTCAGTTAATTAAGGGAATCAATAAAAAAAAGGCTTTTGTCCTCCCCCATTTTTGTCATATTTCACAGAAATTGATTCGGAGTGTGAACTGTGGACCACTAGCAGTGTTATAATGTGGTGTCACAGTTAGTTCAGAAGCATTTCACCTCCGGTCGTAGCCACAGATCCTGCAATAATTAAAATCCTCGTTGTGCATTACTCCCTTGCTGGGATAGTTGGTTCCTCTGAAGAGCAGTCTGAAATAGGTCACCCCAGCACCCTGTAGTGCATCTTAAAAGTACACTGAATCAATTAAGTGTGATCATGCTCCCTTGATTATTTTGGCCCTGTTTTACCATGGAGAGGAATTTCAAATAGGCTTCTAGTTTGAATAACAAGGTTGGACTGTGGTGACAAATGGTGCCAGAGTGGGTGTTTCTTCCCCTGTTTTTCTCTGCCAAATTAACTCCCTGGCTGATTGCCTGCTTTAGCATATGAGAGGAGGTGAGCGGAGGTGTACACGTAATTGCCTTGGTTAGCTGATTATGTGTTGCAAAAGGCAAATGTTATGAAATACTGTCGTCACTCTTATAAAAGATGCTCTAACCTAATGAACTGAAGCTTCTGTGTTTTCTTGGACCCGGGGTCTTGAAGCAGTCTGAGGGACAGTGTTTAGTCAGTGTTGGAAGCCTAACACCTGTGTTTTCTTTAATACGTCTTCATAAATCCAGCTTCCCCTTGTTTTTCCTCATTAAATCTGACAACATCTGGTACGCGAGAGAGCACTCCTTTAATGTGGCTAACGTTACTGCTGGTGTTATTCTTGCCATTTTAGCTATTTGCTTCACTCTACGCACTTTCATTAAAGCTACATCCAAGGCAGCTCCAAACACTGTTATCCAAAGTTTTAAACCACCTTTATGAAAATCGCTGGAGCTGCAGCCTTAACAAATGATGAAAAGCTTTTATTTTCTAAAGAAGCATACTTACCTTTTCACCTAATAGTGATGTCTCACTTCAAAGAGGGAACACGATTAGGCCAACATTGTCCTGTTTCTATATCCTCTGAGTTCAAAGGGAGAGTTTGAATGCCAGCATTTCATGTGCAGCCTTTTCAAATACTGTTTTAATGCAGTTTACGTGCTTTTGATATCCAGATGTTTTCGGTGTTTGCAGCACCACACTCTACCACTGCATGTGATGATGCTCATGTAGTTTGTAAAAAAAAAAGAAAGCAAAAAATTAATTCATAGATTTGTAGTTTTATTTCCTTAATGTGAGCGAAGTTTGTACAGGGCAGAACAAATGTCAAAAATAGCTCCAAACTTTACATAGTGATGTTCTTTGCAAGGTAATGATTGGTACCAAAAAAAAGCATACATAAGCATCAACCAGATGTCAGATGTACTGAGGGCCCTGAGCAAAAGAACATTCCCTAAAGACGGTATTAATAAAGAAGCTGGTTGAGACAGAGAGCGTAAGTAAGAGGCATGGAGGAAGGACGAGATAAAAGAGTCTGTTGAGTACATACATCAAAGGTCTCTTAATGACAAGGGATGCCATTAGGGTTACAGTGGCTTTTGTTTCAGCTTCCTCACACCTGCAGTTTGCTGAGGTTATTCAATGCACTGTTTTGTTATTACCATTTGCATGAATATAAAATGCATGCATGAGGAGGTTGGAGTTTGTTCCTGCTAATCTTAATGGTGACCAAATGTTTGGGTCAAAATTCCAGCTTCCTTCTCAATAGAGACATGTTTCCATTTCAGGATAAACAGGGATAAGGCTTACATAAAACAATAGAAACAGTATGGAGACGCTGTTATCCTGTACACCATGAAATTTATTGACTTAAAAGTTTTGTTGGTGCCTCCGGTGCTGGAATGGGATTTGACAAATCAGAGCGTGAAATTGTGATTAGCCTCTCTCAGTTTGTAGACTGAGTAGGGCACAAGCACACTTGGCATGGCCAAAGGTGTAACCTGTTTTATTTTGCCCCAGCACTGCTTTCCCAGATGGTGGGACCAGCTGCCATTGAATAAACGTTGGATGGGTAACAGTGTGAGAAATGCCACGGCCTTGTTTCAGCTTGAGATTTGTAACAGAATGCTTGAACTTCATACCGCTGCTAGGAGGAATATTTTTTCCATTTAATTTGTTTTGATTCTGGTCATTATTTCTGCATTCCACATACAGACAGGTGCAGTCCCATTGCAAAAGTAAATTCTTGGTTTTCTACATTTCTTCAAACCATAGACACTGTGTAATCTCAATGTTTCTGAACCAAAAATCTGTTTCACATCAACATTTCATGATGCACATTACATCAATATTTTATTCTTTGAACAGTTTTGTGGTGCTTTTGGCAAGAACATTGTGGTAAATTGTTTGAAGATTGTTTGCTTTCTCAGTATTATTACACTTATTAAACTTTCCATGGTTAAATCTGACCTGTTAAGAAAACGACCTTCAGTCATGTCCAGGAAGCTGCTCTACTAAGTGGATTTAAATTACAGATGTATGTAGATAAAAGCAGTGATATTTGGAAACATTTTTGTGAACAAATTTTAATTTGCTTCAAAAACTGAGACATTTACATCAAGTCAAGGGAGTGCATATTAAAAAAAGAAAAGAAATCCAATCCTTGTTTTTGACTTGCTGCATCAAAGCAACCTGGAGCAGATGACGATCAGGACAAATGACCATGATAAGAAGGGGAATGAGTTTTGATTTGAGGAAAAACTGCAAAAATGAGCAGGTGAGTGAACAGCTTTAACTTAGCTGTTTTCACTGTTAACACTGTATTCATATGTTTCTGTTTATGCTCCATCAACATGAAGACTGATTGTCTATTACTATGAAAAGTGTTAAAACTTCCCCCAACAGAAAGTAGCATGAAAAGCCACAGGAGGAGGTTCACTAATTATCCATCCGTGTGCAAAAGTCATCTCTCAGACTACATATAAAAACAGTTGATAGTGTGTTTCTACAAAGCATTTTGTCTTTCTGTTATTTTTCTAAATTGCAGCAAAGTGGACTGAAAGCAGAAGTGGTAAACCATCTACAGACTTGACTGTCTTTAAAAGGAGTATAAACACTACTCCTAACACAGTGAATACTATACAAACAATATGGAACAGACCTCCCATAGGCACTGGGAGTGAACTTGAAGTTTAGAGTGGTTTTCAGCTCTGTCTCCTTGTTTAATTCTTTTATTTTTTACGTATTTAAGACTTACAATAGTAGAACACCACCTGCTACCCAAAATGTTTGTTCTTTGACTTTGCCTCACAGTGCACAAAAGTGTGCTTATCAATGTGCTTGATCAATTGGCTGCAGATCCACTAAAAAAAATACAAAAAGAAAATGTCAATACACTTGGATTGTTTTGTACAGTTTGGATTTTCAATTTATAGATTAAACGGTGGAATTTGTGGCTAAAATACACAGTATCACAGCATGTTACTTTGTTCTCAGTATCATTAAATATATTGCACTATGTTGACAGATGCTTACCAGATACACAGAGTTCTACTACAATCTTTAAAGGCTAAAGCATCATTTGTTCCTCAAAAGCTAAAATATCAGAATGTAAAAGTATCTTTGGTCCAACGCATCACAGTAAGATAATTGGATGTGATGTCTTTATTCCTGTGAGATCACTGGAGACTGTAACCCAGTACATACATCATCGTAAAGGGGGGAGAGTTCCCACTTTAATTCTGGATTAACGCATCTAGGGTGGGCTCAGAGAAGGTAAAATGACCTGTCCCGCCTTACGTGACCCCGGGGCCAACCCGCACATTGCCAAGGCTTTGCTCTCTTTGCTCTTGAATATGCAGGGATCCCCTGCTTCATAGGTTCAGAAGAGAGAAAGAGAGGGGGGAAAAAAGAGTTGTATCGCATTGCAGAGAAAATTAGTGAGACCAAAGTTGGAGTTTCTGTGTGTTGGGGGCTGCGAACAATGGCAGCTTTCTGTCAGACAGCAACTTCAAAGGTCTGCTGAGTGACTGCTCTGAGTTATACTTTGTTGTAGATCACTGAGGAAATTCACAGATGTTTTCTCATACGAGACACCATTATAGCGGCTCAAGTACCCAGTAGCCTCGAGCATCTCTCCCTCTCCCCCTCTTCCTCTCTCCCACACACTCAAACTCACTCTCGCTCTCACACATACCCCACCTCCACTCCCACCCCGACTCTCTGATATCTCTTGTATGAGACAGATGTGGAACCTGTTTTCTCTCCAACTGTCCAGAGAACATCGAACTTTAAAAAAAAAATAAAAGGTTCACACTGTGGCATTGCCCCCCGACTCTGTCAGATCCACAGCCCTCACTGTCAGTTCACTCAGCGAGTATCAAAATGTCAAGATCATATGCACCTTTGCTCGTCTCAGATCCATTTCAGGTCGACTGAAGAAGTTTTAAATCACAGTCATAAAGTAATACAACTTGAACTATGAGCTAATGACCATTGATTATGAAAAGTAACCTGCAGGACAAGAATCGTGATTGTGTTTTTTCCTCTCTTCCTCAGATTGCCTTCTTCAACTCTGAGCTGGATCAGAACCAAAAAAAATCTGCATCATCAACACTCAATATCTGTAAATGTTTATTTATTCTTAGCTGTTTTATATGAGTCAAATAAATGTGTTAAAGATGCTGAGTTTGGACTTCCAGTGATTTTTTTTTTCACACTTCTGTTAAAAAAAATGTGTGTTGTTTGATTAAAACATCAGCAAATCTGTCATCACAAATTCCACATTACTTTAGTGTTTTAACATGTACCATCACTGGAAAATATTTAAAAATGAAACTGAAGCTGTATGGGGATTCAAATTAACCAGCAGTTTGTAGAATTGAATATGTTTGCACCAACAGAGGATGGTGTCACCTGTTGAACCCTTAAAAATTGGTTCTGTCTGTTTTAAAAGCAGGAAATTAAACGAAAATTGAAATTGAATTAAAGTAAGATAGATGCTGAAATGCAAACCACATGAAAATGACTACTCTTCTCTTTGAACTCCTGATGTTCTTTGTTTTTATCTGCCTGCAGCTGTGATTTTTTTTTTTAGAGTAACTTAAAACTTATCTTCATTTTAGTCTCATGTAGCTTCTCTTAATATTTTTGTTGCATGATCACTTTTCTGCTTCAAATGACTGCATTTAAAATAACTACATGTATGGTACTGACTGGTTCCATATTCAAGGTTTTGAGTGTGTTGGCAGGAAACTGGTGGGGGTTCTCCAAGTTAATCTTCTTCTTGAATGTTACAGGGGGGGAAAAAATCCCTTTAACGGTACAAGTACATTGGCGTCCCTGTAAAACTTCAGGCATAGCCATGAGACGGTAAAGGTTTGGAGCAAATAAATTACCTTGGGGACTGGACATTGTGTTGCACACACACAGTCATGAATTTCATACAAACTATATCAAAGTCCTGCTCAGCCAAATCTGTCCCTCAGCCAGAGTGCCATTGAGATGCATTAAAATCTAAGAAGTTGCATTTAAGGCTGAAACCAAGAATCTCAAAGGAAGATATTGATATTTTTTTTCATTCTGATGGTTCACAAAATTCACACTGTTGTCGCTTATAGCATAAATTTGTAGCATATATAAGTGTATTGCAGTTCATAAATCATGGTCATTGTGTGAAAATGTCACTTCTGTTTTTGGTTTGGTCTTTTTATAGACCATTAAAAATACAATTTGAAGAAAACAACTTTTTTTTTTTTACATTTCAGTGTTAAGGCAACAACTAATGGATTGCACATTGCTTCATAAATGCAAACTTTAATTTATGATCTGTGTTGTCTGTGCACTGCTTTGAGTTCATGCATGCTTTACACACAAACACATAGAGCCATTCAATAACAGGTTAATTAATAGTTAATAAGTATTAACTTGTGGTTTAAATGAAGATCACTTTGGCAGGTGTATCTCATTTTTAATTGTCAAAATGGTAAAAATAAATAAATAAATACTGACCTATAAAGAATTAATTAAACATGATCAAGAAGACCATTAGTTACACTTTGTCTATATAATAAGTTTACTGTAACAACACCTCCACACTAAGAGCCTAGAGTGCACACAGTTTTGTTTCATGATTTCTTGCTCCAATTTTGCAATTTTTTGAACAACCTTCATCTATCAGCATCGTTGCCATGAGTTGCTGTAAACAAGGTTAATCTCCACTATTTTTTTTTATCAGTCAGCAGTGTGACTACACCACTCCTGTAGCCACTTTTGTAGTTTAACATGGCTCCAGTTCAGCCCAGCAGGACTCCCCCTTTCCCTCATGACTGTGTGTAAAGCCGTGGGAGAGGACTGGGAACATTAATCCCTTCAAAGGAACAGATCTAATTCAGAATCTGCCGCTCCAAACTAGTCAAGAGGACAGTGATTGTTTCTGCAGGGAAGCCAGATAAAGATCAGAGAGTTGATATAGAAAGCTACAACATCCATTTTCTAAATAAAGTTGACTATTTTGCCTCAAAAATCAGAATGATTCTGTACATGTTCATCAAACTAGACACAGCGATTCCTCTAATGTTTTCCTTTTGCTGGATGAAGTTGGTTAGATCTTTCTTTTTCAACCTGAACTTCCTGTTTCAGATATGGTCACATGACAAGTTTGCAAAGAAACATAATTGAACCATCACTTTTCAAGTCACGCTTTTGTCACCTGGTTGAAACAAGTACTTGCATAAATGCATCACATTAGTTATAGTGATAATAATAATAATAATGAGGATTCATGCAAATGAGCTATTGGGATTTTTCTTTCTTCTGGTTCTTGTCATCTCCAGGCTTAACAAAGTAAAACAAATCTAAATGTGGAGTTAGATTCTGATAAAAAAAAAAAAATGACTGAGCAAAGGAGAAATGAGTTAAATAATTCAGAGGGGGCATAATTAAGTGTTTAATGCAGTGTAGTGGTTCAAAGACACAACAAAGAAATGTGATTCAAATTAGAAATGTAAAAGAGATGCTGATTCTTCAGAGATGAGAACTTTGTGTTGAGTCACTTGATTTGGTCTCTTTCCTCCATCAAACAACCAAGGCAACGCTCTTGGAGATCTCCAGAGATAACAATGTCACATTGTCACATAGGGTTCTGCTACAAATCCTTAATTACAAAAAGAGGATCAGATGACTACAGCATCCAATACTGGGGTCTCCAGGCGGCATGGGGGTCTTTGATCAAGAAAATCCAATTATTTGTGTATATACATTTCCCACATAGTGATTACTTCATTAATTGTCCCGCCTTTATCTCCTCCCTTCCCATCCCCCCTAATAATCAGCTCCTTTATCCAGACCAACAAACACACCATAGGAGCTTTGTGGATTCAAAGGATTTGCTTTCCCCTCTCAAAGAGCCGCTATTCTTTGATGATTGGGCAGCGGCAAACTTCAAAGTAATAAATCTTATTTCTGACTGGCTGGCGGCCCACCAAAGTCCTTATCAAATTCGAAGAAGTGATCCCTCACTCCTCAGATAGTCCAAGGATATCTGCAAGAGAGGAAGCACGCACAGGGAAGACCTGCTCCGACACATATTTCTACGCGAATGCACAAATCCGTCTAAATTAGCGCTTTTATTTTTATTTTTTTATTTCTTTTTCTTGTCGTCGCGCGGGAGGAGGACTTTTACTTTTATTACCATGGCAGCAGTGGCTGTTCTGCGGAATGAGACTCTCCAGGCTTTTCTTCAGGTTTGTGTCCCAAGTTTCTGTGCACTTTTGACAACTGGGGTAACTTGTAAAAACTGAACTCAAGCCCTTTTGATTGATTTATCTCCATCTTTAAAAGAAAAGGGGAGAAAACAGTGTGGTATCATTTAATTACTGCCGCTAATTGTCTGTGCGTAAATGACTCCCAACTTTAAATGTCACATCATCACGCGACACGCTTTTTTAAGGAATTGAATTAAATGGGGGGGGGGGTGGATGTGAAACTAAACTATGGAGATTATTTGATGGATGTGTTTGTACCATGATAGTAATATAGACCATGTTTGTGTCGCTCATCCAGGATCGCACTCCAAACTCTTCTCCAGAGAACTGTAAACACTCTCCACTGGCTCTCCTGGCTGCCACTTGTAACCGTATCGGACATCACCACGGATCAAACCCCACAGATTTCCTCCAGGTCCCTTACGACCCGACTCTGGGGTCT
This sequence comes from Siphamia tubifer, assembly GCA_020466265.1. Lineage (NCBI taxonomy): Eukaryota > Metazoa > Chordata > Actinopteri > Kurtiformes > Apogonidae > Siphamia > Siphamia tubifer. Next base: position 37,455,558 of record CM035803.1, on the reverse strand, counting down.
CCTTCGCGTTTATTTCACCCGTGGACTAACGAGGGCAACCCACAGAGCACCCTAGCCAGCAACTCTACTTTTGGACTATCCTCCAAACCCCAGTTGTCTGCGCACATCCAGACCTCGTTCAGCTCCCATCACGAACTGCCCCTCACCCCTCCGGCGGACCCCTCGTACCCCTATGACTTCTCCCCGGTGAAGATGCTCCCCTGCTCCATGCAGTCTCTGCAGTCCACATGTCCTCCCACATACGTCCCTGCCGTCAGTTACGCTGCGCCAACTCCTATTCCACCCGCAATGCCAAGTTTTGTCACGGGACCGTCCGGCCTCGTGCATCAGCAGCAGAGACAGTTGTCCCCAAACCCTGGGGAGGATATTCCGTGGTGGAGCCTCCAGCAGGGGAACCACGTAAGCCACTCTTCCTCTCTCGGCCCTCATCGTTTCCAGCTGCAGAGAGGTTTAGTTCTGGGACATACGGACTTTGCGCAATACCAGACGCAAATCGCGGCTCTCCTGCACACTAAGTCCCCTCTTGCAACTGCGCGTCGGTGCAGGAGGTGCAGGTGTCCGAACTGTCAGTCCTCCACGTCCAGCGACGAGCCTGGTAAGAAGAAACAGCACATTTGTCACATACCGGGTTGCGGGAAAGTTTATGGCAAAACTTCGCACCTCAAAGCGCACCTGCGGTGGCACTCTGGAGAGCGGCCGTTTGTGTGTAACTGGCTGTTTTGTGGCAAGAGTTTCACCAGATCAGATGAACTGCAGAGACACCTGAGGACTCACACGGGAGAGAAGCGCTTTGTTTGCCCGGACTGTTGCAAGAGGTTCATGAGGAGTGACCACTTGGCAAAACACGTCAAAACTCATCAGAACAAAAAGACCAAGTGCCACGACAAGACACTTGATCATGTCAAAAGGGAAGACACGAGGAATATGTTGTAACACACTTTTAGTCATTTCAGACAGTTGGAAAACACTAGTGCAATACAGTTGTACACTAGTTGAAGTACACAGTGAGCTGCATTTTTACTATAGGGAAGTTTGTTTATTTTGCTGGTTAAATTCTTACATAGTTTCTAACATTGCTGGTCTGTGTAGCACATTTTTGTATATATATATATATAAAGTTTCATAAGTTAATTTGGGACCATGGAGAAGTTATAGTTCATGAGTTTGAATTCACTGTCTATATCATATCAAAGAAGACAAGTTTTCAACTTGTGTTTTTGATCATTGTCTTCGGTGGAAGATTTCACTCCCCTGTAAATTATATTTAATAGCTTTTGTTGAATGAAAGTGTCCGTTTTTTGCTCCATATGGGGTGTTTTTAAAGCATGCTCTTGAAAAGATCTGCTATTGTTGATATGACCCAAATACTGTGTGAGAATAAAGATTATAACATTTTCCTCATCTCAGAATAATTCATTTAAACTCATTCAGTTTTATGGGTGATGATAAGATAGTCAGTTAGGTTTTAGGTTTAAATAAGATTTTTTAAAATAATGTTACGTTTTTACTAAAATTTGACTAACGTGAGCTTTATCTGTCATCTGCTAGTTTTTATTGTCAAAGTTGCATGTCAGATATTCATCTCAAACTGTCATTTTATGTTTCCATTGAAATTAATTTTGTGTTAAGGATTTTCACATTTGTATGATGGATAGTTCTTAAAGGTCTGAAACATGTGATTGACCTAAAGTATAACATCGTCTAACAATTCCTATGCTATTCTGAATATATAAAAGTGTCTGCTCTTAATAACTATTTATTATGTTACTGCGGTTGTTTTGTATAACCTCCAACAAAAGCCAGCTTATGTTGATCGCGGTAAAGTGACAACAGTTGATTTGTCTTGGCCTGTGTTTGTAAATCAGTGTAAGTAAATAGGCGGGAAATGTCTTTGCATTGTCAAAACATTTAGAATTTAATGTTTTCCAATTAATTCTAACTGTGGGAGCCTTATATTACGCTCAGAATATGACAGGCAGCTGAGTGGAACCTGGAGATGTAAACCTGAGCGCTTGAGAATATAAAATTTAATTTACTAAAACCATCTCAATCTCTATGTTTTAATTTCAGTCAAGTGTGACTTAACAGTTAATTGCTGGAAACTTTTTTTTTTCTCTTTATCCTAAGTTAAAGATGCTATCAAACCCTGAAAATAAAATAAAAATACAGTAGCACATTAAGATATATGTGGAATCTCACAGGTTATATTCACATTTCCTCACAGATGATGTTCATTTTCTATCAGAACAAAGTGTAAAGATACTCCACTTTGTTAATGCTCCAACAGAGCTCTTCTGTTTGTGTTGTACGTGTTACCTTCAGCTCTTTCCACTCACACCACAGGTTGAGATGAGACCCATTAACGGAGAATACTTTACCTTTTAGCTGTAATATCACACGATTCATATTACACTGTGCGGAACACTTGCAGCAGGTTTAATGTCTTCAGAGTCATTCAAAGCCTTAATGGACAGCTGAAAACTATCCAGATACTATTTTTTAACCAAGTTTTCTAAGGATTCAGATGGGATATTTCACCTGTACTTTTGACCACAGTGCCTTGCTCAAAGTGTTGTGTTTTGTCATAATTATTGCCTCTTTTTTTGTCCATGGCGACTCTGATTTAAAGTGTTCACTTTTGGGTTTGTCACCTTTGAGCAAATGTTGCTGAGAAGTTGTAAATGCAGATTAACTCTTAAAATAAGTGCTTTGAGTGAGAGTCAAACAGAGAGTACCATCGCTGTTGTTCTGAGTGTGAGATGACTGGAAATGTCAAGGAAAAGAGAAAAGCCAATACCATTCATTATACTGTTGAACAGGGAGTTTTCTGCCTCAACAGCGCCCTCTTTTGTACCATGCCTCAGTGGTTCATCAGAACAGATGAATATTATTCAGACAAATGTAAATGATTACAGTAGAGACCTCCAACGTGAGCACATATGAGCCTTTTCCGCTCTTAACATTCCTATCACCGGTGTATGTCTGGAGACAGATCTGTTCAAGTCCAACATTCATCCAGTTCAATCCAGTTCTTTTTTTTTTTTTTCTTTTTTTTCCTTTTAAATCTGTCTTAAAACTGCATAAATAACTTCCAGAAACTTTCACCTCCTTGAAATCCACATTGCTCTCATTTCCCTGATGCAACTAACCATTTTTTTGTGGTAAATATAAAAGATTTCAGGTCATATCTTAAAAATTTTGGAAACAATCAAACTTAAAATAAAGATTATAATATACCTGATTTAACAGGTATTTTACTCCTGACTCACTTCAATATAAACCTAAACCTGCACTACATTAAATTACATGTTTATTCATCACTTGTTATTAAATGTTTGTGGGTTTCGTGCTCAATATGTATCAGATTATTAAATGAAAATCACAAAACTCATGTTTATTCATATAATATGTGATTTTTGGCTTTCATTTTGAGTGTTGAAAATTGTTGATTGGAAATGGCTAATTCAAAAACTAACAGCTACAATGTCATTTAATGAGTGGTGTTAGACTGAGCATTGTGTCTTTTTTCTTACTCCCCTTTTCCCCCACACACACAAATCTGCAAAGAATGAACAATCTATATAAATATTAACACACACTGCAAACCAACAGGACACAAGAAGTAAAAACCTATAATTGAGATGCGACCATTTGAAGCTTAAAATCTTTATCCAAATTTTTTGATCCTCTTTAAGAAACTGTATGTATGAGCGAATGTGTCGAACGAAGACACCCTGGCTCTTCACAAAAGCTTTGTTAGGGTCTGATGTGGTTTTATTGTCCACAATTGAGTCATTATCACATGCCTCAGTCGGACGCCTTAATGCTCAGAATGGATCATATGTTATGGCTTCAATTTATTTCCCAAAACTGAATAAAAGGACATCTGAAAATTTCAACCCACTGTATGTGACTGAAAATTTGTTTATCTGAAATGAAAGAAAGTAAAGCCTCATAGTGCATTTTTAATAAGAGAGAATATTCTTAGAACTATTACAACTGTTTAGAATAATTATACTGAAAAGGACTATTGTGTTTATTGTCAGTAACACAATGGAAATAGTGTTATATTCACAATAAATGTTACTTTAAGGTTCACCTTAGGGACAGACTCTTTCATCAGACATGGTCCTCCTTCTCTGCAGCAGTTTCTCAAAATAAAAAGACTGACAGGCAGCGCTGTGAACCAAATCCCTGATGTCAGTGACTGTACTGTTCTGTTCAGGATGTTTATGTCCTGTCTGAAAAACTGCAGCTGTAGTTACATAAAATAGAGGTGAAAAGGCGATTAATTTTTGGGAATTGAAGATACACAGTGTGATCAGTATCATTAATATTATTAATGTGAGTCCTAATGTAATGTATTTCTTACAAAAGTGTAAAATATAAGCTAGTTTATTGCTTTTTGTAACTTAACCCTTTAACTTCTGATGCATCAGTGCTGACATGTTCTGAATGGATGGTTTAGTTTAAATATAAAAAAAAAAAATCACCTTTTTTTAAGTGAGTTTTGCTCATGAAACTGTTGTATGGAGATAAACAGGTGTCAAAAAACAACTGATTTATATATTTAAAAAAAAGACAAAACAAAGAAATACAAGAGCCAAAGACAAAACCGAAGCATTCTGATGTAAAAAAAATAAAAATAAATAACAGTCCTTTTTTTTTTACCTACACTTGTCAACTACAAAGAGTCTTTGTTGAGAAATACCAAAAAAGATATTTTCTTAATTTTAAAACTTGCATCATGGGATATCAATCCTGTAAATCATGTGACAAGAACTACCTTCAAGTATGACTGAAAAAGTGGCAAAGAAAAAAGAACAATGAAAAAGACACAAGAATAAAAAGAAAACTAAATTATACATACATACATACATACATACATACATATATATATATATATATATATATATATATATATATATATATATATATATATATATATATACAGAGAGAGAGAGAGAGAGAGAGAGAGAGAGAGAGATGAAGAGATAAAATAAGGAGATAAAAAACCAAGAGGACAATGTCAAGAGTAGAACAAAAATGAGATGTAAGAAAATATCAGTTGAGACAAAATACATTTTTCAACAAGTGTTAAGAGAATGCTTAATCTCGCCCCTATTTTGTGCCAATCTCTAGTTTCTATGACAACCCATTCTTGAATTAGAGACAATAATGTGATTTTGATCTTTCTGCTGAATGCGACCTTGTCCTTTGACCTTTACTCAAATGGATCATTGCATCCAATGCGCATTAGCTATATGTATACGCCCATGTAATTTCACCGCAAGTATTCATTGAGTTATAGCATGATATATATCTGCGAACACCGACACACAGTACAATAATGAGTACAATAATGTCTCCCAACCAATGTTCAGCGAGATTAAAACTAATCTAGTGTAACTGTAAAACTGTATATGGCTGAAATTGGTGCAAATCTAAAAATATTAACCGATGCAACTACTACCATGTGTTTGTTTTTTATTTCAATAATTAAAATACATGTTTATATTGTTTGTGTTCCTAGTACTATTGTAGATATGTTTACTCTGCATCTGTTTTTGAAGAACACGTGATTGAACTGAATTCTGTAAAAATGGGTCATGACTGATGACCAGTGGAAATGTGGCTCTAAAGGAGAGAACTACTGGACCGTGAAAAAACAAATAAAATATATATTTTTTAAATGTGTAGCAAATATTCTATTTTTGACGGTAAGAAGTTTTTGGCTTTATTGTTTGTTTTACTGATGACAAGGGAAAGCAGAGCCATTTATGTCTGTTTAGATCTAATTATTTGGTATAAAGATGTTTTGTCTTGTCAATAACACATATGTAAAAAAAAATGTATTTAGTAAATGTACTTATTTTAAAAATAACTCATTAACTGTTGAAGATACAATAATATGCATTGAAATATAATGAAATGGAAGTGAAAATGATTCATTCCTTTACACACACACACACACAAATGCATTTATTGCCATACTTTCTAGTTTTAAGAATTAGGTCATGACAGGGCCAAGCTGTTAATGACACATTATAGAACTAAATGTTCTCATTGCTCTGACAATAGTAGCATCTTCTAATTCAATTTACTATAAAAGACCAGTGTACACTCTGACTTTCTCTGATGAGAGAAGAAAGATCTCAAGTATTCGATAACAAACAATAGACCAAAATAAAAAAAAGTAATTATTATTATTATTCAAAAAATTCAGTTTTAAATACTGTATATAAAATTTTTTTATTTATTTAACCTTTAATTTATTTAATCTTTTTTTATTTGTTTAAATAAACTTAATTATTAATTATTAATTAATTTGTTTAACCGGACCTCTGTAACTGTGACTCTCTCCCTACCTTCTTAAGCAGACTCAAAACTCACCTCTTCCAAAGAGGATACTCTCCATAATCCAACTTTTCTTTGCTCTTTCCATTTATTTCATCTTATTTATTTATTTTTCTGCCACAGCCACCTGTTTTTATCCATGTACTTTTTGTTTTTAGACCTGTTTATATACTGTTTTTATTCTGTTTGTTAAGCGCCTTGAGAGTTTTTGAAAAGCGCTGATAAGTAACATTTATTATTATTATTATTATTATTATTATTATTATTATTATTATTATTATTATTATTATTATTATTATTATTATTATTATTATTATTATTATTATTATTATTATTAATATTAAGAATTTATCCAGGTATATCCCATTGATATCAATGATCTCGTTTTCAGGTAATACTATTTTGTGATGTGGAAATGACAGTAAAATAGTTAGAAAAATGTATGTCTGCTCCAGTTTGAACATAAAATTTGTTCTGTCAGAAAAAAGTCTGGTCCTGTGTTCCAAACTGTCTGTAGTGTTAAGTTATTATTACGTTATTAACAGTAAAATATTGATAAGCTATTCTGGGCTGGTTCTAGGCATGACCAAACCAAACCGACCTGCTTCATACCTAAATTAAAATTAATGAGACAAACTTATTTTGTCTTTTTCAAGCTAATCAGTTTCAAACATGCCACACCAAAATAATAAAATAATAAAAGTATGTTTATATATGACCAGCCAGTGTGGCCTCATAAAAAGTAATAGATTACAGAGGTTAGAACTGGGCTAGAGGGTAGCTGGGTTTCAGATAATGTTCAAATTGGATGTAATGCTTCTGCATTTATCTGACTGATGTGTTTCAGTAATTGTTATGACTATTTCTCCACACAGGAATGGTGGAGTAAAGTAACCATCAGGGTTTGTTTGTTTGATTTTTAGCAACACAACCCAAAAAGGTACAAACGGATTTGAATGGAATTTTCAGGAAATGTTTATATTTGCACAAGGAACAAGTGATTACATTTTGGTGGTGATTGGTGGGGGGGGGGGGGGGGGGCATGTACGTGATTCATAGTAAGATAACTTAACAGTTATGGACTAATTTGGCAGAATTGTTGAATCTGCCTTGGTGGAGTCTACACTATCCGAGTGCTTTCTCGTTCTAACTATCATTATTGTCATTCCACTAAGGCAGGGGTGTCAAACTGCGGTCCTCGAGGGCCGGTGTCCTGCATGTTTTAGATGTTTCCCTCTTCCATTACACCTGGAGGTCATTGCATCATTATCAGTCTGATGAGGAGCTGATTATTAACTCTTTAAGTGTCAGCGTTGATGCATTCTGAATGGATGATTTAGTTTAAATATTCAGAAAAATTCAACTATTTTACTTTTAGTTTTGTGCATGGAGAGGGTGCCAAAAAGTAACATTTTTATTTTTATTTATTTATTTATTTATTTTAATTTAAAGGCAAAATTAAAATTGCTGGGACCAAATTTCAATACTAATTTTCTTCTTTCGTATTTTTTCCCCCCCAAATTTTCCACATTATTTGTGATTTTGTTAATTTTTTAATTTTTTTTTTATCTTAGTATTCTTTGATTTTCTACCATTTATGTCTTACTTTGCTCATGTTACCAATTATGTTGTTAGTTCTCAGGAGTTAAGGGGTTAAACTGAATCACATGGAAGAGGGAAATATCTAAAACATGCAGGACACCGGCCCTCGAGGACCGCAGTTTGACACCCCTGCACTAAGGAATGGTGGAGTAAAGTTGTTGCCAACGTTTATCTGTTTGTTTGTGTTAGCAAGATAACTATAGTGTGTAGCGTATCAGCTAATGATCCACCTCCAACCACAGGCACCTTTACCCACTACACACCGCACTACGCAGGTACAGCGCAGTGTTTCCACCAGCACAACGCTCCTACCCATCATGGGGTCACAGGTCAGATCAGGTCAGGACAGGACACAGGTGGGTCACTGCAGATCCTGTTGTCTATGGTTCCTTATGCGGATACTACTGAGGGAGTTGCTACTCCAAAGGGGACACTGGGTGAATAGTCATAAACAGACTTGATATGTTATGTAGCGAAAGAGAAACAGGTGATAGGACTCAGTGCCTGTACTTCTCCCAGCATTCTAACTCCTTAGGGCAGCTTAGACTGAACTGTGACTTCAGTCTGTTTTTAACTAACCTGACCACAGGTTTTCTCAAACACAAGTTTTCAACCTAATTTTAAATGTAGAGACTGTGTTGACCTCTTTAATGTTAAATGGAAGCTGATTCCAAAAGACAGTAACCATAGTAACTAAAGGCTCTAGCTCCTACTGTACTTGTACAAACCCTGGGAACTTCCAGTAGACCTGCATTCTGACAACGAAGGGGTCTATTGGGCTGGTACGGAACCAGATAATCTTTAAGATAAGAGAGAACCATATCATTAATGGTTTTATATGTGAGAAGGAGAATTTTAAATTTAATGATAAACACTGAGTGACACTAAAAACTGTTCCATCACTGACCAGTGAATGTTATTCGAATCATGAGGGCTGTGATTATTGACTCCTCTGGTATTTGTGTAAGTGGAGACACTCTGTTCAACCTGTACTGTCGATGCAGAGACTCTCTAAAGTGGACAGATTTACCAGACTGAGGCTCAGATCATGTTCACAGAGGAGTGTATGTGTCTGTAACTGTAAGAAGGTGATAAGTTTAATGTCCCACTGGAGAATTGTTACACCCCACGCAGCCGACTCATTTAGTTAAAGACAATAAACCTCATATTGTGGTGAAATCAAACCGACCTTATATTATGTCTTAGCTCTTTTACAAAGTACAGCAGCTTGAGATTGAATTTAAAAAAATGACTTTACTGAAGACAACAATGTCATAATGATCTCTGTTGTGTTGTAATTTCATGGACACATGAACATTTATTTTCTCATTGTTCAATAAACTCCTCTGATTGTAACTCACCATTTTGAGTCATTTACATTTTTATGAGAAAATTAAAGGATTGTACTTTTGCATATTTTAATTGGCTTTTAAGGAAAAAAGCGACATTGGGTATTTAAACCATGAGAAATTGGATTCTACCATAGACTTGCCATATCTAGACATATAAAAGTATACGGGTGAATTTCATGGCATGACTGATTAAAACAGTGACTGAATAGAAATGCATGTGTAAAGGGTCAGTGGAGTCAGCCTCACACTGGGATCCATGTTTTATACATCAGAGCCCACTGATTAAAATGTAATTATAACATGTGATTTTCATTATAACTGATTTCCATCTGGTGAATGAATACATAAATATGTTTAGATGCAGATAAGTATTTACATAGCATTTGCCCGCTATAACAACACAGCACAAGTCAGATCCCTGTGGAAATGTTTTCCCCCAAATACCAACCAACGTTGTTTAGACTCTGTCCTTGACCCTTTTTGAGCTTTAACTTACTGTTGTTATAAAACTCTAATTAGGTTTATAGGAAGATTTCAGACACTTACAGGAAGTTTACCATTAAAACGTACATTTGAAGGATGTTTATTAGAATATTCCAGTATTTTACAATGAGATAAATAATGTTACAACTTGCTGACTGCTACAAATGAGTAGAAATCAGGAAAAAAAAAATGTGTAAAGAAACAACTTTTCAGCTTTTAAAATATAATTAACCTCAGAAACCCCAGCTATGAGTTGTTTTCCCTTGTTTGTGGAAAATAGTTTCACATCTTTATTTTTATAATTATGATTTTCAAAAAAAATAATAAAAAGCTGTCCACTGCAAAGGACATTAATTGAAAAAAAAATTAAATGAAAACTGTATCTGAAAAGAACATTGCTGTTTTCACACAACACTATTTTTTCATGTGTTCTGTCCTGGGTTTCAGGAGGTTAAAATGACACATTATAATAATAATTGATAAGAATGCATCATGATGCAGAGTTTCCCATTCTTTTTCATCTCATGAGGGCTTTGGCATCTCCAGTGAGCCGAACTTTCTATATCATATTCATTTTTGCTGAGTCATTTACTGCCACGACTGTTAAAGAGACTTTGATAAACCCACAAATTAGAGATAGAATGAATATATATCACTTATAACTGACAAATTATGGTCAACAATAACTTCCAAATACTAACAAAGAGACAAAACACTTCACATGAAGAGGTGATAGTTAAAAAAAAGTCCATGTGATGGTTGGCACACAAACTCAAAACAGATACAGCTTCTTATGAAGATAATCAGGATGAAAAATGTCCAGAATTAAACCAGTGGGATCTGCTAGAACTCTATAACACAGATAAGGGGTAGCACTTGTGCCTCACAGTGAGAAGGACCCTGGTTCAAATCCCACACCAGACCTTTCTGTGTGGAGTTTGCATGTTCTCTCCGTGTCCACGTGGGTTTTCGCCAGGTACTCTGGTTTCCTCCCACCATCCAAACACATCCACTGATAGATTAATTGGTAAATCTAAATTGTCCATAGGTGTGAATGTGATATTGATTGTTTGTCTATATATGTTCAGCCCTGAGATGAACTGGAGACTCATACAGGGTGTACCCCGCCTTCACTCATTGTAGCTGGATTAGTACCACAGTGACCCCCATGACCCTAGTGAGGATAAAAGCGGGTTCAGAAGACGAAAACAAAATGAAACTTCATGATATAGCACAAGGCAAAATCATTTAAATTATAATTATCATGGACTTTTGTTCAGTTACTTAACTGTACTTAACTTTCTTGCTGTGCGATTTTTGTGTAGCACGGTCTATCACAATCCCTGTTGAAGATGATGTGGGTCAATAGGAGAATTTGCCCACATTTTGGGGGGTTGTTCAGTTCAGTTTAGTTCAGTTTTATTTGGAGCACACAATAATCCTCAAAACATCATTGAAAATGGGCAACACATTTTTTTCTTCTTGTACTCGAAAAAGAGTGGGAAGAAGTGAAACTTATAAACTCCCACCCCCTTTTACAAACTAAAAGCTAAATAGATAGACATTAATACACAATATACTTCTTAATGTCATTTATATCATTACCACAAAATATCCATAACCATTTATATACACATTATTTATAATTAACCTCATACAATCTGATATGATCAACTAAAGTACTAGTAGTAGTAAAGCATTTGTTTGTCGTGAAAGTACATTCACTTTCACTACAAATCAATTACATAAACAATAATTAATAGAGATGATCCATAGATATATCCTCACCATGATAGTCTTATTGCAATATAAGACTTATTCACCTGTTCGTCTACCTTATAACTAAATATTCACTTATTCAGAGAATATTCTATATTTTGTTATTATACTAGTTTTATACATCCTTTTGAATACACAAATTGAAGACGACTTTTTTAGATTATTCCACAGATGTACCGCCCTAATAGAGATACACTGACTGGATTGTACAGACATATAAATTAATTGTGATGAATTCTGAAGCCATGAACCACAACAAATGATTTGACTGAACGTATTTCCAAAAATATATTCAGAGTTATTGCATTAAAGGGCCACAAAATGATGACAGAAACATGACTGAAGCTGCTTCTAAACAAAGTGGATCCACAGTGAAGGATGTGAACTGTATGGAAAACAGCAGCCCCCAAGGTTAAGACACTAAAGCTTTAACAGAACAGTGAACAGGAGAACATATTTAACCTGTCATGTCTAAGATTAATCTGTAATTTTTTTTCTCAGTGACTTAGAACAGATTCTCAGACTTAGAACAGAACTCTAGACTTAGAGTCAAAGAAAGTATTTTACTTAAAAATAAATAAATAAATGTTCCTCTGTGTATGTGTAAATCTGCCTCTACTGTCCTCAACCCAGACTTCTTCAGGTTCTACTCTGTTTTATTCACTTCATTAACTGTCAGCTCATCTCCCATTCATTTGTCAGTGACTCTGCAGCAGCTGCTCATAATTTTAAAGACAGTTTGAAGTTTCCAAACCTCCACTTCGGTTCTAAAATGATGACTATGAGTGTTATCACAGTTTCACCTCCATTAAAAGATCAACTCCAGTGTTTGTTATGAACTTCCTCCAGTAGTTTCCTTAAAGTTTATGACGGTTGATTGTTGGATTTTGTCTCATATTTTTGGGAATGGGCTCCACACACAGCCCCATGACTATCTGAACACACTCTTTTATTTCATGCCTGACCACAGTAGACACAACAAGGGAAGGTATTTTTACTTCAAAAGAAAGCCATACGAATCGTTACTCGGCGCCAACAAATATTTTATTTATTAAATTAAATGCTCTAAAACTAAATTATATTGTGGACCTTAATACTCTTATTATAATGTATAAGGCTCATGACCACATGCTTCCCTACAGTTTACAACAGATGTTTCATCTGAAAATGAGTGATTATAACTTAAGGCGAACTGAAATTTATAGGGAAATGAAGTGTAGCATTAATTAAAAAAGTCATTGTATCTCTGTTAGGGTGGTACATCTGTGGAATAATCTGGATCAAAATCTAAAAAAGTCGTCTTCAATTTGTGTATTCAAAAGGATGTATAAAACTAGTATAATAACAAAATACAGAATATTATTTGAATAAGTGAATATTTAGTTATAAAGTAGAAGAACAGGTGAAAAAGTCTTATATTGCAATAAGACTATTATGGTTAGGATATATCAATGTATTTATCTATGGATCATATCTATTAATTATTGTCTATGTAATTGATTTGTAGTGAAAGTGAATGTACTTTCACTACAAATAAATGTTTTACTACTACTAGTACTTTAGTTGATCATATCAGATGAATTATAAATCATGTGTATATAAATGGTTATGGATGTTTTGTGGTAATGATATAAATGACATTAAAAAGTATATTGTGTATTAATGCAGTATTTATTTGGATTTTAGTTTGTAAAAGGGGGTGGAAGTTTTATTTCTTCCCACTCCTTTTCAAGTACAAGGATTTTTTTTAATTTTTTTTTACCATTTTCTATGATGTTTTGATGATTGTGTACTCGAAATAAAACTGAACTGAACTGAAGGTAAGAACACCTGGATTAATAATAATCAGTATATCCAATAATGAAAGACAGGAAATAAAGGGGCTGTCTTAAGTTTAGGAAGTAGGCAGGCCTTACAGATTGTTTTCATTTTCCTTTAATTAATCTAAAAATATTAATAAATAAAATGATGGTGTGTAATTAGTCATAGCAGATTTTTCCTATTTTCCATTTTTATTCCAGATTTTATTACAAAACACACCCAAAAGTCATTATCACAGACAACACAGATGATAAAAGAAAGTGATGGGTGGGGTACAATTGTATGTATTTATGCATGTGTTGCTATATATAAACTAATATGTTTTTAACAATTTTTTTTTTCCATTTGTTGAACAAACAGAAATACACATACAGAATTGTACAAAGGATAGAGCCTAAGTCATGCCCCTTCTGGTCACCCTCATGTGACCTAAGACCGAAAACAAAATAGGCGTGTGTGAGTACACGCATATATATATATATATAAATATATAAGTGCTGAGTTTTAATGTCTTATGGAATGGTCTTAGTAAAATTTAAAAAAAATATGAGTTGTCAAAGCATATAAATGTTCAGAGAAGGGACTTTTGGAGTATGTGTGGGTTCCTATTAAAACATTATGTGCGACTAAACCCACATTTCAGCATGTGTGTCCCATGAACCACAGACAGAAGTGAAATATGGGAACAGTTCACTTGATGCCAGCGACACCAGTGAGACACCATGTGACCACAGGAGGAAATTCACCCACATCTGTAGGCCCAGACTCAGGCAACTGTTTGTCCTGTGAAATAAGGGCACTGTTTATTTCACACTCCTTCACTCCTGGTGTATTTCCAGTCACTGACAGCCACATGCAGTATATTTTTTAACTGTTATAAACACAGACATATAGTAATAATAGTACATGTCTGAGAGACTCTGTTCATTTGGATTATACCCCATCTTGTGGACAGTCTTATACAGACACTAGTGGAAAATGTGCCACCCTTTTCCTTTAGATTTACATGTCTTTTGTCTTCTTTTTACACTCCTTTGTAGATGAAAACCACACATTCTCTGACTATCAAAGGAACCTTTTTATTTAATCTGATAATGTATATTGATTGTGCATGTGACTAATAAGTCTCCTATATAAAGTCTCCAAACCAATCCACATGTTAGTTTTCTTGATTTTAGACTAAATAGCTTGTTTGATTTGTTAGGATTTAAAATGTGAGCTGGTTCAGACTCTTCTTTATGCTATTAAGTATCAGTTAAATGTGATATTGAATATCGCTATATATAGAAAACAATGTTTATGCCGTTATAGGTTGGTTGTTTGACTTCAATGAACAGGTTTACATTAAATAGATTTATAATTATATGCGTATGAGTAAACTATGGGTTTTTCATGAAAAATAAAATACATTAAAATTCAATGACATGAGCCTTAAACATGGGGTAAGGTTCTGTCTTGGGTGTTCAGATACTTAAACACATGTTCTGTTTGGTTTAAACTCAGAAAAACAAGGTGCGCAGTCTTAGTCAGAAAATCCTCTTTTTGTTTTGTTGCTAAGCTGCAAAAGCTTAATTTGACCCTAAAATGACTGTAACTACGTTTGCTGAGGTCACTGAAAACACAGGTAATGTGTATTTTGTTGCTTATTATCTATACTTTAGAAGTGATATGTTCAAGATCATTTTTCTGTTTGGAGACATGAACATTTTTATGACATAAACTCAGAAAAATATACATTCAAGGTCATAAAAAGCTGGGGGGGGTTTTTTGGTTGTTGTTTGTTTGTTTATTTGTTTTACTTCCATGCATATTGTCAATGGTGCAGAAAAAATATGCATCTCAAAACACACAGCCACATATTTGTTTTTTTTTTCCTTTAGATTGGTGAAAACAGAATTCAGATTTGTTCAGTCTTGCAGATTTGAAGGACACACACATGGACATTCTGCTTAAAACACTAAAAGCTGTATAAACTGATCTTATTATGTAAAATCCAGTGTGTTATCACCAGTGTCAGTGTGACCTTTTATCAGAGTCATGATGATCCACTACCAAGGGATCCAAACAAGTGGGTGGTCTTTGTTTCTGTGTTGGTTGGTGGATATCTTGTACGTGTCCACGCTACTTGTGTGATAGTGACGCATTCCACGTTAATGGGGTGATTTATAATTAGTCTGATGAGAAGTATTTCTGGAATGGCCCATTTGCACCGTTTTTTTTTTTTTTTTTTTTTTTTTTTTTAAACAGCTCCTCAACCCCACCAGTCATTTTTGGTTTCTCACTGCCACCTTGTGGATGCACAGTTTAGTGTCAGACTGTCGTGGGTTGTTACATCTTCACCATTCAGCATCATTCTGTCCACACGTGAGGAAAAATAAGATGTTATTAAAGTGATATTGTGGCTTGTGTCGGTTATTAAAAGGGGAAAAAATGCAACAAAAAAAAAATACGCACGTGATCTTTGATAGACGCGTGTTGTTTTGTTTTTTTTTTGGAATTTACGCAGTAAAAAAATATCGGAGTGGGTCAGTAAATAATTAAATAAAAGCAATTAAAGTGTCATTAAGGCGCGTGATTGTCCTGTTTTCTCCACTCCAGTGTTGTCCTCTTGTTTTTTTCCACAAGAACAAAACCAGCAGTCTGCCTCCCCCCCCCTCCCTTCTTCTTCTTCTTCTTCTCTTAGATCCACTTCCCTCCCCGCGTAATGTGTTGCTCATAGCATCAAACTTAAAGTCCATGTGCGTGATCCGTATCCAAACCAGACCTGTATAGATCTGATAGCAATCGATACTTCCAAAAAGAAAGAAAGAAAAAAAAAAGTCACACTTCAGGGGCCGTAGTCGTGCCATTCAGTGCCAAAGCAGGAGCCAGCTGCCTGCAGACAGCTCCTCATTCACCGGTGGAGCTTCTTACCGTGACTCATCCGTGCGCAATGACAATATACAGACAAGGCTTGCGTTAAATGTCAGCAAATCATCCTTACTTTAACAAAAGCAGGGTCACCTTGTGTGGGATCTAGAGGAGAACTGAATCCCAGCTCTGCTCCTTCTTCTTCATCATCATCATTTTTTATTTATTTATTTTTTCATGTTGTGCTTACTGGAGTGTACCAAAGAGCGCAGCACCAGCCTCTCTCCTTCATGACTTAATTTGGTGGTCACTTCACTCTTGTGTGGGGTTTTTTTTTTTCCTCCTCTGGATTGCACCTGTTCACCTGGACCCACATTATCGCAGTAAGTGAATGCATGTGTTTATTCCTTTATTGCATGAGGTTTAAAACGCCTGAGTGTGTTATTAACGAACTGTTTTTTTTAATATATATATATATTGTCATTTGGAAATGCTCTAACAGGTGTTTTATAAAAGCTTAAGCCTTTTGAAATACACGTTTGAGTCGCTTTAAATTGACCTGTACTTTTTACATTTCAACTATATGTATTTTTTTTTTGTTTAGAAGTGTTTTGTTGAGATGTGTCTTTATCTGAGGCTGATTTCACCTGCATCACGGTCATCAGTGCATTGATCACCTTGAACTGATTTTCCATCCTGCAGTTCATAGCAACACCCAGACACATCACTAGTAGCATCCGAGATTATTTAACAACATTTGCAAAGTTAAAAAAAAAATAAAAAATCATAATTTGTTGCCTTTTGGGGAATTTTACACATCTGGCCTCACTGTTATTTTTTTTATTTTTTTTTTAGGGGAGGGGGGGTGTTTTTACGCATCTGGCCTCACCTTTACATGTTCATTTTGAGGGGCCAGTTGAAGGATTTTTCATGTCTCAGAGGAATTAAAACATGTGGTGTTTATTATTGGGTGCAAAGGTGTAGAATGTGCTTTTAACATCCATCCATCATGAACTGGATAAAGATGTGATTCTGGGATAATATGTTTTATCACTGGTTATTAAATGGTTAAATTATGTAGGTGCATATGTTTTATTGCAAGTGATTAGTTGTTGAATTGTTTATTATCATTATTATTATTTATTGAATCCTAACTTGTGAGACAGGCTCTGCCTTTTTTGTTTGTCTACAGGTCTTAAATATTTGCTTTAATATATATATATATATATATATATATATATATATATATATATATATATATATTATTTATGTATTTATTTTTATTTATTTATTTTTAATGCTTAATTTGTTTGCCTTCTGCACATTCCCATTTGAGGTTTGTCTTCACCCCTTACTTTACA
The DNA here is from genome assembly GCA_020466265.1 of Siphamia tubifer. NCBI lineage: Eukaryota > Metazoa > Chordata > Actinopteri > Kurtiformes > Apogonidae > Siphamia > Siphamia tubifer. The sequence goes on along the minus strand of CM035803.1, from coordinate 37,437,953 downwards.
TTAGGGATAGTGGAAAGACAGGTTTTTAGGGGGGGGGGGGTGTAAGAATCTTTAAAATAAAGTAAATAAATAAAATAAAATAAAAAAGTGACCAGGCTTTTTGAGGTGAAGACTTTGGCACAGGGTCTCTGGAGTGATGGCGGCGTCTGCACCTTCCTCTGGCGACGAACCGGATCCCAACTCGACAAATTTACGACCACCGGGCTCAAGTAGGTCCATCACAGATAAAATGCTATTTCACGTGTGCTATTTACTTTGTGGGTAATGCCATTAATCATTTCCATCGAGGGGGAGGAGGAGGAGGAGGAGGGAGAGAGAGAGAGAGAGAGAGAGAGAGAGAGAGAGAGAGAGAGAGAGAGAGAGAGAGAGAGAGAGAGAGAGAGAGAGAGAGAGAGAGAGAGAGGAGGAGAGGAATAAAGAATAAAAGAAGAGAGAGGAGGAAAAAAATCTGTCGCTGCCATTTGGAGAAAGAGGGAGAGGAGGAGAGGAGGAGAGGAGGGGGTAAAGGCTTCCTTCCTTCAACACAAATCACCGCTGCATTTCATTCAGCATACGGACCTCCCGGCTCCTGCATGACAGACGAATGCTGTCACAAAATGATGTCCTCTGCTGTTACATTACACTGGAGGCAATTAGCTGCAAAAGCTGCCTGAGGCTGTAGCACATCTGACATTATTATTATTATTATTATTATTATTATTATTATTATTATTATTATTATTATTATTATTATTATTATTATTATTATTATTATTATTATTATTATTATTATTATTATTATTATTATTATTATTATTATTATTATTATTATTATTATTATTATTATTATTGATGCTTTCTGTAATGTTTGTCATGGGTTTTTTTTATATTTTATTCCCATGAATTTCTTATGTATCCTGCTAAATGTGCATTATCTGAATAAAGTGCCTTTATGGACATGAAAAAAAAAATCAAATTGCCTCTGAAGTAGCTGTTGATTCAGCTCCATTAAATTGCCCCTAATGGCACACTTAAGCATTGTAGCCTCCGTCACTGCTGCTTTCACTGTCACCTGCTAAAAGAAGAAAAATAATTGTAGTAAAAATAAAATAATAATATGTGGTTGATTCTGATTTCATACTGTGACGTGTATCCATGTTTTGGTTTTGTTTTTTTTTTTATTTTGAATGAAATTTATATATAAATACAAAGCTAAGTTTTGGTAAATATGTGTTGTCTGGTAAAATAAATCACATTATTATGATTATATTAGTCAAAAACCTGCAGCTCTGCAGTCTGACTCATGTTTCCTGTTCTTGTTTTTGTCTCTTTCTTTTAGTTATCTCTTTGTTGTTCATCTCGTTTCCTTCATACATGCAAAAAAAAAAAAAAAAACCTCTGAGGACTGACTTGAAGTGTTTCTATTGAGCTGAGCAGAGCAATGATTTATCTAATGATCCAAAGCCAGGGTTAAATTGGGATGTGGGAATGGGACCTGCCCTCCCCCCCACCCCACCCTCCTCCTCCTCTTTCTCTTCATCCCCCTCACCTCCCCCTCTTTTTGTTGCCCTCCCACCCCTCTTTTCTAAATTGCTGCTTTTTGAGGATTTGGTCTCTGCTTCCCATCAAGGTTCCCCCATCTCCTCCTTGTGGCTGGAAGCCGGTGATAACGCACTTAATTCTCTATCTGTCACCGAGCAGCCGCATCATCATGTCTACTGATGCTTGAATTTTAACCTACCATCTTCTCACCCAATTAGATCTTTACACGGCCATGGTTTCCAACGCCTAATTAATTTTAAGCCATTGCCTATAGGTCACGAACGGTGGGCATTACACTGAAAATAGGCTCATCCAGATCCGGATTCAGGGCCTGGGGAGCACTGCTAAATGTGAAAATAATCCCAAAACACCCTGGTTATTTTTGTTTCAACATCACCCCATCATCACTCAATCCTATTTTTACTGATGCAACTGACTGCATGATATTTAACCAGTGCAATAACAATGGATTTTTAAGGATTTCTGTGTGTGTGTGTTTTTTTTTTGTTTTTTTTTTACAATAATTTCAGGTTATGACGCATGGTGTGGAGTTGCGCACGGATGTACAAGAAAACTGGGGATGAAGATATGTGGTGAGTTTTTATTTATTTATTTGTATTATTATTATTATTATTTAAGTCTTACTTTTTATTGTAATGTATAAGAATATTTTGATGCAGAGTTCACGGCCTACCAGGTTCATTAAAAACATGGAGGAATTGGATAATTAAAAAAAAAAGAAAAGGAATAAAAAAAAACATTCAAGAATTAAACCTTCATATTAAACTGTAATCTGTGTAATTTAACCAAATGGATAAAATTGCATGGGTCATCAACTGCCAAAACAATCAGTGTGTCTGATATGCAGTTAATGAAATGTTCACAAAAAGGGAATTATCCAGGCTGTGTTTCCAGTTTTAGAGTCTATTTCAGTCTCACACAAGGGCAGACTGACACCACAGTGGATGTTACGCACCGGTGCACAGCGCAATTTTCTGGTATTTTTGACCGACACGTTCTGCTAGTTTCATTAAGGTGGTTTAATTAACCAGAAACACAGTAAAACACAGTAAGAGCCAAAACAAAACAAAAAATAACAAAAACGAAACAGGCCTCCTTTTTTTGGATTCACCAGTACGCACAGACAGCAGGGATGTCCCAGTGTCTTTTCTTAAAGATGTTTCACATATTGTCTCCAACAACATTTTACTGATACATTCACATTTATCACCTCGGCCTAGTTGCTCCTGCCTCCGGGTGTGTTGTTATCCGCTGTTCTTGTTCACTTTGCTGCCCACTGGAGTGAACACACACACACACACACACACACACACACACACACACACTCTCGTTTAAATGTCTCATGAGGACCAACTTTGTAATCAAGTTGCCATTGAGTTATGAGTGTAAACACATCTTTTTTCCTTTTTTAAGAAAAAAAAGAAAACTAAACAAAATAAAAAACAATAATTATAAGAATAAATAAATAAAAATAATACTTTAAATATAAAATACATTTAAATAAATATATGAAATATAATGTATTTTAAAAAATAAATTACAAAAAAATAAATTATATATATATATATATATATAGTGTGTGCGTGTGTGTGTGTGTGTTTAAAGTAAACACATCTTAACCTTTGAAAAATACATGTTTCACTTTGCACCTATTTCCCTCATGCTTTATGGGGACTTCTGGAAAAAACAAATTAATGTATTTATAGGGCCACATCATTTCTATGTTACTAGTGGTAACAACTAGTTTATATTTAATCCTTTTGGGGACCTGAATTTTGGTCCCCATGGTGTCAGAGGTCCCCATGGTGTGACTGTGGAAACATATCAATGTCCCCATAAAGATAGGAATACACACATACACACACACACACACACACACACACACACACACACACACACACACACACACATTGGCTGCCAGTAAATTTACAGCCGTTACATGACAGCGATTTGCTTTTGCTTGACTGGAGTTTGGTGCTGATGTCACATGGGCTCAACCTCCCACAGAGCCCCCCACCCCCCCTCGCCCATAAATAGGATCTCCAGAGCAAGGATGGGACCCTTTTCTCATTAAATAAAAAAAGAAAAGGAAAAAGTACAAGGTAGATCCCGAGAGAGAGAGAGAGAGAGAGAGAGAGAGAGAGAGAGAGAGAGAGAGAGAGAGAGAGAGAGAGAGAGAGAGAGAGAGAGAGAGAGGGAATAAATTGAGAAATGGGAGTGCAGGAGCATTAATAGGCCTTGGAAGAGTCAAAACCTGCCGCTTTCAGCATGTTTGGGAATTGTAACCACCCTGCGGATCCTTCTTCTTCCTGCAATCATTTAGGGTTTTTGCAGAAGAACAACAGTCTGGAGGAGAGGAGCAGGATTGTGAGTTCCTTCAAGGAGCGCACAGCCAAGAACCTGCTGTCCTGCGACAACAGTGGCCGAGACGTGCGTTTCAGACGCACTGAGACGGACTTCTCCAATCTGTTTGCCAGAGGTAGGTGTAAGATAAGAGAAAAAAACTAAAGAAAACTTATGAGTATTATATTTATCTGATCAAAGTCTGCATGGTGAATCTGAAGAAGTCAAAAATGTGTGGGGGAATTTAATTTGGAAAAAGTAAAAATGCATGGATTCATTTTAATTAATTAATTTAATTAATACATATTTATTATTGGTGACTTCATTTAACCATTACCAAGTGATTTATTACCATGTATTGTGTTATTATCATTTTAATTTCTCCAGTGGAAATCTGATATTTTCCTATATTTTAACCATTTGATGCATGAATTACGAGAAACCTAGTCAATTTTTTTTTTTCCCAAAGTTGTTATTCTTCTTAAGTCATGAGAAAAGGAATGTGATTGAAATCTTTTTAATGAACTTATTTTTTTATGGAGTTACAAACATGTCCACTCAGCTGGACAATATGTGTTTAGGCTTTGAAGCAAAGAAAAGTGTATTTAAAATGCAATATCGGAAAAAAATTAATGTAGTTAATTACAGTTCAGGTATTAAGAACAGCCAAGTTAAAGTCATGATATGAACTGACTGATGGAACTAAAACAACAAAACCCATGAATATACAAGAGAACAACTGTAGAATAACTGTCTGCATCAAAGGGTTAATTTACTGACCATGTAGGTGTTCGTAAAAGGTTAGTACTTTTAAAGAGAAAACTGAAGAAAATGTGACATTTTCCACTATTAATTAATCATAAAAACATTAGTCAAACTACATGAGTTTTATTGGTGAACTAATGTTGCAGAAGATAATGTTTATTTATGTTCACAACATTGATTGTAGATGCTTCTGATAAAAGACATCTGGTACTTTGAAAAGCTGAGAAACTGCATTTGACCTTTATTATTTACATTTATTGATTGGTTAATGGTTCACAAGTTATTAAACATTTTAGATGAGTGACACTTTTAGGATTAAAGGGGTTCATTGTTTAAATCAGTGTGATCTTGCAGAGTTTGTAACCCTACCAAAATCTATATTTATTGCATTTGATTATTAAGAAATGTACAGTTGTATTTGTGCCATAGATTCTAATAAAATACATATGAAGTGTTAATCAACTTAAATTGTGACAATGACCAGTAAAATTCCACAGCAGAAGACTTTGTTTTATTACATTTACTTGTAGGTAAAACCCTCAGCTACATAATACAGCATGTTTACTCATGTTTAATTTTTGTAGATCTGTTGCCGGCCAAAAATGGAGAAGAGGCAACGATGCAATTCTTGTTGGAGTTTGTGGAAATCCTTACTAACTACATCCGGAAGACCTTTGACAGATCCACCAAGGTGCTGGACTTCCACCACCCCCACCAGCTGCTGGAGGGCATGGAGGGCTTCAACCTGGAGCTCTCTGACCAGCCTGAATCTCTGGAGCAAATTCTGGTGGACTGCAGGGACACTCTGAAATATGGAGTGAGGACAGGTGAGGATAAAGAGGCCAAAGGCGTCGCACAGTTTGTTGAGATCGATAGCAATCATTAGACTAGATGTCAGAGTAATGATTACAGATATGCCTAGTTTTCCCCAAATGATTTGCTGTTTTGTGATACTTTTCTCTGTCTTCATTGGTCACAGGTCACCCTAGGTTCTTCAACCAGTTGTCAACTGGTTTGGATATTGTTGGGTTAGCAGGGGAGTGGTTAACATCTACAGCCAACACAAACATGTAAGTAAATGGATCACATTTAAAATATACACTTATGGGAAAAAAAATTATTAGACCACCCTTGTTTTCTTTCATTTCCTGCTGATTTCAATATAACTAAAGGTACATTTGTTTGGTCAAACATAATGGTAACAACAAAAATAGTCCATAAGATTTTAATTCAAGATCTGATATCTGTCCGTGTTATAGCTACTCTTCTTATTCCAAAAATGAAAAAAAAAAAAAAAAATACAAATTCAAAAAGGTCAAAATATAAAACGAGTAATCACTGAGGAGGAGGAGGTTTAAGAACTCACTAGACAAAATATAAAGCACTCGCGGAGATTTTTCTGTTTTCAAAAATACTTAAGATTTATTTAAATAAACAAAAATATAATCCGGGTTGACATACAAAAATAAAACTAACTTAATCTAGTATGTGTGTGTGGTTGAAAAACTATATCACTCCTCACACGTGCTCCTCATTCCTGCACACCGCTACCAGGTGGGGCCACTCCCTACTTAAAGATGAAGGGAGGTGCATAGCATGGGCAGGAGGAGGTCAAAGGTGAGAAGCAAATACAAATAAATAAATAATTCAAATTATTTAGCCTTAGCATTAATGATAATTCCAAATAATAAAATCAGCTCTGACAGTCTGTTTTTCGTGTTTTGTTTTTTTTAGTAATAACCAACATCACTTCAGTTCTTACGTCAAAAGCTATGGCATTGTACTGACAGTGCTTTTATTCATTCCATATTTACTTTTCAACACACAGGAGTTATACTTGATTGCATAACCTTTGTTTTTAATACATTTCGATGGTCTAATAATTTCTTCTGCTACTGTATGACCTTTAAATACTATCAAGTCAAGGTGAATATTAATTCACACATGGGGAAAATATGGAATTCATTTGAGCAAATCTTTTTGTATCTGTAAAAAGGCATTAAATTAGAAGAGTACTTGAAGTAATAGCAGTGTTTGGTGATATTTTGGCTTCTCAGGCTGTCAATCAAGCGTGAAAAATAGGCAGAGAAGAAGACATTTGTACAGCTCCACCCCCACAGTCGAGTCAATGTTGGCCCATGCTCAGGCTGTGGCCACATAATTCAGCCTTGCAGGCAAACTAAATTGCATATTGATTCACATTCACAGTTTACACGGTGTCTTTGTTTCATGTAATGTTAGTTCCTGTGACATAACATAAAAAGAAGAGGAACAAAAAAAAAAAAGAGTGTGTGCCCTCAGACCGTCTGTGCACAAAATAAATAGCATCACTGGAGCTCAGACTGACTTTTGTTTGTGGAAGGAAAAGCCACAAGTGAATTGACATAGTGTAGGTACACCTGTGCAATCTAAAGCAAATCCATTATAGCCTTATTGTAAAAAGTGAAAGTTCAGAGAAGTGTTGAATCATGTGGTCAATTCTGAGATGTCGTGTTGCATTACATTTCATGATGTTTTTTGGACTCTCACTTATTATAGGCAACAATCGCTGTGAAACATTTGCTGCAGGGCTTGTTTTTTCATTGCATTTCATCATGTCTTCCATAAATTGTTTGTGCAATATGACACAATAACAAAAAAAACCTCATCAATTTACTTTTAAATGACATAAAGCAGCAAGAAAATTGTTTCAAAAGAACAATGAGTTATAATTTAGCCTCTTATGTTTACCAGAATTACCAATTATTTTTCATAATTACATGAATCATCTGTATTGACCTGAAGAAGTACAGATCATTATTTAACATGTTGTTTAACCTTTAAGCACAAACCAAGGCAGTTCATCCCTCTTACCATGATTAATTTACTTGATTTACATGATTAAAATGAATTCCTGGACCTTGAAAACCTTTACATACGTAGCATTGGATTCACACTAATATTATCTACATTGTGGAGTTACTCTGCTTATGTTGAAACTGACCCTATCTTGCAATGATAAAGAATAATTCCAAAAATTCCTGGATCCAGACAATGATCTGGATCACCACTAAAATGTAATTGTTTGTTGCTTGTGCCAGTATTGTTTCCTAAAAATATAATAAACGTTCCAGCCAGACATAAAAACAGACAAACCCCGATGAAAACATAACCTCCTTGACAGGAGTAATAAGTCATAACAAAATTCACTTCATCCCACTAATTTTTGAAAAGGTTTTTTTGTCGTTGTTTTAGGTTTTATATATTGTTATTCAGGATGACACGGTGCTGCAGTGGTTAGCACTCACAAGAAGGTCTTAGCTTCAATTCCAACATCAGTGGGTGTGACCTTTCTGTGTGGCATTTGCATGTTCTCCCTTTGTCTGTGTGGGTTTTCTCTGGGTACTCTGGGTTCCTCCCACCATCCAAACACATGCACTGATAGGTTAATTGATTAATCTAAATTGCCCATAGCTGTGAATGTGAGAGTGATTGTTTGTCTATATATGTCAACCCTGTGATGAACTGGCAACGTGTCCAGAGTGAACCAAAGTCAAAAGTCAAAGTGTCTTTATTTGTCTCCCTAGAAAGAAATTAGTTTTGGACAGAGGGGTCTGCTGCAGACAGGACATTCTACTCACCTTCCCACTGATTACATTCATACCCACAATAAATACATTAATTAAAATGCATTAATAAAAACATATACAATTAATAAAAGCCTAAAAACATAATAATAATAATATCATAAAAATATTGTGAAAATCATGATAACAATAGTAACAATTCACACATAAAGTATAACACAAGTGGTCAAGGCTCCCCCACATCTCTAATATTCCTGTCTATTCCGTGCCATTTGCTTATTAATTTGTGTGATTGACAATGGGATGAACAAGTACTTATGTCTGTTCGTTTTGCACAGTGGGACCTATATACCTCCTTCCTGAATTCAATAAAACATATTCTCTATTTAAAACATGTGATACATCTGTTAAAATATTCTTTCCTTGTTTAAAAAGAACCCCGCTTTCGCCCATTGTAGTTGGAATATGTCCCCAATGACCCTATAGTGAGGATAAAGTGGGTTCAGAAAATGAGATGAGATGTTATTATTCAAAACAAAACTAAACAAACAACACATATATTTGTTTCATCCTCCATCATCTGGAAATTTGAGACTCAACAGCTTTACATTTGCTATTAGTATATGAAGTCTGTTACACAACTTTAAGTCTCAGTGTTTCCTTTGTTTCTCTTCTGTGTTTAATTTGTTTCCTTCAAGTGTGTCTTCTTCAAAAGCTGCAGTTTGTGTGTGTGTGTGTGTGTGTGTGTTTGTCAATTTCACCCTGGATGAGCTGAACAAGAGGGTGGAGGTTGCTTACATGCTTATAATTTACCTTTATTAATTACTCCATCAGCTATAATTACCCCTGGCAGGTATTGACTGACACTAATAGTCTGACAATCACATCCAGCTCTTACATAATCAAAATGAGTGAGTGTTGTCAGTACGGATGAATGTAGTGAAATTAATGTGCCACATCTGTGAAGTGGCATCTGACTTGTTTTCTTTTCCTCTTTGTATGTAGTAAAGATGCTGAAGGGGAACAATGCAACATTGTGTAATGTTACGCTGATTCGTTCACTTTCTATGCATGAACAGACAGATACTTATATATAATTAGCAGAATATCGGTGAGAAGATGGATGAGTCTGTCTGTGACTTCTAATCGACTGTGCTCTTCTCTGAGGGTTTCAATGAAGTTTGATGATGCGGAATGAAAATTTAGTTTTGGTGGATTAAACTTAAAAAGAACCTTGAAAATTCACAGAAAACAGCTTTGGTCTTTGCACATAATATAGGAGTCTACTCATTATTTATGCAAAGTTTTAATTAAAGTCAATATCATTGAAGATACATTTGTTAATTACTGCATTCCTCTTTGGTATGAGTGCCATTATAATAACCTCAAGCTATTTTCTATGTCATTTCACTACTGCAGAAGTCCATTTCTATAACAAGTTGTCACTGAAGTGTGAATATGTCAGATGTTATGGGGAAAGCAGTCTGCTCACCATATATACTGTACAATTACTGTGTGTTCTTAAATGTTAGTCTATTCATTATTGATTCCATCAGTCTTTTTATTGGTCTGTGAAGTTGCACTCAAAAAAGGAAAGCACACTTCATGGCTGATCACGTTAATGCCTTGTTTTCTAAGGGGTGTTTTTATTTTAGTGTATTTTGTTTTTACTCAGGTTTACCTATGAGATCGCTCCTGTCTTCGTCCTCATGGAGCAATTGACACTGAAAAAGATGAGGGAGATAGTCGGCTGGCCTGATGGAGAGGGAGATGGAATATTTTCACCAGGTACGAACACACGTAAACACATCAGAAACAATGAAAATATGCATCTAAATCTATCATTAGTACTGTATGTGTTGCTTTCTTAAACCTGTAGTTAATTAATCTCATGTGCTTTCATTAGGCGGAGCAATCTCCAACATGTACAGTGTGATGATCGCCAGATATAAGTTCTTTCCTGAAGTGAAAACCAAAGGCATGGCAGCTGCACCCAGACTGGTCCTGTTCACGTCAGAGCATGTTAGTCTAAAATCTGCAAACAAACTCTCACCTTCTCCAATAACACAATCGGGTCAAGTCAATTCGTGGCAGGGTTGCCAAGTCCCTGAAAAAAGAGACACCATCATGGGGTCGCGGACCATTCCGATTCCGACAGCTTTGTATTTCTTAGATGCACATTTTAGGGTGATTTTAGGGCAAATCCCATCTGATTCACAGCCCTCTGATTTTTTATGTAAACAATGGTGAGGTTGAGAAATTATTTTTTAATGCATGTCACTGAAGTTTCTGGTGAATTCAACATTATCACAGGCTCATGCAGACATTTATACAGTAAGATGTGTTAGTACCTCAGCCTACTGGCCTCGGCATCATTAAAGTCAGTAACAGTATATGTGCATTGTGTACAGTATGTTCAATACGTAACTGCGTATCATTACCATAGGTATTTACACTGCAGTGATTTGATTTAAGTTTCTCGTGGGTTTGAGTTTGCTGTTTGCTCATGGGGAGCTTAAGTCTCCGCCTCTTCCGGGAGGCTCGTGAGGCCTGAGATCGGAAAATTAATGAATGGCAAATAAAATGCTAAAATCGTATCTGGTTTGTCATGTGCCCTGAATCACACATATGTTGTACCTCATAATAAACGATAATTATTTATGTCTGTTTCAACTGCTTCTGTTAACCAACGACTGATTCATTTGCCACTAAATCCGTTAATAATTCGGACTACACGCCTGGCGCTTATGTGACGTCACCACAGGCTCCACACCATAGCTGAGCGGAGTGTGACGTCACATAAGCGACGCATTGTAGTCTCTTACTAAGCCCACATAAAACTAACGTCACATTTGCTTCCTATCAAAAAGTTGGTCTGTCTATGCCACATCAAATATCGATCATATGTGAGTTTCAGAGCACTTGTCAAACTTGACTCGCTCCATTCAGTCCTATTCAATGTTTTTCGAGCGAAGCCACCCATGGGCCGGAAGTAGAAGTGCGTAACTTAGCCTCTCCATTGGTCACAGAGTAGGAAATAGAGTCTGATGTAATTTTACCATAAAACTCCTTAGCGGCATATATTAATTCATTCCATTGACATTTCAACAATGAATGTTGGTTCTCAAGGTAATACGGGACGATTCCATATTTTAAGGGAAAGTTGGCAACCCTAAGTGCACATAGCATAGCCGAAGAATATATTTTCAGGGTTACAAAAGCTAAGTTGGCCTCTGAGGAGATCTACGATACCATTAACTGCTAAATGCTACAGTGTGGTAATTTTAACCTTACTTGATGGGAAGTTGTTAAGTTAGCCTAACTCCCAATGTTATGGCATGATCTAGCAATTATTAGACCACGAATCAAAGTGAGCCTAAATAATGTGCTAGAAAATGTTCACTGCATAACCGCAAGTAAAACGATCCAATAAAATGTCCCTGTCTGGTTGCGTAACCCACGGCACAGCAGGCACGCACCGTGTTTATTAAAAGTATGTGTTACTCAATGAGTTACCACAGATGCCCGTACATCAATACTTTACTTCCGCTGTACAGACACGAGAAGACGTGACAATTTTACCAGGTCTGACCCACACCAGTATGTACCCACATTATACCTGTAACCTGACCCGTCATTAAACACATTGTCTACACAGTAACTCACTTTTATTTTTTTGCATTATGTGAATAGTCATATAGGGGGAAAAGAGGAAAAAGTCATGATATAGAAATCACAACTGCTTGTTTTTCAGAAAAAAAGGGTTTATTATTAATATTAGAGTCAAAAATAGCTGCTGTTTGGATTTTATTGTAAGTCCCACTGTTTGGTTGTTATTTGATGTTACATGATTTCCTCATTTCTTCAATTCAATGAGGAAATTTCAGATAAAATACTGATATCTGAAAAGTTTTGTCAAATATTATTTATTTGAATGTGTATTTTTTCCTCAATAGCTCAACCTTCAACACTTACATTAACCCCAACTCCACCTTTTTGTACAGATATGATCACTTCTGTCTCTGATAGTGTGTTTCCATCAAGTAGATTGGGACGGTTTGGTATGCATTTTTTTGTATTTCCACCGCAAAGGGTACCAAAATATCCGATCCAATGAAAGACCAACATTGAGATGATTAAAATTCCATGTCCTGCAGTGTATCAGTGAAAAAACTAATCAAATCAACCTCTGAAGGGCACAGCCGAAAGGAAAAGAAGAACAAGTCAATAATGCCATTGAACCATAGACTAAATATGATTAATGGAACAATTTCTGAACTGTCATTTTAAAGCCAGTAGTTTGTAATGGTTCCATCATTATGTTGACTTTTTAGAAGCAGAAGTGACCATATTTGGACAAAAGGAATGGTAGGATCTCCAGGGGTCAGAGGTGAGCTAATGTTAAGTGCTAGCTCACTGACTGTAAAATGGTAAACTACAATGCAACCACCATCTTTATATACATTTTTGAAACATCATGACATCACACAAAGTTGATCTGTACAGTGTGCTCTTTCATGATGCATTATGGGATGTAATTAGCTGACTATACAGTGTAAAACACCTACTGAAACTTGAATATCAGCAGCTTGGCAGTAAATTCACCTGAATCTCTTACAGCTCTGAACATATGTTCTTTCAGAGTCACTACTCCATCAAGAAAGCCAGTGCAGCTCTGGGCTTTGGGACAGAAAACCTGATCCTTTTAAAGACAGATGAGAGGTTTGCTTCATACTTATATTCTCACAAACTGTTTGGTAAAAGATTAAATGTTTGTGTGACTTTGCATGTCTTTATCTTTTCCAGAGGGAGAGTCATTCCAGCTGATTTGGAAGCCAAAGTCATAGAGGCCAAGCAAAAGGTGAATGCACAGCAATGACTCAAACAGCAAAACAGCACCTTTTTATTTGCTTATATCAGTACATAAAGACACTCAGGAGGGATGTGTTGTAATGAAAGCACCATCAAAGGTTAATATGACATTGCCCTGGTATTTAGTATACCCCCTGGGAAATAATCACCACAAATGAACCAATGATCTGCAAATGTGACTCAAGGAAGGCGGTAGATAAATAATACTAAAGATGTTTAACCTTTTATTAACAGCAATCACAGTGAGAGGCAGAACATAAGATGTCCAGTGAAATTTATAAGTGTTTTTCATCTGCAGGGCCACGTTCCAATGTTTGTGAATGCCACCGCTGGAACTACTGTCTATGGAGCCTTCGACCCCATCAATGAAATTGCAGATATTTGTGAAAAATACAATATATGGCTTCACGTGGATGTAAGAAAAGATCACCATTTTACAGAAATATTGTGGAGAGTAATATGGAGCCATTTATAGTTTTCCCCTTTGCTGAAATAACTGTGTCTTCATGTGCAGGGCGCATGGGGAGGAGGTTTGCTGATGTCCAGGAAACACAGGCACAAGCTGAACGGAGTGGAGAGGTAATGCCACACCTGATTAAAACCACTGAAAACTCACCCTGGAGATAAATGTTCCTTAATCAGTTTTAAGGTTTCGTTTGGTCTCTTCTATGTATAATTAATTTAAAAGACATTGACCTGAAATGGTCAATGATGCATTTTAAATGTCAGTTAATAAATACAATGAATGTGAATTACAAGTAAATTTTTTAGAACTTTAATAAATCCTTCAAGTGGCAGAGGAATAAAGTACAAAATTATATTTTAACTTAAGGGCTGTCTAATGATATTAGTAAAATTTCCTTTAAAAGGCCATTATATGATGCTTTTAACATCATATAATTGTATTGTGAAGTCATTAACCCAATTTAACAGTAACATTTTACATTAATTTGACATTAAAGCTGCAGGAGCTGAAATTGGTGTAAAAAAAAAAAAGGCCAGACTCAAAAACTATATTTTCCTTCTACAGCCCTCAGCCCAAAGAAAAAGACTGATGACCATAAAAATTAACCTGATACCATTTCCCATCGCTGTAGGAAATAGAGGACACTTTTCGATGTTTCTGTGTTGAAATAGAGCAGAGCTGTGGAGTCACGTCTAAATGAATCTCACCAGTAATTACAGCTGTCAGTCAGGTTTTGTCCGTCCCTACCAGCCTGAAAACACATGTGATTAGTCAACGTCTGTATCATGGGGTAGAATTTCAATAACCCAACAACAGGCCAGAGGAGGGGGTAGATTCAAGCAAAAAAAAATTACCAATGGAACAAGTGAATATTATCGTGGTGACATTTCTTGAAATAATATTTTCAAGATCTATTGTCTAAAAATAACATATTTTATCTCCCTTACAAGTTACTCTTTAGGTGATTTTATTGATTACTTCATTGATTACTTTATTGATCTTGCTTGGAGCATGTGGTGGGTAGCCTGTAACTGCAGTTCGCTGTCATAAACCAAGAAATTTCCTGTAATCAATCAATCAATCAATCAATCTATCTATCTATCTATCTATCTATCTATCTATCTATCTATCTATCTATCTATCTATCTATCTATCTATCTATCTATCTATCTATCTATCTATCTATCTATCTATCTGTCTGTCTGTCTGTCTGTCTGTCTGTCTGTCTGTCTGTCTGTCTGTCTGTCTGTCTGTCTGTCTGTCTGTCTGTCTGTCCGTCCGTCCGTCCGTCCGTCCGTCCGTCCGTCCGTCCGTCCGTCCGTCCGTCCGTCCGTCCCTCCGTCCGTCCCTCCGTCCCTCCGTCCCTCTCAATCTATCTATCTCTCTCTTTCGCTCTGTCTCTATCTATCTCTATCTATCTCCCTATCTCTATCTATCTCGCTCTCTCTCTGTCTTTCTCTCTCTCTTTCTCTCTCTCTCTCGCTGTCTCTGTCACAATTGGTTATTCTAGTTGCGTCTCACACCTGTCTGAACACACCTGTGATTAGACAACACTGAAGTATCATAGGATTCATTTTCTACAGCTTAGAACAAAGACAAGAAACAAATGCAGAAGTCTCATTTTGTCTCAGACTGAAAAAAATTCTCCAAAAACTACCAAGCACTGCAGCTTTAACTAAACCATAAAAAGAAGGATTACTAATTAGTAATTTGCATGGAGATATACTTCAACAAAAGTGGATGTCAGTATTGATTAATGTCCTGTTTATAGATTTGAGTCACAGAGAACCGTAATTATGCCCATGTGCACTCGCACACGCACGCACGCACGCACGCACGCACGCACGCACGCACGCACACACACACACACAGAGCTATGTTCAGTGTTTCCATGTCTGTGCAGGGCTAACTCAGTCACCTGGAACCCTCATAAGATGATGGGAGTGCCTCTGCAGTGCTCTGCCATTCTGGTCAGAGAGAGGGTGAGCTGCGTTAAACACTCCACTGCTACACAACAGCGTACACACAAACTCTACTTGTGTTAGCCGTCCTGTTGCTCTTTTACAACAACTCTGTCCTTTGCAGGGATTATTGCAAGGCTGTAACTCCATGTGCGCCGGCTACCTCTTCCAGCCTGACAAACAGTATGACGTCACATACGACACAGGTGACAAGGCTATTCAGTGTGGGCGACATGTGGATATCTTCAAGTTCTGGCTCATGTGGAAGGCAAAGGTGTGCATTTTATGAGCTGTTTTGTTCTATCATGTTAGATTACATTACACTGCATTTGGCAGACACCTTTATCCAAAGTGATTTATAAGAACATAATATATAGCCTGTGGCACTGTATATTTCCTGTCTACCTTGTTAGACAGGAAATATACAGAACAATAGGTGCAAATGCTGTTTTTTTCCCTTAATACTTTGATACAGGGTCAAGTAGAGTAGACAAAACAGAGACAGAGGCAGATCATGTATGTAAATGTATGCCTTTTGAGTATTCATACCTGTAATGTGATAGTAACAACTGTACACTCTGTCTTTATCTGTCTTTAAAAGGGAACGGTGGGGTTTGAACAGCATATTGACAAGTGCCTGGATCTGTCAGCATACCTCTACAATAAAATAAAAGACAGAGAAGGCTACCAGATGGTGTTTGACGCAGAGGTGAGATCATTAACAAGTCTTTTAAATATCTACAATCATGACCATAACAGAGGCAATTAGATACTTGAGATGACAACAGAGAAAATGCTCCTTAGAGTTGTGATGAATGCCTAGGTCGATGTAATTTGCATCTTAACCTCATCATAGGATTGATCGAATCATTTTCCTTTGCTGACATGTGGACACGAAAAGCTGAAATTACAGAAGGCACATTTTATCAGCACTCATTACAAATGTTGTTCCAATTTTCTCTTATCAGCCTCAGCACACTAATGTGTGCTTCTGGTACTTTCCTCTGAGCCTGCGAGGTTTGCCTGATGGCGAGGAAAGGAGGGAGAGGTTGCACAAGGTAATGACTCATCAATCTGCTTTTTAAGCTTTTGTTTCTTGCTCCCCTGCCCTCTCAGAGTCTGATTAATGGATTCATACTGTATCTGTCTAGATTACTGGAGTTATACAGCGGAATAATGCCCCAGATGAGTCCATATGCCTCTGTCTTTTATAAGACTTGAACTGATTGTAGGGTTCTGAAAGAAACACTGATGCAGGTGTCTCATATAAGAATTTGGATAATAATGATTTTTGTATGGTTTTTATTCTCCTTTTATGCCAGGAAAACAAAGAAATGACAATGATATAATCATACTTCAATGTTTCATACTGTAAAAGTTTTTTAAAAATCCCTCATTCATCTAAAGTATCTATGAATGATACAGTCATAGAAGCACTAATCCTACCAATACATGTAAATAAGGCAGTTTACTGTCTTTTTCATGGTTATCAGATATGACCCTTTTGGACATTCAAAGGTGAATGTGGAAACGCAATCATCTTCTACAACATTGATTCACTAGTAAAACCCATGGAGTTGGATCAATAACAGTGGGTGGAAATACTGGATTTATGTTCACAGTTACTGATAGAAACAAACAAACCAATTTTTCTTCAGTTTTTGATATAATAACCCTAACTTTAATCTAAGGTTTGATGAACATCTACATCAGAGGTGAGGAATCCTGGTTCTCTGGGATCCTGCACGTTTTTCTCATTTCCCTCTTCCATCACACCTGGTTCAATTAATGATCAGCTCGTCACCAGACCGTACAGAAGCCTGATAATGATGTAATGGCTTCCAGGTGTGACGGAAGAGGGAAATATCAGGAAACTGGACCTCAAGTACCAGGATTGCCCACCCCTTAGCTACATGATCATACAGAAAAGTACCTAATTTTTACTTAGAAAACACAAAATACACTGGATTATATTCTAATGAATTGTGATAAATTACTTAAGAAAGGTTAAATCGAGAGAAAACTTCATTTTGGATCTGCCATTATAATTAGATCTTTATGGGTTAATATAATACTGTACATCTGCCACTGGTGAACATCATCTTATCTGCCTTCATTAGTATCATATATTTATATCAATGCGTCAATTTTTATTCATAAATGTATTTGTCCGGAGCTGAATCTTTTATTTAAACACACACACTTTCTGCCACAGGTGGCCCCAAAGATCAAGGCCATGATGATGGAGTCCGGGACCACGATGGTAGGTTACCAACCACAAGGAGACAAAGTCAACTTCTTCCGCATGGTCATCTCTAACCCCGCTGCTACCAGGTCAGACATCGACTTCCTCATTGAGGAGATCGAACGTTTGGGACATGACTTGTAAAAGCCACATCTGTATTGTGAAAACCCTTCCTTCTTCTGAATCTGAAAAGCCTTGAGCTTGGCCTTTGTGTCCCCGTCGTCTCATAAAGACATTGAGATTTTAGCTTAGAGGTCTTTTCTGGCAATGCACAACAAGCAAATCACCCTGTGTGTCTCTTCTTTGTCTCTTCTGTGTTTAGCAGTGATGACATACTGTATATTTAACAGGTTTGCACATGAGGTTATAGAGTAAAAATAATAGAAGTCAAAACCTATGAGAATTCCATAAGCACACTGGTACTCTTGCCAAACCATATGAAAATAAACCGATATTTCAGTCAACAGACGCTCCTCAGAATAAAACATTCTTTTCATGTAAATACAACGAGGCAAGTATATCTGAACACTTGAAAGAGTCTGTCAATAGCAACGTTAAGGATCAGTATAAAAACAGAACAAAACCATATTTTTTCACAAGTGTTGAAGACCTCAATGCATTAACCTAAACAGTATTAATTGAATATATATGATGTACTGACTGTTGGTGCTCCATGTTGTCTATATAATTATCAAAGCAGATGCACCGCACATTGTATCTTAGCTGTTATTTCCCTTTGATATTACATAGGTGGAAATATATAACACAGTCACTGTAACAAGAACTGTACTCAATTGCTGTGTTTTTAGAGATTTTTGTGTAGATTGTGTATAGTATTGTTACATTGCCTTTGTGCCAAATGTGTCCTAGTTTTACAGTGATAAAATCCTACATGTAAATCAATCATACAGTATAGTATGTAAAAGATTAATCACTTTATTTATATGAAGAGACTATAATTGTGAATAGGTTATCTGCTTTTTTGTTCCATTTGTAATGTATCCTACTGCATATTTGGACACTGCTGTATAAAATGTTTTAATAACATCTTTTAGTGTATTTGTGAACCAAAGAAGTGTTGCGTTAACATTTAATCAGATACATTACCATTATTATCCCTTATGGATGGATTCAGATGTTTATATAAGAACTTTAGCAGCCATAAATTTTGTGCAATCTTGTTGTGTAACTGTGCAATGTCATTGTAATTCATCGACTGAATGTTGTTGAGACAGATCTAGATGCTGATGCTTTGTTAAAGATGACAAGCACAACACTAAACCATGAAACTGGGGTGGCTTTTATTCTAAAGACATATGATTGTGGGTATTATAACACGTTAAATGGAGTAAAAAGTAGAATATGCAAAGATTTGTTTGTTTTTAACACGCTCACTAGAGTTTGGACTACTTTTCCGTTGAGCCAAAACAATACGAGACATGGGGATATTTATCACTTTCGCTTGAAATGCACAGTGTTTGCTACTGTTATAATGGTTTTACTGTACATTCCTGAATTAGTGGGATGAGACATCCCTTGTCAGATTCAATGTAGGCACTTTAACCTCATGCAGCCATTTGCAGTTTTAACTGTTGTATCCACAACGCTAATAAAGACATGAGCTGTAGAACATCTGTGGAAGCCATGGTCACAGT
Source organism: Siphamia tubifer (assembly GCA_020466265.1). NCBI lineage: Eukaryota > Metazoa > Chordata > Actinopteri > Kurtiformes > Apogonidae > Siphamia > Siphamia tubifer. Next base: position 37,418,538 of record CM035803.1, on the reverse strand, counting down.
TTTTTGAGAGTAAGTTTGCCAATAAATATGTAACACTGATATGAAAGCGTCTGAGAGATGACTTACCTCCACAGACACTCAGCCTCCAGCCTTCACTGTTCATTTGTCACTGCCACAGAGGAGCTCAGTGCATCAGGGTGGAAGACTGCTGACAGTCACAACAGATGGGAAGATGCTCTATATGTGTCCAGCCTTTAGACAAATACATGCAAAATAAATGTATATATGGAGAAAAATTCACAATGTGCTTAAATGATAAATCAATCACGATGTGGTGGTAGTGTCCAGTTAAACTTGAGCATTCAGGACCAACGTTATCCGTCTGTCTTTTTCTTTTTCCTAACGCACACTTCACAAATGCACCTGGTTGTCATCGACCATTGGTCAGATTAATCACCCTCAAGGGACTTTTTATTGGCTGATCATCTCACAGCTGAGATTTCACGACCCCCCTCTCCTTCCCCTCCCTGCTGCCAATTCCTTCACTCCCGTCATTACTCACACTTTTAAGATATTTATCATAAAACGCATTAGACTGTGCTCTCTTAACATTTTTTTTCCGAGGAGCCTATTTCAACGCTCTGCCTGGCTGCATTTTATTTCGACACAGCCGTAGAGGAGCTGGCTGTTCCTCTCCTTCCCATCCTCCACCGGGTGCTGCTTCTTTGTTTCATGGTTCAGTGCGGCAATCATTACAGACCCCGTGTCACAGACTGCTTTGTAAAGTTACAGGGAACAGAGGATTAAAGAAATAACCACTCATAATAGGGTAATAGAAATAATAACCCTTGACTCTTTTACCCCATCTGAAGAGACAGGGAGCGTTTTTTTGTTTGTTGCTTTAAGGCTTACACTGTCATTGAAGGTTAAATGTGCCAAAACATAATGATATGGCTAATTTGGAAGCAGGTGTTGGGGAATCTTACAATGATTAAATGCAAATGAAACCAGGCCTTCGACTCCTACTGCGTCACAGTCTAGTGAGTCTCAATATGTGAATGAATGGCCGCCCAAAGTAAGTTACATAATCACATCACACCATTAATCAGTATATCCCGTATATGCACAATGTTGCATCTAATTACTGAAATCAATGAAGATTTATGTGATGAGAGCTAATTTGTTCTATGCTTTATTAGAACTGGTTTTCAGCTATGGATCTGGTGTCTGTTATAAGCTATAAAATCAATATCTTGCAACGTTTCAAGGGGATCATCGCTTTAATTAACCATCAGTATCTCTGTCAGTTCTAGTTAAAAGATAAACGTTGACGGCTAAGACGAATGAAACAATAAGATGCAGGTGGTCTGGGCTTTTCCAGACTGTGAAACACTTAATGTCTGGCTCTGGATGACTTTTTCCACCCTCTGTGGAGTCGGCTCTCATTAGAAGACTGGCACAATTATTGAGCTCACTGCATTATCGTTACGCTCTGTTCCTTTTACTTCCACAACACACCTTTTTTTTTTTGGGGGGGGGGGGGGGGGGTGACATTAAAGCAAAGTTTCTCCTTTCACAATAGGTCGCTGACCCATCTATCTATTCTCAGCTGTTTTATTCCTTTCCTTTATACATCTATGACTCTTGTCAGTGGTTTCCTGATGAGCCAAATGTATCTGCTGCCCATGGGAATCACTGCCACATTAGCTTCCTGATAGATACTGACGTTCCCATTGTGTAAGGCAAGTCTAATGAAATGATGATGATGATGATATTGACTGCAGGCCATTTGCCAAACCCACCCCCTCCCCCCACCCCCACTCCATCCTACACTTTCTTCCCCACAAACCATTCCTATGAGCTTCACAATCTTGTCCATCTTAACCCCACAAACGTAATAAGAAATTAGCAGTTTTGAATATAATTCACAAATGTAATAATTTTCAAGCAAATGTAATAGCTGTCACCAACACAAACGAAATACCTAATTTCCCACAGATGTAATAATTCATTTATTATTAGACGTAGTAGTAGTAATATTATTAGTATTTGTACATTTGTGGGAATTTATTACATTTGTGGGATGGTAAAAATCTTTACCTTTCAAAAATTTTAGAAATCTCCCAAATGTAATTATTAATGATTATTACGTTTGGGCAAAATTATATGTAACATTTGTGGTAAAAGCCTACAATTATTTTTGCGGGAAAATTATTACATTTATGGGATTATTATGTTGAAAGCTGCAAATATTTTCTTAATTTTGTGGGATTAACATCCAGTTCAGACTGAAATTACAGCTACAAGTTTCTGTGCTTACTTTTCTACAACAGTCAATGCATTTTTTCCCCCAGTTCCTCTCAAACAGAAGGTCTGACTGTCATTAAAACACTGATAAAAGAATCAATTGTAGCACCTTAAGGTCTCTGACTTCTAAAGTAATTATAATGAGTTACAATTATCTCAATAGGCTCCTCTTATTGACCACATGTCCAGAGCTTGATTAATCCTGGCAGAAAGTAATTTTTAAGCAGGAGATTAGTAACTTGCCTTCCTCTATGGGTAGGGTGTGTTCAGCTAATGTAGCGCTTGTTAAAGCTGAAGGGCTGCTAGTAAATGTGTCTTTTGGACATTTTCTAAAGGAATTAGCATGAGGCCGGGAGCAATTACACTGCAGCAAACCCATTGTATGTGTGTGTAGTGATTGCTATCATGCATGCTAAGTGAAGAAAACAACCTCCAGCTCATGACGGTAATGTTGGTACTGCTCCAAATGAAATACGATCAATGAACTGTTTCAACTGTTTTCTATATGTTTGTCTCTTTTTCTTTCTTTAGCAGGAGCCGGTCAGGACAGTAAACATTATATACAAATGTTGATGCTGAAATTAAAAATGAGTTGACTGACTTAGGCCCTCAGTTGGACTGACAGAACCTTAAACCCTACTGGTGTATGAGTGTGTGTGTGAATGGGTGAATGTGAAGCTAATGTAAAACACTTTGAGCATCATGAAGGTGGAAAAGAACTATATATGTGCAGAACATTTATCAGTCAATCCCTACTTTACTATTTCCAGTCTCTCACATTATTTTCACACTATTTATCTCCGCCTATCTACCTTCTCATCACATTTGCGGCATTTCTTATATTATTGCACTATTTGAATTCAATTGCATTTATTTTATTTTATTTTTTTACAAATATTCTTCTTTTTAAATGTTTTGTTGTTTGTCTTTCTTGTCTTTGCATTGAACCTGAGCCTTCTCTCAATTTTATTCTACTTGGTCCCAACAATAAAGATATTCTGAGCCTGAGAAGCATCAATGGTGTGGTGGCAGACTCTCCTGTTGTCACCTGAACACCAGTTCAGAGCACAAATAACCGTTTAAGTCAGCATAGTGTATGTGTTTATTACACAACTGATTAATTTGGCAAAAAAAAGACCTTTTACCTAAACCTGACACTATCAGCGCCCTCACCCGTACTCCAAACATTTAAATTTCCAGCAGCTTTTTGTGAATGTTTTCTGCTTCCTCAGACTATGTGCATGGTTGTACAAATGCCTGAACAACATTTCTTGGAAACTTTAGTTGTAAATTCCTTGAAAAGCTAGAGAGGCATAAATCTGAGCAAGCTTTCCACAACTGAGGAACAATGATAGCCAAGTTTTAAGGCGTCAGCAAGCTTCTGCTGAAATACAGAGTTTATTTATCTGCCCATTGAAGGAGTAAGTGTCACCGCCTACAATATATTTCTCACTGATAATAAATAACATGATATGAAGATCTGTTGGAACAATAAATGCCTTGAATCAGTGCAACGCTGATCAATAAATAACTCAAGAAGGAATTACTATCGTACTAATTGTAATAAAGCATCAATGTGTTGACTGTCATGTATTTATGATCTTCTTCAGCTTTTTCCAGGTCTTCAAAGAAACAGGAAATGAGTTTTATCTTCAATTACATGATCTGTGGAAATAAAAAAAAAATAAAAAATGCACACTCAGATGCTTTTTTCAACACTATTTATTTAAACTGGAAGTTCTTGTAAAATGTCACCAAATTAGCAATTTTTGAAGCGTTAAGAAGAGACTACATGCAGTCACTGAAAAAATTATTGCTTGTTTTCTTTAATTTCTTGTTCATTTTAATGCCTGATACAACTAAAGGTATATTTGTTTGTACAGTTTGGACACCATAATGATAATATTGTTGTTGTTTTTTTTTTTTTTACATCATATACCACTACATTGCCATACTAATGGCCACTACAGCTGCCATTTTTTCTGTAAAAGCCCATGATTTTTTCTTGATAATAACCAAAATCATTTAACTTTTTACATCAATATCTATGGCATTGGCAGTGCTTTTAGACATTTCAACTTTCCTTTTCTGTTTGTTTGAGTCAAACGATACACACATGAGTTAGTAGTTGATTGCATAACCATTGTTTTTTTTTTTTTATTAATTTTGATGTTCTAATGATTTGTTTTGTGACTTTGTATTTTCACATCCATATGTATTCGGACAGTGACACACATTTTGTGATTCTGTTTCTGCGTCACCACAAATTATGTTGTGAAAAGTGTTTTCTTCACCAAAAATATCCTGAAATCATCTTTTTTCATTATCTTCTGTGGTCTCCCAGGCCTTTAGGTGCTGTTGAGTTCAAGAGTGGATCCTTTCTCTTTAAGAATGAATCAAAGTTTTCACCGTATCTTGCTTAGATTTATTTTGTTTTTGCAGTCAAATAATAACCTCCTTCATATACACTGACACCTTTTCAGATTCTCATTTTGAAAATTCCAGCGAAAATTAGAGAACTTTGTCTACAATGGTTGCAATTCCTAAACAGGTAATGTGTTATTTTTCCTCAAACCTCTTCAGTCAAAGATGAAAGTCTACACTTCAATCACATCTTCACTACTTCATTGTAATCCACTGTGATTGTGTACAGAGCCAAAAATATAACACTTGAGGCACTGACCAAACACTTATGGGCTTGATTGTCCAACAAAAATAGATGAGGACTCTTAGAACATCCCAGGTTTTGACTTTGTGTCCTAACATCTTGGACAAAACTTTTAAAAATATCTATATCATCATTTCTGTGAAGCCAAAACGTGCTTTTGCTTCATCTCTGTCACTGTTTTGGTGATTTTTATCTTAGCATTCACTGTTAACTGCCTGATTTAATGAATTACCTTTAGAATTCTTTTCATCTTGATGTCACTTCACATTATATAAATAAAATTTAAGATCTGCTCACTATTTTACCCTCTCTCTCTCTGCCTCCCTCTTCCTCTACCTCTCTCTCTCTCTCTCTCTCTCTCTCTCTTTACCTCTCTCTCTTATATATATATATATATATATATATATATATATATATATATATATATATATATATATATATATATATATATATATAGATAGATAGATAGATAGATAGATAGATAGATAGATAGATAGATAGATAGATAGATAGATAGATAGATAGATAGATAGATAGATAGATAGATAGATAGATAGATAGATAGATAGATAGTGATTTTACAGAAAAAAAATGACAGCTGTGGTTACCAGAACATTCAAAACCATAAACATATTTACAGAGTCAAACATTTAACATTTTAAACATTTAAATGGAAAATTGAATGGAAACAGTAAATGCCCCTCACATAGACTTGCATGGTACCTATGGTGTTTTTTAAATCCACTACATTTAAACAGGGAGTAATTTTATATTGAGTATCTTTCTTGTAGTTACAAGAGTGTCAGAATTTTTCAAGGACACAAACATGTGGAGCAAGGATTCAAACTGCCAACCCTTTAGTTACTGGAGAACCCACTCTACCAAATGAACCACAGCCACCTGTTATTTTATTTATATAAAATCCTAAATCATTAAATATTTACTTCTTTATTACCTTTTTTTAAAAAAAAAAAAAAAAAAAGTAAATAGGCTTTTATTTTAACATGGTGGTCTTGGAAATTTAACAGCACTATATTGTCTTTCAATTTATAGTTTTATTTTCTCCACACAATGGGAATTTCTACATAGAAATCGGGTTTTATTCACATAAATATTATTATTATTATACTATATTTGATTTAATCATTAACACAAAAATAATCTCAAATAAACAAATCTGATTTGTATTTTCACAATTCTTCAGTATTGTTTTTTTTTTTTTTTTTTTTTTTTTTACAGTGTGGTTATATCTAAACAAGTGTCAAGTATCATCCTACATGGTTTCCAGAGACAGGAAATCAAGGTGAGCTCTAGCGGACACTGAGACTGACAGGATAAGTAATGATTGATGAGCAAAAACACAACCCTGACCAAGTTTATGTTAAATTATTTGATAAGACCCTCTGAAAAACAGAGATATACTATTACATATACATGAATCTCCTCATGAACCCCTTGTTTTTTATAGCACTGATGATATCCATTGTTATCAGCACTTGATCACAGAGACAATTTTATTCTTTCACGTGTTCCCAGGTCCATGTTCCTGCTCTGACAAGAATATGTGATTGAATCAGAAGAAGATGCTGGGAAATAAATGAGAAAACAACTATTAAAGCTAAGGCTGATAATTGGTCAGATATGGATAATGGTTAAAACTGGAGACTTTTTAACACATACACTACAGATACCTTATATGAAGACAGGCAGACTTCAAATGTGAATATGATTTAAATCAGTACAAATTTAACCCATACAGAACCAAACATCTACTATCGACCAAAAGCAAAAGTAAATGCATTGTTTTTACAGAAAAATAATGGCAGCTATGGTTGCCACAACAATACCATAAACATTTAACATAAGATAAACATGAATATGTACATTTAAAATTTTAATCATGTAAATGTCACATTTTAAATATGTAGATTTAATATTTTAAACAAGTAGATTTAACATTTTAAACATGTAAATCTAACATTGAATGCAAACCGTAAATGGACTTACATAGTGTCCACAGTATTTTTGAAATCCACCTGGTCTCACCTGGGAATCATTTAGGGTTCAGAGTCTTTAGAGTTTGTCAAGGACATTTGAATAGTCAGTTAGGATTTGAACTGGTCACTGGGCAACCTACTCTACCAACTGAATGACAACCACCTGTTAATTTACAAATTTAAAATCTGATTAGTTCCTTATTCCTTTTTTTTTTTTTTTTTTTTTTTTAGTTAAATCCTCTATAATATTCTCTCAGGATTATATTATATTATATTATATTATATTATATTATATTATATTATATTATATTATATTATATTATATTATATTATATTATATTATATTATATTATATTATATTATATATTATCTGTTTGTACACAGTTGGTGGATTATGCTTGGAAGTTCAGGACCACTGTAGCTTATGGAATGGGTGTGTTAATAGGTTTATTCAGGCTGTTAACAGCCTTAATGTGCAGATGTTTTTATTTTATTAATTACTTAGTGGGTCTTCAGTTGTGGCTCAGGCTTTTCCAGCGGAAGTGCCCTGAACCAGGAACCGCAGGAAACAGTGACATGTTCGGACGGGGAGGCTGCTGCTAACCACCCGAGCACAGCCACACACCCAAAGCACACATGGGAGGGTCTCAGAGCATCGAGATACCGGGCGGAGGGACGGAAGGATACCATGTCCTCAGAGTAAGACCTTTTTAATGTCCTGCACAGACGCAAACAGCGGAAACTGTCGAGGAACGCACCGTCAGCTAGCGCCACTACTAGCAACTTTTTATTAAATGTTAACCCATAATTTAATAAAACAGCGACTGGAGAGGGTACATAGATATCAACCAACCTAATAGTTAACTGTGTCTGCATTTAAAGGAGGATTTAAAGCTTTATTTATGTGTTTACATCTGTGAATGAACACTCATATGTGTGATGTTGTGTTTGCGACAGACTCTTCGATTTACGCCCATCACAGGTTTACGGGTTTTATCACTGACACATTATGCAGCAAGAATTTTATATGAGAGATACTCTTGTAGTTTAGGTTGAATATTTAAAAAATGTGTGTTTTCAGTCATATGGGCTCGAGTAAAGCAAATATTTGACATGTATGCTATGCTGCTTCCAGGATATAAAACTACTAGAATAACCAGTGTGACCAGTACACCTGCTCCAAGACGACGTGTTCAGTTAGGAAACCGGTTATTAAAAAAAAAAGAAGAAGAAGAAGAAAAAAAAACAACCTTTGGGCATGTCCTTAACCTTACTATTCTTAATATATATATTTACTATACTACCCCCCCCCCCCAACATATACACACACAACTCTTAAACATTTAAACAATATTATTTTTTTGTATAACAGTTCTTGAATCCACTGATCAGGTGTAGGTCCTTGAATTTCCATTTAAATAAACATGCAAAAATTCAACAGTTTTCCTTTTCCCTCTGGTTACTTAAAACTGCAAAATACACATTTACACACCCACAGAATAATACATTTCGTTGGTCTCAAAATGAACTTAAGAGTCTTTACTGAAGTTCTGAAGGTTCTTGCAGTTCCACAAAAAGTGCCACTACACTTAATACAAATATCAGGAATGTTGGGATAAAAACTGTAGTTTTACAGGGCTTGTATCTTTTTTATAGACCTTTTATTTTTATCATAATATGCAGTTATATAAACATTTGCAAATTAGTATTTCTTCTTATTATTATAACAATATACTTTACAAACCTCTTCATTAAAAGTGATCAGCATTCTACATTGCCATAATTAACAATACACAGCAAATAAACATTATTTATTATTATTATTATATCCCCGAACAGAGTTTTGTATGTTTTTGGTCCAACCGCTGCCACTGAATATTCTTCATGTTAATGAAAGTATTTGGTTTAGAAATGTCATGTTTTCCATGTCAATAAATATCATGGAGAAGAAGAACTGATTTAATTTTGGATGATTTACACAAGTGGACACTCAAATGTTTAAAATCACTAAACACTCTTTTGTTCATATTTCTTGAACTATTTGTCTAATTCACTTCAAGTCAAGTGCAAATGAAAGTTAATGACCCAGGGATTCCTCATGTTATGACATCATAGCCGTTTGGGTAAGGGAATATAATATACCCCTTGCTGTCACTTCAGATGACATAAGCTTAGTTTTGTATATGTTTGTATTTTGGTCTGTAGACATGAACATCACTTTCCATTCTACTTGTAATTCTATTAGGTGATGGGGCAGTGCAGATGGAGATGCACATGTCTACTGTGTGGTGGCATTGCATCATTATAATTTTTCCCAGGAATATCGTGAATGGTATATTATGGCCCACCCCTAGTAAAGGCCTAAAATTTCCTTAACAATTGACCTTTAATGAATTCTACAAAATAAAACTCAAGTGTTATTATTTGCATTAAAAACCATATTGAACCTTCTGATAGAAGATGGTGCTTCAAGGCCAGATTGAGAAATAATGTTCTTAATTTTTTGTAACAAATAATTTCTTCATCCCCAAAAGCAACTAAAACATCTGGAGTGCATGTTAAATGAAAGATAGTTTTGTTTATCCCAATTTAGGGGGATTCAATTACACAAATGGAATTATAATCTTTTACAATTATATTTTCACGAGTGTATAATCACACAAAAATGAAAATTGCTTTTTTTGTTACCTTAGAATGACCTGTTTATACCTGCAGAGGAAGCAAGTTGCTATGTCTCTGCAGAGCTCACAGAAAACGCCTTTGCTTTTTCTTTTTTCCTGATTTATAGAAGTCATTTAGCGTTATGTTTTACATGGGGGTTATTTTGTAGCCACTGTGGTTGAGAATGAGGTAGTTGTCTGCAGTATTCCATCTGTAATTGTGGCACTACTAGATATAACTAAATATCCCACTATTTGTTGGTGTCTAGAACAGTTGCATCTTATATCAAGTGTAAGGAGACTTTAAAAATGAAGAATTTATTTTATGAGTATAAGCTTCCACAGCAGCGATTTGTTGTCATGGTTCAATGAGTTCAGCAAATGTAAAGCCACTTATGTATTAATGTAATCTAACGTAGGTTAAAAGACCAGTGCTGCAAACCTGATCCAGATAAACAGGCGTGAATAATGATCCAGATCAGGTATGAATGAGTTTGAGTGAATGGAGAACACTAACTCTTAGGTTGTAATGCTTGAGGAAACTTCACTTAGTCAGCTCCTATATACAGTTTACTGCAAAGATGTCTGTCTGAGTAACGTCTGCGGAATATCTGCTGTCACTTCATAAATAATGGCCAACAAATACGTCTGGGGTGAGATCAAACTCTGACTTGTTAACTGTCATACAGATAAGATAAAGATAAGATAGTGAAAAATAACTGGTAAAGTCAGGATTATCTTTGGATTTGTCTTTCACTTACGTTTTGCCCGTTTATAAGAAGCGTTGTATACTACATGTGTTAACTCTGATCTCTTTGATTGATTCTGTTTACAATTTAACCAAAATAATTAAGGATATACAGTTTTGATAAGTAAAATAATACTGTTTATAAGTGTAGAATGCAAATATTTCTGAAAGCTTATTTTGGTGGTACTATCCTTAAATGTTTTCCTAGTTTGCATCCCTAGTTCAGTGCCTAATAATAAGAATATTACTGGAATGGATTTTATATAATTTAATCCTGTGTGCAGCTGTTTCAGGTACGCCTTTATTCTAATAGTAATAATGTACTCAGTGACACGCAGGTTCTATAAATATATGTTCCTGTTGTCTCTATATAAATATGCCTTCTGGCAGTCACCTGTGCCGCTCCATCTTCTAGATGCAGAGAAATAATATAAGTTCAGTGGCATGAGACTTGTTTCCCTGTATTAATTCTATATTATGTGTTTCAGGTGCAGGACAATTCCCCCGGTCGCAGAGCAGGACTGGAGCCATTCTTTGATTTTATTATTTCCATTTGTGACACTAGATTGGTAAGTTTACTGTTATGGAAATATGAATAACTTTCTCTAGTTCTTTACTGAAGGCTTTATTTAGTTTAGGTGAAACATTCAACCCAGTTTGATCGGAAGTAGTTCAGACCAGTAAAATAATGATATATGAACCTATAAATAATAACAACTCCCAAACGTTTTCATGATAAGATATTCTTTTTATTAGTCCCACTAGGGGAAATTCAAGGTTTAGAGCAGTAAGATTATAGCACAGCACACAAGAGTTATCAATTCTATAAATGAATATTTCTATATACAAGGCACGGTGGTGCAGTGGTTAGCAATTGTGCCTCACAGCAAGAATGACCCTGGTTCAACTCCCAACACCAGACCTTTCTGTGTGGGGTTTGCATGTTCTCCCCGTGTCTGCGTGGGTTTTCTCCAGGTACTCCAGTTTCCTCCCACCATCCAAACACATGCACTGATAGGTTAATTGGTTAATCTAAATTGCCCATAGGTGTGAATGTGAGAGTGATTGTTTGTCTATATATGTTCAGACCTGCAATGAACTGAAGACTCATACTGTACAACGTGTACCCCGCCTTCACCCACTCTAGCTGGATTAGGCCCCCACAGACCCCCGTGACAACAAGACAAATATTAATTTATATATATATATATATATATATATATATATATATATATATATATATATATATATATATATCCTCTTGCCACTCATGATCAACTTTTTTTTCACCAATTATTTATGGTTCTACTAAAATTACAGGAGTTTGGCAGTATGTTCACCTATTTTCTATGTTCACCTTTGATGTTCCCTCCACTGCTGATCACCTTGGAAACGGAAATGTAGCGTCTATGAAACAGCTGAAGACAATTAAGACTGTGGGATGGGCTTTATCATGACTGACACAGACTGTGGAAGGGGCTTTAACAGAATTGACTCAGATATTTCTTCCTTTTTATGCCACGACTTCACTGATCTGGCAAGAGCCAAGCACACGGGATACACTTCCTTTAGAAAATGTATGGATGTTTCATTGCTCAGTGCTGATGTGTATTTGACAGTAAACTTATTGAATCCTTTTACTTGATGACACGTTAAGATCCCCTGTAAGTTTAATGCATGTTACATCTTGTGATAGAACAAAGATAACGACGCTCTGAAGGAGCTGCTGAAAGCCAACGTGGAGCGTCCCATAAAGATGCTGTTGTACAGCAGTAAAACACTGGCCGTGAGAGAGACCACGGTCACACCCAGCAACATGTGGGGAGGCCAGGGGCTTCTGGGAGTCAGCATTCGCTTCTGCAGCTTTGAAGGCGCCAATGAAAATGTTTGGCATGTTTTGGTGAGTGTGGAGGCTTGATGATGAAATATGATGAATGGATCCCGTTGTAATTCCAGGTAAAAGTGTATTTTGTGGCTGATGAATGAAACATTGATCCATATCATCACTGATCACTGACCTGAGATCTAGGGTTTTGTCTTTTAATGTTTTTTTCAGTGCTAAAATCAACTATTGGCCTCCAATTACAACCTTATGTCTAAAGAAAGAATATTAGAGTTATCAAAAATATTCCCAGGGTTCCCACATATTTTAGTGTCAAAACATCAAACATTTTTCATGAGGCAGATCTATGTACAGCATGAACTGATTCCTCTTCTTCAGGAATAAAACATCAATATATACAAAGAATAAAATAAGACAATACAGAATACACACATAATTTTCATGACTATCCACTGCCTTTAAATAGATGAACGGAGAGTTCCAGTTAATTTGGGTATGAGAACACAATAATAACCCTTTTCTTTATCTGTCTATTACTTATTTCCATATTCATTATAAAGTACTGTAAGGGTTATAAATAAAGAGATGCAAAGTTAAGCATAAATGCACTGATTTCAGTCATTTGTCAGAAAAAGCAATCTCAGCATATGGAGATGACTGTAACCTCTTCAGTGTCTAAATATGACAAACTTTGACTTGTTTTAATGATGTTACTCAGCAGAAGTAAAAAAAAAAAAAAAAAAAAGTCACAGAAATTCAAAACCCCTGCAGGATAGTGGCTCAAAAATGTGCATTTAGTGTTGTTTTTTTGCATCCGGATAAGGAGAAAAACCCACACTAGAATTAATTAATTAATTATACTGCTTCAAAAGTAATGTGATGTAATTTATTTTAATGAAAAGTTTCACTTCAACACTTAAAGACCTAGAAGTATTTTTGTGGTAACTTCCAAAGGAATTTTCCTCTACATTAAACATTTCTGAATTAATTCATCAGCATTATCCACTATTTTCCTGTAATGAATTTACTGGTCACAAAGACACTTTTTCAGCAAAATGTATAATTAACTGAAAGCAAAAACAAGCATCTACATCCACTGTCATTTATCAAAATACATGGGTTTTATTGGTGAATTAAAGTTGCAGATGATGACAGTGTTTTCATATTCACTCACGTCCAAATGACTCCTATCTGATACTGCTGAAAAGCTTAGAAACTTTTTCTTTTTATTCAGTTTTTGATTTCGTTGTACATGTCTTACATTCACATCATGCACATATAACATTCTACAATATTTTCAAAAAAGAACAAAAAAATCTATCTGTACAATTATTTTTCTGTGTTTATCCCCAGTGTGTTCACTTTTTGATTTCTCATCCGCTTTTTGTTTTAAACAACTGATATTCATAAAGATAGAAGGGGTGGGGGGGGTGGGGGGGGACAATAATACAAACTGTAATATAGCAGCTAAACAACAGTGACTGTCACAATTTGTTCCTTATTTCAGTGTTCATAAACTCCATCCATGTTTTGTAGCAATCCACAAATGTAATACAATAGTATATGGTATAAGTATATATATATATATATATATATATATATATATATATATATATATTTGATAATAATTGATTAATAATGCGTGTGCAAATTTACGTTTTCATGTTGATGTTCACTTTGGCTTGATTTGACCCTTGTGTTATATTGTTCTCAGTCTGCCGTAAAAAAAACTCATGTGACAAATTATTAATTCAAAGTCACTTCTCAGACATGTTTTTTTTTTTTGAGTTTAGGAGGTGGAGGCCAATTCTCCTGCAGCCCTGGCTGGTCTGAGAGCTCACAGCGACTACATCATAGGTGCTGACACCTCCTTGAATGAGGTATGTGTTCTGCAGAGGAACAGGAACATGGACGTTTGCAGCGTTTGTGAAGGTTTACCTGAGTGTGTGCTTTCTCAACAGAGCGAGGATCTGTTCTCCCTCATCGAAACCTACGAGGGGAAAGAGCTGAAGCTATATGTTTACAACACTGACACAGACAACTGCAGAGAAGTGGTCATCACCCCCAACTGTGACTGGGGTGGAGAGGGCAGGTAGGCAGGAAAACGGAAGCTGCCGCAATGTTCTAAAGGGTTATAGAATAAGCTGTTGTAATGTCATGATATTTTTCAGGTTTCCCTCTGGATCTTAAAAAGGCTTAAATTTACAAATCTACATTTAACACCTTAAAGTCTTTAAAATGTATTACATTTGTTATGGTAGGTCTTTAATTATGTTAACATAAACGTGATGCCTGTATTGTGTTTGTTGATGCTGAAACGGTAAAAAAAGTAACGTTGGTCTACTCGGCCCCACTGGTTTCACTCAGGTGAAAAATAAACCATTATTCCAAAATTCTAAGACGTACAAATTATTGTCAGTATGGTCCTGAAATGGGCATTAAATTCTGTTCAAAGTAGTTTTAAAAAGGTCTTAAATTTACGTTATAAAAACCAGGTTTTTAATTGGGGCACTTTTCATTAGGTTGATTTTAAAATGATCATGCTGAGGTATAAGTGAAAGTCTTTTTCAGGTTTACTCAACAAATATCTGTGTTTGGTTGCAAATCTTAGCACACATTTGTAGATCGATCTACACATTTACTAATTTGAATATAGTTTTGTGGAATTTTTTTTTTTTTTTAACACATTTGCAAACCTGATTACACACTCAAGTTGATTTACACATTTGCAGATTGTTGTACAGACACAAATCTCACCACACATTTACACATTTCCAAAAGGCCCAATTTGAGGTACAGACACACAACTCTCCACATGCATTTACAAATAATATGTCCCCATATTGGCTTCATAATAATAATTAATAATAATACATTTTATTTGAAAGTGCCTTTCAAGACACCCAAGGTTGCTGTACAAAGATGTAGCAAGATAAAAACAATATAACAAAAACAACACAAAACAATACAAAATACAATAAATAACAATAAATGTGACAGGACTGTAGCAAGATAAAAATCTAAATATACTAAATAAGGAGGAGAGACCATGTGGAGCAGTTAGGGAGGGTATGTAAGTTTGAAGTTTCATAGAAATGTGCTGTTCACTGCAGCACATTTGAGCCATTTCTAATCCGATTTAAGCTTATTATGATGTATCGCTGTGTATTTGTCTTCAGTCTGGGATGTGGGATTGGTTATGGTTACCTGCACCGGATACCCACGCTGCCGTTTGAAGATGGAAAGAAGATCAGTTTTCCTGCTCAGACTCCTGGTGATGCAGTTTCTCCAGCAAAAGATGGTTTCACAGAGGTAGTTAAATGCTGAGCTTTAAATTGATGACGTTTATTTACACAGATGATTTGGTGTCATTCGGTTTCTTTACAGTATCTGTTGTTGACATGAAGTCTTCATGTTTCCCAGGTGCATCTTTCCGCCGTCGTTCCAACCGTTCCAGTTGTCGTGTCATCGTCCTCGACAGGATTAGAACAGTCACTGTCCGGTTTGTCCGTCAGCTGCAGTCCACCTACATCCGTTAGCACTTTACAGACAGGTAACTGGCATCTGTTCAGAAACTTAACATGCATTTGAGTCCATAAAACTGACATGTTCACTCATTTATTGATACCTAAAATAATGAGATGACAGGAAGCTCTTTTTACATTGATCTACAATTGATCTACGTCCTAAATCTTACATCATTTAATAAGATACACTGGAAATTAATTTTTATTTTATCCAATAAAGGACAACCAACATATAGTTAATTTTATTCATGTATATTAAAACAAAAAGGAAAATTCATTTTTGTTTGGTTTCCATTGTTTATAGGTTATTATGATAGTATTTTACTCGGCTCTCATCCACTATAGATTGAATTAACCTAAACTAATTTGAACTTCCTTCCTTCCTTATTAATATCCTCAGTGTAATATGTGCATTCCACACATTCATCCCAGGGGCCAGATTAGACCCTTTGGCGGGCCAGTTTTGGCCCCCGGGCCACATGTTTGACACCTGTGATTTAGATGAACACAACTTTAGTTTCTATTCATTATTGTCTTGTTAAATAAGTTGATATAAATTGTGTTTTAGGAGTTCCTACTGTCCCTCTACCCAGTCACGGCTCCTCCTCTTCCTCCTCACAGAGCCTTCCTCTATCTGTTAACTCCCCCTCTGCACTACCAGGTGAGTAGCCGCCATTTGCTTCATATAGGAGTCGTTGCTGCCTCATTATCTAATTGTGACTGTTTTCTCCACAGGCTTAATGCCATTACATGCAGGTCTTCCACCATTTCCTCATTTACAAAACTTAAATATTACTTTACCTAATGTGGGCCAAGTATTGCCACGTGGAGTTGGATTTCAACACCCAGGTATTATGATTCCTCTCATCTCTACATTAGTAGCTTAGGGTTGAAATATGGAGATATTAGAACAACTCTTAGCTCAATTTCATCATTTTGACGTCGTTTTACGTTGCGAAACTTATCTTTGTTCTTTTCATCTGTGCTCCATCTGCTCTCTCACACTATGTGCTATTGCATGCTGTCCACATAAAGGGACACACTGTTTTATAGCTCTGATATTATCAAGTATTGAGAAATGTTGTGTTATTTAGGACCAAATTTCAACAGTTTAAGAGTAAATCTCATCAGTTTCAGTGTTTGCAGCACACAACCATGGTTTGTAAATCATTTTTATCAGTGATGCTATGCTAGAAGACAACTTCAGGCTCTGATAAATAGGTTTATTTTTTACATTATATAAAGGGTGTGAGTGAAATGCCAGATTAGAGTCGAACCACAGTTGGGTTTACACAGTATTTTTTCTTAAATGCTGTGAATGGTAAAAAAACAAACCATCAGCCACTAAATATGTAAACTGTAATGTGCAATAGGTTTCTTTAATTAGAAGTGGCATCACATAATATCTTTGAGGATATCAAAGTTGAGGTATCCACATAGATATTGAAAGACTGTATTTTACTAATGTACTGAATTGTACATTAGCCAAAATGTTACAAATAATTATGTACAATTGCGTGAAACAATTATTAAAGCACCCTTCAGTTTCTTGTTAATTTTAATATCTGGTAGAACTAAAGGTACATTTGTTTGGATGAATATAGTAAGAAATGGTTCATAAGAGTTTAATGTCAGAGCTCATATCCTTCCATTTTCCATGTTTTCTTGATAATGTGGGATTCCTCAAACTTTCACTGGTAACTTTTAATTTTCAAACATATTGCTTTATTTTAAATGTTTGCATTTTTTGCAGGTGAATGTTTTCATTCTAAATTTATGAGCAAAGTTGAATTCGGACCAAAAAAATTCTAATATTTAATTTTGGTGCAAAAAAAGGGTTACAAATTCAGTGGCTTTTAAAATTCCAAAATTCCTTCCACAATGGAACAAATGATTAAATGTGGGGGGGGGGGCACGTATGTTTAATTCGGTTGGTTAGGATAAATCACTGCTCGCAGAAGTTAAGGTGGGTGGGGGCTGATCTGCCTTAGCGGAGTCTTCAGAGTGCTTTTCTAGTTATCACTTTAAAAGAAAAAATGTACAGGTTCTGTTATTTTACTGGTTCATTCGTCAGATCATGTTGGTCTTAACAGAGTTTGACTCCCTTTCACTCCACCTTGTCCAGTTGAATCACATCAAATGCTGACTTTGTACCAGAACAGCAGCAGAATCTGTGTTTTATACTCTGCAGGTCTGCCCCCTCTCAACCTGCCCGGTGTGATCCATGGAGCCACTCTGCCTCCGTCTGGCTTTGTTCTTCCTCCAGTGTCTGTCAACGCTCCTGCTGTTCCACCCAACGCCACCTCTTCCTCAACTATCCAGATGAGTTCAACAGAAGCCCCTGTGAGCGTTTCTGAATCAATAAATATCACAATGTCTATGGACTCATCTTAACACAGCACCATCTATCATTACTGACGCTAAAGTCTTTACACAATATTACTAGTCGTTTAGCTCAATGTTTCCCAACCTTTATGATCCACGGCACATATTTGACATTAGGAACATCCCAAGGCACACTACCAAAGTATATTTATAATTGAAATATAATGCAAATCTAGTCTTGATTTACTTATTCA
Organism: Siphamia tubifer; assembly: GCA_020466265.1. Lineage (NCBI taxonomy): Eukaryota > Metazoa > Chordata > Actinopteri > Kurtiformes > Apogonidae > Siphamia > Siphamia tubifer. Next base: position 37,400,269 of record CM035803.1, on the reverse strand, counting down.
ATGCAAAACATGACACTCTCAGGAATTTAAGAAAGGCAATCACAGCTCTGAGTGGATCAGTGGTGTGTGCTGTTGTATCTATAATCACACTGCTCACTTACAGTAGCAATAAGGTCAAATTACGTCATTTCTCACGGCACACTGGTTGGGAAACACTGGTTTAGCTAAACCACAGAGTTGACAAATTGCTCATACACATATGGTCAGGGTGGAGCTGCTTTAATACACCGCTGATTTCACAGTCAAGGTCAGGTTTCCCCAAATATGTGAAAAAGCAGGAGCAGCTGCATCTTAAGAGGCAAATTGGTCTCCTAAAGAGGTTTAAGTCAACTGAGGTGGGATTTTTTGTTTTAAATTTACACAAGTGAAATAAATTTGAGCCAGATAACTTGTCTTTGATTTTCTTTGCACCTCTAAGGATAAAAACTACAGAAGATCTTGAGGTGAAGGTGATACAGTGCCATAAACTTGGGAATTTCCTTTAGAAGCACGTTTGCTTCCTGGATTACTGTTGCCAATTAATGTATTAATGGTTTTGTACAAAATGATTTGTATGTACAGTGAAACATCTTATCTTGATTAAACAGAATTTTCTCAATGTCAGTCTCTGGTTGTATGTTAGTATTTTATTTTGTCTGCAGTACTAAACACAGCCACTAAGTGTCAGTATAATTTCATGAAATAAGAGGCAAGCAGATCCTAAAATCTCAAATTTTTCTTCATGCCCTCAGGGCTGAAAAGAATGAGCTGAATGTCAAATGAAATTATTCAAGAGAAAAGCATTTCCTGGTGATCTTTTTTTTATTCACTCTTAGCGGAACTGTACAATTTGTACCCTAATCGGAACATACAGCCCTTGAAAAAGTAAGAGCAAAGCAGCAAAATGAAACCAACCCAGGAAACTAGTTTTACAAGGGGGAATTTTAACTATTTGTACACATTACTGCTGCAGTTCAAAGTTTGAAAATTCACCTGTACAGCATATACAGCTTCCAACTTTTCTGTTAATTATTATTCCTGCATAGGATTTTACACATCACCATTTTTCTACATTTGGTTATTTTGTGCATTTAACGTAAGTATGCTGCCCTGGTCTACATGTCACTAGATGCCACTTGTATGCTACACATTACATTCTCATGGCTAAGTAACTCAAATTAAAGCCTAACATTTGTGAACACAAAACATACAGCCAAATCAATAGTGAAACCTTTGTAGTTCTACATAAGGATGACAGTTCTCTCCTCACAGTAAATTTACTTCTAGCAGCTGAATCATTTGCACTCTGGCAGGACTGTGTTCTTAATCATAACACCAGGCTGCCAAGTCTCCCTTCGGCCCTTTAAGGCTTTATCCATCCACAACATCTGAACAGTGTCCAGTCACATTTTCTTCAAGCTACCTTGTCAGTTTCAGTGCTTATGTCAGACCCTCAAAAACAGTCTTCAGTTACCCATGTCCTTTCAACCTTCCTCTCACTGTCCCTCTGTCGATCAAGCCCTGGTAAACAAGTAGAAGCCCAACATAGGTAGGAGGAGGCCAGGTGAGCTCTCCACACAGTTTCCTGCTTCTCCTGCTGCTGGCTTTGTTCTCCCATGAGCCTTTATGGTCACGGAAGCAACTTGGTCAGTTTGCCTTTCTGTCACAGTACAAGGCTGTCAGTATGAGATGATACTAGAGGACGCTGGGCCTGAGCCAGCGGCGTTCATCTGAGCGTTCATCTGCAGGTTTCCAGAGGAGCTTGACCTTCGCATGTGAGGGAGCAAGTATGGGTCACTTCCCAGCTGGTGAACGTCAATTCGGTCTTCCTTCCTGTATGCCAGGCACCGCCTTATGAAGGCCTGGGGGTGGAAGGAACATGATTGACAATCTGAAGGCCATTTGATCACAGGAAGATACTTTTTCCTTTATCATAATAGAAACCTTTTTTTTTTTTATGTATTTAATGGAAGAGGAGTCCCAAATATTTTCAGTTTGAGACCAATCTTGGAAAACCAACATTAAAATACCAACATTTTCTACTGTTGCATCAATCAGGTATGGAATGGAATGTGAATGTTGGAATGTGAGCTAGTTCACAACATATTAATCACTAACACTACCACTTGAGGAATTGTGAATAATTTGAGAATTTATGTTCACTTCAATTTTTCTGCTTTGATTTCTGGGAGTCTCCCTTTGTAACACATGGATTACTTCCAATTAAAGTGGTAATTAAAAAAAAAAACAAAAAAAACCCCTAACCCAACAAGTAACATATGACAACTAGTGAGCAAATATCAATAGGACCACAGGATTTTGAGTCCTGATCCTAACTTTATGAAAAGAAGTTTTAGTAGATCGCATACCTTAGCTTCATTACTGGCAACAGGCTTAACGGGGAACTGTACATCTGTGGCTTTGAGTATGGTGTTCTCCTGAAGGATGTCCTGCTGGGACTGATTGTGGCCAAAAGGCTGTAAAAGAAAACAGTGCTTTATCATCCAACCGCTATTACAGAGGGAGAAAACGGTTAAGCAGTTTGTGCTGCATGACTTACCTTCCTTCCATACAGACACTGGAAAAAGATGACACCCACAGACCACACATCCACCTTATTGGAAATCTTTGGAGGCTCTTTACCGACCACAAAACATTCAGGAGGCAAGTACCTGGAAAGATTTAAATAGTGGCATTGGTGACCGTTTATCTTCCTCTTGTATACTTTAAGATCCTTTATACAAGTAAATGTACCTGCAGCACAAAAAATACTGCATTACAAGTAAATGGTCTGAAATTTAAACTTTAATCATTGCTGAGCTGTTTCGGTTTAACGATTAAAAAAAGTTAAGATACAGGATCCTACTTGAGCTGCCCATTTGAAGTTTGTAATGATTCATTTCTCATTAAATCAAAGTGGGTTTTAAAGGGCTTTTTTTTTTCAGTTCTTCAAAAACACTGAAAAGGAACACATTTGATATGTGGATAACACTGAATGGGAAGAGGAGAATAATAATAAGAAGAATAATAAAGTAGTAGTCATATGAAGCATACCAATGTAAACTACAAGTACTTCAATTTGTACTTCAGTATGTATTTTAGGATGTTTGGTATTTCTTCTCACCAATAGGTTCCTGCACCCTGTGATGTCAGGTCCATCCCGTCCACGCCATAGTTGTCGTCATCCATGATTTTCGACAAACCAAAGTCAGTTATCTTAATTTCTCCACAGGCTGTTCCATCCACCAACAAGATATTGCCTTGAAATTAGAGAGAAAAAACATAAACAAGTCAACACTTGCATCACATGGCACAACCTCTTCAGCTCACTGGACAGATCAGTAATAATCAGATTTCATGAACATATTGTTAAATGGATAAGATGCGTCATACCTGGTTTAAGGTCATAATGGATGATAGGCGGTTTGATTTCATTCAGGTATTTTAGTGCATTCACAATTTGCATGACTATGGACCGTGCCTCCTTCTCAGACATTAGCTTATGCTGTTTCAAGTAGAAATCCAAGTCATTGCCTTCGCAGTACTCCATAACGGTGCAAAACCTGTCAAACGGAGTAAAGTGTTAGCGCCTCTGCCTGACAGCGGATTAATGACGAGTGCTTTAAATGCATGAACGGCTATGACTAACGTGTCTGTGTCCAGTGAGAAGTAGTCGTAAAGTTTCACAATTCGGGGATGGTCCAGCTCCTTGTGTATTCTGTACTCTCGGCATGCATGCCTGTGGAGAGGAAGGCAATTATAGTTTGATTAGCAACCAAAGCAGGAAGCTGCAGGTGTTGTATTCTGAGCTGAGCTTATGAAGAATAACAATGCACCTGCAGCTATGTGCATCAGAGTGGCAAATGCATTACAACCACAATTACACACTGCAGGTGAGGTTAAGGATATTTGGAAAGTTTTGGGTTTACATACTTGTGATAGTTCTCCTTCTTTTCTTCCCTCCAGTTCTTGTTGAGTTGGTGGATTTTCACAGCAGCATAACGTTGCTCAATCAAATCAAAAGCCTGTGCCAAACGTTGACAACGGATATGAATTAAACATGTGTCAGGTTGATTTCAATCATTAGATATGGGGCTAGACAATGTGACCAAAAAAAAAAAGTTAAAGATTTAAATGTTGTCTTGACATAGAGGATGAAACCATGAGAATGGAAGGATAAGGAAGAAGGTAGCTCCAATTAATATTACCATTTTATTTTATATCTTTTGTTGTTGAGGACTTTTGTGTATTTGTCGTAAATGACAAAATTGAATAAAAAAAAAAACTAAGTGGAAAAAAAAACATTTAAATGATCATGACTTTAATGAATTTTTTGTGTCTGTATGAACATGGGATGAAACATTACATTAATAATTAGTTTTACAATAAGAAAACAGGTTGCATTTAAAACTTTGGTTTGGCTCAAATGTCAGTCCTACAATTTAGAAATTTTTCAAATTGATCATAAAACAACCTATTTAACTGAATTAATTTTGTACAAACCCCTATATAAGATGGGCATCCAGCAATTTACCTTGTAAACTTCACTAAAACCTCCTCGCCCTAGAAGGTGTAAGAGCAGGTATCGCTCATTCAGTGTGGGATGGTCTTTAAATCTGAAGAAAAGGAAATCAGTTGGATCAAAATTACAGATATTAATAAATGCTTCAGGATTGACAATGATGTTCAAAATGACCGATGAAGCTGTATTGAGTCTGGCTCAGTGTCGTCTGCTATGACTGCGGATACTGAATAATGCCGATGCGGCAACTGTCAAAGAAAAATTGATTCAGACTCACTGTGAACTGTCTTCATTATTTATTCTCTTCAGCTCCCGAATGTGAAGGTTGCGCACTCTCTCCAGACGCTCCAGCTCCGCCTGGATCTCAGCTTCTTCCTATAAATGATTCAAGCACACAAACACACAAATGCACAGAAGAAACTTCAGAGCATTGACTACAAGGAGAGAAGCTCATCAAACCCACTTGTACACAACTGACTAGTTCTGTATTAAATATTAAAGATCGTCTTGGTACAGAGCCTGTCAGGGCAGCCCTGTGTAGTCATTGGAAAAACAATGAATAAAATCGACAAAGTACAGGGTTCTCCGCCCTTAAGAGTAATTCGTACAAAGCAACACTGGTTCAGTTCAGGAAACGAGTGAATCAAGCTGAACATATTCAATTATCCAGAAAGAGAACATTCAATTACTCCAAGTACAGCTTATCTCTAAATGGTGACAAAGAACTGAATTAATTTATAGAATTAACTGAGTAGTCAAGTATCCAAATTGTAACCACCCACAAAATAAAACAACTAAACAGTTCTATCTTCTGATGTCCAAGTTCAGTAATGGACTAACCTTCTTGAGATGTCCAAGTCGCAGTTTGAAGATCTCTTCCTGTTCATGGTACTCTGCTAGTGTCAGCCTTTCCATGATAAGAAAATGATAGGACACACACACACATTTACTTAAAATGCTAAACTCACACACTTTTCACTTATATTCATCATCATCCTTATTATAAATGATACAAATATAAAAGAAATACTACACACAACTGTACACTTATGATTTTCCCGAAGTCCAGACTTACAGCTGAGGTAGGCTGGGTTTTAGAAAGGGATCGTTTTCTGCTCCGTTCACCGCCTTGGTTTTGCGTTGCTTTGGCTCCGAGTTTGTGGTTGGTGCTTGAGAGTTGCTGGAGGATGGAGGTTTCCTTTTGGCTAGAAGTTTCCTCTGCCTTTCAATGTCCTCTCTTTGTTGGTTTATCCACTCTTGCTGCCTGCCATTGAAAAGAGTAATCTACATTAGATTGCACAATTTTTTTAAGCAAGCTTCATTGTACTTATCACTCAAAATAGGGAGCCATCATATCTTGGCAAAATGTACAAAATAAGACTCCTAAAAGCTGTGGCTTGGAATGATGGGTGGGTGGGGTTGCCATGGGGTAATTGTGGCATTGATTCACATAATTGCATAACAGTCCAGTTCAATTGTAGAGCAGCTACTTGACACTTAACTGCTCGTACATTCTTGCACACAATGCAGAGCCCTTAATGTTAAAAACCATTAGCATCATCACTGAAGCAGTAGTACTGATCAAAATGGATACTAGATTCTGCTCGAGGCTTTCATCGTGCATCTAAAGACATTGTGAGTCGACATGCTCTTGAAAACTATTCTAAGCTTTGATTGAAAAATTGTGAAAGAGTGGAACCATTTTAATGGATGAAAGTGCAGGTCACTTAATGTCCTGTTGATCAAGTTCCAGGCTGAGTGGGTTTTAACCGCATTAATGTGGACATAATCTTCTTTGAAAATCAAAAGGAGACAACATAACACTTCTTACTTCACAAGATTTTGGAAGGCATAGCCATCCGTCCACTGTTCTGTGAATGAGGCTCCGTGTCTCACTGTAGTGAAATGGCCCAAACGTAGTCTATCCTGCATGCTCTTCTCTCGACAAGCCTGCTTCTCCTGGTTACTCTGAAGAACAATACAAACTGTAACTTTGGATGCACATTACAATAGATACATCAATGACAAACAAATATGTACACTTACCTTTTCTATGAGCAACTTCTTACTCATGGTGATGCACTTATTCAAGCGTTCCTTGTACTTTTCAAGTAATTTTTGTTGCTCGTCTATCTGTCTCCTGAGATCACAGTTTGCCTTTTGAGCAAAAGAGACAAGTCAAACTAAACCATACATGAATTATGGCTGAACATCAATTATTACAAATGTCATTTTTTGTTGTTGTATGGAGGAGGATTAGGGCCACTGAATTTTTTTTGCGTTTTTAAATTAAAGGTCCAACTTTTTTTGTTTTGTTTTTATTATTATTATTATTTGGAGAAAAAAAGAGTCAGAATTCTGTCTTAATCTCATAATAAAAAAAAGATATACTGGAGCTTAATGTTTTCCCCCAGTGTCCCCAAAAGATTTTCTGTCGTTATTTAAACTGTTTACATAAGATTCAAAGTTTCAAAAGAAAGCTACTTTGAAATCAGTTTTCATCTCATGACCATATAAAAAGAAAAATGGGGGAGATTACATTAATGGTAAAACACAAATAAATATTTATAATTTTGACAGATAATGTAAATAGGGTTGTGTTTTATAACATTGTTTCTGTACAGTGAGTGGCAGGGTACAACTTTCTTACCCGTAGCAAATCATCTATTCTGCCCTCCTTCTTCTCGAGGTCGAGATTCTTCGTGCTTTCAAGGGCAGCCAATTTCAACACTGTAAGGTCAGTCTACAGAGGAAAACAACAAAGGGAGTCGTTTCAAACACCCCATCAAGCAACCTGAAATGCATTCAAGTCATTTCTGGCCCGAGTATCTCACCTGCACATATTTGACTGCTAGTAGCTTTGGATGCGTCATGTGGTCCCCAAAAGACAGACTAGTTGGTGATGAGCTATTTTGTCGAACCTGGAACAGAGGATATAGCAAATGCTTGATGATTGAGCTACGTCAAAGCACTGAGATTCTGAGTAAATTTCACTTACAGAGGTGCCCTGAGCAGAATGGGAATGTGAGTTCTGGGGCGAGCGAATCATTGGTGGGAGACCTCTCACAGGACTGGACCCATTTCCTCCCTGGAACTGAAAAGTAAAGCGAGGACAAGTGAGGGCACTGTGTACCACCCTTTTATTGTGCTGCTGAAGTAGACAGGAAACACAATATGCACCATAACTTGAACTTGGATTAACTCAATACTCATCATTTAATCTGCACGTCTTTTCAGTGCATGACAAAGTGGAGACTTACATCAAAATAATCACTTATTTTGGGTCCCCGCACAATAGATTTTCCTGAGGGGAAAAGAAGAGGTCTTGTGATTTTTTTTATTCAAATAATTCACTCCTGTGCATAAGCATGAGCCAAAAATAGCAAGCATAATGAGATAGAATATGTTAATACGTTTAACAAACACACTAACCTTGACTGCTCTCCGATTGGATATCAGGTTTCCTTTTTCTTCCTCTGGTTGTTTCAGATTGTTTTTTCTCTGGGGTCTGAAAGAAGATGTTTCATATAACAGTGAGCACATTTACATGTACACTATTATTCCAAGTAAGACTGTAGTCTAAACTTGACAGCTGTCACCTAAACAACACTCTGCTGGGATAATCTTGCCTCGACCTTTTTCTAAATTGATCACTGTCCATTTACAATGTGTGGGACATGTGGATATTGTTAATGCGTTTATGAGGCCTCTTTGGACATGTGCATTCAGAAACATCTAACTAATCTGCGACTTTTACCGCAGGTTGTGACCAAAAGATTTTATTTACGTTCAGGTGGGGGAAAGACAAGTGTCCTCTGGTGGACATGGATTCTCAAAGACAAATAATTTCTCGTTAAAATAAGACACACGCACCCTGTTTTTCAATAGGTATTCATATGAGTAAACATTAAAAGGTAAACTTTTCCAATAAGTTGTTTCAAGGAATAAGTGGGGGAGGCTGTGAAATGTCTGCTACCAGCTGGAAACTTAGGAAGAAACTATTTTTGATGAGGATGTACATGACTGCATGTAAACAGGAAAATTAATGGGATATTAATTTTTGCCATTTCACCAGCTTATTAAGCAATTTAGTTTTTTTTTCAAACCAAGACCAAACATGGAATATTTTGTACATGTGAAATGTAGTCAGTGTTTGGAATTTAACAAGAGGGTAATTACTGCAGATGTTCGTACTGATCTTTTTTTTTTTTTTAGTTTGTATATTGTAATGTTTGTAAAAGATACAAACAGCTCTGTTCAAATACTACATGTACCATTTAGATTAAGATTTGTTAATATACTTACTGAATATGCAGGAGAACTGCCTCTTTTTACTTCTGACCCCTATTAAGTAGAAAATAAAAAAAAAAAATATTCAGAACAAAACCCTGAAAAAGAGCATCATCACCAGGTATAACAAGCTGAGTCCTTGATGAAAAAATTAACATCCATTATAAATTAGTACTCCATTACTAAATAGCCCACTTGAACACTTCAAAGATCAACTTACAGTAATTAATATGCATTCTGGTCACTTGTTACAGTTACAGTAAAAAAGTTGGACAAATAACTTGGCAGTTGTAGTTTTATACCATTTTCATGTGTGCTGGTCACTCCAGATTAAAACTTTTATAGACTACCCAAAGGAAACGCAAGGCACCCTTAAGTACTAGAATAATGCCCTAAAATCTCCCATAAAATTTGAGGCAGAATGAAGGTAACCATTATGCAACAATATGGAGTGACAAGATGGAAAGTCCCTTATAGAGGAATAATAATAATAATATGCATGTTCATGGGCACCTACGATTCATGACACGTTAGATAATGTGGTGCTCAAGACTAGCAACAAAGAAGAAGCACAGATATCAGATTTTACCTCTGACTCCTTGTCACTTGAGGAGCCCAGGCTTCCAAAACTATGATTTGAACATTCATTATTGGTCAAACCCTAAAAAAAAAAAACAACAACACTGAATTGTAAATATTAAATTTATTAAATATTTCAAATGTGACATTGGCTACACTTCATCAATATCCACAAAAGTACTCCTTTAAAACAATTAGAAATAAACAAAATGTGCTCACTTTGGTTCCTCCACTTGTGCTGCCAGTGCTCCCCCCTGTGCTACCACTGACTCCTCCCATAAAACGTGCCTCCAGCAGCTCCTGCCTCCGAGGGTCCAGGCTGTGCAGCTCCTCCATGGTGCCTGGAGGGTGAGCAACAATGCCCTGTTAGTTTCAGTCTTTAATGTACATTGGCTTAAATTAAGGTTTCACACATCCACAAAGGACTTGATGACAGAACACTTTAAAATCCTAAAGTTTGCACGACGATACTCGAGTCACTTTATTTATTTATTTACTTGTGTGCCATCTGGATTATGTGTGTGTATATATATTTATATATATGTTTTTTGTGTGTCTTATTGCCAAGAGCTGCTGGACAAAACGTCAGTGTACCTCGTATAATGATAATTAAAAATTCTGGGTGATTCTTAGACCAAAATTAATGACTTTTTGTTCCAACTTTATGTGCCAATAGGGAGACAACAAATGTTTGTGTTTACACCTGTGACCACTATCTAAAATTACCATTATCAAGTTACACTTTAAAATGTGTTACAAGTTAAAAAGGCAGAGGAAAAGTAAAAAAGCATTTCTGTGCCATGAATGTTATTATCCTGAAAATCCAGGAGCAATGTCTCAACTGCAAGGCAATGATGAATGCTGTGCTCCTGTGGGACTGTTACGTGAGCTCACTGTGCTTCAGTGTTGCTGCAGACTCAGAGGGGTCTGCTCACACTGTGGCTGCTCACAAAACCTGTGCTTTAATGAAACAGCCATTTTGAATGTACAAAACGATATGGAGCCTTGGCAATATAGTCTACAGTGGATTCCAGTGGTGTTTAGGGAAGAAATATAGACCCACCACATAATAAACCTAGAATAACACCTGTGAGAAGACAATAGTATCAATTGTCTACATCAACACCCTTCCTCAGCACAAAATATATCTAAATCCCAACACAAAAAATAATCTGCATCTTCATAATTAAAGTGAGAGCTATAGTATTCCACACACTGTGCATATCACAAAATTAACTGGAAGAGCACCAGCCACTCATTATATGCTCGAAAGCAGCCAGTGCCATCACAGGTAAATAGCAGCTCATTAAACAACTCCACACCCAAATATATCACATGTATGCCATTACCAACTACCAAAACAAGCTCTATTTTGAAGGCTCAGGTAATGAGGCAATTAAAATGTTAATACCCAAATATCCATATAGGACATATGAACAAAAATAACCTTAAAGAAAGCATCAAATACATATTCAAATACATGCCACTGCAATTGAACAGGTGTTATATTTAGCCGAGAATATTTTTACAAAACATTTGACTGTCAAACACTGTTGACAATAAGGTAATGACCTGAAAAATGCAACTTAGAAATACAGATAATCAATGCTTAAATGAGAAACTTAAAAGAGGCTTTCAGTTTTCATTTATTATTACTGAGACAACGGTCATTTTTTCCATCACAATTAACAGAAATAAAACTATACATCCAATGTTCCCTTAAGTACTTTTATTGTGTCATTTCAGCTACTTTCAACTGCTAAAAGCTAACCAACAATTAATCTGGAAGTCTTTTCACTGCTCCTGCTCAGTGCTACTGGTGTGCTGAGATGGACATGACTGTATTTAATATTTCACTGAAAATGTTAATGGCAGGTAATAAATGTCTCAAACATGAATACATCAGTGCATGCCTGTTATCTATTTTAGAGTCCCCAAAGAACAAGCTGTTGAATTCTAACGACTCTTGCTGTCCATGTCATTTAGACCACATGCTACTCAGCAGAGACCACCTGTTAATGGCAGACCCTTAGACCGGCTTTAAAATCTGACATAAGCTGTGGTGGATTTAGACCTGAAAACAAGACCACCAAAGACAGCCTCCTGATTTTAGATATATAGGAATGTCAGACTCCTGAAGGCACCTTCCACGAGTTAAGATCAATCATGGCATGAAACATTGACAGTAATACCAGGAATTAATCACATGCCTCAAGTTATATTCTTACCCTTAACTACAAGAAAAAAAATACTGAAGTTAGTTTGCCATCACTGCCAAGTACATAATGGTACTAAAGATCATCAAGTAAACAGCTCTTCAACTATGTGTGGGTTAATTTGATGCACAGCTCAGTTCAAAGGGTAGACTCTACCCAGACTATAAACCAGGGGAGGAACTTAATTTTCACAACGACATTTACAACCATCAATTGGCTCTCTTCTCCAGTTTTGCATTACTGAAAGGTCAAATAAGGCTACATGCCAACAATGCAGCAGCATCTTTGGCAGACAGCTGTGCTTTGGACCATCACTACATTTTCCGTTAAATTCACATTGTCAATACAAATCCAGCCTTTGACCGTTTCATTGTAACGTAACGTTAAGATGGTGATTAACGACAAATACAAACGCACAGATCCCATGATGGTTGTTGTTGGTGGGATACATGGCTGCCAGAGCACAAAGGTTAGGATGCTAACAGTGTGATGCACATCAATGATACCGAATCAGTGATATCACATTAAGAAATCGCCACAAAAATGTATCTCCTTGCAGTTAGCGTTACTGATTCATTTACACACCTATGATTAACTTGTGTTAGCTCCAGTAACGGCAGCGTGCTGGAACAAGGATGTACCGATTATAACAGCAGTGTTGAGCACGTCAAGATTTATCGCCATTACACACCTAAGTGTATTTTGGCTCCAGCACTGGCCTGGGCATAGAAAGACGGTCTTGTGTCTTCGGTGCTACTAGCTAGCCATACAGGCTCAATGGACTTTGGTTGACGCGTTACTGTAACGTTAGCTAGCAAGCAGGTTTCGCCACCAAGCTTTGCTCGGTCATTTTAGTTGATTTCACTTCCGTTCTGCACAAAATTACCTAGACAACCAACAAGAAAAGGTATATTCCTCTTAAAATGTTTCACGATACCTTCCTGGGCCTTCAGCACTGCCGTGGTATGTTGCTGAAAACACAGTCCGTGTTGGGGACGTGGAGAGCTGGGACCAAAGATGGCGTCCCCTCCAAACTTCCACTACTTTGGACACTCATCAAGCTACTTTTCGTGTGTGGGTACCGCAGCGCACACGGTTAATGTGTATCACTGTGGGATTAACCGAATGCCGCAGCACAGTTGATTTTACATGGGTACAGCGACCGTCGCTTAGTGAAAATGCCGAGTTATTTTCTGTTTTTAGGGCACAAACCTCTTCACACCTCAGCAACGCGTCCTGGCTCCAGAGCCACCTCTCCGTCTTCAAGTGGTAGTCGATGAAACGTCACGCATCGTGTGCAAAATTCTTATCGCGAGGGTGATACACTTTTCCTCACGTCAATGAAAAACACACGAAGGAAGGAAAAATAAACATATGTGCAAAGTCACGTTGTCTGTTCCCCTACATGTGGTACGGGATTTTATGACGTTTAAACCGTTAACAAAATATCTTATCTTAAAAAAAAGTTTTTAAAAGTTTTTGATTGTATCAAAAACTAATAGAAGCTCATTTCTGCAAAGAAAAAAAGTCGGACATGCTAAGAATCAAATAAAAGTAGGATCGATGTGAATGTTATGGCCATATTACAATGCATGCAATACTCGTATAATCAATTTTAATTCTAAGCTTATTAGACACATGGAACAACGGAGAGATTCACTGTAAAGGCAGCAACAAGATAAACTATGAACATTAAAAAGCAAAAAAAGAATATCAAAACTCTATATAATATGTAGAATTGCATCTTGTACTGTTATTTTACATTGTTCTAACACACACACATACACACACAAAATAGGTCTATGTATTCGTATGAATACATAGTTGTAGCAAACTTTTTTGAACTCCCTTAAAAATGTACCAAAATTGCACATTTGTGGAAAATTGTGTTCATTAGACCAATAAACAAATGCAATCATATTTATTTATTTACTTCTTCATTTTATTGTGTACAATAAAAGTATCACAAAACGTAAGTTAAGGACTGTTTCAACATGTCATGCTCCAAATATATTTAATTATCTTGCTGAAACGGTTTTCCTGTTTTGACCTAGATGGAACAGAGTATGTGCAGAATGGAACGTGTAGGTTTGGAGATTGAACAATACTTGGCAAAGTTCAATGACTTAAGACTGATTCCTAATGCAATATGTCACACATGCATGGGGTGTCAAACATGTTTCTTCCACCACTATATGCATACTTTGTTGCCCATAATTATGTTTCCAGTCACATTCCTCTTTTTTATTTCTACTTCCACACATCACTAATCACCTTTGACCAGGTACAATGATCACATACTCAGTCCCAGTTACACATTATCCATCCAGAGTGAACCATATCGTTGTCCCTATCATTTACCCAAAAGGTAAACTATTTTATTCCAACTTTATGGGCAAGTGTGTATTGCATACATGTGCTGATGTACAAAGCACACTCACTTTCTAGTTTTGTCATCCTGTATTAAATGTCATTTTGTCTCTTAGTCTTAGTCTGTATTTGTCTTTGTTTCACAATAAACCAGTCCCATGTTTCTATCTTACAATGTCCTGAAATTAATTTTCTTACATCCAACATGTTTTTACTTTTCAAGTGTGAAGTTCAGTCTGTTATATATTTTTTTGTTGCAAACAGAATTCACATATATAAAACATATAACCAGAAAGCCATAAGCCTATGAAGTTGTTTTTCCAATCCAGTAAACTTCTCTCAAAATTTTTTATATAAAATGTCCATGAACCTTCATCACACAAGAGTTTTGTTATATAATTTTATTGCATACTGTTCTAGCAGTTATGCATTCACTCATTTGCAACCAGAAAGACATATTAACAATTCAAGCATTTATAAACAAATATAAAAATGTATTTACATAAGTCACAGCATTACAGAGTGCATAAGATGTTTAACTTGGATGTGCTTTCCTGTATTTGCTCTGCATCCACACCCGGTGCATTGCAACTTTCTTTCTTCTGTTTACTTGTAAACGTCTCTGCTCCAAGTTTTCAACTTCTTCTAGTCCCGCATTGGAAAATAAATTATGAATCTCTTCTGTTAAAAAGATACAAAATACAAATGTAAATGTGCAGTGAGCAATAAGAGCTGCAGCCATAATTTTAGAAAAATCAACAAAGCTATTAACACTTAAAACTTATTAACACCCCAATAACACTAGCAAATTAGACTACTGGCATTATTATTATCATTCTAAACCGTTTCTGTGTTGTTATTACCATTATGACTACAATTATTATATCCCCACTCTATCTTTCTCACCTTCATTCACACTCCCTTCTCCCCCATTGCCCCTAATCAATCTATATTGTTTAGTTGCTCTTTACATTTAGTATCTTTTCATTGCAACATTACAGTGTCATTATTGTTGTTTGTTTTTGTCAGATTTTTTTAGTTTGATTTACATCTTGTGTCTCTGTCCACAATGTATTAGTAACTATTACTATCAAGTGGTGCCTGGCCCACCCACCCCCCTCACACACACTGCGCATGTTTTACCTGCCCTATCTCTTATTATTGCAAAAAAACACAAAAATTTTTGGTGGCTATGATCTTGACCTTTGACCTACATTCACCAAGATGTAATGGGATATATTCTGGAACAATTTAACTAAAAATTTAATGGACATTGGTCCAGTAGTTTTTGTGTAAATCTGCTTAGAAACAGACAAACAAAATAAATGGACTCAAAAATAATATCCCTCTCCGCGGGCGGGATAATAAATAAATAAATAAAATACCACTGAAAAATGTGCTCAGACACTAAATAAATTGTGGATTTGGACATATCATAGTATGCATTTTATATATAAATAGTTGAGTTATATATTTTGTAGATTTTATTTCTTGCAATGAAGTTGTAAAATATGCACATTAAATAATATACCTTTTGTGAAAAAATAGACACAGGTTCCATCTCCGCGCGTGTAGAAATTCTCTGATAAACAACGTCCTGTAAGACAACAATATACCTTAAGTAATATAAAATGTGTTTACAGAATATTTAAAGCCATCGAGGTTAAGTATATAACATGGAGGATCACCTTTCTTAAATCTGAGTTGTGATAAATCATATCTGCCATAATCACGGAATAGAAATATCCCTCCATGTTTCAGGTATGTAGATAGTTGGTTCACGACTCCTTGCAATCTGACAATAAAACAACAGGATTAATCAAACTGAAAAGTCATGTAAATGGATGGCAACCAGGATAAACAAATTAAATTGAAAACAATATTTATAAAATAGGAATATTTTTTCTGTGGGCTTGAAATAGATTTTTGCATGTGGAAGGGATTCAGAGGCCACACTTAGTAATAATTAGAACAGGTGTATTTGTTCCCTTCTGAAGCAATAAATTAATCAACAAAAGAATGGTAACTGATATTTTTTTTTATTATTATAGTCCTAATAGAATATACAGTTGCAGAAAAAAATATTATACCACCTTCAATTTCTTGTTCATTTTAATGTGTGGTACAACTAAAGGTACATTTGTCTGGACAAATATAATGATAACAAAAATAGTTTATAAGAGTTTAATTTAAGAGCTGATATCTATCCATTTTTCATGTTTTTTTTATCATAACCAAAATCACTTCAGTTCTTACATCAATACCAGAGCTTGTATTTCTTCCATGTGTTTTAGGTTTGATGGTCTAATAAGTTTATTTTATGGACTGCATGACAGCACGAATCATAGTTCAAGACCCAAAATATCATAGGACAGTTATAACTATAAACTAATTTTAGAAATAATTTATAAAATACTTTTATTAAAATAAAACAAAACGATTTAAGTGTTAGACTGGTGGTTTATTTGGCTCATTTGTTGATAGAGAATATTTTATATCAGGGGAAAAAGAAGGAGAACCCTATGAACTAACACAGAGGAGGAAACATGAAAAGAGCTAAGAAAGAGTGAAATAAAAATGTTTATGACCACAAACAGTGTTTAACCAGTTTATTAGAACACCTTGCACTATTTGTTTCAAAGGCCACCTGGCATCACACACTGCTTTAATGTAGACTCTTTCATTTTCTGTGAGCTCTCAATGTTTCACCATTTTTAAACAGGAGTGAGAGATTTCACTTTTTATTTTCAAATCTAAGCCACTTTGCTAGGATTTTCAGAGAAATCATAAATTAATCATGTATAACCTTCAAACACTAAAACAAAATTTTCTGTTCAGGAATTAAATTACACAATTACCTTTTACATCTGAATTCAGATATAAGAATGCACTTCATTATTTATTCTGGATTTTTTGTAAAACAGTAAATTTGAATATTCACAATAATAATGATATTTTTTTTAGCACATTTCTTGTTTCTGAATGGTGCTTGGTCGTTAATGGATAAATACTGTAAAAAAAAAAAAAGTACAAATGTTTTACGCATCTAATTTTCTGACATTTCTGATTTTTTTGAGGGGGGGGCAACTTTGGAATAGGAGACAAAATGTTCTACTTTGATGGAAAATGATGTTTAGGTTTATTTTAGGTGTGTTTCTCTATAGCAATTAATTAGAAAAAGGAAGAAAATAATCCCACTTTTTAATGTGAACAATTTGTTCAATAAAAAATAATCAAGTCACTTGCCATAACATTTGAATGCCATGTTAACATTATGTCTATTAAAGAAAAACGCTTAAGACCTCTAAGCTCATAAGTACAATTCAGTGTCTATTTATCACAAGCCATGGCGACTCTAATATTGAACAATGCTATTGCATGCCGCAGATTTAACTCATATCATATAGTCCTTGTGGAAATATATAGATCTCATTGTCTGAACTGGTTTATTCTCACTAGGGTCACGGGGGTCTGTGGGGGTCTATCGCAGCGACAATGGATGAAGGCGGGGTACACCCTGTATGAGTCTCCAGTTCATCTCAGGGCTGAACATATATAGACAAACAATCACTCTCACATTAACACCTATGGGCAATTTAGATTAACCAATTAACCTATCAGTGCATGTGTTTGGATGGTGGGAGGAAACTGGAGTACCTGGAGAAAACCCACACAGACACAGGGAGAACATGCAAACCCCACACAGAAAGGTCTGGTGTGGGATTCGAACCAAGCACCCAAAATATATAGATAATTGTTAATATTCCTTCTAATCTTGGATGTTTTAAATGTAGATAAAAATAGGTGTGCCGTTTACATGTGGCACTTAATGACACAATTCAGGCTTTATTCTGGTATATTTGGGTTTTGCAGTGACATTCAGACAAAGGCTGGGGAGAGTGAAGGTGATCTGGTGTTAAGGGGATGGGGACAGAGGCTGGCAGGTGATAAATGACATCGGGCTGTCCTATCTTTGTCTTGTAACCTTCACCTACCGCTCTGGGTGAATAGAAGAGAGCACAAAGACCGCCAGAATAACATCCAGACTCTGAGGCGGAAAAGGAAAAGAGGCCACCTCCTCACAAATGTTATGGACAAAGGCGTGACACACAGAGTCATCATAGTCTGGATGCTCCTGTGGGAGGGAAACAAAGTGAGCTATGTGCATCCAAAGGGGATCTAGTGACACACAAACATCATTTTAAAACAGAGTTCGCTGGTTATATTCTAGCTGTCTTAACAACATTAATAATTTAAAAATATGCTTTTTTAGTGCTATTTTAATAATTAATAGTCTTCTGTACAGTACTTTTAATTGAATCTGTGAGGTTAAGTTAAATGTTCATCTCTATAGAAGACTTAATTATTCACTAAGTAAATACATACGGCACTCTCTATAATAGAGAAAGAGAAATTATTTTATGCAACTAACATCAATAATCAATAATACCAACAACATTTATTATATATATATATATATATATATATATATATATATATATATATATATATATATATATACATATATATATATATATATATATATATACATATATATATATATATATATATATATATATATATATATATATATATATATATATATATATATATATATATATATATATATATATATATATATATGTATATGTCATAAGTCAATGATCAGGAAGCTCTAGTTGTAGATGATTTGTCTGAAACTGTTTTTCTTCATTGTTTGATATTGTGGATTAAATATTTTCCATGTTTAGTAGAGTAGATTTCAATATTTACTTCTATATCATATTAATTTATGTAAGTAGATGCAGATATTGTTAGTTGAATTAGTTTTTCCTAGGTAGCTTAACACTTTCATGAGTGAATTATGATAACCTTAATCAATATTTTTTATGCTTCTCTTTAGGCATGAAAAAAACATATGACTGATCTTTTTTATGAACCTATTTTTCATGGAGTTGCAAACCTATCCACTTAGATGGAATGTAATACAATTTTAAACCAATGTAATAACATTTTTGAAGGAAAGAAACATGTATTTATCACGGCATATTTTAAAAAATGCTGCTAGTTTGATGTTTTCTCATATTTTAACATACCCTAATACTAGTTAGTACTGACTATATGGAGATAATATGCGAAGACAAAAAACATCAACAATTGATTTGCACACAAACATATTAATGCAGATCAATATAAATATATATATATATATATACACTATATATATATACACTATATACACTACACTTTTTTACCAAATTAACATTGTTATGTGTAGGCTGGTGATTGGTTGGCTCTGTTTTAAATGCCTCTTCCTGTTTCTGTGACAAGTCATACTCCCTGATGAAGGCCATTTGTGCCGAAACGCGTTGGGGTTTTTCATATGATTTTATAGGTTTTGTTAACCAAGCCGGTTTAATAAAGGCTTTTTATCTTTCACTTTTAAGAGAGTGCCTTGGAATTTTTCTTTGTTTTATATATATATATATATATATATATATATATATATATATATATAAAAGAGAACAGCTGTAAAATAGCCACCCACTGTTGTGAGCAGTATGCATGAAAGGGTTAAGGTAAAAACAAACTGTTCATATCTCAAATTAAAAATAATTATCTCTATTTTTGGCTCTAGGTCTAATATCAAAATGACAAATTTCACAGAACATTACATGTTTCAATAAATACTATGAAGTCTTACCTTTACCAGCTGAATAGCACGTGGGGAGAAATCACAACAGTATAAAAAGGCATCCTTTCCTCTGTTGAACACAAAAATCAACAGAATACTCTATCTATTACACATAAATGAAAACCCATTTGATTATTATACTTGTGATTACAACTTTCACAAACAAAAAAAAGCTTGTTAGTGGAAGTGTGAATAATTGATTGTAGGATTATGAAGAAACAGTGAGTTAGTAGATATAACTGTCTGATATAAGGAGGAGGATATCACTTATTTTGACTGATTATTCCCAATTTCATCACATAAATAATAATCGCTCTGACATATTATCCAAAGCATAGTTTGCTTTAATGGTGAATGTGTAACTGGATGTCACAGTGCCTGTTTTACCCAGAGTATTTACTAATATTAAATTCACAGCCAATATCCACCCTATTAAACTGACACATCTCCAAAAAATGTCTATGAAATTATTTTTAATTATTTGAAATTATACTCACTTGATAGAATTTAATAGAGGAAAAACACTGTTGCCAACCCCACATCCAACCTGTGAAAAAACAATATATATATATATATATATATATATATATATATATATATATATATATATATAGTATCAGATCTCTGTAACCTGGGATGACAAAGTTGTCTGTTCAGTTACAACAATTCTCAGGCTTTTTAAAATATCACATTGTATTAAAATAGTGTGTTAAGAATAAATGTCAAACTTAATAAATAAAATAAAATAAAAAACCTCCAAGATCTTGAAAGATGCGTGCTGTCCAGGAAAAGCACACATCTGTATTAGGTCTTCATTAGTTTCTAAATATGCTCCTTTACATGATTCCTTATGAAGAGCGGAGTTGCTTAGTTGGTCTGTGGAGCTGATGCGTTCACATCGTCTGGTCAATGTATTCCTAGTTTGACTATTTGCATCTGAAGGCAGCAGTTCTGGGAAGTCTGAAACCAGCCATTTGCGATCTTTGAAGAACTTATCCTGATGTGTCTCATAGAATGTATCCCAATACTGCCAGGCTTCAATGTCGAATTTACCTGTGGAGAGGAGATTTAGAAGCGATATTCATCATGTATCACCAGTTTCATCCAACCAGAAAAGAAAGATATTTTACAAAAATATGTCTCTACCTTGTTCTTTTAGTGGAATTGGTTCACTGGAATTTTCTTCCACCTTCTGACGAGCATTTTCTTTGTCCTCATCTGTCCACTGTACATAATCCCTTAAACATAAAGCAGTTGATGACTAATTGTGAAAAATCAGAAAGTTAATGCATTAATTCAAAATGTAGTGTAACTAAATTAGAACATGCATAACATTAGAACATACTGGGAATTGTGTATAAAGCTCTTTTTCAGCTCAGTGTTGTTTAAAAAGAGACTATTGTACACAGTAACAGGACCAGGTCCACAAAAGGCAAATGCAGATTGGAAAGAAAGGTGCACGGGAAAAGTTCTTGGCCAAATCTAGCCATCTACATCACTGACCACATGTTATATTTAAAGGTGTCATCAGGGTTGAGCAAAATCCTTGAACCCAGAGGACCTGAAGGTTTTACTCCAGTGCTCTTTAACCGTGTAGACCATTTTCTTAAAAGTTCAGCCAAGGTGGCTGCAGACAGGCTTCGCAATTTATGCATTTACTCTGAAAATTAGAAGGAAATTTTGATTAATACAACATGATTAGATACAAACCTCTGTACAAATATACTCCAAGCAGAAGCTACTTTTAAGTCTCACAAGAGTAGTAGCTTTTTGTAGAACATAATGTGCAGAGCTTGTTTTATACTTACATTTAGACATCCTACTACTGGATATTAAAGTTTGATTGACTGTGGAATTTCAAAAGAATGACATAACAATGACTTGGATTAAAGGTACTTGAATATGTCATTTTTATATGATGTTTTTTCCCTTGTTTGTACAGTGGAAAAGAAGTCAGGGTTATAAACTTTAGTTTCATTGCATTTGCATTCACAATAATATTTGCATTATTTTATTTCATCATCATCAACTACAGTAATAAATATATATTTGGGCAAGAATTACATGTGATATGTTAAAACACATTAAACCCATTTAATTAACCCTCGTTTTATGTTAAGGGCCAATTTGACACATTTAGGTTTTGTGTTGATCAAAGTACTGGTTATTCTTTTTTTTTCTTCATGAAATGTTGTGACTTTTCCTCATTTATGGTCATGAACTGTTAAATAAAATCTGAAAACTCTGGTGTGTAATGGAATGTCTGTGCAGAATTTATATACAAAGAATGTTGTGGGTCATTTTGACCCAGACACTTTAATGTGGATAATTATTTGTTCAGATCCAAAATAAACATGTCTTTACGACATACTTTATTTTGTTTACGCAGTTGTCAGTATTTAGATAGTTTTTCTGAATAAACATGTCTAAACTGGAAAGCTACCTCGAGGAGGATCCAGTGGACACAGGTAAAATAAAAGGGAAAAGAATGAAAAATAAAATAAAATGTGTTTATGAAGAAGTAAAAACTTGAACAAAATAGTTCTTAAACACAGTGTATATTTTATGTTTCTTTTCTAAATATTTCTGTCATCTAAAATAAAGTTCTTATTGGTTTAACCTGTTATTTATTTATTTATTTATTACTGTATTGAATGGTACGAGTCAAAATGACGCACAAATAATCAATGTAATTATTTTTCAACAGAATACATTGTTAATACCACTTTTCCCACTTTAGAAAACCCAATACTTTGTGCAGAATATCATCTTTTCTCTTTAAATGTACGGATAATGCGCCTTTTAGTCCGGAAGATGGAAGTAGTGCACTACTCGTGACGTCACGCACCAAAGAAGAAGCCGAAGGTCGGAAATGACGACAAACATGGGGTCGGGATGGGGGCATTAGCTTATAACTAACGCTAGACCTTTCAAAATGCGATACCACGGCACACCAATAATTATCTCACCCTATCAATACGTTATGAAAAATTCACGCTGTTACTCACGTTATATTTATATAGGTAAATATGCGGCGTTTGAATACATTTTAATGATATTTCAGCATTCCTAGCTAAACAACGACACTCGTGTTAACTTTGTTAGCTAGCTTTAACGGTCTGGAAGCCGGTGGGAATCATAAAAACAATCTGACCAGTGTGAATATCTGAAAATATAGAACTCGGTTTATTTAAATCGACATACCTGGCTTTAGTAGTAGCTTTGGGGTCAGTTCCAGTTGTAAGCTGATGTCATACTAGTAGGTATTCCACTGGTGTTATTTTACATGTGACCTGGTGATGGCGCCGTACAAAAGTCGGCGCAGTGTGAACGCTGTGGAGCTGTTGAACCAAAGGAGCAGAGGGACCGGGGATGCTCTCAGCAGGTACAACTTGAAGCTCTTCAGAGGTGTACTTCTCCAGGTAATGGAAATACAAAGATAAAACTCTCTTTAAATGGAGAGTGGGCTAATATGTTTGTCTTGTACTGCAGGACAACAGGGTTTTTCTTAAAGTATGGAGCAAGACTTCAAAGTCCAGAATAATGTATGAGAATGGTAGACTCTACTTTGAAAATTACCAGATCTGTTACAGTTGGTGAGTATAAATGAGTAACATTCACAAAGTCTTTTGCATTCTATACAATAGAACACATTGTAAATTCGCTTATCAATATGACTGATCCAAAACAATTCAATATACAACAATACAATATACGGATCTCTGTAGGAAAAGAATGAAGATTGTATTAATTTTTATTATAAATATGTTCCATTTGAGTGTCCAAAGAGCCATGTCTATGAAGCTAGCATGTACCAACTAAAACCTATGAGAAGATGCACAGAAATTAATTGATGTCACTGTGAATCAAAATATTTACACTGCTATAATGATTCGAAATGTCTGAAATGAAGAGGGTTTGTTTAAAAGCTGAAAACAATCTTCAGCTGTATCTCTAAGTACAAAGCTCAAAATTAAAGCAAGTCCATCACTAAATCTACAGGTGATTACACAGTGTTCTCAGAATAATGGCTAATATAATTCATAAGATTTGAGATAGTATAACTTTGGCAGAAAAATGTAATTCATTCCTAAGTATTTTCTCATTTAATATGAGTCCAGAAATAAATGCTATTGGCTTGGGTTTTAGAGATTCATAAATAAAGTAAGAATGGCATGCACAACAGTTTCCTGTTCGGTCAAAGTTAAACTTTTTTGTTGTTGTTTCCATACACAACGAAACACTGTTAAGGACACCACAACAACTTTCTGATCAGCTGCCTTATGTAGACTGAACACATGGCCAGTTCATAAATCTATGAAATTACTGAAAGATAACACTTTATGTAAATAATCTTCTAAAACAATATCGGTGAGTTTCAGAGCCTCATTCATATTGACCAATTTGCTTTATACATTTCAAGAATTAATTATGATGCCTATAGATGCATAAAAACACATCTTAACTCATCTACATGACTGACAATAACTTGGAATAATATTCCATTTGATACATTGAGTTTTAATTTGAATATTATGTTTATTATCTTTCACTCTTGTCTTGGACATGAAAGCAAAACTCTAAAATAAAATGAACTCAAAAAACTCAAAATAATATTTCATGAACTTGTTTCACCGTTTTCATGGAACATATAGTTTTGTCAGATCCATTTTTTGTAAAAAGGGAATTGAACAGTATGACAACATGCAGGTTTTGAACTCAATAGTTTTTATGCATTTTCATACAGATATTTGTGCAATGCAGAATAAATCAGAGGCTTCTATTTTGACAGACTGATAAAACCTTCTGCTTTCAGCATTCATTCAAGCCCTTGCATCCTGTACAAACTGCCTAAACGGTCTAAAGAGGAGAAATTTGAAGATGCCTTACTGTGTGTGAGCCCGCTTGTAAGTGAAGCTGAACAACCATACTTTTTTAAATAGTGAACATCACAGCACTGAACTTGATGAAATTTTTTTTTAAATCTTTTTTTCCCCTTTTTTTGAAATCTTTTGTCAGGATAAAACCCTAGCATCTCCCTCTGATCAAAAAACAAGCCTCTTAGCACTAACTGCTAACAACTGGCTGTGCCGCCTTTCAGTCGATACAGGGAAGGAGCTTCAGAAAGTTTATCTCTCTCCAAACCTTAAGTTCAAGTAATGTTTTTTATGGTTTTAGGAGCAGATAAACACATCTACTTTCATTTTTTTAAAATGTTAAATCTGACCTTGTGTTGCTTTCATTGCAGGTATCTGGGCTGGGATATTTCTCCAGAGATTTTTTATTTAAAAACTATTCAAACTAAAGAAACCCCTTCAGAGCGACAGGTAAAGGGATTTTATATTATATTTCATTTAGTTGAGACAGGGAACTTTATAAAGGAGACTAAAATGTGGGATCTTGGTGACAATGCAAGGCTCTCCATTCACCTGTGTATTTCACATCTGTATGAATCAAGGACAATGAAGTCCTGTAATTTAACCAATGTAATGATTCATCTTTGTAGTCTATTTGTTGATTCTCAACATTCAGCGAAGGTAAGGAATTCTCAGGGATATATTTTTTTGTCTAATACCCCATGTTTTTGTTTTTATATAAGAAAAGTGTTACATTTTCTTTGTATTATCATATTTTTTTTTCTCTTGAAGTTGGCACAAGCACCAACACTTACTGACCTGATGCAAGTACAGGACAATGAAATTGAATTATCTTTTTTTTCCCAGGCAGGAATCGTACACAACGCAATCATGCACATTGCCATCTTTCAGGCTTTCCCCCTTCAGATAATGGGTATAATGGAGATCAATAAGAGGGTAAGAATTTTCCTTTTTTTTAACCAGAAGAATGATGTCAATATGATGATGTATAATGTAATGTACATCTTCCAGATATTTGGAAATGGAATAATTGATGCAGTGCTGTCTCAAGGTGTCCTCGCTGTGTCTTATAGCAACCACTCAGTTAGATTTTACAGTTCTGAACACATAGTCCAAAGGGTAAGTCGGTTTTGTTTATTCACTCAAAAAAGTGTTCATCTAATCACATTTCTAGAAAGTGTTTTTATGTATGAATTTATTTAATGTGGTACACTTGCAAATGTTTATTTCTGTTATCCTTCTGGGCCCTTTCCCTTGTTTTCAGTACATCACAGAGGAATTAACTCTTGGAAAGCAGAGTTCACTCCTTGGGGGTAAAACAGTGGGGGAGTTTCCTTTTGGTGTCCCAGTCAACATCCAAATCAAAGGTGGGTACGCTTTTATGTCTAGCCTGGTTCTCTTTATGATTAGTGATATTAGAAGCTAATTGGTTTGTTTAACATTTATTTTCTTTTTCATTATGCATAGATTGTCCTCCTGTGCTTTTTGAGGTGTCATGCTATCATAGCGGTGTCCAGGTTGGAGGTTACCCGTGGCATTACATATACACGCCACTACAATGTCACAGTGGGGTTCACCACATCCGTTCACTGAAGGACAACGTCATGGTAACCGTACAACCATAAGTTGACTTTTAATTCAGTAGATGAATATCCCAAATCCTGTTCCAGAACATCACTGTTGGCCTGTTGAAGCTGTCAGGATAAGGAGACCTGCAGCTGCTTCTGACGGTCTTTGTATTTAGCTGCAGGACACAAACAACAGAAGCTCTTTTCTACTGAAAACTCCACTAAGCTTCTTTTGTGCAGTTTTTGGCATCACCGTTTTCACATCACTGCTTACATTTATTCTAATTATATCTATGAGAAACTAAAGCTGGATTAAAAATGTATGGTTCTTGCAGTTTCTAGTCCACAGGAAATGCTGATTTTGTCCAAATACTATTTTAAAGTACAAAAGATAATATTTGCACTGAGTATGACAGGATTCTTTATGAAATATGTTTGTAACTGAACAACCAAAAGCTGCACCAAAAACAACTTTTGACTATCTTGAAGCTAAACACAAATAGTAGAGTTTGGATGGAATACCATTATTAAATCAAGTACTTTTTTCTTTATTTATTTCTTCATTTGTTTGTGCACAACTTGACTCCAAATTTTTCAGATTCAAACTATCTAGCATGTTATAAACTGCTTTAAAGGTTTGATTTAACTATCTGAGTAGTTGGTTGCTGTCAGATACTAGAAAAGAAAACCAAGAAGCAATGTAGGATATATTTATTAACTGTCATTTTTTTTATCGAATTAGGCAATGAATGGAATACAATGCATGGATTTCTGCTCATTAGAGAGTGATATGATTTTATTTCATCCTGATGACTCTGGAAGGATCATTCATTTTGGACCTAACAACATAAAGTGAGTATTAAAACTAACACTTGAGTCAAATATACCACAATATATTGTTGGTGAAGAAAAATTCAAGCTATTATGATTTTTCCTTAAAGCGTCCTAAAAATCCTTGGTGAGCTGAACTGCAATCTCCCATCAAAGATTCTTACGGATTTCTCTGTGACAGTGGACAGACAAAACCACAGTGTAAGTGCAGTGTAATTGTGTCATTTACTCAATAGACTCTGCTGAGTTTATCTTTGTAAACAACCTGCCTCATTTACAGTGTGTGCCCTATTCACTGTGTCCCTGAAGGGAAATCCAATGTCATATCCCAGCATTGGGTCGACACAGGTTTAACGGTTTTTACTGTAGAGGCGCTCAGTATGTGAATCTCTATCACTATGAAACATTTATATGATTGTGATTATCATTTACCGTAGCCCACCCCCCAAGTGACTGTCACCTCTTCAGGCCGTAGAGTGAAGACAAGAGCTCAACATCTGGATGATGATCCAGATCAAGAGGTAACATGTGATTCTCCCTTTGTCACTGATCCACTATAGATCGAGATAAACCACACTGTGCTGCTTTAAAGATACACCTGCACATACACTAGTTGTCTCAGATGTGACATTAACGCATGTCCTTATTGATTAGATCACAGATGAACCGCTGTATGTACGTTTGTTTGCACCTGACTTTAAAATGCCAGCCTACACAATTGATCAGATCTGAAGTCCCTACTCTGGATCCAAATAAATAAGCAGTTCGATTGAGTCTAAAACAAAGGTTTTCAGCTCAAGACCCAGACAATCAATTGTGTCTCCACAGGATCCACATTTACAACATGAATTGCCGTAATTGCCTCAATTTTATTGACTCTACCATCATCAAAACAATATATTTGAGGGTCTCTTAACATTTTCATTTTCATCCTTTTTTGGTCTTGTTTCATCTTTTCTCCTTTTTGTTACCCCACCCCCTTGAAGGGGTATTATTATTATCTCTGCCAAGGAGGTATTAAATTCGAGTCTGTTCGTCTGTCTGTCTGTCAGCAGGATTATGCACAAAGTTCTGAACAAATTTTGATGAAACTTTCAGGAATTATAGGTAATGTGTCAAGAAAGAACCCATTAGATTTTCAGCAGTAAAGGTCAAAGGTTAAGATCACACTAAAGGTCAACACCTAAAACACATAAGTGGTAATATCTCAGGATTCAGACAAGATAGAATAGCGTTTTATTTTTTTTTTTGTATTCACTTCGTCTCACCTTCGGACATCAGTTGGGTCAACATCTATGGATCGATCACGTCACGTTTTGACATCATATGACACCATCCTCTAGTGATCCTGGATCCTGGATCACTTTGAAATTTGTTCTCCATTTACCGCAATGTAAAATTTCAAAGTGATCCACAATCCAGGATCTCTTCCGGATCACCACCAAAATGTAATCATTTGTTCCTTGTGACACTCCCAACATATCTTGAACTGTTATCGAAATCCCAATCAGAACATTTTGCTTAATCCTGCTGACAGACAGACAGACAAACAAACAGACAAACTCGAATTTCATACCTCCTTGGTGGACCTCTCTTAATTCAAAGAGGGGAGGTCTGTTTTGGCAGTGGTTCGCACTCTGAGTGCTTTTCTAGTTTTTTTTTGTTTGTTTGTTTGTTTGTTTTTTTGGTTTGTCTGTCAGCAAATTTATGCAAAAACTACTGGACCAGTTTCCATGAAATTTTCAGGAAAGTGGTCCAGAATAGATTTTATTCAATTTTGTTGACTATTCTTTTGTTTGCAAATGGGAAACTACATGTAGAGTTTCCATAATATCATCGTGACGTTTGACCTTGAACAACCTTGAAAGGTCAAACCCATAGTCTCATGTTTTGAGAGAGAGGTGTCCATTTCCATTAAGAGCTAAAACATTTGTCAGTGTCAGGGGTGGGGTTTTGTGTCTGGCACCATTACTTATATCTTAGATGCAGCTTTTGTCTTTGTCTTTTTACTTTGCTTTTTTTCTTGGTATGTCTTTTACATTTTGTAATTTTATGCCATTTTTGTCCTGTCATATAAGTCATAGTTTCAGGTCCTTTATAAACTCTTCCACCCAATCTTATAACATTTTAAGCCACCAAATAGGGGGTCACCTGGGGTCAACATTTTGATATGCGGAGACCCCAGGAAAGAAAGTCTGATGGGTCCTAACACTAAATTTGGGAAAGTTAATACAATAGCCGAACACAAAGCACAATCATTCATTTCAACACACTCTTTGGGATGTTTTTCCAAGGTTAATTCTCTGTGCAGCTCAAGTCAACCAGCAGCTGGGGGAATGTTGTGAATTATTAAGTGCATTGGAAATGAAGATATGGCTTTGACAATTCAATTTATATTATTTGTTTTCTTGCACAAGTTAAATTTTAGTAATGACTGACTGAACTACATAAGAGCGAAGTTCAATAGATGCCAGAATAACCACGTTCACAACTTCCCGTTCATTTGGCAAAAGTGAACGAGTTGTTCACGTTCGTCAAAAATATGATATCGTTCGTGAACGATCGTTCAATGAACTCGTTCAGGTACAACACTGGTCCCAGGGTTCATTTATATTCACACCGCGAGAAGAATCTGAATACATGTGTCCCAAACCACCTCCAAACACATTCTGTTTTCATTACATACTTTGTACGAGAGCTCTACTCAGGACACATGAAGCATATTCTGTCTAACTGGAGACCAGGTTATAGAAAAGGGCTAAGGTTTGATTAGCCTTTTAATTATAAATATTGTACTTGAATATTAGTAGTGTCTTTATATTGCTTTTTGTTCTAAAAGATGAAATATGTCAAGAATCCCCTGTTAATCCCTTTTTTCGATCTAATGTATAAATGATGTATCATTGTGTATATGATAACAGCCTATATATACACTGATTGCTATAGAGAACACTCAGGCTGGATTTACTGAAAATGTGAAATAACTATAAGAAAGACTCCAGAACACCACAAGAAAGTACATTTGAATATTGGTTATTTCACCTTTAGCTATAGCTTGTATGTAAAAAGTATATATGTGAGAGGCTAGATTTACATAAAAGTAACTCAATGCATGATTTAATCTCAGACTTTCCGATTGTTGGAATATGAGGATGAGCTCGACCTTTTGACAGTACTGGTCACTAATGAAGAGGAGGAACAGGGAATGGCTCACATCCAGCTGCATGACAACCACAGCGGGAAATTACTACGGACCATTGAACTGGCTGAACGTTGGAATGAGGTGAGTTGAGTCCAATCACACGCCTGTACCCATGTTCCACTGAAGTATCTGTATGGATTCATGTGTGTTCTTTCCTGTTACAGACGTATCGACATGAGCTGTTCTTTGACAAAGACACGATTGTTCACATTGAACAACGAAATACCAACTTCTACTGCCATGTTTACAAACTGAAGACTGTCGAGGGATATGCAGAGTAAATTACTATGGAGGGATTTTGTGGATAATGGGGGGGGGCTTGTTGTTTTGTATAAATGTCGATCATTGTGTCTATTTCCTTGGTTTGAAATATAATTTGTCACACTATGTTTTTTAATCATTTTGGGATATGAACTGTTAAAAAAAGTATTTTTTGTACTATTTTGCTAAAATAAAGGTTATATTTTCTTAGATTTGTTATACATTTTCTAATATTTTAGCATTTCTTAGGTATTTCCTGCTACTGCAAGTTTGGGACAAAATGCAGCTTTTTACTTTTACTCTACAACATTTCAAAGACAAACATACTTTTCACAGTCCAGTGGTCGGAAAGGCCGAAACAATAACAAACTTTATCATATTCACTGTTAAACGTTGCTGTGTGGAGTAGTTCTGAGGGGACCCCCCCCCCCCCCACACACACACACCCATATGCGCCCATGCCAGTGCGCATTAGTTTTGTATACAACTTATTTTCGTTTTGAGCTAAACTCCGCCCCTTGTAGATAAAGAGGCGGAGTTTGTTGTGTCTGTCACCATTTGTTTATTTAATTTTTTTCTGATAGATTTATTCTTGCTTTTAATATCCAAAACATTACTACCATTAATAATTTAATTGGATTCTATTCTATTCTATTCTTCACTCCACGTCCACAGTGTGTTGTGGAGCTGCAGAAGTTACAAAAGGCCTTTCATCCAAACATAAGCTCTCTCTGGGTCACGTGACCGTGGTCCTGCCTCTTCAGTTTCCTTAAGATAACTGTGCCGTGAACAGACGACAGTTACGGATGCATAACTAAACCCATCCTGAGGAACTGCAGACGGACATGGAGAAGCTCTTCTATTTCCATCTGTTCGCCGCCGTCATCACAGGCATAACTTCCGTCATATTTGTGCTCACCTGGGTCCTGTACTTTAGGGAAGGTGTAGGCTGGAATGGAGGACCGACCGAATTCAACTGGCATCCGATTTTGACAGTTATTGGATTTATTTTGTTGCAGGGAATAGGTGAGAGGACAGTTTTTACTAAGTTCATATTAGTTTGGAAATGTCCTCATCCAGACTAAAGAGGATGTGAGTTACACAAGATAAGAGGGTGTAGCTATTAAATCTTCCTACGCACATTTAAAAGTAGTCAACAAACTTATTTTTGTAGTGTCTCACAAATGAATGTTTCGCATCTAACCTTTTCTTAAGCGAATTATCACCATTTCTTATATCATTCTCAGTATTTTTGCATTTTCAGAGCAAATCCGTTATTTTTCTATAGCATCTTTAATTTACTAGTGATGTAGAAGTTTCTAAAAGTTCAGAGTAAATCCAGTCATCATTATATCAAAACAGAGAAAACTGAAGCAAAAGTAATGTTTTCAGCTAATACATTAACTGAATATTAAAAACAAGCATCAACAAAGACTGTCATTTATTAAATTATGTTTCATTGCTGAATCAGTGTTGCAGAATGTTAAAATTTACAAAGTCTCTGATACCACTGAAAATTTGAGAACTTGCAATTTACCTGAATTATTTGAAGGAATTGGTAAGATATTATTATTAGTGTTTAGGTGTATGTTTAGGTCTTTAAGGGTTAATTTCTTGTATCAATTATTGTAAAAGCATTCTAACCTTTTACTTGACTGAAAGTGATAAGTGCACTTTTATCAGTTGCATTAACTTAAAAAATGCCAACAGCCATGTTTTCAGTTCCATGACGATGCATTTTCTGCCCCAAAGTTTATTTAGTTAAAAAAAAGAACTAATGTTTGCTCAACCCCTGTAGGCACATTTCATTCTTAGAGGAAATCCTCCATTTCCTTCATTTAACAGGATGAAAAACAAATATATATTACAATATTTTCCAGTGAGATATGTTTTAGTACAAATATACGAGTTCATTTGCAAAAACAGATAACTCCATTTTTCATTTTTTTCAGAAAATTAAATTTTTTTACTCTACATTCTAGGTAATACTCTTTGATTTGATATATTATTTATTCAATTTAGTGGATCTTACCAAATGAAATAAATAATATATCAAATAAATCAGTATTATTTGTGGAATGTAGAGTACAAAAATGACATTTTGTGAAAAAAAAAGAAAAATGGAGTTATCTGTTTTTGCAAATGAACTCTTCATGTTACGACATACTTTAAATCCAGTCTTGAGTACAGCATAACAATAATTGAGGTACTGAGCTTCAATTGGCCCACCATCCAAAGACATGCACTCATAGGTTCATTGGTTAATCTAAATTGCCCATAGGTATGAATGTGAGAGTGATTGTTTGTTTATATATGTTCAGCCCTGTGATGACCTGGCCACTCATACAGGGTGTACCTCACCTTCACCCACTGTAGGTGGATTAGTGAGGATAAAGCAGGTTCAGATGATGAGATGAGAGGCATTACAGTTTAAGATCCTGCTCAAAAGTCAAAACTAATGCACTTAAGTCTTCATAACATTATTTTTGTGTTATCCCAACAAAGGACCTAACATCTGCTTCTTTCAGACAGTAGAGGCACAAAACAGAGTAAATAACGATACTTTATATATAAAGAAAAAAGAGAAACAAAAAACAAAAATGAACCATCACCATGTCTGTATTTGAATAAATACCAAAAAATATCTATACAGTACAGTGTTGTGAAGTGAAATATCATGATATATTGTGGAACAGATATTTTCTTACACCCCTACTTACTGGCCATCCTTTTTCAGCCATCATTGTGTACAGACTCCCATGGACCTGGAAGAGCAGCAAACTGATGATGAAGTTCATCCATGCAGGCTTGAACATAGTGGCCTTTATTTGTGCTGTTATTTCACTGGTAGCTGTGTTTGACTTCCACAATGCTGCTAAAATCCCCAACATGTACAGTTTGCACAGCTGGCTGGGCCTGACAGCTGTGATACTGTACTCTCTGCAGGTAAAGCACT
The DNA here is from genome assembly GCA_020466265.1 of Siphamia tubifer. Taxonomy (NCBI): domain Eukaryota; kingdom Metazoa; phylum Chordata; class Actinopteri; order Kurtiformes; family Apogonidae; genus Siphamia; species Siphamia tubifer. The sequence continues at coordinate 37,366,923 of CM035803.1, read as the reverse complement.
TTTAAGTTTTTCAAAAATGAATCCAAAGCCAAAGAGTTGACTTTGTGATGCAGTGCTGATATTGGGATGTTTTATTTGTGTCTGATACAGTTGACCAAGTTTGACAAAGTTTTGTCAGAAGTCTCCACTGTCTTGTCAGACTGTAGGCTACTAACAAAAAAAAAAGGATTGCATTCATCCTGGTGTTTGCTATAACATTTAGCAAAACAGTCTTGTTAGTGCAATTATATCTGACAGGTTGTTTTTGATTCAATGAACAGATTTTTCTTGGAGTTGGCATGTACTTGATCCCCATTACCCCCATCTCCTGGAGAGTGGCATTTATGCCCCTTCATGTCTACAGTGGTCTTTTACTCTTTGCTACTGTAATTGGTGTGGCACTCATGGGCATCACAGAGAAACTAATTTTCAGCCTGTAAGTAACAAACAAAGTAAAGGAAATTGAGATTTAGACAGTAGTTTGATGTAACATATAATTGAGCTGAGTAATAATGACTTAATTTTTTTCTACTTCATCTTAAAGAAACCAACCCAAGTATAAAGACTCTCCCACTGAGGCAGTGTTTGTAAATGTTCTCGGAGTTCTCCTGATGGTTTTTGGTGCACTGATCCTCTGGATTGCCACTCGAACATCTTGGAAACGACCCAATGACCAGGTCTTACATTCTCTGCATACCAACAGGGGAGGTGAGGACAACACCAAAGTCGATCAACTCCAGTCTCAACTAAGTTTTGGAACTGACACTGAAGCCAGGAGACGGAGCATGGTCGGAGATGATCAACGTAAATGAAGACAAATGCCAATTGACCCAGATATTATCCTGTCTCACTCATGTCTCACATGTATGTAAACCTACAGTGGTCAAAATGAAGTATCTACATTCTTTCATTTTGATGACATTTAGAGTTACTGTTATTTTCTTTGATATATAAGTGCACTAATATATCAGATAATATAAGAAAAGGCTGTACATATACTATATAAGGTTTGCATTAACTGTTTCACCTGTGATCTAATAACTGAAGTTTTAAGGGGTAATCATGACGCTTTAGTTTTTTTTTTTTTTTACAATAAATATACTTGCAGAGTGACATATCATCCTTGAATGTATTGTTGCAGGCTGATGAATTACTGCTGAAGAGAAACGATTTGAGGAATTTGACCAGTGAGACTTATGTTTTCAAGTGTGACTGCGCTTACACTCCAGAATAGACTGCTGTAAGATTGCCTTTGTGTATGTATACCACACATATAATATTATTTGTAACATAATCCGCCAACCAAAAAATAATACTACTACATTAAACTTATACTAATATAGAATAATGTAAGTGCTTACTTTACCATTATAAAAAGTTGTCATCAAGAAGACTGAAAAAAATCTTGCTTTTTCTACAGAGACAAGATGGCATTTAATAACAGTAATTAGTAGTGAATATTGTATATGTTTTTTTGTTTACCAATAATGACCAAAACATCCACTGGCAACCATAATATTTCACTGGTATAAAAGGTTTAATATCTGTTTATCCACTAATATGTGTACATTATTGGGGTAAAATGGTAGTTTGGAGTGGTGCAGTGGTTAGCACTCATGCTTTACAGCAAGATTCCAACACCAGACCTTTCTGTGGGGAGTTTGCATGTTTTCCTCGTGTCTGTGTGGGTTTTCTCCGGGTACTCTGGTTTCCTCCCACCATCCAAAGACATGCACTGATAGGTTAATTGGTTAATCTAAATTGCTCATAGGTGTGAATGTGAGAGTGATTGTTTATCTATATATGTTCAGCCCTGAGATGAACTGGAGACTCATACAGGGTGTACCCCGCCATTGCTCATTGTAGCTGGGTTAGGCCCCCACAGACCCCCGTGACCATAGTGAGGATAAAGTGAGATGAAAAATGCAGTTTGTCATCTCATTAGTCATCAGATATGACCCTTAGGACATTCCGGAGCATCATAGTAAACGTGGTAACCTCATCTTCTTCTATAACATTGATTCACAGAAGTAAAATCCGCAGTGTTTTAATCATTGACAGTGGTTGTAAACATATTTTATATTCAGTTAACACTATATTTTGAAGAAAAAAGTAAAATTTTTATTTAGTTTTCTCTGTGTTGGATATAATTGCCAACTTTAATCTGAGTTTAATGAACATTTACATAATTAGTTAATATAGGAAAATGCCAGATTTTAATTTACAACTTCACTCACTAGGACACAACCAGTCAAGATGTTTGGGTATTATGTGCAGAGTTCCACTAGGGTCAGTGTCAAGTCCAAAATTATTCATCATGTACATTAATGATATATGTAAGACATCATAAATACTCAAACTAATCATATTTGCTGTGGACACAAACATAATTGGTTCAGGTGAGAACTTAGAGAAACTTTTGAACATATGACTTAAGAATTCATCCAAATCAAAAACCCATAATAAAGACAGGGGAGACTCGGGTATGTTTTGAAGTTCCCCTTGGCCAAAGAAATTCACTCAGCACCAAAAGGCAGCGACAATACCATTCTGCTGTTAGTACATGCTGGAGAAGACAGCTTTTAAAGAAGAAAAATGGTTTGATTCGAACAAGCTGTTACAAAATCCGAGCGAACAGACAGAGTCTGCCCTTTCCGGGAGGCTCATGGGGCCTGAGATCGGAAAATTAATGAATGGTATTCAATGGGAAATAAAATGCTAAAATCTTATCTGGTTTGCCATGTGCACTGAATCACACACATGTTGTACCTCATAATAAATTATAATTATTGATGTGCGTTTCAACTGCTTCTGTTAACTAACGGCTGATTCGTTTGCGAGTAAAACCGTTAATAATTTGGACTACACGCCTGGCGCACATTTGACGTCACCACAGACTCCACAACTGAGCAGAGTGTGACGTCACATACGCGACGCATTGTAGTCTCTTACTAAGCCCACATAAAACCTAACGTCACGTTTGTTTCCATCAAAAACGGGTGGTCTGCCTATGCCACATCAAATATTTGTTATTAACCGCTATGATATGTGAATTTCAGAGGACTTGTCAAACTGAATCAGAATTTAGCTTGAGTCGCTCCATTCACTCCCATTCAATTTTTTTGCGAGGTAAGTACCCATGGACCGAGGGTGTTTGGAAACAGCACACAAAATCAAATTTCTCGGGGAAAATAATAAATAACAGAATTTACCCATGATTTGGGGAAGTACATATAGGTCATTGGACCCACTGTTCACACTGCAAAAAAGAGCTACTGTTATAATTCACATAAGGGGTTATCGTGAACACACTGATCCACTCTTTGAAAATGGTAGATTAAAAACATGTTATGATGTGGTTGAATTCCAAACAGCAAAATCAATCAAGACTTGAGATGGCAGCACGCACAGCCGCCTCAAAAACCAACTGCCAGTTTCTGACCCTTCTCAGGATCCGTAGTTGGATTCACTGCTCGTTTGTTTTGGCTGTGTTAGCTTAAGGCTTTTGGTGTCAGGTCAAAAACCTGGTTTAAGGTTTGTTAGTAACATCTCTTTTCAATATAAACAGTCAGAACGTGCAATTATAACGTTAACTGTTATTATCAGTGTGTTTGTAGCCCAGTTTTCTTAGTTCACTTTAAGATCGGCTGCTTTGTAAACGCGTGACAGCGCTGCAGACCGGCTAAACATTAATTGTTGTAGCGAGCTAACTAGGCAATAATGCTAAGTTTATCTACCCTAAGAATGATGTGTGCAATACTGAAAATAAACCATTATATTCTGATAGCGTTGATTAAACATAATTCATACTAATATGTCACTACTAGATAGATGCTTTAGCCAGGATGGCTCAGCTGTCAAAACAAGGAAGGCTAACATTAGCTAGTAGGCCGACAAAATGCCACAACGTTTTTATTGAAGCTACAAAGAGGAAGAGTTAATATAAAATCACATTAACTTTGTTGATTCATATACTTCAAAAATCTATACAATTAGACAAAAAGGACCACTTGTGTGCTGCTGAGGAATATAGATAGAACCGTCCGAAACAAACCGGTGAAGAGCAGTGTCTGTACAGGGTGGGGTTCTGCTAGCAGAGTGACAATGGCTGGTCAGACTGGACATGGTTTCAGCTGAATTATATGTGGATGAATGACTGAATTAGCTTTATCGCTAAAATATGTAACCAAATTATCTGTGCAGTACTGTGCAGTCAGTGGGCCTATTGATGTCCATGTCCTGACTGTCTTCAGTCCAATGGTATTCATGGTTCTAAAGCAGAGGGCATCACAGCATGAATAAAGTCTGTGCAGTAACATGGTAGACATAGTCTGACAGTACTTAATCTTATTGTAGTGTTGACCAATTTATTATAATGTGACGTGACCATAAACTGTAATATGTTTTTGTGCTTACAGCTGGAGCATCATGTCTGACAAAAATGAGCTAAAAGCAGAGCTTGAAAGAAAGAAGCAGCGCTTGGCACAGATCAGAGAAGAGAAGAGAAGAAAGGAGGAGGAACGCAAGAAGAAAGAGGTATGCTGATATTACAGTATATGCATGTTTTCAATTGGCATATTTATTTTTCTCCACATGGATGTTGATTTGTTTTTCCCCTATTATCTGTATTCAGTCATAGTAATACAACTATTAATGTTGAATTAAAACAGATGAGTTAATTGCTTGTATGCAGTTCTAAAAATCTTTAAAGTTACATTATTCACAAATTAGTTTATTCTAATTAAAATAATTCTTATGAGCAGCTGCTAATCATAAGCTCATTTATTGCTCAGTGTATGGAAATTCCAAACTTGGATAGAAACTACAAACTTGAGCCTTGAGCTACTATTCCTGATTTATCTCAAGTATTACCATGGTTTGTTTTTGTCATACGGTGTCTGTTGAAGATATGAAAATAGGTAGCTATGTCTGGATGTCACCCTTAATATGAATGTACCAGTATAGATAATATAAATGAGATAGAATGAGAGAGTCATATATCCTGTTTACTTTGAAAGTGTTTTCAAAGTGTGCTGCAGTGTACATTCAGTCATTAGTGGGTTTTTATTAATGGTATCTATAGGGTAAAGTTTATCCCTGAACATGTAAAGATGTTTCTTTCACAGGTGTTGAGTTGTTCTAAACAGAACCTGAAGCTCTCACTGATGAACAACTGTTTACAGAATGGTGTTACCTGAATGTAAAACAAATGCAAATGTTGTGGGGTACATGTTTTAATTGTATTTTTATTGGGGTAATGTATTAAATTATTATAATTGTTGTGTTTCTAGGCAGACCAGTTGAAAGATGCTGCAATTCATCAGGATGACTCTGATTTGGAGAAAAAAAGGCGTGAAGCAGAAGCTCTTCTACAGAGCATGGGCATAGCAGAAGCTCCTGTTGGTATGTGTCTCACTTTCTGTATGTAGAATAGTTGTGTTCTAACTGCATAATTTAATCTTCAACAATGAAAGTTATAGAGTGTTGGGGGATGTTCACATCCACACAGATTTTGTTCACCAAAATCCCAAAGCAATAGATTTTAAACAATGGAATACACTGTACTGTCTAGTCCAACAACCTGACCTTGGAACAGTCAATTAGCATCTATTTAAACAATGCTGCAGGAGCATAAGAAAATGTGTTGGACCACACATTAACATGCTCTGTACACATTTGAAGTTCAACATCAAAGGCCTTTATTGTGAAGCAGTGTTAAGGGGTTAGTAAGGTAATGTACCATGCAAACCTAGTCTGTGTTGGAGAAGGTTATGTGAGACAGAATGGATCAAAATCTGCCAAAGCACCACCTACTGGCCAGTACTGACCATTCACTTCTGTGCAAAAATATTCTTTGGCTCCTCATGCACAGGTTGTGAAAGACAAATAAGATGCAGATAGATAGATGTCAGTGTTACACAGAATGTCTAAGTCCTTTGGTTTTAATGATCTGCATGTGAATTGACACTAAGCATACTTTCCAATATGTACTTTGTTATTATATTTTTGATTTGTAGTTACTCTAAAACTGTTTAATGGATTAAAATTAAAATTGTCTTGATTGACTAAGGATGCATTCATTTAACAGACTGTACTCTTAAAATCAGAAGTATTTCTGTCTTAATGTTTCAATATTATATTATTATTTATTTTCAATAAAAAATTAAATTTTTACACAGTGGGCAATTTAGTGCCAGCTTCACTTTCTGTCTTAGATTCCATCAATCTGATGCCTTTCAGCCTGGATTATATTTTTTCAATTCTTCATAAATATTATAAATTATAATCCACGGTTGTGACTGGTGACTGGTCATTTGGAGCCAATGCTGGCTCTTTTATGGACCTGGAATCAGAAACCTCAAAGCCAGTCGATAAGTACATGTGTGATACCACTTGACATTGATTACTAGGCTTTGACTCAGAGCGTAACAGGAGGAGATCCCTCCTCTTGCTTTATGATACAGACTTCAGAAGGAGAGTGCAACACAACAAAGCAATAGTAATAGTACTGCAACCAGATGTTTCAAATGCTAAGCCTGTATTTTCACTTTTTGCTCTCTAAACCTGAAGAACTGTGTCTATAAAGGTTAATGAATCACCTGCACATTAAACTTCCTCGGACCCAGGACAGTGCACGTTTCTGGGTCCTTTGTTAAAAAAAATGTCTTATGTGAAAACAGCATGTTCCAAAAATGTTTCAGATATGTTTTAATGTTTTTTCAAGGATTGTCCTTTACAGTGGGCAGAATTTTGTTTATCCTTCAAAGCAAAACCCTGAAACTCTTGTGCACAAACATGAAACCCCCCCCCATAGCTGAGTCTTAGGTTACAAATCTATGAACCATACATTTTAATGTAATTTATGATTTCACAACCTGACAACTTGTTTTAACTTAATTTGAAAGTAACACATACCCACTGCCTATAAATGCCCTCATATCAGAGAAACCGATATTGATAAAAAAAAAAAAATCTTCTGCTTGAGTTAATACTGGTTTTTTTATTCAGTAGTATTATAATCATCCAGAGCTGAGGTGTCCAACCACTGTCATGTTATGAACAGCAGGTGGCAGAAGAGATCCATAGAAAAATGTGTGTAGCTTTAAAGAATGACCACAACATGAAACAGACTTCACAATATATACTATATAAACACACACACTTATATATATATTTCATTGATTAATATTACTTAATTGGGTTACTTGTCTGACATGAGCTATAGTTCATTTGTGTTTATTACTTGCTTTAACTTCATTTTAGTTCTTCACAACAGCTTGGTTCCAAATAGAGGTGAAACATCAACAATGTCATATCAGCAATAACTCATTTGTATTATGTTGAGAAACGCTTTAGCTTCTTTACATTGTAAAAGATGATTACTGTCCATGTTACTCTGTAGCCCCTCCCCCCATGTCCCCGACTGCCAAATCGACGGGCACGCCAAGTGAGGCAGGGAGCCAGGACTCTGATGGAGCTGTGGGACCCAGGTATACACGCATACATGCTTCCCAGCAAATGTCTGAATCACAAATTTCTTCCTGCTTCCAATGCCTTACATTAAAATTATGGAAATTATATATACTTCCTTTTTTTTTTTAATGAGGATCACATATATATACTCTTGTATGTCAGTTCCTTCTTGCTTTTTGCTAAAACGGTCACGCTTTTGTCAGCAAGTTTCAAGTGCCCTTGTCCGAGCCACTTAAGCCTCTGTAATTGTAAATGTTTTCACAAAGCACTTCTTAAGTATTTTGGATTTCTTAGAGCAGTTTCAGTCTGTTCCCGCTTGCAGAGAGGCTAAAAAAATGTATGTGGTATAAAGTATCATTGTATTAGTAGCAACTGAACTACAGCCTCCAACTTTCATACCATTACAGTGAATGATGACAAGTTTATGCCAACTGAGTGCATGTTTATTTAATTTGTGTGCTGTTGAATTAGGACGATCTTAAATTAACAATAAAACAGCAGGCCGCTCTGATGCCTGGGGGACTTCTTAACCCCTAATTAGAGCCCCTTCCCTGGGCTGAAATTCAAGCTCCCCCAGTGTCCCATCAGGCCCAGGGAGCTGTTCCCCCTACGTGTTGACTCATTTCCCTCACCAGCATGGCCATTTCCTACACACATGGAGGTCATGTTTTCTCCCTGAGGGTTCTCGCTCTCCCTCCCTCTCTGTCTACACAACACTCTGAGCCTTTGGTGTGACACAGTTCAGCCTGTATCAGCCCTTCAGGCAGCACATTACACCCTGTGTCATCTCACTCAGAGGGCCTGTGTCCACGCATTTTAAGCAGATACATTCTCCCTTCTCTGTGTTTTTGTGCAGACAAATTCAAGCTTGATTTGAGTTTCAAAATGGTACAAAAAACAATCCAGTTCAATGTTTGAATAACATGCAAATTTAACTGATTTGTGACCTAATACCCAACCAGCATGTTGTGTGCCATAATGCTAACTTTATTTCCTCTCCTCATTTGTGCTCGCCTGTTTCTCTCACTAATGCTGCCTTGTTGCTGTGACACTAACCAGGACTCTGCACTGGGACTCTGACCCGTCCACACTTCAACTTCACTCTGATTCTGAGCTGGGGTACTGGACACTCTCTTCTCTCCTTTCCTGGTCATTTTCCCTTCTCTCAATCTATGGCATGATTACTTGTCTTTCAGAGTCATTATTTAGTGAACGCTGTCCAGTAAGACAGTAAAGTTGTGCATAGAAGAATGAAAACAATTAATTTACATCCAGTGTCTTTGCCATTTCACGATACACTCATATACTTACTTTAATCAGCACAAGATTCCACTCACAAGAAGGTGAGACTTTTCAAATTGAGTTGAAAATGGTTACACTGCTAATATTGATGTCTATTTTTGTGTGTGGGTATCATAACGGACTTCATGCTTGGCTGTGCAAAGTTTGAGTTGTCTTGTGTTTTTAGGCGTGGAGCTCCAAAACTGGGAATGGCCAAAGTCACACATGTGGACTTCCCTCCACGTGAAACTGTTTCCTACACAAAAGAGACCCAGACACCTGTCATGACCCAGCCGAAAGAAGGTGAAACTTGCATTACAGTGGGTGTTACAGATACACGACCCTGTGCTTAAATATGTGGATGTAACAATTCAGAATAGGAAACAGATGATTTAGTTATTCAGGACCAGTACCCATTATTAGAAGTCATTTGTTGCCAGTGAAAATTAAAATGTTGGTGTGAACTCCAACACATACCTTTTGTTGGAAAGACTTAAAACTGAAGTCAAATAAACCAAGTACATGTCAACAAAATTTCAAGAATATTTTAGAATTAGTCTTCACATAAGGCTACGGAAATTTGTGAAAAGTTGCATTGCAGATATTGAAGCAGCTTTGCACCTTGAGTCTATTTGTCACTCGAATTTCATCTAGTATTGTGGGGAAAAAAAGCTTCAGGAATAAAAACGTTAGGTCTTTTACATTGCTATTTTGCACAGTACCTCGCACTACTGGGTATGACGCATCCAAAATATCATCGTATATTCACTGAACCTTTAAACTGCATTGCATCATTCCATTGCAACTGTGATTCATTTTACTTTGCTTCCCTATTTTATAAACGAATACAATCTATTTCTACATTTCAGGTTTGCGAGACTATTACCAATTAAATGGTCCTGGGAACTGAACATTACTTGAGATGACAGACAAGAGAGCATTATTGCAATGAATAATTGGATTTCATTAAAAGATAATGATAATGTAAAAATATCAAATAATCCATCTGTTCCTACCTCAGGCAGATCTCTTAAAGTATATACCTTACCATCTAATAAAAGTATTTTTTGTTAGGGTTCATAAAAGCTCCTGAGAATTTAGTCATAACAGGAGGATTGTAAGCTGCACAAGCATACAGGCGGAAGTGAACAAGTGGAAGAGATTTGATTTTACCACTGAGCATTGAGATGAAAGTGAAGGGAAAAAAGAGGCCCAGGAAACACAAGTAGTCAGAGGAGAGATTAAATTCAGACAAGCCGTGCTCCTCTGAACATACGTGCAGCTCTACAGCTAACTTTGCTTTGGTATAATTAATGAGCAGGATGAGAAAACCAGTGACAGGAAGGAGTAATAAGATCGGGGGGTAAGATATGAAGAGCTGTGCATACGACTGCTTTCTGCCTCTGAAGCATGTCGATATGTATGTAATTGCTGCACCGATGCTTTTTATGTGGTCGTCCTAAGAGAGCGACTGGGCTACCATACAAACATCCACATGTTCAGCACATGTCGTATAACGTATGCAATATTTGTGAGTGTGCTGCTTGTTCGTGGTTAATTTATGTAATGACAGATGGTGAATACTGTGCTCCAATGAAATCCTGATTAGGATTCTACTTTTGTTTTCTGTACTTGTATTTTTTTCCATAGAGATGCCGACTTAATTTTAGGCCACACAACCTACCACAATCTTGGATTCAGCCCGGCTTTTTAGTTGTTTTTCGAATTATTTGCATCAGCTAACACATCTTCTTAAACCTCCTTGAAAGCCTCGTTAGGATTTAAACAGTGCACAGATTGGTGGGTGTTGTCCGATGAGGTGATGTGTAGAAAATCCTGAGGTGGCATGCAGAGTGAGTAAGACAAAATTGTGTGATTTTGTGGAAAACCATGAGCAGAACTGCTGAAGGATGAAGAGCATCCCTCTGCTCCTCATACCTCTTTACTCTGGACTCTACTGAGCATTGTAAAACTGTGTTAAACAACGATGGTTTCTGCCAGCTGTTCAACACGAAGCCCCCTTCCCCTCTCTGCCACTATGTAATCATTTCATCAACTCCCTCGCTTCCCTGTCTTCTCCCTTCACCGAACAGGCACATAACAAAACACACTCAGTGACATTGTGCATTTTCACACCATCACTTCTGGCACTCGATGAGACGGCATCCCCTTCCTGGCGTGCTCCCCTCGGCGCATTTTTGATGTGTGGGGTGGCATCGGGCCTGTTCTCTGATTGAGCGATTTATCATGTTGTCAAAAGGAGGCAACAGCGCAGCACTCTCAAGGTCAGCAGGCGGTGGCATTAGAGGGAGCGGCTGCCGTGGCCTGGCTGCTGCAAACTGAGGGTTCCCACAGTGTCGACAAGACACCTTAGAATGTGGAGGAAAATGTTTTAGATTTTTAGCATCACTGCCCTATTGACCCAAGCAAACCCCAGTTAACTATAAAGAAGATTTTCATTTTGTTGGCCTTGATTGAGTTGAAGTCTCATCATCTGTCAGTATCTGTGTGATGTAGCAATTAATTGTTTGCTGTACAGTATCTATTATTATTATTATTATTATTATTTATTTAAGAAAAAAAAGCATTTCAGGTCTTAAGGAAATAGGAAATAGGATAGGAATAGGAAATATTTTCTGCTTCCTTCAGGTCTCTATGATGGTGAACTGAATATTTGTGGATTAAAAACAATCATTTTGGGCTTTAGGAAATACTTTTAACACTCAATTGGATTAACTGATTTGTCAAGAATGTGAAAATAAACTTTTATTGCAGCTTTACTCCTGTTATAAAGGAATTTTGGAAGTTACCTAATTAAATTTTGTGTCAAGTCAGTGCATCACAATTACTTAACTGAATTAACTGATCTAATAGTTGCAGTGGACTTCCTAAACAGAATTTTCATAAAAGTGTTTGAGACCATTTTAATTTATTCTCTTCAAAATGTTTTTACATACATATGATCATACAGATTGAGTAAAATAAGTTTATTGAAAATATTCTTGGTTGAAGGTATGTGCCTGCAGCTAATTCATCCAAACACTTCAGGAAAGTACTGGAATTCACAACCATTCTGAATTATGTTGAATATTATTACCTGTACTACATACCTCTATTTGCTTGGTTTAGTGTAAGTAACCAACATAAGGCTGTGCGCTTCTGCTCAACATTCATGCACAGTTTCAGGAAATATTTCAATTAAAGCTTCTAAAAAGTGTTTACTGCCATTACAGTGGTCTGAAACTGCACTAGTAGGTAATATGCAGCATCAGTATGCACTCCTCAACAAGAGGCTGTAATTATGGAGTAAGATATTGTTGGAGGTTGGGGGTGGGGGGTGTGGAGTGGATGGTCTTGTGCTGCACTTAAAAAAAAAAATAGGCTTGTCAGGAATATGAGTACATTGAACATTTTACTAAATCTAATATTTAATTGAAAGTGATTGTTTTAATCACTTTGAATTCAGAGGCAGGTCAAAACTTTTAATCATGAAAGCCCTTAATGGTCTTCTTGTTTGAAGTACCTCTTGTGATTGTGGTCAGCTTTTATGCACTTGATGATTAGTACTGTTAAATATCTATTGTATTCCTCTGTGATACAGTAGACACTTGTTTCCAACTGAAAATTTGGTTTATTCTTTTTTGCTGCTTCGTGGTGGTTTGCCAACGCCGCCTTTTATAATGTGGGTTTGGTTGTAATCCTTACTTATCCATAGGATAGAATAGGATAGGATTTCTAGACCTGAATGACATTAAGAACACATATAAGCACCTATTGAAAACAAGGGGTCAGTTTTCTTAGATTTACAGAAGTCGGTCTGCTGATTCATTTGTCTTTATATACTTCATTTTCAATCCACTTGTATTTACTCGCATCTTGCTTCTAGTCTAGTGGTGTTGAATAACTAAAGTGCCATATCCCCATAGAGGTAATTTATTATCCAGATATTAATACGCATTACAATATAGTACCTTTTCAGTAAAATCAATGACTATATAGAAAATGCCCACATACAAATATTTCATGTTGCACTTTAGTTGCATATGCATTACATAAATATTACTCAGTAATATTATTTTTCTCCATTAATCTTTAACCTATTTCATTATGGAAATTTTCTATCAGTGTTTGTGCTGTGTGGAAGACAACGCGTCATCCAGTAATAAATAATATTGATTCAAAATAAAAGGAGTGTGAAAAATATTGGCACACTTCATTATCGTAATATCACTGTTCAGATTTGTATTTAATATTGTTGAGGTTGTGATTAAATATAGGAAAAGCCCACTCTTTTGAGACAACCTTCCCTCTTTTATGCCTGTGATGGCATGTTCTTTAAAAAGTGACAGTTTAAAAAAAAAAATTGATTGTAAAAAGTATGATATATTGCCAATCTTGAGCGTTTCACTGTATGTCAGAGTATTTTCAAATACATCTACTGTATGTATATGTGATTATATACAGATGTAGATTATTTCCACTGCACATGGCAACGGAACAAAATAAGTGATTTTTTTTTTTTTAACTGTCACATTACACATCTCTAGAAATACTCTGTATGCTATATGTACTGTATATGTCATCCTGCTGGGTTCCCTTAATAACAAAGAAGATGCCTGTAGTTTGTACAGAGTGGTTTGTATGTGTTGAATCCTGAATCCTGTCTAAATGTATAGAAAGACAGAGAGCCACCTGCAGTAGTAAGATGTCCTTTAGTTTCTTATGTGAACATCACTGACCACACGCCGTGTTTGCATTAATATATTGTCCATAGACTAAGACCTGTGATTACCCCCCCCTTTTTTTTTCCTGTCTGACTTCCCCAACCCCCCCCAGAAAAGCTTTTATTTCTTAAGTGGCACAAAAGCCATAATTGGGCCTGCTTTGAGAAGAGGTGTCAGTGTATGGGACATTGGTGATCCGGGTGAATTCTGTTAAATGCAATCCCCCACCCACCACCACCATCTACCCTCTCTGGATGTTACTACCCCCTCCCTTCCTACATATCCCCAGCGGGGTCGCCAGGATCACTAGCTTTTCTCCAAATGGCCATTTTGGCTGGCAGGTGCATTATACCCTTTATTTTCAGATTGTCTATCCGCTCCTAATGCCTGGCAGGTTGATTGCTCTGGCTGCCTCACCAGGGAAAGGGCTGACGAGCATGGCCGGGACTAGCTGAAAGACAGTGATTACTGTTTTCCTTTAAGCCTGATTGAGGCCCTTGAAAGGAAAGATTTTAACCTTCTCCTGTTGGTTGCAGGGTATGGCTGTACATTGAAATGGCTTGTGTCATCAACCCAGTTCTGTAAACTCATCAGTGCACCTAATAACCTTCTTCCCCAAACTCTATCTTAGAAAGAGGACAAATCAGTTTATGGACCAAGTGACAGATGACATTATCATTTAGATTATCTCAGTAGGAAGGAAATTTTGGCATGTAGTGCTGTCATCTGAGATTAACTATAAAGCTCATACCAAGAAAAACACCAGTCGGGGCTAAGGAAGAATTTCTGTTCTCATCATGAATCTGTTTGTCGCACTTTTGCTTTTTTTTTTTTTTTTTTTACATGAAGACATAGGCTGTATACCATCTCAAAGAGATGTTTTGAAAAAGCGTGTTCATCGCCTTTGAGGTAGAGCCGGTGTGCAGTTTGCCAGCTGGTCTGGCCTGTATTTTGTTGTACATTCTTTGAGGTTGAATAGGAGTTGTAGGACCTCCTGCTAGGATGGTAATTGCACAGGCTTGCTGTTCAGGGAGAAGCTTGTCTCGGGGCAGCGAGGCGGAAAACCTCTGTGCCATCCCCATGCCACCTCTGAAGAGCACAAGACAATCACAACTTCACCATCTGCTTTTGCACCATGCCGTCATCTGGACGGACCAAAAGGGACATCCCTGGGCAGCTGCTCTGCACCCTCTGTCCCACTGCCCCTTGGCCTAGAAGGGGGCAATGTGCTACGTGGACACAGAGGAGACAGCTACACTGACAGCTAGAGTTGTTATTGAATGGCTAGAGTCTCATTAACAGTTGGGAGAGACAGGGGTCCCTATGACAACAGGACACCCGCTGTGCTGTGTCCATTTAACACAAATGACAAACTTCTCTGCTTTAGAGAAGCAAGTTCTCTTTGAAAGGCGACATTGTGCTGACAAACCAAACAAATGCAAGGCAAAGATACAAAACCAGTCTTCCGCTGTGTCCGTAATCACTGGGTGGAGCTTTTTTATTGAGAGAAGAATATAATGGCAGAGGGAGATGTAGTGACCAGAAACTATGAAATGTTTGTATGAAGGTGTTGTGTTGTGTTAAAATACAATCCTGCTACAGTTGGACAATGAATTAGTACTATGAACAAAATTATGTAATAATGTTGACTCAAATGTTGCCAGTGTGTGACAAGTAACTTTTATCAAACACCACAACGATTATTAGGAATGAAGATGAAAAAAAGCCCAATTTTTGGAAGTGATCTAGATAAAAAGCCAAAAACTATGTGAAATTAAGATTGTGCCTTTAAGTATATGAGAATGTTTAGATGTCTGTTAAACATGAATTTAAAATAAAGCGCCATGTATAATCCAGTGATAGGAATAAAATTAACTTTTTTTTTTAAAGAAAAATTTAAACTCTGGACATTTTCACCTCAAACAGTATTCCCACTCCAGGAGTCTTAAAAATTGATCATTGTAAAATTGCTGGATATCTCATATCTTAATTAGTTATACTGAAATTCCACTCTTAATTTTTTTAGAAATATATTGCTCCAGAATGTATACTTTCAACTAAACATGGTTATGTCCAGTGTTTTAAAATGCTTCTTTTTTAATTCACAGAGGAAGAAGAAGAGGAAGAAAGTGTTCCTCCTGAACCTGTAGTGGAGACTCAGACTGAAAAACCAGACCAGAAAGAGGAGGAGGAAGGTACTACTATAACTGAAGTATCATTTATATTGTACTGAAAGAACTATATCTGCTCTTAAAGTTAAACCTACAGTACAGGATGTTTCCTTGCTGTGCTTCACATTGTATATCCTGTCAGTGAGCAGCAGGGATCTGAACATTTTATTGTTTGTTCCCATAGCACCCCCCCATGAGCTGACAGAAGAGGAAAAACTCCAGATATTGCACTCTGACGAGTTTGTGAATTTCTTCGATCACAGCACCCGCATTATCGAGCGGGCTCTGTCAGAGCACGTGGACATCTTCTTTGATTACAGTGGCCGTGACCTGGAGGAGAAGGAGGGGTAATAAACATTTTAAAACTGGTAATTGGCCTCTGAAGAAGTGTTTTTATTGATTTGTGCTGCTTTGTTTTTCCCAGTGAAATCCAGGCCGGGGCGAAGCTCTTTCTGAATAGGCAATTTATGGATGAGCGTTGGTCCAAGCATCGTGTCGTCACCTGTCTGGACTGGTCCCCCCAGGTCAGTTTTCTAACTACTCTTTCAAATAAATCCAACTAATTTCACAGAACAGCATTTAAAAGAAGTGAACAATTATTAAAATGTCTGTACTTTTAACTCATCTATTGAAGTTTGACACAACAAAAACAAGTAATGTTGCTAATTGCCTGTTGAAATAACTTAGCTGTGTGTATACCCATAATGCTTTATGATTACATAGCTTTAGTTTGACAGCTTTTTCTTTTAAATCCCTCTGGAAAAGTAAGTTATGTCCTACACAAATTGTCACTAACTTAGAGGCCATAATGATTTGTTTCCTCTTGTGTCTGAGGTCATTTATTGCATGATTCTACAATGACTTCTGACAGTGATTGAACACCGAGCCTCTGTTCACAGTATTTTCTTGTTGAGAGCGAAGTAGCCATGCAATCTAAGATTATACATTTTTAAAGTGTAACTATATTAAAAGCAGCAGAGGTTAATGATTTCTTTACATCTGGATTGTGTTTCTATTCCTGTGTTTTTGTGACGTGCTTCAGCTTTAAAAGATCCCCAATGACTTATCTGTTTGCTGAACTGAACTACATCTTTGGGTTAATGGTATGAAAGGTAATAAAACTGTAATAAACCTGTTTTGTTTTTGGAGAGGGGAGGGAAGGGTTAAGTGCAACTTAAATGAGCCATAAATCTCATTTAAGAAAGGGTTACTCACTCATCAAAGCATTCAGCAGCACCACACAGGGTAAGCAGGGCTGGTTCACATGGAGCAAAGCCTGGAGGGGGGGGGTGTCTGCCTCCCTCTGACATTCATTTTGCTGATTTTTGTGTCACCAGTATCCTGAACTGCTGGTTGCCTCATACAACAACAACGAGGATGCTCCCCATGAGCCCGATGGCGTAGCGTTAGTGTGGAACATGAAGTATAAGAAGGCTACGCCGGAGTACGTCTTCCACTGTCAGGTACCTAAACTGGGCTTACTGCTCTTCCCTCTCCCTCTCTCTCTCTCTCCCCTTCATCCTCACGGGTGGCTTCTTCCATGACAAGCGTGGAAAGCCGCCAACCAACCCCTGTTTGCTCACCCTGCCTCCGCCCCCCTCCCCTCTATGTATCTAACCCTCCTACGTACATCCACATTGTGAGTTCACCAGCCTGGCATCCACCTCCACCACATCTATCCACAAACACATGTGCGTGAGGCGCCGCAGAAGACCTGTGGCGCAAGAGCTGAATGGAATCTGAGCAGTGCAGTGGGATTAAGTGTTTTGGGCAGGGGTGGTTATCATGTGCATCTAAACAAGGGCCCTGTGTTCAGACAAGCTAGCTCCTCTGCTCACTCCTGCCTTATTACACTGCCTGCCCCGAGGCTCAGAGAGCAAGACAAGTTGAGTAGAACCACATGTTGCTTCCAGAGCGGATGTAGATGCAGGCATATCGTTCTGATGAATAAAACTGAACAGAAGTGTGAAGGAAATTTTCCCTGTGCCTCAGATTCTGCTCCCAATAAGACATTCCTTATTCATCTGAATCATGTCAGAGTTTTTGTAGTAATCCAACTAAAAACCTAAGTCTATAACCGTAAAGCCCATAAATCTTGTCTTTCAGCGTAAGACATAAATAAAGATGAATAATCCTTTTGACCAGCCTCGAGGTTTGTTTTTCCTGCACTGTCATCCATGAAAAAAACGGGGGGGGGGGGGTAGTTAAGTGGGTAGCTGCCTTTTGGGAACGATGGAAAGAACAATTCTTTACAAGCTTGAAGTGAATCTTAAAATAACACATTCGTACTGACATGCCTCATGTTCAGATTAATGGTCTCAGAACATGATTTGATCCTGTTTTGTCTGGTGGTTAGCTGTTTTTTGTGTGCAAAAAAATTCTTAATACCGTTCAGTGAACATTGTGCAAACAGTGGCTGGTACAAATATAATCACAAGGGATGCACTGATTGTTAAAGCTGATCAGATACCAATGTCTTCTTTTTTTTGTTTGCTGGTGTAATTTTTTTTGTCAAACTTTGGTGCTTGGGAGGAAAATGTCATAAAAAATAAATCAACAGTTTTTCAACTCTTTCAGTTGTTCATCAACCAATGTTTGGTTTATGAGAATGTGTTTTAGTTGCTATAAAACAACCCATAAACAACAGCCACTGCCATCAGTGAATGTCATCTTATTTGTCAATCAGTCTGTAAAGTGGAAAGCAGACATCAACCAATACCAACATGTGGTCGATGCATATTGGTGCAGCTCTAGTACCTCCAGCTGCTATTTGTTTTGATTTCAGACCAGCTACATTATTAAAATATTTTTCATAATGTCAGAAATGTCAACACTCGGGGTCTGTTTTCTGTGCAACAAATGATTTTGTTGCACAGAAAACACTCCCTGAATGTTATGATGTACATGCATGACATGGACTGTGTAGTAGAATGTGACATGATGGTACAGGAGTAGTGACCTGTCACAGAGCTGTCTATATATAAATGTGTCTTTTCTCTCTTTCTGACAGTCTGCTGTCATGTCTGCTGCATTTGCCAAGTTCCACCCTAACGTCGTGGTGGGGGGCACATACTCAGGACAGATTGTATTGTGGGACAATAGGAGCAACAAGAGGACTCCGGTGCAGAGGACTCCCCTGTCAGCAGCAGCACATACGGTACGACATACAGACAGAACTATTTATATTGTATTTAGACCAACAGACAGAGCAGAAGAAGAAGGTTTTTCCTTGTTGTTGTTTTTTCAGCATCCAGTGTATTGTGTCAATGTGGTGGGCACCCAGAACGCCCACAACCTGATTAGCATCTCCACTGATGGAAAGATGTGCTCCTGGAGCCTGGACATGCTCTCCCAGCCACAGGTAATGTGTTCAGAGTTGGCCTTTGCAGTAGATTGTTATATATAGTATCATGTTCGTACACAATTGTTGAACTGTGGTGGCATGCAGTGACAAGTAACACAACTAACTCAAACATAGCCTCAAAATTGGCGAATAATAAGAAGTGATAACATTGACGAGAAATAGGTAATTTGCACACATTATCTTTTTACATTTTTAAGACTACTAAAAGCACTTCAGAAGTATTGTCACAACACTCACTTAAGCATGTGTTTGAATCACTGAAACCAGTTGTTTGCATTAAAACTATTGCAGTGTTGGTATTTTTCCTGTATTGTGCAGCCTCGTCTCAGAGGTATGCACCATCATTTTTTCTCACTGAATTCATCATGTAGAAATTTACTGCTGCATTGATATTAAAGCATATGTGCACATGTTGAACTTACTTTTTATATTTTGTATAATTTTGTCTTTCTTCAGTCTTTGTATTTCACACACTTCTGTCACCCCTATTCATGCTAAATGTCGAACATTTTGGCTTCGCTGCTTCATTTTAGCATTCCAGTTTGGTATTTCCTCCCGACTTTACTCTTTTTCTTTTTCTACAACTCATTTTTCACTCTCAAGGAAATTAACTTTGCTAGCTGTGTCATTTCATCTGTTCTGCCAAGACCTCGATGTCAAACTACAATTTTTTTTATAATGTGCTAGTTGAATTTAGATTATGCATTAATAAACTGTCAAGTGATTTTTATAGGTTGTGCTTGGCACACTGTGTGTTAACATAAAGCCTGAGGAGCTTGTTATGGATGTTCTGTGTTGCCGTCCCTCCACAGGACAGCATGGAGCTGGTGTTCAAGCAGTCCAAAGCTGTAGCTGTCACCTCCATGTCTTTCCCTCTTGGAGATGTCAACAATTTTGTGGTGGGCAGCGAAGACGGCTCTGTCTACATGTCATGTCGTCATGGAAGGTGTGTTCATAAGAAACCGACGTCCCCAGTGTCCCTCCTGGACGCAGCCTGGAAACTGAGGCAGTTTGTTAGGCCCACCTAGAACCGTGTGTCAAATAAATATAACCCACTCACTTCCCAGTGCTACGCAAATCCAACACTTGATCTCCCGGTGTTTGAGGTTTCACTCCTGCCCAGTCATCCTGTTTTTCTTTTCCGCTTGTCAGTTGTGTTTGTAAAGGTCGTTCAACATAAACAGGGCACACATGCAGGGGAAACAAATCATTTTTTCCCTGCCCTTTTTTTTTCTTTTTTTAGAATGGTTCTCTGGCTGAGAGAGTTTGTTTACAGTCGGTTGTCCCAGGGAGAATTAAAACTGCAGTTCATCCCACAATGTTCTCATTTAAGAGACTCTGGCAGAGAAATGTGGCTTAAATCAGAGTTGCCACTAAGCAGCGTGTTAGCCCCAGTCGAACTGTCCTGCAATAAGCCCAGACACCACAGAGAGGGGATAGCTGCTAGTTTTTGCTCAGCAGAATCACCTCTGTAATTGAAGGAATAATTTTCCACCTCATTTACAATGGTATGATACTCTCATCGCAGTTAATAATGCATAAGCATCACTCATGCTGAGTATTTACCTCTCTACGTTAATTATCAGAGCCTCAGTTGGGTAACAGCTCTGCAACATGTGGCAGACACTTTTTACCACCCTGCTGGTAATCACATGATATAAGTAAATGATTAATGTGAATACGTCCAGTAGTCATTCATCTGTGTCTGTTTCTCTCTCTCACACCGGATGTAAAGTCTTCAGAAATGGACACCCAACTGTTAAACCTGTAGATTATCGCTCCATCCATAGCTGCTGACTATGTTCAGTCGTATTTAAACTGCAGGTTGTCACAAAACAATGATGTTTTAGAAAACTACATTGGCCAAGCCTGACTCACTCATATCTTGTCACTTCATCTGTGTTTTTCACAGCAAAGCGGGCATCAGCGAGATGTTTGAGGGCCACCATGGGCCCATCACAGGGATCAACTGCCACACAGCTGCAGGACCCCTGGACTTCTCCCACCTGTTTGTTACCTCTTCATTTGACTGGACTGTCAAGCTGTGGAGCACTAAGGTGTGAAGGACTTTTAGCCCACAATTCATCAACATTATGAAAAAATATTTAAGTAAAATTGCCAGCTGAGCCAAACCCAACAGCTCCTTTTTGGTTTTGATAAATATAGTGTTCCTTTCTTACTGGTTGATTTTACATGATGTTTTAATTTCTAATAAGACATTTCATGCAGACTTTACTCTCATAATATTGTGACTTTTATTGAAATGCTAAGTTGTTGTGCTCATTTGTGAAAAAAATATAGAACAACAGGAAATCTTTATCCACAAAGTAGTAGGTTTTTTTTGTTATTTTTTTCCCCATTCATATTTGGCCCTAATTTTAATTTTATATGTTGTTTTGGCCATGAAGAGTCATCTGTGTGTAGGACATTAATTCCTCCCCATTTGTGTTTGTGCTTGTGTTTATTAGATCATATTATTTTCCCAAAGTTTAACCAAAAGAACCCAGTCCTGTAATTTAACAAGAATGAAAGCCTACAGCTACATTCATTATAGTATAAGACAGATAAAAGCAGATCCTTTGCAATTCTGGTGAAGCACAGGTAAAGACTGGCCAGAGGGAACTGTCAGAGAAATTAAGGAGCAGTTATTGTTTGGACTTGACATCACAGTATCTGTTGGCAATTAGATACTACAGAACAGTTTCAAGAACGCTGACAGCAGATGCATATCTTTGTTGTATCTTAAATGAAAGGGAAAAGGAAGGTAAATAACATCTACTGTATTCACCTCTGATTCATTCTGCATAGGTGTTTTCAAAATCTACTTTGTTCGCTTAATGTTCAACTAAATTCAAGTTGGACTCTTCATGTCAACGATGTCATAGTGGGTATGGAGGATGGCTCTGTCTACATGTCATATTATCATGGATGGGGTGTTCATAAGAAACCAACAACCCCCTCCTTGATGCAGCCTGGAAACTGAGGCAGTTTTTAGGTTCACCTAGAACCACGTGCCAAATAAATATAACCCACTCACTTTTAGATTTTAGTCACATAATGCTAGCTCTAACTTCACATTTTATTTCTGTGCTGGAGACATGATTTTGATCCTTAAATGGGACACAACTTTTCAGCTTTTTAAATGTAGTTAAAATCATTTTAATACTGCATAGTAAACAATTTTGCCTTTGTAAATGGAGGGATCTCATACCATAGAATTAAAATGGCTGCATCCATGCCAAAGTAAATATCTAAGCCAGTTTATTAACTATGTAAATTTTTTAAAAAGTTGGCAGCATCCAATGTATATTTACAAGCTCATAATAAAACAGAAGAAAATTAAAACTGAAAATAGTCATAGTCCGACCAAGGAGTAGTTACGATTTACTACATTTTGTAAATTTATATTGTCATTTTTAGGTATTTTAAAACTACAGTACACACATCCAACCAAAATAATGCAGTTGCTAATGCAGTGTTGCAGAACTAACCAAACAACCTAGATAACATTTACTTACCCTAGAATGCTAGAGTGGGGGGACACATCTATGCAAGACTAGGTCAGAAATGTAAGGGAATGTCAATACAGAAATGGAATATAAGTTAAACTATGACTGTTGCATTTTGAATAAGTCCACAGAAGCAGCAGGTCACTCTGGTTTTGCCGCACTATTTTAATTTTTCCATTTTGTTTTTTAGAGCAGGTGGCTGTAACAGCACTTTTGCATTTTTGGCAGCCAGTATAAGGGAAGGGAAAGTGGGGACAAAGAGGTCCAGTGTGCATGACTAGATGTCATTAATATTACACATTGAAAGTAAATAAAATGAAAGAAATATATTTTTTTGTCTCTAATTCTCTAATTCATTTCTGCAGAACAACAAGCCGTTATACTCATTTGAAGACAACTCAGATTATGTTTACGATGTCATGTGGTCTCCCATCCACCCTGCTCTGTTTGCCTGTGTGGATGGAGTGGGCCATGTCGACCTGTGGAATCTCAACAATGACACTGAGGTATGTCACATCTTGATACCCTGGTTCATCTGTCTGTCACTGTTTTGTGAAGTGTGTAACCATTCTGCAATCCATACAACACCCTGCTGTCTTATTGTCATAGGTTCCTACAGCCAGCATCACAGTAGATGGTAACCCAGCCCTCAACAGGGTGCGATGGGCTCCCTCTGGCAGAGAAATTGCTGTAGGAGACTCAGACGGTCAAGTTCGCGTCTATGATGTCGGAGAGGTGAGCAGATGCGCTGAATCTTTGCGCCTCGCAATTACTGATTTAAGTGCAATCTTATAATTTTTTTAAAAAATGTAGGCATATTATTTCAGACATGATTCATGTTCTGACCAGCTGTAATTTACACCATAGTGATCTGTGTCTAATTGTACAACATAATTAATTACACGTAGGTAACATTAATGGGTTTATTTTTAGTAGCATTTTTTTTTGGTGGTAGTGGTGGTGGGGGGGGGGTCATTTTCTTGAAGTATATATTTTATCCATTGCCCTAAAACAAAAAAGAAGAGTAGATTTCTTTTGATAATATGGCAATGTGTGTATTTGTAACATGCTTGTAACATCTCATTAGTTGAGAATAAATGTAATGTAAATGAATTTGTTTTGCAGATGAGTCACCCTGTAGCCACATATAATTAATGTTACTGAGCTCTGATTCCTTCTCATACATTATTTTCCAAAAAGATTTTCATAAATTTTCAATATTTTAGTAAATGAAATGCCCATAAAAACTATTGATATTTTTTGAAGCGTTTGAAGCTTTTTTGAGGGTTTTATACCATATCTATCATAAATTATTAAAATGTAACTGTCCTAGTGTTTTACAGAACTTGTCTCTAAGGGCTGTTGTATATTTAAATCACATCTCTGTTTTGCCCCCTCCAAACAGCAAATTGCGGTCCCAAAGAATGACGAGTGGACTCGTTTTGTGCGCACCCTGGCAGAGATCAACGAGAACCGGGATGATGCAGAAGAGCTGGCAGCTCAACGTCTCGCCGCCTGATTTTGTTGCCATGGATGCGATGTTTTAGGGACCAGTGATGCACTTGTTAATACCATGCCCCTTTGGATAGGACACAAACTGGAGGAATCAGTAAAGTTCACACTGGAAAGGCGTATGGATATGTCTCTTTGCAAACACCGTATTTGGACTTTTCCTTTTCTGTTAGCTGGATCATCACCAGTCTTCCTTTGATTAAGTGACAGGGCTGTTAATTACAGACACTTCCATATGAAGCCATAGTCAAACACTCAACAGTTGTCTTTTCTTGTACCAGATGCCTTAAAGGTTTATTTTTAACTTGATTGTAAAATGCATGTCCTGACTTTGTTTATCGCATATTAACATTGGCCTTAATTTTGAGTTCCATTTTAATGCCAAATATGGTAGGTGCTTCACTGCACATACTCATTTACAATCTGTGAAGAACACTTGTAGCTGTGCTTCATGTCATCCAGGTTGTAGTAAACCAATCACCTCTTTATACACACGGGAATGTAAACATCTCATAACTGTAGCCCGGGTTGTCATCTGCTCTCATAGACTTAATAACTTCAACATTCACTTGTTTGTAACATAGTAAAAAGTCCTCAATCCAAATGTATTTGTACTTCTATAATGTGCCAGTTTCCACTTAATCAGTGCTTTTGGCAAGATCGAGATAGTGGGAGTATCGTCTATGCCTAAGGAGATGATCATGTATGCTGTAAGTGATTTCCAGATCTGTAATGTATGTCGAGGATAGTTTCCTAAAGAATCTCAAAGCTTGGTGGCAAATTTGAGAATGTACTTTTGACACAGTAGGAAAAACAGTTTAAAAGATTTATTTCAATAAAATACAATAAATACATTTAAATTATTTCCCAAGGCTCTGGTCGTGATTTCAAAATAAACACTTTGAAAACATCTGTACATCCTCGTGTCTCTGAAACGTAACACATGCACACCAAAGCTTCTGCACGCCAGAAAAACGCAGTAACAATCTGTCATAATGTCCCTCTGTAGAGAAGTACAATATGTACAATAAATTGTGCAAGCTATGCAAACACCAAAAAGCCATACTCATGCAGCATTTAAAGTAAGACAATGCTCAAAAGCATTTTAGCATGGTTCAATAAAACCATTATGGAGCAATGAAAAGAGGGAAAATGAAGAAGTGGGGAGGATGCAGCCCACAACAAGCAATGGTTTATGAGGGCTGGGGCTCTGTTTTGGACTCTGCTGGTTTGATTGTCACCTCTCCAGAGGGTTTGAACTTCGGCAGGTGCAGACCAAACTTTCTCTCCACACCAGCAAATGTTGCAGCAGCTAAATGGTAACCACCCACGTGGTCTGGAGTCACAGCTGGAAGGTTCTGGATGGTGGGTTTGGTAGTGGGTTCTGACCCAGCAGGACGACTGAGGAGAGAGTTCCATTGAGGCAAGGTGCACTTCATGATATAGATAAATGAGAGGTATGAATAAAAAAAATTAAGTACTTACTGCCCTCCGAAGTCCACGTAGAACCATCTCTGCAGCAGTTCGTAGGTCACCAGGGTTACACCAAACTGTGGTGAAGATCTAAAGACGCGAGCTAATGGAGCATAGTTTGAAAATTGCAATGTGGGATTTAATATTTCTCCAGCGGCTTCAAGACAATTACAGCCACCACTAAAAGCCTTATTTCCCAGTCAGGAAACCACTTAAAGCACAGTGAGTGTACATATGTGTGCATTTACCTCCTGCGCCCTTCCAAAACGCTCTGAAACCTTCCTCCTTAAGGATCTTCCTGAAGCAATCGATTACTCCATTGTATGTCGTCTGACCGGCTCGGGCCGCCACCTGGAGTCTGGTCTTGATGACATCAGCAGGGGTCACAAGTGAAGCCGCCGGTACACCTTAGGAGATTGTTTAGAGCAATGATAATGAAGCGCTTTCACTATGCACAGAAGGCATCAGTTACTTAACCCAGCAGGAGCATCATGCAGGGCCTGAAATGCCTATAGCTTTACACTGACTATATACAGAGTAAACTGGGACTAAATGGATGGACATGGGGATCCACAGTGTAACGTGATGGGTTTTTATTGTTTCCACCAAGGAGGTTATGTGATCAATCCTGTTCATCTATCAGCAGGATGACCAAAGATGACTGCACAAGTGAAACTTTGGTGGAGGGTTAAGGCATGAGACCAAACTTCATTTGGATTTAGAGTCATAAAAAGCAGAAATTAGAAATGCTTTTTGCATGTCATGAAAACATATCAAAATGAAATGACATTTGCACAGTTCCTCCAAAACTAGTGCAGGCTGCTGCCAAATTAAAGGTGCCACTGCTGCTTTAGAATTCAAATGTCACAGGACAGTAGGGGTGTAGGAAAATATTGTTTCAGCAATAGATTGCGATATTTCATTTTACGATATATTGATGTCTAAAAGCACTATTGATCTTTTCAGGTATTTATTCAAATGCAGACATGGAAGAGATTAATTTTAGTTTTTCTTTTGTGGTTACATTTTATTTGTAATTATTAACAGTGTCTTATTAAATAATGGTTATTTGAAGCATTCTAAAAGCACTTTTTACTGTCTGAGCTCCTTTGTTGGTACAAAAAAATGTTAGAATTGTAGTTATGAACGAATAGAATATGTGCATTCAGGCAGGATCTAAAACTGTAATGTCTGTAAAACGTATTTTATGTTTTACGTTTTTAAAGAGGAACATTTTGTGATATAGCACGAGATCCTTTTCTGATCAAATAAAAATGTCTTTTGTATTTGTGTATATTTTGTGGTGTAATTTAATTCCTCGAGGAAATACTTATCTCAAAAAAGAAAAAAAAAGCCTTAATACAATCATGATATAACTTGATACATTTATTGTGATCCGAGTACACAGTAAATTTTGCAGTGTTAAATCAACACTTAGAGAGTTAATTTGGAGACAATGGGACCAAATACACTCTAGAAGAAGTTAAATAAACTCTCTAAGTGTTGATTTAACACTGCAAAATTTACTGTGTATTGTGAGGTGTATCGTATCGCCAGGTTTTTGCTCATACAAAGCGCTACAGTACAGTACACAAAAATAAGTTAATCACATATATGACAATATACAAAGATTGTTTGAATTTTTTTTCAAGAAACAGTTGGCTCACATGGGATCACTAGAGATAGGAAACAAATAGTTTGGAGATTTTTTTAAATACATTTTTTTAGAACAGTTACAGACTAACTAAAAAAAAACACCTAACCTCTAACTGACACATTATATTTAAGGTCTTTGTCACCATGGTAACATAAGAGCAGACTGTTGACCTTGTTGACCGTCCCGTTGAGAAATTTAGCTCATGAATTCTCTTACAAACAACTTATTACTGTTTTAATGCCGATGTTGGATGTAACATTAGCATTATTCCACTACATTGATCATTTCTTTGATCTGTCCTTAAATTAAATCCATTTACACAGTAAATTTTGCAGTGTTAAATCAACACTTAGAGAGTTTATTTAACTTCTTCTAGAGTGTATTTGGTCCCATTGTCTCCAAATTAACACTGCAAAATCTACAGTGTACTTTGTTCACTGCATTATTCCTGTGACTTGAACATTAACTTTTTCATGCACTATATTTCGTTTATAATGTCCAGAAAATAATTTATTCTCAGATGGTCACACGCAGTCCTGTGTCATGATTTACATATTGAAGCAATACATATCCATTTTTGTTTAACCCTTTTGGCACCATTTTTTTAAAAATATATTAAACTTTTATAAAGATTTCAAAAAGCTGCCTCTTTCATTGAGTTATGATGGCTTATTTTGGTGCTGAAAGGACTCATTTTGTCTTCAGAAGTTAGTTCAATACACACAATTGCTTGGAATTTTGTAGTTAATTAGTTTATGAATAATACTGTTTATGAATAATACTGTCCCAGAATGTTTGCATCTTCAGGCATAACTGAAGGATACACACACAGTCTCCAGCATTGTCGTTGTGTTCCACACAGTTTACATTTTTTGGGAGATATTAAAAAGCAGACATAGAAATTTAATTATAATACTGGAAAAAGTGGAGGGTAGATGCAGAGAAACACACGCTGCTGGGATGTAATCATAGAAAAAAATCATTAATTAATTAAAATAATATATTTACATTACATTTAAGAAGTCTTGAGTATCACAATGAATGAGTGAAGCCAAGAATAAAACAGTGTTGAACAGTTGACAAAGGCTGGACATCCAGGCAATCTGAGCCAGTGTGTGTCTGGATTGTAACCTGTTGAGACTACCAGACTGTGTTCATTGCATTTAATGCACAACTAATTACTTTTCATTCTACTGATAATGGGTGCAAAATGTGATAACAATAGCAGTTACAATAATATAGTAACGTGTGCATTAATAGCAGACTAGGAGGAGACAGTTAAAAAATAATGTAGTTATTTTTCCTGACTGGTGATGATAACTGATGACTCATTTTCAGTGTCTTGCGCCACACTTTTAATGTCCAGAGACGACGCTTTCCAGATGTTACTGTACCTGCGATGGCTCCAGCTGTGAGCAGCTGCAGCGCCCCCAGCCTTCCTTCCTCATCTGCCAGCTTCTCTTTGGTGTGGGCATAAACAGGGAAGTAGATGGCAGAGAAGGGAATGTCTCGCAGAAAACAAGCTTTTGCTCCCTACCAGACAAAACAAAAAAACAAAACACAAAGATCTGTGTAAATATGAGCATTTATGTGCATGGTGGTGATGCTGTGATGTGAGGTGGGGGGTTGTCTTGGGGATAATGTGGTCTGGGCGCTGTCTTATTCACCCTACTAGGGGGTTTTAGTGTTGATGATGAAGCCAAAGAGCCTGAGGGCAGAGCTGCAGCGCTGGGCCTCCAGAGAGAAATCCATCACGCACAAATGCTACATGGACCCCAGAGTGCTGGCTGCTTCAACCAAGAGGAAGTCAGCTTTTTTAACAAGCCACACACTGTCTGCTACTCATTAAAATATGGACTATGAACACATGACTTGTGCTGTAAGTAAACCCACAAAAGGAAAAGAGCAGTAGCAGAGCATAATCCCTCAGTAATTTGCTGTTGGTTCTTGGCCGCAGAACCTTTTGCATGTTAAACACTGTTTTGGAAAATTGCAAACAGTCAGCAAATCGCTGTTTGATCTTCAAAATTCAAATTCTGAAATCCATTATACTATACAAACATTTTTTTAGTCAGATAGAATGAAATATCTTACAGTATTAAAAAAAATCATTCCTATACTTTGGTATTTTCCTTTTGTTGTTATTTTATTCTTATATTTCTGTCACTCAGCTACATCTATGACACCTGTTTGCACTTGTATATTTGTAAATACATTGAGAATTCATCAAAAAATACAAAATAAATATTATGTAAAAATACTATCCTATAAAGCACCATTTTATATTTAATTATCTATCACTACACTGTGGCTCAACTAGGTCTATGTCAAATGGGTACCATATTAAAATAATACTTACAATTTAATGCATCTTCAACAACATGCTCTATAATTATATACTCTGAATGGGGCCATTCACAAAAATGACAACTTTATTTACACAGTATACTGCATATTGTAAGCCAGATGTAATTCATAGAATTATGTACAAGAATTATTTCAGTTATTACTTAATTTACAAAAATCAAGTCCAGCAATTTTATAATGTATACAATCCACTCAATTGTCAAGATTCAGATGGATTCACCTTCACGCATATTCACACTTGCTATGCATACATACACACCCATACACACAAGCAATCAATAAGAAAACATTGGCTTTGTTCATGTTTTCTATCAAGGGTTATTTTGTGTCTGCACATGTTCTCAAACTGTTTATATACATATATATATATATATATATATACATATATATATATATATATACATATATATATATATATATATATATATATATATATATATATATATATATATATATATATATATATATATATATATATATATATATATATATATATATATATATATATATATATATATATACATATATATATATATATATATATATATATATATATATATATATATATATATACATATATATATATATATATATATATATATATATATATATATATATATATATATAAACACACACATACATATGACTAAGTGTTAATATGTGCGTTACATTGAATCCATCTGAATCTTTATAATTAAGTTGATTGTATACATAATAAAATGGCAATTTTTTTTTTATTTATATTAAGTTTTTAACCTTTCAGTGAATAAAAAAAACATGTGAAGTAGTGGTAGTTTTTAATTCTTGCTCTGGATTTAAACTTCTTGTGTTGAACTACACAGTAAAGTAAAAACTAAGTAAACGTCATTGGTTTTGTACGTCCAGACATCAGCGCGCCTTTTGTTGCCCTTGTATGACAGTTAACAGAGGTTGATGCTGCAGACCTCATGGTGCTTCAGAGGTGCTGACCTACCTTGTAGAGGCCAAAGAAGCCCAGGTCTCTCACAACATTCAGGGCACTGACCCTGGGGCCCGTAGTGATTTCTCCGGCCACCTGCAGACGGATCTTAACGATCTCCAGAGGATTGGTGAAAATCACCTGGGAAGCACCAGCCTGCAGGACACAACAAGAAAAAGCAAACAGCTGATGAGTGCTTTATATGCTGCTGGTGCTGCTGTCAGTCATGATGCAGAGAGAATCTACTAATGTTTTCTGTCATTTAGTGAGGTTATGCAGTAGTGGGAGTTTTACAGAATTTCAAATATTATCATGAAATATTTGCGAAAAATATATATTGTCTGTGTTTGAAAAGTTGTAGCTACATCAGACAGAAACAAATAAATGTATTAAATGAAAGATTTTTAGTTTATTGTCAATCAGAAGAAATACCAACACTAAATTCCTGATAATTTCCACATGTCATGCCCTGGATGTGTTTCATTTTCTTGCTGAAACTTCCAGTTTTTACCTCCAAATGCATCTGCTCCCTTCTGTATGCAGAAGGGAGCAGATGCATTTGGAGAATTGGTAGATACAATACTTGGTTAAGTTCAGTGACTTTAAAGTGATTCTAAATGCAATATATCACCAAAACATGATATGCCCAAACACTTTTTTCCACCAGTGTATGTAGGGGTCGACCTTTGGGTAAAGATGGTAATGATGTGTAAGCATTTCTCCGTTGTAGCAGTTTTCAAATTATCTCAATAAACTTCTGCACAATAGATGCTTTTTTTCCTGATCCGTTTTCAAATTGTCAGAGAACGGCCTTGACAGGGGGAGGAAAAGGCAGGCATTGATAAAAGACGACTGGGGTCAGGGCAGAGCAGGCGTCGGGTGAGGAGAAGCCCCGGCTCATGGTTGGGAGGCTCTGACCCTGGCACCAGCCCTCTGCCCCCTCCCTGCCCCTCAGGCACCTCCTGTGGAAGGTTGAGCGGCCCAGCCTGGCCTCGCCCCGCACACTTCCCTGGTTCACCCCACATTCCCAGGGGAATGATGCTGAATCACCCGGACGGCTCTGGCGATGCCCCGAGGCACGGCACCCTCTGACTCAGGCACATTTATCACCCCTCCCCGAATCTAATCAGGCCCCAGGATGGCTGCTGGTGACATTAAGGGCAGGGGTCTTATCTGTAAACATCCGAACACAGGTCTAAAAAAAGCACATTTGACCATTTTCAAAGTGGACGGGGAATATCCGCTCCTCTGAAGATTGATGCACTCATCCTTGTTCTTTTATCTTCACTTACTCTCTCATGATCAAAGAATTTAATGGACCATTCCTCAGATAAAGCAGACTTTTAACTTGCTTAAAACTTTCATACAATGCGTGTAGCTCACTCCATAATAAGCACTAAAACTTGATTTTAATCTTTGTCGAGTAAGCTATAAAAACGTGTATATTCTTTACACATCCAGTAATTAAAAGTGTATATTGGAAACATCCTTGTTGTCCTATGTGGGTTCCTGCACTGTGTCCATGGGCCTGCAGTGTCCCAGGCCTCAGCTATGTATAGCATTGTCAAACTCAATCACACTGAGCTTTACCCAGCTTCATCCAGGACCCTCCAGGGCCTCTTCCACCAATTACACTCTGACAGGGGTCACAACCCTGCAGACCCTCTGTGAGCAACCTGCAGGCTCTGCTCCACAGCCTGCATGTTTCAATTCAGCACCGCCCAGCCGGTACAGACGAACAGTGAAGGAATTACAACTTAAATCCACGGTGGCACCCATATAATCTCACAAATAGCCACAAATGAGCCATAACTCTTTAAAAAAATAAATCACATCAGAAATAGCATTAAATAAAGTAAGAAAAGAACATTACCTGTTACACATGTGTGCCTTTTAAAACACAGGATGAAATCACACACTTTTTAAACAGTTAATAAATCAGTAAATCTTTATTTTAAAATGTAACCATATTATCCCAATGAGACAGAGTAAAATATACAGTGAAGAGAACACTGTAACTGCTTCAGATGGAATCATTACTTCAGGTCATATCCCCCTGTCCTCTTCCGTTTGAGATTTAAAAAATTTTTTGGTATAAATTAAAAACTTCTTCCGTCCTCCAGTAATATCTACTATCTACCGCGTTGTTATCCATTGTTAATGTCCTTCACATTTTCCTGTTTTCAAATCACTTATCTAGCCCATAATCTACTTGAACATAAGCTTAGGACAGTGGGTTTGTGAGTATTATATTAAGCAAATGTATATTTTAGTTGAGGATTTAAGAAAGGCATTTGTCAAATGTTATGATTTTGAGATAGAGCTGTGTATACTAAAAGATGCAGTACATATCCAGGAATAAAAAAAAATAGTAAATATTTCATATATTTAGATTATTACCTCATCAATTATCTAAACAATGTAAGAGAACAAAGCATAAATGTCATCTTTACCTACACCACTTGTGTTTTTTCCTTTCTTTAAAGTTCTCCTGCACTTGTTTTCAAGTTCATCTACAGATTGAATTTAAAAGATCACTAAAGTAATACTTACAGATCCACCAGCAAGAATTTCTGCTGCCAAAGGGATGGTATCATCTTGTGTGGTGAACTTGTCTCTGACAAAATCATTCACCTGAAGAAAAAGAGAAAAAAATATCAAGAAAAAAGGCAGATGAGACATAATCTCAATCTTGATAGCAGGGCATTAATGTTAACTTGTGGTTGCAGTCACATTCTGATTGCAAAGAGTGTATTTCTTCCATGCACTATGCATGTTTTTCATTCACAATGGATCATTGAGAGTAACTTTTTGAACAGTCTGAGCTACACAGTGGAATGACTTGCCGTGAGTTTGATAGCTTTCTCTGGGGCAACACCAATGAGCTGCGGGAGGAGACCTGAAAAATATTATTCATAGATACCATTAGAATACCTGACAGACAGAGACACACTCTAGCTTGAAATGAATGCACATTTTTATCTTTGTTGAATGAATCCATCCACTGACAGCTAGAACAATATAAGCTGCAGGGTTCTTGGGCGCGTAAAACAAACCCATAAATATTTACAGATGTGCCTGATACATCTGATGCACCAAAACACAAAGGTCCTATTGAAATGGAACAAAAAGTCCAAAAATATGACACTGCTAGTGTGTATGGGATCAGCATTGTTGAGCCCTGATCCCACTGTTGGGGAGGAACAGAGAGAGCTGTGTGGTCATGGACAAGATCGGCCGAGAGGGTGCAGGGAGGGTGAGTGAGGAGGGTGAGGGTGGATGAGAGTGGGTGAGGGGATAAGGGTGGGGAGGTGGGGTATCGCTACGGTGGCGATAACCACCATACTGTTTCACCGTCTGTCCTTCATCAAGTCAGATAAACTTCTGAAGGAGCCGTTGAGTGACTGCTGTTGGTATGCGGCCAGAAAACAGCCGAGCGTGTCTGTCTCTGAGTCAATCACCCTCTTATCATGTGCAAGAGAGGAGGAAGGAGGGCAGAGTGAAGCAGATCAGACCAACAAAGAGCTGCAGTGGTGGAGGTGGCAGTAGATGGCACTCTTGACTTCCTTCACATGAACAGCCTGAGGGTAAAAGTGTTGTATATCACAACCCTTCAGCACCATTATCACCACCTGTGCAGAGGTAGATCAGACACTGCCACTACATGGATTCTGCTGGTCAATTTTCCTCAGGGAGCTCACCTAGGTATTGAGATAATGAACATGCAACCCCTGGGTGTTGCTTTATTCACTGCTGAACAGAGAGGGCAAAGGTTTCTGGTATCAATTAGCAAACCATGCTGCTGATATTAGCACACAGACAAATCCTGATGCTTTCCCATCAGACAATTTATTCTGCATGAGAACCATATGTTGGCTTACACAAATAACTGCAGCTCTTTTTGCTTACTATAAAAGCTGTTATGGATTACCTCTGTAGAATCCGAAGAAGCCCTCATAGCGCAGTACTTTTTTCGCACAGTCAAAGCTGTTCTTGTACATCAGTTCACCTACAAAGGAGCCGGTAGAGCGTTGGTTCTGCATGCGGGTCTTCACCAGGTCAATGGGGTACACGGCTGTGGCACCAGTTGCTGAAAAACACACATTTATTATTATTATTTTTTTTTGTGTGTGTGGGTGTGTGTGTTTTTACTTATTAATTCGTTTATTAGTATTATTTTTTGCATTGCCTAACAACAGAATGATAGTCTGGTTGCCATTTGGTGTTATAACAAATTTGCTTTGTCAATAGAAATTTCATAAAATATATGACATATGCACATTGCTTATATAAATTACTTACATTTCCATATGAAAATAGATCCGTTCAATTAAATTAGGCAAACACATTAACTGATACTAAAAAGAAAAGCTGTGAAACTAAACCTGACTTAAGAGAATACATAATAGCTATATTTAATGCTTCGTCTGGTCAGTTTCATTTTATTTGCAAATTTAAATGTATTCCTTATGTTCAGGCTGCAAACACATCCAAGAAAAAGTTATGAGATGAGATTAAAAAAATTAAAAAGAATGTATGTATGAACAGATGATTGTAATTGGAGAAAACATTGCTGAGGGTCATCAGTGATTTATTGAAAGGTTTAAACAAAATGTCTCTCAAGAAAAAATAAGAATGATGTTGGATGTTTCGGTGACTACAGTGTACAATAGAATTTTAAAAAAATAAGGAATCTGAAGATATCACAGCGCACAGCTCAAAACTAATCTGAACACCATGAACCCTCAGGCGATACTGCATTAAGAACTGTCATTCATCTAGAGCTCGAGGTGTCAAACATCTGTCAAACACTATAACATGTACTTACATTCACAAATGCATATTAGATCTTTACTGTGTCAGAAGTGCTGTTGGTTTCTTTGGCATCTGAGGCATCTGGGGTGAATCATCAATCAGTAGAAACACAGACTGTACTAAAATAACCAGTCCTCCAGGTCAAAAGAAAAAGGACCAGACTGTTATAAGCAATAAGCCCAACATCTGTTATAGTCTGTATTTGTCTCAGTATTAGGGTGTTGGACTGGCCTGTTTACAGATCCCACTTACCCCATTAAACAATGTGTGGAGCGTTTACAAATACAAAATGTAATAAACGACATTCCCATACTGTTGCACACCTTAATATTTGTTTGGTTTGTTGAATATGAGAAATGTTTTATATGGGACTACAGATTAAAATTAGCCTTGGTTATATAATGTTGTGTATTGGCATATGTGTGTTTATTAATATGCACCGACCTTTTGAAAACAAAAGCCAAAAAACTTCAAACTTCAAATGTACAGCACATCTCATGTGTTGATAAGTATGTGTTTTTATTGTCCAACTAATTTTATTTGGTCTTAGATACCTTTCTGTCTTAACTTAATTGATGTAGCTACCTTCATTTTTGTAAAAAAGTATATTTTCTTTTATGTTAAGTTGATGAGCACTGAACTGAAGAACACCTTGAATTTCATCATATTGATGCCTCATCTTAATATGATGACAAAGTTTCTTAACTTGGAGCTGCCAAGAAAAAGCATGATCTTGTTTTTATGCTGTTGTCAGTGAGGTTTAACTAAAAGTAACTTGCCATTTTCTTTTTCATTGTATATTTTCCATATCCCCCCTGAGTTACTTGGGGTTGTAAAAACACCCTGTTATTATAGACTCAGCAGACATGTTTGATGCACAGGCTGCATAATAAAATGATCACTGACAGAACAACAGAGGTGTGTTTGAATAAAAATAGCAAAAAGACTCTTAAGGTCAGTTTCGGATATCTATTAGAGCCTGTTTGGGGAAGCAGTCCTGCAACAAGCTGCATTACGTCCTGCTCACAGCTATTTTTGTGATGTTTTGTCTAACATCAAAGGTTTCTATAATGACTCCTCTCACAAAGTTACAAACATCTCGCTCAGTACAAAGGGTGTGAAACAGCTCATTACTGCTACAAAGACATGACACTTTTACTATATGCTTTGTGATATACATCCATTTCTGACCCTGCTTCAACTGGTCTCTGGTGGAGGAGAACTGATATGTCTTTGCATGTTCGGGGAGAGAACATGCACACGCAAATACAGAGTGAGGGTCTGTTCCTATCTGAGGGGCAGTTATGTCAGAGGTTCCTTGTATCAGTTCCTTCCAGTGTAATTAGACGGAGATTCCAGAGAGTGCGGTTCCGGAAGATTTGTGTCATTCCAAAGCTCCGACTGCAAAGACAGCCTGGAGCCACCAGTGGCACGGCAGCACAATGCCGGAGCCTCACATCACAGACCCTCGCCCTACAGCACAATGGCCAGCCCCGGGGCCTCAACGCGCCAGTCTGTCCGGCTAAGGTTACCCCTCGGCAGGTTGGGGGCTCTGCTGCAGACATGTCACTCACCTCCAGCGATTGAGCCCAGCATAAACCTGTAGGCAGACTCTGCAGCCTGGAGCCAGACAGGCCGAGACGTTTCGTGACCGTGCTGTATAGGAGAAAAAGACACCAGTGGTCAAATGAATCTGGAGAAAGACAGGGGATCAGAACAGTAACCATGAATCGGCTGGCTATTAAACTATAGCGAACCAGATACATTGTAGAAAGAAAAATGCTACGGAGAACTCAACAATGCAGGAAGCTGATGGAATGTGACCGTGGCAGGGTGTAATGTCTGATTCATCATCAGCCAGGATTAAATGTCACAGACAGATGAGTTTTGGATAAAGTAAATAACTGTGTGAACCTGTAGCCAAGTTTTCCACAGACACTTCCACATATGGGAGGCTACACTAGCTAAAGCGTTTGTATTTTTACATCAATGTATAATTTTTCTCTTATCTGCTTAATCTGTGAATTGCTATTTGATGTTGAAAGCCGAGCCTCTTTGTTTTCACTGTGGTGCGAGGGGACAGATTAACCCCACAAGCCTTTTCCATGTACAGATAAGTATCTACATGAATATTACACAGCCTGAGTGAGACTCTGTTAAACTATGTGTGCACCCAGGTCGAGGCAGTGAGTAACTTCTCCCAGACCAGACAAGAGGGGAGGAGGGCAGATCGCTCTTTTCCTCTTCCCAGATGCTTCCAGCGAGGGTTGCATGCTAACAAGATTGAGGTCCTGATCAAAGGGTTTAAACAATTAGCCTACTTCCACTAAGGGTAGGCCTGAGAATCGCAGTGTTCCCCCCAGAGGAATCAGATTCCAGACCTATAGGCAGAAATCCCAGAAGCATGAGTGGCCCGAAAGTGCTGACCACAGCGTGATATAGAGCCGTGTTATCCGGTGGAAGCAGGAACTATTTTGTTCTCCTGCATCCACCTTGAATCCCTCTCCTCTTCTGCCATTAACAGGCTTTGCTAAAGGTTCCTAAAACTCCTCAAGCTCCACACTGATAAAAGGCTCTTATTAGCTTCTCAGATGTGTGATTGCAGCTGATGTGTTTCTGCGACCATACTGAATAAAATTGGAAGAGCCTTTCATGGAGAGGTGCAATGCAACAATCCATTCCTCTTCTATAACTATAATTGGTGTACTTTTATCTGGGTGTTTAAGTAATGCTCTTCACAAGGGAAGAAAAACATGGGCACTCTGCTAATTCAGTCACTGAACAGTCTCCCTTTTTGCTCCTTTCTTAGAAGGAGGCAGATGGAGACGAGGAAAGGCTTTGATAAAAGACAGGAGGATGTGAGGTGTATTAGAGGAATCAGTCTGGCTACCTGTCTATGGGCCTCTGCTAGGTGGTATGGCATGGCTCCTTCCTCCAGCGGGGCTATCCTCTCTATGTCGGCATGGTTCAGCCGCCTTAACACACAACAGCAGGGAGTGAGGGAGTTAGGCCAGGAAAAAGCTTCCATCTACTGCAAGGAGCAGCAAGTGATGTAAGATTTTCCACAGAACTTTTATTGGCATATAACCCAAAGTTACTGCAACTTTAATTTGAGCTTATATAAACAACAGACAAACAAAGCTGGATAAATGCCCACGGCCTGACAAGTAAATGAAAGTGTTTTGTTACTAAATGTTTGACACAAACATTCCCCACTGGCCTGACGCTTCATAAAGTCTGCATCCATGTTTTATGTTTGTCTTGTAAATCAGCCAGTGGAGCCACTGTTGTTAAACTGTAGGAGAAATAACTCATATAGATCTTTATAGCCAATAAACAGCCTTATAACATATTTATTCTGTTCACAGTGGAATCAAAAGAACATGGTTTTGTTTTAGTGCTCTGAAAATACATAGACAAAAGTAAAATAAATAAATAAATAAATAAACTAAATCTTACCCAGAGTGAGAGTGGAGACCAACGAGTTGGTACAGGATGTCAATCTCCATTGGAGTGATTTGACCAAACTTATTGGCAGCATGAACGAATTCCTCTACAATGCAACAAATGGAACAGGAAACATTATCATGCAAATGGGACTTGAAACGTATCAAACAAGAAGCGCATTATGAGAACTGAGGGGTTATCTACTTCAGTTTTATTCTATTGCAGGCTAGTGTTAAATAGTATTTGTAAAAACTGTTCATTGTCTGTCTTTGCTGCAAAACATGACATTTAATAGAAAAATTGTTGAAATTATTAAATCAATTCTTCTTTACTTTCAAGTACACAAACTGAGCATGTGTTCTCTCAGGAGCTTAATTATTTCTTTATATGAGCATTATATTCAGTCTTTTATTGTTTCCTGCTGAGAGGCTCCATTACAATCAGGTATTGTTTCTCTAAAGTTTCCCCAATAACAGTTGTTGAAGGTAGGAAAGGAGTAAGTTATTGACTTTGCCCACAAAGACTTTCCTGGCAAGTCTAAAGATTTCAACGCCACATTTACAGCCCGCTTTCTCAGATTTCTTTGGTGTTGCACTTACATGTGATTTTTGGAGACTGAAAGCTCACATGAGAGTCTCAGCCTTTGACTTAAATCCATCCCATTTGTTTGATAAAAGAAGGAACATGAACTATTTACAAATACTATTTGCACAATGTCTTCTAAACGGAGGAAAACCATGGAGAAATATTAGAGGAAGAGTGGTCAGTTTGCATCTCAGTGGGAAACACAATGAGGAGCAGATGTGACTGGATGACTATCAATTATACAGGCCTACATGTAGGAGGGGTGATCAGATTATCAGGTTAAAAAGTTTCATTTACCTTCATAATTTAGTGCTACAGTAAATGTTCCACTGACACCATTCTGTTAAGAAAGTCCAAAATGATCGAACAGCCACATTTCATATCACATCTGAAATGCACATGTCAGGAGACAGTTAGGACAATTTGCTCAGGAGTACCTTTGGTAACAAGTGTGTCTCTGTAGGTGCCAGCGAGGGTGCTGTAAATCTTGCGTACAAGCTCCATATTGTTGAGGAGGGAGTTGAAGGCATTGAAGTAGGAGAAGCTCACCATGTGGGAGGTGCTGCCTCCTGCAGCCTATAGAAAGATCCAGTCATTCCTACTCTATAGGACAATTTCACTTCCATCTTTTTATATTCCCTTTAAAACATTCATGACCTGCTAAATAACTGCATGTCTTGAAAATATATATTACTTTTTCTACAACTCACTGAAACCAAATTCTCCTCTACAAATGGAGTCAGCATGTGGTGCCTGATGGTGGCCATGATGTCACTGAAGTCCAAGGCAGTAATGGTGCCACTTTTGTTCTTGTCTTTTTGTGCGAATGCCTGGCGGGCATGCTCCAACTGCAGCTCCTACAGCAACACAGAGAGCGAATTGCTTAGACGACAAAAGAAGCAAAGAGGGTTCATGTGATGAGGAGCATTGCATTACAAGTGAACAGTGAAATGGAACTTCAGAGAAACTAAGTATAATGATATCAGTGTTGGACAGATGTGAAAGTCATCAGATGTGACAGTGTCAGACACTGGTTTCTGTAATCACCACTGTCTCTCTGGAGACTAATGGAAACCATGTCCTGTAAAGTAAGATCCCAGAGCTGAGCTGGATGCTTGGTGAGGCAGCCAGCAGGTGTGTCTGCAGGAAGATGATTCAATGTGACAACCATGCAATCAGACAGGGATGCAGAGGGAGGTTGACCTTAGGTCACTGTCTGCTGTCAAAGCACATAGCAAATAACCTGAGGATCGCAGAGTAACGTCATTGCAATATTCAGCTATTGCTTCATTTTAACACTCTGGTTCTGATAACCTAATCAGTGGATTGTTACTGTAGATTAATTCTCACAATGTTTGCTTGATTATATTGTTGAAAACCTATGATGATACTTTTTTCGACCTTTCCAAGAACTATATTTACCAAGTTTATTAACTTCTCTGTACTCACTGAAGTTTTAGGTCAGGCTACCACAAGGTGGCAGAACTAAGACTGGATTCGTCACAGCTGCACATGGACCTGTGCTCCTTAGGGGTCTGTTTACATTAAGTAATACTCTGCCAACAACAAAACAAAAACCTACTTGGACATGACAGAAAAGAAAATCAATAATATTGATAATACTAAGTGAAATCCTGTATACACGGAGATCTCTGGTGTACCCGTGGGAAGTCCAAGTCAAGTATGATAAACCACAAAGTGCGCTGAGGGATCCCACACTGCAGCGCAGGAGCGGTGCAGCATGTCTAACCCTCAGACCACCCAGTTTCTGTCTAAGACCACAACCCTCCACTCAAACCCAAGTTCCTCAATGACCGCACTTCTGCAGCACAGAAGCCTAGGAAAGATACAAGCAACAACCAATAATGCAAAAATAACATGAAATATTGACTCACTGGGCTACCGCTAACCTCCAGAACAGTTGAAGACAAGAGAGATGGAACCTCAAACACAATTGCATTATTGCCCAGATTGTGTATCACACTTAGTTCACTTTACTTCATTATCATCCATCCTTCAGCAGGATATAAATGCATCATTACAGGATGAAGGTGATCATTAAGACCCATCTCGCAGAAAAACAGAAACACACTTGTAAGGTTATGTAAATAGAAAGAAACTGAATTTTTTCCCCCTAGAGTTGTGATTGTCCTGTTAGTTTCACCAAACTCCATCAATTGTGGACCCAAACAAACTCATGTTAGCTAATGCACATGTTTGATTTTATTGTATAGCTTTATATATATATATATATATATATATATATATATATATATATATATATATATATATATATATATATATATATATATATACATACATATATATTATATATGTACAGCATATTTCTATGAACACTGAATGACTTTTCCAAGTAAATCCGTATGAAGCACAGTTTGTCGTTTTATATTAGCTAAAAAACTAAAACTCCATGTATACTCGTATGGGGTCACTAATATCCAATCACATCCAACATTTTTGTTTCCTATTTTAATTGTAAATTATATCATCCTTTAACATTTGTCAAGTACTGCATTAATCCTTAACACAAACAGATTTTTTACCTGCAGAAACTGAGTGAACTCAGTATAGTTGAGGTTTTTGTTTCGTTCGTGGCCAAAGTGTAGCCTGATGAACTCACAGTCCCAGTTGAAGGGAATGTGGTGATGAACTGTGGTCTGGCTGAAGATGTCCCGTACATTTTCTGCAAAGGTGAAACATGAGCCAATTACAAGAGATGGGGAAGAAAAACATGCAAGACGCAATCATAATGTCCATCTCGTACCCTCATTCCAGTTGTAGAAAATCTCGTTAAAGTTCAGGAAAGAGTCAATTTGGACTGTGAGGTTGAATAGG
Organism: Siphamia tubifer; assembly: GCA_020466265.1. Classification (NCBI taxonomy): domain Eukaryota; kingdom Metazoa; phylum Chordata; class Actinopteri; order Kurtiformes; family Apogonidae; genus Siphamia; species Siphamia tubifer. The sequence continues at coordinate 37,324,752 of CM035803.1, read as the reverse complement.
CTGTTTGAGTCCCACACATTTTTACATTTTGAGAGTTTCAAGTCCATCCAGGAAATGCTCTGCTCTGTATAAGCACTGCTCTCAATTTCAGCTACCTTTATGGAAGCCCATTGCACAGAAAAAGCATTGCAGCAGCTCCTTTGTGACTTCTACGTCTCTTGGTTTAAGAAATGCTGGATCCATTTTGCTTCTTGCCAGATGGAACTGGTTATGATGTGATGTTGCTCTTTCGCTTTTCAGATGTGACTTTAATAACACAAGCTGCTGATATATGTACTATACTATACTACATTGAAAATGCTATTGCTGGACCATTATTAACTACATACAATATGTAATAGTAAAAAAACACCTGTGATGGACAGTGTTCAATGACACAATTTAATAAATACACAATCCATTAAAGCACATAGAAAGGAACCATAAATACCTCTTATTACTTATATGAACTCCACTTTACTAATCATATAGAAGTGGAAAAAGTCTTCAGACACCCTTGAAAGTTCACACAGTATTAAATTAAATGAATGAAATATCATGAAATATTTGTTTTTTTGTGTTTCAAAAGACATGGATTTATCAGATAGACATAAACAAACACATTTTTTAAATTTATTTTTTGCTAGCCAGAAAATTAGTTAAATGTAATTATTGACATTTTCAACATCTCATGTCCTAGATGCATTTCATTATTTTTCTGAAAAATCCTGTTTCAACCCCACAGTAAAAGACAAAGAGAATAGAATAGAATAAGCAACAAAATGAACAAAAATGGCCAAAGTCATGAATAAAATGAACAAAAATTAATAATAAATCAATAAAATAATTAGAACTAATTAAAGCGTAAATGGAACATATTTAAAGAAAAAATTATAAAATACACAAAATGAACTAAAAGTAATAAATATTTACAAAATTATAATATTATAATTAACATTAAAAATATGTTCCATGAACAAAACTCAGTAAAAAAAGGAAAATGGTTGAATTGTGTAAACCAAACCATTCATACTAGTTCTCTCTTTACGTTTTTAGTAATTGTTTTGCAAATGTTTCCATGTTATTTATAATTTTGTAAATATTTATTAGGTTTTGTTAATTTTGTTGCTAATTTTTTTACATTTATTTTTGTACATTTTGTTTATTTTATTATTTTTTCTGTAATTTTGTGCAATTTATGTCTTATTTTGTTCATTTTACAAATTATTTTATTGGTTTATTATTCATTTTTGTTCATTTTATTCATGACTTTAGCAGTTTTTGTTCATTTTGTTGTTGTTTTTCTTCTCCTTTTTTTTTTTACTATGGAACTGTTAATCTCAGGAGTTAAAACTGAATCATGTGAAAGAGGGACATAGCTAAAACATGCAGGACTAAGGCCCTCAGGGACTGGAGTTTGACACCCCTGCTTTAGGGAATGGAACAATATTTGGCAGAGTTAAATAACTTAAGAGTTATTCTTATTTCAATATTCAATTTCAACAAATGAATGGGGTGTCCAAAACCCTTTTTCCATCACTATATACTCTTCATACACTATTGCCTAAAGTACTATGATACATGGCTTTTATTTCTAGTAATGATGTTCAGATGGTGTTAAATAGGATTTTTATGTTGCCAACAAATGCCAATGAGTAGAATAATAAAACTACAGACTTGTATTGCTATTTGAAATGTAGTTTTGTTTTTGTTAGAATTAAATATCAGCATAGAAAGAGGTATCATTTAGGAATCTGTATCAAAGCCTTGGTATACTGGTAATGATATTGTTGAAATCTATGATCCATACCCAGCTCTAATTCCACATACTGCCCCATATTTACAGTGCATAACCAATGTGTACACACCCAACACCAAAAACATACCAAATGAGATGTTCCCTGTGCCAGTCTTGTCAAACAACTGAAAGGCAACAATGAACAGGGCATCTGGGGCGCACAGAACTGATTCAAAGGCCAGAAACTCCTGGAAAGAAATCAGTCTGTTTGGACAAGAAAAAAAGAGGGCTGACTGAACAAAGAACACAAAACTGCAACAGCACCACAAATTCACAGTCACAGTGTTTGTTGAGCACAAGGGGTACATGTAAAAGAAGATGTAAGTCCAACTGCTACGTATATATTGTTATTAAAGTGGAAGATATGTGCAATGGTGAATAAGTATTCCTTCATTGATAGTATGTCTTTTAGCATATACCATCAATGAAAATTAATGGAAAATAATGAAAATAATGGAATGTAAGGAGTTGTAAGATGAACATTCAATAATCAAATGGGTTAATTCGACATCTAAAGCATAAGGGTTTGTTCTTAATTAAAGTATCCATTCACAACTTAGATAATTACTCGACGAGTTTCCATGGAATAAGTTGGATAATACCCTTAAAGTATAAGGCTCATGATTGCAGTGAATCACACAGAGGCAGAGAACTACTCACACCTCAAACACAGAAATCCTTCTCTTATCTTATCACTAGAATTTCAATCAATCAGCTATCAGGCATAAAACTGTTAGCAGAATGTTAACAGTGCAAATAACACTATGATACAGTCAATCATTAATAGGCTGTCTGGCTTTTACTACACATTTTTTTTTTTTAGTATTTGATTGTTTTTTCTTTAGTCATAGCATTGGGTGTGTTTAATTGACAGGTTGTAATGTATTCATGATAGATAGATGTCTAAAGGGCCTTTAAGTTTCATCTCTGTTTTATTGATTTGGAAAAACTTGTGACAGGAAAATAGAATAAAGGATAGATTCACATTTAACAGGTATCTAACCTAAACATATGTGAGATTTAAACTCAATTCAACTTGAGAAATATAAATTTGTTCTTTCATTTACATGTACAAGTAATTACAGGTCTCAGTGTAGCATCAACTCACCCATCCTTGGTGGTGTCAGCCACTCCAGCTATGAGCTCCACAGTTTTGGGATTATGTTGAGGCTGATTGTGCAGTCCCAGGTAACTTTGTACAAAGTCCTTTGGGGTCATGTAATGTTCCCCATCCTCCACCACACTGGCATACTACAAAATACAGAGAGGATTTGGATGTAAAAAAAAAAATAAATCAATAAATTACACCTCAAATGCCTTCCAACATGTGTGTGTAGATAAATAACATTTAAGGATGAAATTCCAATCTTTGGATAGAAATGATGTTGACAGTTGGAATATAATGACAAGAAAAACAGCACTACAGGAAAACAAACAAGTCTCTTTTGATTACAGGTCATATTTGTCTCTTATCTGTGTGAATAATGTGTTTGTGTAGTTTTGTTTTTATATAAAGCCCAAATTATCCTGTGTTTAATGTTACTTCAAATAATATAATTATTTTGCTGTTAATCAGAACAGAGCAACAATTTATTTTATAATTGATTCACATAAAGGTCTTATATTAGACATAGACAGACTGTCAACTACAGGGTGAGAACATCACATGAACAATACGGTTCATGTTGCATTGTAGACTATTTACTTTAATACTAAAGAATGTCATGCAATTTATTATACTGTTACTGTTGGGATGGCTGTGTAGAAAGATTTGATCTAGAAGGGGCTTTAAAAATATTGTATATAAGAAGTTATTGAATCAAACATGTGAAAATTTAAAAACTATTCAACCGTTTATATATGTCTCCTGTCTCATGGGTTAAAAACCTAAAGGGTGCAAAGTGCAGACTAATGAATAGCACAATGACATAACTACTCATACATATTCATCTTCTGCATTGCTATTTGTGGTTCCCCTCACTTGGATAAAGCAGAACATGCACAGCCATTACACTGTAGTGCTAAACCTGAGATCTCCTCAGCCTTTAAGACACAAGGTCATTTTTAGAGGCAGGTTTGGGTTTCCATTTGGAACAGAGATAGCTCTGGAAACACAAGCACCACATGAACTGGCAGAACAGAAAGGCCAGGCTCATGAGTGTGAGCCGAGCTCAGATGGAGAGAGTAAGAGATAAACAGAGAAAGAGAGTGGGAGGAGACCTTCATGGCAAGTGTTTTAAGGATTACAATTCAATGCACTCTGCTGAATTAATGCTTTAAGTGAAAATATTAATTCCAAGCAATTTATTGCCACATTTTTTGATCACATGATTGTGTATCCATTCACCCTCACAGTAGGATTTAAGTGTCCTTAATCAAATGATATAGGCAGTCAGATTGAGCTTCCAGTAATTAACTCTTCCACCTGAATATGCATTACAAATTACACAGCCGTCTTATTGCAGAATGATGAAAACTAGTATTACCATAAGGTGACTTGTAACTCAAATAGAGGCTCTATTGGGACAGGTTTACACTTCAGACAAGTCATGAGGGAGGTAAACAAACCTACACCATGATGCAGGGATCTTGTACTTTTAACAAAAGGTGAACCATGCAAGATGAAAAACTGAATGACATTTAAGAGATCAAAACACTCTGTACACACGTGAAGTCGAGGTGGGCAGTGATCCTCTGTTGAAGGAGTTCCAAAATTAGTCTAAGCATCTGTGACCTTTACTGAACCATGTGTCCAAATAGATACACACACTACATTCTGACTGGCACATGTTAGTAGGTTTATACATTCATTTACTTTTTTTTTGCATTAATCTATGCATTGTCATACATGTGAAGTTAATGTTGAAGTATGTAATTAACTGCCTTACCTGTAGAAAAATAGTCTTCAAGTCATGGGGGTCGGCTCTTTTTGTTGCTTGTACCTATAAAACACAATTCAATCATTTGAAGATAACGGAGTTGGAATAATACAGTGTTACCTACAGTGTGGCTATACTTTCCCCATGATCTTCTATTTGTGAATCAATAAAACTGAAGTTCAGGTTGTTAGTGTTTAGCTTTGATTTTACGCAGTCCCCTTAGCAGGATCGATCTCACGCGACTAAAACTAAGTGCAACACCCTGTGCGTGGGAAAATAAGTCATCTTGCAGAATAAACCCGCTTTACACCAAACATGTCACACGCACAAATGCATTATAGTACACAAATGACAGCTGTCAGTGCGAGGCCGGTAGAGATGCGCCTGCTGTCTGTAGAGATGCACAAATTAAATAAAGGGGCTCCGCTGCAGTTTCATGCAGAAGCTTTACGCCCACGCATATCCACGGACCAAACTGTCCACTGCACCCGACAGCGATAACCCCACGGCTACAACACAGCCTTTAAAATTAATATCTCTTAAGAAATATTGACGGAGTCACCTTGACCGCCATGCTGAGTGTGACGTCAGCTGGAGAGGAGTAGCGCAGGCGCCGGACATGGGGATGGGTGCGGGCATGACGGGACCACCGCGCGCTCCGACGCACCCAAATATACCCAGACCAGGGCTGCCCTTATCTGTCTTCTGCAACACCAGCCCCTGTCAGAAAGATGCTACAGACACAGGAGCTGGGTCAGCAGATTTTTACACCATTTCCTGTCTGATCTGGTCAAACGAGGACACGGTTCACTGTGCTGAGCCATGCCGAGCCGTACCAAGCCCACTTCCTAACGCACAGCACAGTAATATGCAGGAACAGTATTATTATCATTAGTAGTAGTAGTATATTCTGTAACCAACATCCTGAATATTATGGACTTATGTGTTTGTTTGATAACAGGGGTGAATCTAAAGGGGGGTGGGGGCTCCCCCAACTACAGTTGTAAAATAATAAAGTAGCCATTTGCCAACTTGTAATAGTAATGTAGTAGTAATAGTAGTTGGTGTAATAGTAGTAGTAGTCATGTAGTAGTAGTAGTAGTAGTAGTAGTAGTTGTCGTCGTCAGTGTAGTAGTAGTAGTAGTAGTCGGTGTAGTAGTAGTAGTTGATGTAGTAGTAGTAGTAGTAGTAGTAGTAGTAGTAGTAGTAGCAATAGTAGTTGATGTAATAGTGGTAGTGGTGGTAGTAGTAGTAGTAGTAGTAGTAGTAGTAGTTGGTGTAGTAGTCGTAATAGTAGTAGTTGTCGTCGGTGTAGTAGTAGTAGTAGTTGTAGTAGTCGGTGTTGTAGTAGTAGTCGGTGTAGTAGTAGTAGTAGTTGTAGTAGTCGGTGTTGTAGTAGTAGTCGGTGTAGTAGTAGTAGTAGTTGACATAGTAGTAGTAGTAGTAGTAGTAGTTGGTGTAATAGTAGTAGTAGTAGTAGTAGTAGTAGTTGGTATAGTAGTAGTAGTAAGAGAATTAGCCATTTGCCAACTTGTAATAGGCTATGTGAATAATGTTTTTATGGTCAGAAAATAACCAATTATTAGTAGTAGTAGTCATGTAGTAGTAATAGTAGTTGGTGTAATAGTAGTAGTAGTCATGTAGTAATAGTACTAGTAGTAGTAGTATTCGGTATAGTAGTAGTAGTCAGTGTAGTAGTAGTAGTTGATGTAGTAGTAGTTGGTGTAGTGGTAGTAGTAGTAGTAGTAGTAGTAGTAGTAGTAGTAGTAGTAGTAGTAGTAGTAGTAGTAGTAGTAGTAGTAGTAGTGGTAGTAGTAGTAATAGTAGTAGTAGTTGTAGTAATAGTAGTAGTAGTGTTAAGGTTAGGGTTATTATTATTATTATTATTATTATTATTATTATTATTATTATTATTATTATTATTATTATTATTATTATTATTATTATTATTATTATTATTATTATTATTATTATTATTATCATCATCATCATCATATAATTCTAAACATTAATTGTATTTTGAATGTCTAAATATGAAATAAATCTATTCATGAATTGAAAACATACTCTTTTTGCCTAGTGATGTGTATATATCCAGAGTTTGCATTACAAAATAAATAATAAATAAATATTATTAGAAATAAAAATGATAGTGATAATAAAGTAAGTAACATAATGTTTAGTGAAGTATAATATTTACTTAAATGTATTATCGATATATAAATCATATAATAAAAACCATAATCAACTGCTTGTCTGTTTTTTTTATTATAAACAGGGTAATTCTCTTATGTTTGTAAAATCTCTTTTAGCATCTTAAACACGTGTTGTAAACTGTGAATTTATTCATTTGTATTTATTTCAATAGAATTATGAAGTTAACCTCATTTAAATGTATACAAGTTTAGTTAATATTAAAAATAAATCGGCTGACTCGACAGGAAACATAAAAAACTACTTCCGTGTTTAACGGAAGCACGTAACCCGGAAGTTGTTGTGATTCCGCGGGTCTTTTGGGACAACACAGCTCTACACAGCACAGTGTGCAGAAATGGCGGGTAAGTGGCTAAACGCTTTTATTAAAGTACGTATTCGGTTGTATTCTGGAGAAACCCTGTCTTATCCATGTTCGTTAAAGTTGTACATTTGTTGCCGGAACGCACTGTCCAGAGCATAGCTAGCTAAGCTAACAACATAACATTACACTGCAAAGGCAACAGAGGCCTGTCTGCTAACGGTGATAGCAGGCTATCACTCTGTCAGAGCTCTCTGCATGTGTCTGTGTCTCATGTGGCTCTGGCTACCTTACATTAATCGAATGCTGTCATACTATGAACTTTTTGGTACCCTTTTCACAGTGGAGTTGGTGTATAACCACCTCGCATCAGAAATACCCTATCACACTATTGTATTAGTGACAACGTTTGTTGTCTGACGTGATTGCATTGGATGCCTTATCTATATCAACAGTACAGAAACAGGATTTACCTACTTCTTATGATTTATGAAGCCAAGATTTCTAAGTAATTGATCTGCCACAGCCATCTTTCAGTACTGTTTAACGTCTTCAGCTTAAATCTATGTTCAATTAAAGCACAGCACTGTATTCTCTTTCAATCAGTTTTGGAGGTAGTACTTTGTCTTGTAAAATTAAGACCGGTAAACATTTGTATCCCATAAGCCAGTTTATTTTGAGATGACAAATAGACAAGATTTGAGAGGTTTGATGATCCTAACGTTAATGTGTGATTACAAGGACACAAATTAAACCTAATTATTAAATAATTAAAACATAATTGGGCATTTGGAAGTGGCTAATGTCAAGATTACATTTTCAGAGTGATTTATGATTTTTGTGATTTAGGTGCAGCTGCCGTGGAGAAGAAACTGGCTGAGTACAAATGTGACACCAATGAAGCTATATGCTTGAAACTAGGTATGTGTGTGTTTATATTGATATGGGTATGAAAGCAGTCATAGTATTTAGCTTCCTGCTTTAATTTATTCTTTTCATCTCAGTTCGATTTCCAGAGGATCTTGAAGATGACAGCACTACATTCCACCCAGAGTACAGCCACCAAAGCTTTGGAGATGAGTAGGTTTTGTCTATCATTTCTTGGTCATGTTAAAATGAGATGACATATAATTGCAATACATTTTAGCAGATCTGCACCAATGGGCCCTAAGCACAGCCCCAGTTACTGACCACAGTCATCACAGCAGCAGCAGTAGCAGGCATACCTGGATTAGTCATTGTGTCCAATAATGAAAGGCAGGAAATAGAGGAGCCTATTACCTGTGCAAAAAAACTGATACTGAAAAGGGTGACCTACAAAGCTACCCATTGGAGTTTGAGCTTTCAGTGATAGAACTGCGTATTTTTTCAGTTCATTTTAACTTCAATTGTAAAATATCCTAATAAAACAAAAAAGGGTGTTTGTGTTTACAAGCTGGTGAAACAGTCAGCCCTTGATATTTTTTTTTAAATATACAGTATATTATACATAGGGTACAGTACATACACAGTGTCTGTGTTGTGTGTTGAACATACATTGAACATGCTATAGTTGTACTCTGGTGCGATTTATCCAAAAAAAAAAAATGGGGGGTGGGTGTTTTTTTTGTTTGTTTTTTTTCCCACAGAGTAAAGCTTGTGTTGTTTAATCTGTAGCTCATTCCCACATGAATAACATAAAAGAGGCTCAAATCTCTAAATGAACATTTCAAATCAACAGATTTCTCCGATTCGTGTGGCCTTTTCTATTTTCCTGTTGGTTGGGGGTGTTATCTGGTTCCGCATACTTGTTGTTCATTTGCTCATGAGAATTGGGAAAAATAAAAACAGGGGCAGTTTTTCACAGATTTTGCTGCCCACCTGACAGGACACGGTGCTCTCTGAGCGCATGAGACACGACCCCGGACAGGCCATGTTTGGAAGGGGGTACCGGGGATCGAGCCGGTGTGAGTCAGGTGGGGAGTGTTTGTTTCTCAGATCAGACGAGACGACCCGCTGAATGTAAGCATTTTACTAAGTGGAGGAAAAAAGCAACTGACCAGGATTCAACCCCAATGGGTCTGGGTCGGCCGCTTTGGGATCTCTCCCCATGTCTGGCTTTTGTCCCCGTCGGGTGCATTTCCTCTGTGGCGGTGCACTGCTACCGGCTCAGGGTGGGCCCGCTCGGCTGCGAGCTTTGCAGCCCCCCTGCCCGGACTTTGCTGCATGTGAAGTTCCTCTTTCAGGCATTTTGTGTTCACAGCGTCAGTAAGACTCATAGACCACAGGACCTAACAGTGATGTCCAAAACCAGAGAGAGAGTGGGGGGGGTGATGATCCCATCCACCCCCCCAGCAAATTGCCCCCAGGTCATATTAATGAGCTCCCTTAAAAATACAGGAAGTGAACTAACTCATTCTACTTCGAGTCAGTCTAAGTGTAGCACAATTTTGATTTCATAGATCCATCAGTGCTAAATAAGCTCATCAATTCACCTGGTTTAAAAGTGCAGTTACTTTACCAAATAATTTACAGTTGTTTGATGCAACAGTTATCATCATGACACACTGTGCATTACTGTAAAGACTGTGTGATCTAGCACAGTAGAACAAATGCTCCTGTCAATCAACTAATGATGTAACTGCACTGATGTTTCACACACTTGTGTAATTTGCATATTAAAGCATGATTAACTTCTACACCAGCCATAATGTAATTAAAATATGCTTGTAGTTTCACTTGGAGCACAGACAGATCATTCTATCTCAGCACTTGACTTTACATACTGTTTTGCTGTGTCAAACTCTTTACAATAACTTTATTTGGTCTCGGGGAGAATCACATATTGTTACTTTTGCATTAAGAAGCTGGGTTGTGTAATCCCTCCTTAAATCTTTATATATACATAAGGGCTGTTTTGTGCAAAACCTGGTCTTCATGGAGTTATAGAAATGAGTTTTCTTGTCTGATGTCATAAAATATGTATTTGTAACGATAAGGTTACTTCTATTATCCCTTTCAATAACTGTAAGTCCTCTACACTTTAGTCAGTTTTTAGTCTTGTATATTTTTTTCTACCCACAAAAAGCTGTGAGGAGTCTCTTACAAAGATACAATGAAGTATTGCTCTAAGACCTGAGGAAGATGGCTTTACTGGAAGTGACACCTGTGTCTGTGTGTAGGCTGTGTAGCATATCATTATCCTCTAAATTGCAATTCCAAATTAGTCCAAAGTAGGATTGGTTATTTTTGCCCCTGCTGCAATCAGCTCAAAGGGAACTTAGTAATTGGGGCATTAATTATTTCAGCAAGCGTAATTGCTGGTAAAGCTTAATCACACAGTTGCATAATGATTTAATCCATTTTGTTATAAACTGCTAGTGATGGAGTAGTGAAAGAAACAATGCAACACAGTGAAACAGTGGACAAAACTACAGTAAACATTTATTATGTATTCTGCGTGTGTATTCAATACATATAATTAAGTTAGAATTATGGTCAGACGCTTGTATTTTCACATAATATATGAATTTAACCCAAGTTGTGTAATAATGAAACCAGCTTTTTTGTAGCTGTGCCTTTGCTTATTGTACTAATTAAAACTTTGTAACTCTAATAGGAGTTTTATTTTAACTTTGACCTGTTTTTCTGCAGTGAGGTTGCATTTGGTTATAAAGGTCTTCAGATTCAGCTCTTCTACACCGCTGGGAACCTCAGCACCCTTTTCAAAGTGAAATACTCTTCCAAAGTCAATGAGAAGTTTGATTGCGTTGAGGTAAGATTCAGATTTATTCATTCATTTACTGAGTGCCCCAATGACTGTGTTGTTATGGTTTGCCTTTACATATTAAAAAAACAACAGCAGTATTCAGGATTTCTGTAATTATTCTTGTAGGGAAATTCAGTTTACTCGTCCTCCTACTACACACACATGCAGTACCTACTATTGGCATCTGCACTTAAGACACATTATGGGCAATGAGCTACCATTGAAAGGGCTCAGGATCCACCAGCTCCAGCCTTTATCAGGATCATGCTCAATTGCACACCCAATATGTACCTGTTATTAATGAACTGGTGTCATGTTAATTACATGTTCCAATTGGAAATTCTGAAGTCGATTTCTTTTTTTTCTGACCAAGCCTTGGAGTATATGCTTATGTTTTTAGAGAGAATAGAAATGCCTTGATTGTAAAATGTATCTTGCTGCAGACTTTTCCACCAATAAAGTAATTTAATAATAAGTAGTCGTCAATGAACATAAAATTTTTTGACAAATGCTTATTACACTGGTCTACAAGTAAAATACTTCCAGAATAAAACTAATGAAATGTTAACATTTGTGTTACTGATGAAGAAAACTCAAGTCTTAAATGCTGGTTGGGTCACGTTTCCAAGATAAGTTTTGGGTCAAAGTGTGAAATTCTCAGAATTAACAAGAGAATAGGTTTTAGTCCAAAGGAATATTGGTCTCAGATCTACTTCAAAACACTGTCTGCACAATATTAGACATTCACTTTACAGGTTTTTTCTATTGGAATATTTACAAATCCATTGTATACATGTACATAAACTGCCATGTATGTGGAATAACACACCATCATATATATAAAAAAACATGAGCTAACTGGTACTTTTGTCATTTGTTTTCTGATTTCGTCTTATTAAAGTATGTAAGATTTAGTCATTTAATGTCTGAAACAGATACTTTCTAAAAAACAAAAATGTAGAGCTGTGTTATCAATATTATTTATTTGCTCATTCATTCAGTCATTCCAGCCTCATACCAGGTAATAAAGTTGTAAAATTAAATAACATTGTTACCTTTCCCTCTAGTATTGAATTGAAGGTTAGCCTGTGATATGAACGACTTGATAAAATTATTACTACTTTAGGATTTTGCTCAGACACAGTAACAGACACAGCATTTCCGTTAACATGGTAATTAAGTTTGATTTCTCTGTGCTGTTTTGATGCTCTGCTTCATCTCATGGATGTAATATGTTGTGTCACTGGTGTTTTTTTGGTCTTTCGTGTTCAGCACTGAAGTAATTTTTCTCATGAGACAGATGTTCAGTGCAGATTTACATTTCTGCAGTGATAATCCAAGTGAAATAAAAGTAAGAAATTGCCTCTTCCTGTCATTGTATTTAATACAAAGACATGCACAGAACAGCACTTGGCTTCATAACTTAACATTTCTACCCATTCAGTTGTGTTTCTTTTACATTTTCAAGAGTATGCCAGTCTACATGTTAACAGGAATTATAGTTAACACGAATTATAGTGGAATATTAATGGTCATGACCTTCCACTCCAGGATGGTGTTGCACTTCAACTTGTATATTTGTTTGTTAGCAACTTTAACTGAAAATCTACAGCATGTTTCAAGGGCCCTTCATTTTTGACACTTTTTTGGGAATTTTCTTGGAAATGAAGATGCTGCTTTCTCTACAAGCATAACACACAATTTCTTGCTGATGAAGGACAAACCAGAACAGACGGCATATATTGATTGTGGGGGGTTGACTGTCGGTATTCTGTCATGGCTGGTGTAATAATAGTTTTGAACAGAAAAACTGGATTGCTGATTAATCACTCAATATCATACCCTCCCAAAAAATTCTGTTTCTGAAAATGTGTTATGTCTGAAAGTCATCTTTTACTTACTATAAATTGGATCACTATTTAATTCAGCATGTAAGTTAAAATATACATATCTAGTTATAATTAACCCATAAAGACCCAAACTGTCACGAATGACCTACACCATCTACTGATCTAAAATGTTTAAAAACCACTAGCCACTAATCCTATCAATCCATGTCAGTGATTGGTGTAAAATCCAGTTTATTTTTTCATGGTCATCAGATATGGCCCATTTGGGCGTTCAGAGGCTCCATTACCATGGAAATGTCACCATCTTCTACAATATTGACTCACAAATAAAACCCATGGAGTTGGAGCAATGACAGTGGATGGAAGCATTGGGTTTATGGGTTTTTAAATGAGAGATTTAACTGAAAAAGTCACTTTTTCTTCGTTTTTTTTTCTTTTTTTGATATAATAATGACTGCCCACTGCTCCTTACAGGTGACCTAGTGGGCATGAAGGATGGGTTAAATGCAGAGGATAATGACAAAATACTTTACCTTACCTTTAATTGTCAACTTTAATCTGAGCTGTTATCTACATTTACATGATCAGCAAATTAAATATAGAAAATTACCTATTGTTCACTGAAAAACACAGAATACATGATATATTGTCATAAATCACTCAAGACCAGTTAAAGGTGTGTATGACTTTTATTCATATTTCAGCAAATCTGTAAAAACCAAAGCAATCCGGACATTTTTTAAAATAGAACCAACACACAATGTATTCAATTACAATGTAAAAGAAATATTGGCATGTACCTATATTAAGCAAAATAATAAAGGGCAAAAGTCCAACACTCACCATTGTCTGTATGGTAGAACCATGAATGAAATCTGCTGTTTTCCGACCCATTTAGGGTCCCAGGCTGTGTTTTCCCTTTCCACCTCTTCTTCCATCACTTCCCTGTCCTGCACCTTCACCTTCTTCTCCCCTTCCTCTCCCCTCTCCTTCACTTTCTTCCATCACTTTTTCCCTGACTAACGTTACTTGTCTCATACGATTACATAAAACATTGATGTTTGATATTTTACACTCATGTTTAATTGTAAATGTGAACATAACTTATGACAATCAATGACTTGGTAAAAGGCTAATGATACCTGTCTAGGGTCGTCCTCGTCAATATTTTTTTCTTTTTTGACAAATACTTCCATAAACTCATCTGAAAGTGGAGTCAGCATTATCTGGTGTAGATATTAGTTTAATGCTATAATAAAAAATTATTGAAGTTAGCACAGCGCACGATTAAGTTAAGCTGTTATATTACATAGCTAGCTATCAATATTTGGTGAATATCTATTTAACTTTTTAAAACTCTGCGTTATCTCAAACTACCGTAATAAGTCTACTTTTTCTCCAACGTTGCCCGAATCGCAAAGATGGACTCCTCTGACTGTCTGATCATCTGATCTGTCACTTCCAAGATGCGCTCTCAATAATTCACCTCCCCTGCCCCCTAAAGAGTATATGATTCAACATACTTCTCTGTAGTTTATGCTATTTTAGTTGTCACATACTCGACACGGTGGTGTATTTGCAACAAACATAACATTTATGGAATTTTTTTCAGAACCAGCGGGACGCCGCTACTACATGGATGTAGTGGAAACACTGTAATACAAAAGCAATTTGAGAAAGTGTTAATGATTCTGTATATTGTGTCCAGGTCTTATTATTACAGGTATAACACATCGGAATATTGTAAAAATATAGCTGCAGTTACCAATAAATGGTTTCAGAGAAGCCCTTTTACCTCTGCTGTGACTCAACATCATAAAAGAAAACATGAAGTCCAAGTCTGTTTAAAAGCATCTTAAAAACAGGCGCATACTGGTGATTGGCAAGAGAATAAAAAAAAAAAAACACCTGGAAGTGTCTTTTCAGTGTACTGGTAAAAATGTTAGTTTTCCAAAACCACAAATTATTTATGACATGCTGTATCAAAACTATCAGCAGGTGCCAAAAAAGTGAAAGCCACGTAGGTTTTCATCTTATTTGTCATAACACTGAAAAACTCGGCAACACATCAAACTACTGAACAATAGATGCCTTAATAATCTGAAGTTTAGTAAATCAAACCATAACTTTGACAGACACAAACTATTCAGGTGTTTTTCTTTTTTCTCCCAAGTAGAAGGGCTGTGTGATTAAATGTTTGAAAGCAGAATCGGTAGCACTAAAGGACTGTGATATTGTTTCATTGCTAACTAAAGTAACTCAGAGCCACTCTCTGGGTGGTGACATTATTCCAGTAAGAAATCTCCTGTTTTGTTTGACTAAATCTCAGCCCTCTATAGCCCCCTGCGCCACTACACTAATCCTACTCCTCCCTGTCGGAACAGAGCGGTTTTAAAAGGTTTTGTACATGGGGTCTGACATCAGGCATTGATTTTTAGAGGTTTCTGTGATTGAATCAGCAGGAGGAGTAATGTGAGCCTGTTGGACATCTTGGATTTCCAGGAGAGAATTGTTACTCAAGTCTTGGACAATCAAAATCTTTGAGGTTGGATATCTGTAAAACGATCCTCAGAACCTTTTTTTTTTTTTTTTTTATAAATCACTACACCCCCCATTTTATGTAATAATAAATGCGTTTAGAAATTCAGTGCACATCGTCTTTTAATCAAGGTTAGAAGCACAGCCTCAGCAGAGCGGTTAAATAGCCAACCAGTGTCAGAGGAAAGGGACAGTAAAACTAAATGCGCGTCTTGGTTGTTCCTTCACAAAAGTCTTTTCAATAGGCTGTTGATTGCTTTGAATATTTCCCAAAGCTGTCAAGGCTGCACACATGTAAAACCAATACAGCAAGTAGTGAGGGCCCCATACAGGTCAAATGATTCAACACAGGGACATCTGTCCTGGGTGGAAGCAGCAGGGGGCTCCCACTCAGCACAATGTGGCCTTTAACTGATGGCTGTGGGTGCATTGTTAAAATCTGAAAACTTGACATGATTTTGTGTTTTTGTGGATACGCTATCCACAGAAACAATTTAATAACCCCGATACAGCATCAGTAATGGTTCTGTCTGATAGAGGTGATGAGAAGCCAAATCACATTTCTTTCTTTTTTTCTTTTTTTTTTTTTTTTATCTCTGGCAATATAAAAACTTCACTTGCACCCGGTTCACTGTTTTACATTGATTGGAAGAATACCGAACTTTATCAAAAAGGCACATCTAGGATTGAGCAATCGCATCAAAATATCCTCTGGCAATGTTTTTGAGGTAGAATTGGGACCCATGATCTGAATCTAAATTTCTCACCTCTATATTATGTAGGTGTTTTACAAATGAATTGCATTTTTCTATAGTTTTGTCAGTTTTCTGGAGGCTGTGTGTGATAAGTTTGTGTTACTTTTATCCAACAGTAAACTGCATTTTTGTATCAGTTTGGACAAAGAAGACTACAATATTGGCAATATCTAGATTAGGGCTGTGTATTGGCAAAAATGTGATGATATGATTCAGATCACAATACTTAGATCATGATACTCTATATCATGAGGTTGAGGTTTTTTCCTCGAATAATTGAATCATACCAGAAATATGCACAGATACTAAATAAATGTTTATTTGATCAGAACAGGATCTAATACTATATGACAAAATGTTCCTCTTTCAAAACATAAAACATAAATAATATTTTATAGACATTATAATTTAAATTCCTGCCCAAATGTTCATATTCTATTAGTTGATTTTACCATTTAATAATTACAATTTTAACATTTTTGTACAATCTCAACAAAGAAACTAACTGCCTCTGACAGTAAAAAGTGTTTTTAGGAGGCTTCAAATAACCATTATTTAATGAACCATTGATGATGATGATGATGATGACAATAATGAATAAAATTTAAACGCAAAAAAAGCAAGTGTTGCTAGGCACAACAAACACTGTCCCTCAAATATTTTGCCTGACTTTTACCTATTTCTCATCATTGCGAAAACACGTTCTTGTTGACTGACCTTGGCCTTTGACTTACATTCACCAAAATTTAATGGACTCTATTCTGGACCACCTCACATCTTTCCTGAAAATTTCATGGAAATTGGTCCAGTAATTTTTGTGTAAAGTTGCTGAAAAACACACAAACAAAAAGTTTAAACAAAAACAAAACCCCTCTTTCCTTTCGGGGGTGGAGTAACAAAAATAATAATACATACCTGCATTTGAATAAATACCTGAAAATATCGATACAGTATGAAATGAAATATTGCAATACATTGCAGAAATGACATTTTCTTATACCATTAATCTAGACCAGGGGTGTCCAACCCTGGTCCTGAAGAGCCACTATCCTGCATGTTTTAGATATATCCCTCTTCCAACACAGCAGGCTCAAATAATCAGCCTATCATCGAGCTCTGCAGAAGCCGTCAGGTGTGTTAGGAGAGGGAAACTTCTAAAACATGCAGGATAGTGGCTCTTGGGGAGCAGGGTTGGACACCACTGATCTAAATGAAGTTAATATACGTCCACAGTTTTTTGTACAAAGCTGCGTTTTCATTCATTCACATAAAATTGTTTACACCATCAAAACTAGGAATGGCAAAATTTCTTTAAAAAAAAAAAATCTTGGCCGATCATTGAGCCTCATTAACCGGTTGAAGTCATTCACTGAGAAAAGAAAACACTTGCTTTGTCGGCTCACACACACACACACACACAGCCATTTACTGCACCACGGTGCCCTTACTTAGCTTTTTTAACACAAGTCACAGTGCGAGGTGGAGTGATGTTATGTTAAAAGCTGATTTTAAACTGTCACGCGTAGAGAAAACATTAGATGTTCCAGTAAATTATGCTGCTAAATATTGTGGGGAAAAAACCTTCATTGTCCACAACTCTGTGTCACTTCTGCACAAACTCCTTTTGCCGTCACCTACATATGATGTCATTTTAAGTAGGTCTGTCAGATGGATAACACAACTCCACCATCGTGATGTCTGGTTGTCATGGTGACAACTTGCTGTCCCAGTCTCTAGCTGCTAGCTCTAGAAGTTCTTTTACCTCACGTCAGCTTGTTTTGTTTCTGTTTTGGGTAAATGTTCTAAACTGGTATGAAATGGTCGTACCACATAGATTAACTGAGGTCTGCGTTTGCTATTAATAAATTCCGTCTTGTATTGCTAATGTTTAAATTCATCATTTAAAAAAAAAATGCTATGGACAGATCACAAAGCTTCCTCCTTATAGTCTACACTACAATGCAAAAGAGTTTGTGCAGTGGAATGACAGATGCAGGATGGCTTTTTTTTTTTTTTTTTTTTTTTTTTTTTAACCAACGACAGAAAATTATGACCGGACAACGTTGATGCGGTCAACTATCGGTCAAACGGTCATCGGTTAATATCCCTAATCAAAACTCAAAAGCATCTTTGTCCATCAGACTCGACCCATGTCGGAGTTCATGTGACAAATCTGGTCCTCAAAGAATTGTAATCATTCTTCGTTAACATTACTGCATTATAATCCTGTGCATATATTCTATTTATACTCTTTCTGTGTATTTAGTTTTTTATGGAAGAAATCTAAATTCACTTATGCACTCATGGCTCCTCTTTTTCTAAGTATTTTGCTGCTCTTATCACCATCTGTAACATAATAAAGTCCTTCAGTGTGGGATTTATAAAGTATTATGTTGTCTCATCCTTTCTTCTGCAGCAGCAAAACATGTTACACGAGTTCATCAAGTTAAAGTGGGAAGAAAAATGACTACTTTAGTCCGAACAGATCCTTCAGTATTACCATAAAGGGATGTAAATAAACTCACAAGCCTCGTGAAATGTACATGCAACATTAATAATTAAAAAATTAATAAATAAAACAAGTGGTGCCAGGTACAACACAACACACCCCTCCCAAACCTTTTTTGCCTGATTTGTCCTACCTCTTATCGGTATGAAAACACATTTTTGGGGACCTTCATCTTTGACCTACATTCACCAAAATTTAATGGGTGTAAAAAAAAAAAAAACAATAGGCTTTTTAACTGGAAATGATTTGAGGGGAAAGTAACACCTCAAAGGATGAAAATTTTGATGGATGATAAGTTGAGTTGTCCATTTCTAATAAAGTAGTAAATAAGTTTAGGCTTCCGTCAGCTTTTCTCTCATCGTAACTATATTAGTTGTTAAAAAATTCAGTATTTGTAACAGTTCTGAATTGTTTATTCAATAATAGTGAGTATGAAAAAAAGGGGTAATTTTCATCTCTTGATATATCCTCCTGAGACACAGTCGGTCAACATTCTTGCTATTTTACATTAAATAAATGCCTTATTTGGAAACTGAATGATGCAACAGTTTTTTTCAGATAGATTTTTATAATTAAAAAAAAAAAATATATATATATACAAATATAATTTCCTTTTTTTTCTAAGTAAATGTGAAATTCTCGTTCACTACAGAGGATAAAAATGCATCGCTGGGCCTCAGGAGGATATGCAGCAGGTTGTACATTCATAGCTTTTATAAAGTTATTATTATATTATGATAATAGACAACTTTATATTATGGTAAATGGGTTTCTTTCAAGCCTGACTCAATCACAGGACCCCCCCACATTCTGAAAGTCATGGGCTGCCACCCCCCTTTTTGCCAAAGATATACAACCAAACACACATACACACACACATAGACACACACCAAAAACCATCGGCTGCTACTCCCCCACCCACCTCTGCTTTCAAAAATCACAGACCACTATCCAGCCCCGTCTCATGAACTATTCACCCTCACCCCCATCTGTGTACTTCCTATGTACCTCCCACTTTCATTCAGCTGTTGTGCCTGGGTATTAATACTGTATATTAACTGTTGCTTAGATTTTAAAGCATGATTTACCAAACAGTTTGTACGTCATTACTTATTAAATATTAAAATCTGCTCTCCCCAACATTAAAGAACCACATCTATAACTCATAGTTCCCCAGGGGTCGCACATTTGAGTAATATGACTATTATACCATGTTTTAAAATTGTGTAAATTATCGTTGTGACATAAAGAAAAATGTATGCATCCATTAATTCACAAATCTATCATTATCTAATATAAGACGATCAGGGTTTACCCCAGAAATCTTGCTAAGCCTAGTGGTAGGGCCGCTAGTGAAGCCCATCGGTAGCCCACCATGTTTTTTGGAAACAGAAAAAAAAACTAAACCTAATAATAATTAAAAGTTGATAAGAAATATGAAATTACATCTATTATGTGTTATTGTACAACATTTATTAACAATGCTTACACCAACTGCTAAGAAAAATGCTCACTTTGAAATACATCTTTAATAATAAATAAACCTTTAATAATAAATAAATGTCAATGGCAGAATCCACAAAGTGGGATAATTACAATAAAAAATGTCATATTGAGGCTCAATTATGATTTATTTCATAGAAAAATGTAAATGGACTGCAATTATATAGCACTTTTCCACCTTCATTGTGCTCAAAGCCCTTTACATTAGCCTCACATTCACACACTCACACACCAGTAGGGTTCTAAGGTTCTGTCAGTCCTACTGAGAGCCTAAGTCAAGGTTCAGTGTCTTGCCCAAGGACACTTCGGCGTGTGGACAGCCAGAGCTGGGACGCGAACCGCCGACCCTTCGATCATTGGACAAACTGAGTGGGTCGTTCAAGTCCACTGTGGCTCAGTTGGTAGAGTGGGTTGACACATGACCACTCAGTATGTAGTTGCGTGTTGTCTCATGTCAAGGAAGTGTAAAGGTTACATTTAAAGTTTTATTATACAGATGTTTAAATCTATCCAGAGCCAGGCCAGACTCTGACATTATTTTATGGTTAGTGTAGTTGAAATGCGTATCGATTTATTTAAAATTAAAAAATTGTGACGCTTACCCTGGAGGTGGGGTGGTGGTGGTCCACCAGGTCTATAATGCACTGGGGGAAACACTGACTATTATATCCTGTGTATATCATTGTTCTTACTTAATATATTGGCAAAAAAAATCCCATATCAGCCAGTCTCTATTTCTTTACTGTCTAAGAATTGTACTGTAATGTGTAATTTGATTTTTTTGGGGGATGTTTTTACTTAAAGTGATGGTTAGGATTCAGTACAGGTGTTGAAATTCTACAGCCCTAGTTGTAAACCCTAAAAAAAAAAAAACAGTTTGAAGCTTTACCTCTTGCTGATTTCCAAACTGCATTATGATGTGTGGCTTACTGTCTGCCTGTGCACTACTTAGCGGTGTATGTTGACCCCTGAGTGTTCACCTTGTTACGGTTTTGAGTGCAGCTGGTGTAGAGGTAGAGAGTGAGGGGACCAGCCGAGTTCAGGCTGTATCTGAAGAGTGTTTGTCTCTGAGTGCATGTGGACAGACAGGGTGCACTGCAGCTGCTGAGAGAAGAGAGCACGACACAGACGAGGGGAGGCAGAAATAGAGTTTATGCAGCTGCCACGTTCACTCCCACTCTCATCAGAAATCACCTTCTCCCCTTTAAATCAGCCAGAATCAATGTGCGGCTGGACTTCTCCCAGACAACGCTGATTTAGTGCCAGACCTGTTGTGCACATGGAAAACTGTTTGGTTATTTACAATCCATCTGGATCTGAATACCTTTCTGCTTTTAAAATATGGCCCATAATCACATCATGAATAAGAGTAAACTGGAAAATGGCAGCAGCATTGTTGGGTGTATTTTCTTAATGTGCTATCGTTTTTTGGAGTTGATTAAGGAGTTGAAATAATACCAACACAACAAATTAGATAGTTTGTACTCCCTTTGTGCTTATTGTTGGAAATCAAAGACATTAACAAACTGTTGTAAAGGTACATTGTTAAGTTATATTGATGCCCAACTAAGGCATCTATTCTAGAAAGCTGTGCAATTTAGCGTCTAGTATGTAGGAGAGTGCCAGGGACAAAGGGACTTGTTTGTCCATGGCCTTTTAAGTATGGTCCTTGTTCCTTAGAAATGTGGCTGAACAATTACAATGGTTAAGAGGCATTCAGCTGCAGGTGCATTACTTCCAGTTAGATATTAGCTGATGTCTGAAAGGGGGGAATTAGCAGTATGTTGTATTAGCCTTTTGTAGTGCATTTTGCTCAGATCTTCTTCATTTCCCAGTTTTCAATGCTGAGCAGCAAGGGTCTCTGTGCCGACATAATGCCTATCACACATGTAAATGGTGTGAAAGGGCTGCTTAGCAAAGTGTTCTCATGTCAATCCTTGTGGAAATGGATACAATGCAAACATTACAGCTGAACTAACCACACGTTGCACTGAGTAAAAAGTCCAAGGGTAGGGCCTCTTTTGTCTCTGAGGCTCTTTGAAAATGCGGGGGCAAATTCATTTGATTGGGTTCACTTGGCAGGATTAGAGGGGAGGCCTCTATTATGGATGCCCTAGGTTTGTTAAGTTGAGATCAATTCATAAGATTTTATTTCCCAGTGAGAAGCAGAAATGCCTTATTGTGGCAACTTCATCACATATTCATGGTTTAGCATAAGTAGTAAATGTACTGATTTAAGTGGTCTTTCACTAAAGAGGGGGGGAGGGGGTCTCTGCTCAGCTGACAGTTTTAATTGCCTAATGGTTTTCCTTCTATTTGCACAAAATGTATGCTTGCGGTTTAGTTTTTTAGGGTTTTGCACTTTTCTTTTGCTACCTTAGTCTTGCTGTAAGGTTCCAAACTGCCTGAATATCATTTGAAAACCAGTCATGTGAATTTGATGACTTAAGTGTCATAAATATAATTTTGACAGGCCTTGATTAATTGATTTTAATGTTAATTTTGTGAAGCTGAGAAAATTTCATGTTTTCCTCTAAATGTATTTTTAGGGGAAAAGGTGTATTGATCTCTGTAACAAAAGTAGAAAATGAAGTCAACATGGAACCAATACCGAGTCATGTAGATTGATTTTAACACACCAAATAGCTCCATTTTAGAGGGTAACATGGTGTGACCTGTACTTTTAGTCGTGTAATGCTATCATTATCTCTATGAAATGTCCTTATATGTAATATTGGTGAGTGCAGGTTCAGTGGAATCTGACTGGACGATGTAAATGGGTGTTAAATTGAAATACTGATCATCTTCTAATATTTCTCATAACTTTCATATCAAAACTTAATTCCAGAGAAATTCCAAGCGGATGACAAGAAATATATATTTTTATATTTTGATGAAATGATTAATGATCGTTATCCCTCACAGATATGTTTGATCATTTGTTGTTTCTTTGACATTGTGTCGTGCAGGCTGATGACATCGAAGGAAAGATCAGAGAAATCATTCCTGCTGGGTTCACCTGCAGCAGTGACGACTTCATCTCACTGTTGGAAAAAGATGCCAACTTCAAGCCCTTCGGCACCCTCCTCCACACGTACACAGTCCACAACGAGGAGGCTGGAGACCTCACATACCAGATTCACAAGGTTCGCACTTGAGTTGCAAAGTTTGACAACCACACACACACACACACACACTCTGTGTTCAGTATGCTGTGCCAAACCTCACCGATCCAATGTTTTACCGTATTTGCCGTAGGCCGACCTGACCTGTCCGGGATTCCAAGAGTACCACGAGCGCCTGCAGACCTTCCTCATGTGGTTCATAGAGACTGCCAGTTTCATTGACACAGACGACGATCGTTGGGACTTCTTTCTTCTGTGAGTGCCCTCCTTAATTGACATCAAACCCCCCTCACGCGCGCACACCCCCACGCCCACCTCTACCCAAAAGCCTTTATTGTGTTATTGAAAAACAAAGCCCCCCTTTGAGGCGCTTGTGACCAATTACCAGGCCAGTTTGATTATATTTCCCCTGTAGGAGAATTGTTGATCAGGCAAGAGCTTCCTTTGTGCCAAAAGCCCTTTTCAGATTTTTCAGGGGCAAGAGCTGAATTGAATACTGTTGTCTTTTGAAACACTGAACAATGTCTTAACAGTAAAAAGAGCCTCTGCCAGTGTTTTCTTTACCCTGGCACCTATTAATACTGACAATGGGGAAAATGGACTGAAGTGATTTTGAGGAGCTCAGTCCCTCCTTCAGCCCCTTCTCTTCCTCTAAGTTGCAGTACTCCAATTAAGTGCATAATGTATTCAGGTTGTAGCAGGTGTACCTATCGGGCCTGGCTGCTCTAACATGCTGACGTAGGGGGGTGAGCGGTGGGCACGACAACAGAGAGGCTAAAATGGACACTGCATGGGAGTGTGCCTGTAATTGACCTGTTTGCCTTTGTGTTTTATCTGCAGATTTGAAAAGTACAATAAAGATGGGGAGACTCTCTACGCAACTGTTGGCTACATGACAGTTTATAATTACTACGTGTACCCAGACAAAACCCGACCACGTGTAAGGTAATTGCTGGAGCAGCACGTGCCTTCCCATTCTTTTGTAAGAAAAAGGAGTGGAAAATTATACATTTCTTTATCCTCATTCCAAAGAACCCAAATTACTGGCTTATATAGCCAACCATTCAAGAAGATTTTGTTTCATCACTAAACCAGGGTGATTTGTATCTGAAAACAACTTTATAGATAAGCATGTGATGTGATTTGTTGCACTGGTGGATGAGCATAACAATCTATTATTTTCTCTTTTCTATCAAATGATTTCTGTGTCAACTAAGGGAAGATGCAGAAAACGTTAAGTCTTATTTTGAATGGGTTTTCTTTCATATCTACATGTACAACTGACCTTTACGCAGCCAAATGCTGATCCTACCACCGTTCCAAGGAGAGGGTCATGGAGCTCAGCTTCTGGAGGCGGTGCACAGGTTTTACTGCAACCTACCTAAGGTGCAGGACATCACAGGTGAGTGTCACATTAAAAAAAAAATTATTATGCTGTTTTATTGCTGTTGTGTGTGTGTTTTTTTTTTAAGGAGGCAAAACTAAACATGTAATTTCAGATCTGTGTGTCACACATCACAAATGGAATAATTTATTTCTTTTCTGCTGTTGGGGAGGTTAATTGGAGGGCTGGCATTTACACCACTATGTGCTGTGGCTCTGTTGAAACTAGCTGGATCGAAATAGTTGTTTTGCATGGAGACGGAGGCTGAATACTAAAGAGGTGTCCCAGTTTTTCTTTTCAGGGAGGAATCATTGCTGTTGAATAGGCAAAAAAAAAAAGTTAATACGAGCGGCATTTTTAGTTAGAAGTTACTTTGTAATACATTTTTTGCTTAGACAGTGGTTTTCAAAGGGCAGTGTAAATAATCTGATAAGCAATAGGGCAACAGTGTTCACTCACAGTAATTGTTTTATGCGTCTTCTTTGCAGCTGAAGATCCCTCTGAAAGTTATGTAAAGCTGAGAGACTATGTGCTGGTCAAGCTTTGCCAGAGCATGACATCTTTTGCTACAGACAAGCTACACCTTGGGTTTTCAACGGAAATGGCTGCAGAGGCTCAGGAGAAGTTGAAAATTAACAAGGTGTTTAATTGTTTTCCATTTTGATTATTTGATTTTCCTCATCTTCACATAATATCCAACTTTGCATTTGTCATTTTATGAAGTTATCAGTCCATGTTTAGTTCACCAATTCCTCCATTTGCCACATTATCATATAGACATGAAAGCATGTTCCTTGTCATATTTTTTTTATAATGAAGTTGTTTCTCTTCATCCACAGAAACATGCGAGGCGAGTGTATGAAATTTTGCGTCTGAAGGCCACAGACATGAGCGATGAAGAAAAGGCAAAAGCGTACCGTTTGGAGGTGAAGAAGAGGCTGTTTGGACCATACAGAGTAAGAGTTTAACAAGTTACACTGTAGTACCTTACATGTTGATGGGATAAGAATAAGCTCCAAGAGGTCAGAGAATGATGAGAAAACAGAGTAAACATGACCCATACTGAGATTTCTCTGGTGTTTAATTTGGGAGAATACGAGGCATTTTTCCATTCAACATGGTATCGAAGCAGTCGGTACCATCCAGCTCTAGTCACATAGTCAGAGACACATTTCACTGTTATTTTCTTTCTCTGTTGCTGTCAAACTATAATTCAGTGTAGAGTCTTTCACCTTTTGTTAGTATAATGTGTCGGTCTGTGGACTGCTTACATATGATTCGCTTACAGCTCCTTTGTGTCAGTGTTTATTATGTTACCTTTTAAAACAGCGGAAAAATTGATCTTCAGTCGCATGAAAATTGATAGATTACTAATGTTAGAGTATTGTTAGAGCTACAATAGGGCGCACCAGGCATCTGCAGTTTTGCTACTGCAGGAGCTTTTTTTCCCACTCAGGCACATGTCATTAGTTAGGATTTGCATTTCTTTGGGCAAAATGATTTTGATGAAAGTGTGTTTGAAGCACTTTGAATAGTAGCAGCTTTCTGACAGAGTTCTGTAGCTTTGCTATAGCAGCGTTTTCTAAACGCTTTTTGAAACAGAACCATTTCATCAAAATGTGTTTGTTATTGTCTCGTGTTTTTCTCAGCAAGTTTTCTGTGAGTCTAAGTGGTTTAGTGCAGCAGACTCTAAAGTTTGCTCTGATTTTGTCTCACCAGACTTGACAGTGGGAAATACTGGATAGGTCTGTGTACCCACAGAACGCCCTACATCCTGTTTGCTTCTGACATTTTATATTTGAGCTGCTCACTGAGACTTTGCATACCAGCCATTAGAGAATTTGCTGTCAGCAGGGTAACCGCACATCTCAAAAAAGGCGGAATCTGACATGGAAAAGCCCTGTGTGGTGAAGAGGGAAGTAGGAATTCTTTGGGAGAGTGGCAGGGAAAGATCTGGTGGCCAGATGCGGACCGTTTTTCCTTCCCCGAGGAGATTTAGCATGTAGTTAGTCGAATAGCAGAGGCCACTGCTCTGTGAATCTGAGGGGGATTATACATTTCTGCTCTGCTCTGGGTTCTCTTACTTCCAAATCCCCAGTGACCATGACTACATGTGTGTGTGCAAGTTTAGTTTTTTTTTTTTTTTTTTGGTGCTACAGATTGAAGTGGACGAAGTTAATGCTAATGCTATCTGTATCCAGTTACTCTGAGCAGTCTGAGAGATTCTATTTTGCATGTTGGTACCAGTGGTTTATGTATTGGTGGGCTGCATGGTTTATACATGTCTGTTTTTGAGGAGCTCTGTGATTTATTGTACAGGAACTGTACATGTACAGTTCTGCTACTGTTAATGGAACAGTAGCAGAACTAATTTCTGTTTGTGTGACTATTGATTAACATTGAAATGTTAAATGTTAAAATGTATTCATATTACGTGTGTCTACCCTATCCAGAACATATTGCATGATTTTTTTTTAAGGAACACCTTTTAGCTTAAATCCCACACTGAGTAACCAGCCTGAACAAAGAAATGATTATTAAAATTAATTCCAACGCAATTCAATAGCACATTATAACTGTAAGAATTTAGAGTTTGTGACTGCACATTGTATTTCAGTTTAATTTGTCAGTAGCGGTCAAGATCAAATGGAAATCTGAATCGGGCATTACCTGATGTTCAAAATATCCAAAGTATTGCCACATTTATACATATTATCTTTTTAAACTGGAAAGAAAATACAAGAGGTTGTATTTCTAATGCCTTTATATAATGTCCCGTCTGTTAAGATGTTCTTCACTATACATTCTTGATTGTGAGGTGTGTTGAAATGGCCATACTAATGTGTTTCATGCTCTTGACGATGCAGAAGAACCAGAGGGAGCTGGCCAAGATGAGGAAGTGCCTGAGGCCGGAGGAGCTGGTTTCCCACATGGGTCAGATGGACACTCAGGTGCAGCATGAGGAGCTGGAGAAGAGTTATCAGGATCTTGTGGCAGATTACAGGAGAACCATCGAGAGGCTTGCAGCGCAGGCCTGATCGGACTCTGCCCAGAACCCACCTACTCAACGTACAGGTGGTCTGTGTACAAAGCCCACGTAACCACAGACTGAGAGGAAACTCTCCTGATGTAACGAAATCTGATTTTGACTGAGGACCGTTGCAGATTTGTAGTAGCTCAGTCAGTGTATCAGTGATAGGTTGCAGTGAAGCCTGTCTGTTTCTCAGCTGATGTTGATACAGTAGAAAAGTGAGTAGAGCAGCCAGAGGGCCAGACTTCCTGTTTGACCCATGTCTTTAATCACATTATGTGAGAGTCAGTGATGTGTTATATTTCACCAGTGATCGGAGGTTCCATACCCTTCTTTCCTCTCCATCATGGACATTTTTGAAGATCTTTTGTCAAAACAATTCAAAACAATTCCCACTGTGTGTTTTCAGGCACTTACGAAAATAAAGTGGTTTTGTATATTGCAAGATGAGGTGGGGTTTTTTTGGGGTGGGGTTTGTTTTGGGTTTTTTTTTATTTCAGGAAAATAAAGGTCAGTTATGTTTAGGAAATGTCACTTTATTTCATTTTGGGGCAACTGTGATTAATGAGTTATCAACTATTGAATTAATTGCCATCTATTTTCACTCTAAATTAATTGGATTGAGTTTATTTGAGACAATGTAGAATTTTCTATTACCTGCTTCTTAGATTGAACATTCTGTTCTTTCTTTACCCCTCTATGACAGCAACTTAATTGTGTTTATGGAGGATGTCATCAAACACTGGAAACACTGATTATTTTTACAACTGAAAAAATGATCAACAAAGAAAATAACCATTAGCTGAACATACCACAGAACATACTAAATAATGGATGGAAATGGTATTAAAAATGCTATTTAAAAGGTTGTTTTTATCAACAATTACTCTCATCGTGGCTACAAAACACTTCACTATTTAAATACATAGAAAATGGATGACATCCATGTTCTTGTAGAATTTTAGTTTTTAGTGCATAAATCTGTACTGTGGATCACAGCTGATCTGATTAATGCATTTTCCAGCATGTGTTGTATGTATTTTAGAGATGTAATTTTGTCCAGGGACCCTCTTTGCAGCTAATGCAACTTCTGATTGCTGCTGATGTTGAGTGTTAGACTAATGAGCATTATAGTTTTCAATTGAAAACCTTTGTGCCACTGTATTGCCCCCGCTTGTGCAGATCACCATGATGAATACCCATCATACTTTATGATACTTTAGCACATTGTCACTAAATGAAGGCTGCCAGGTCAATTTTCAATTTTTTGCTCTCCACTTGAAACAAGACAAAACCTTGGAACCCTTCACATCTCTAATTCAGATTGATTGAATCCACTTGTGGCCACAAGGGGCCTCATCTCACTGTAGTTTCTCTGCTTTTTCTGCATTGAGTGCACATTTTGCATTGCACTGCCCAACCTCAGCTTGTGAAAAGCAGCGTCACTGTTTCGCAGCATTATTGAGCTTATTTGCTGTCTCATTAATTCCTCGAGCAGTACATGACTTTTAATAAACGCACCAGTGGACTTTTATCTGACAAATACAAAGTTAATATGACTGCAGTATTCAGAAATGTGGCGGACTAGCAGAGGAAACCTATATGTGTGCGGAGTGTTTGGACGATCTGCAGGCCTCTGAGTAGTTGTCAGGAGGTTGTGAAAGCCCTTTTGGTTCTTCAGACCACACAGTTGGGTTTACAGAAGCTTAATTATTCCCCTTGCCCTTCACACAACAAGTCTATTCTGGGCTCTGAAATCCCAATGCACCTGTCCGTAAATACTTAAAAAGTTTGGATTAGATTGCATTACAACTTTATTGTTACTGCATAAGTGCAAGCGCTAACACAAATAAATTTGACATCCAATCTGAAAATAAAAAGGATAAAAGGTAAGACATAAGTTATGTACACATGTTTACAAACTGGTGCAGTAAAGGTTTCTTTTTTATTTTACTCTACAGTGCAGAATTATATTATTTAACCATTTATAATCTATCCAAATGAGATTGTGATCCTGTTTGTTGGTTGGGGTCAAACAAACTTAGTTTGTATAATGAAGCAAATGTTTATAATGTACAACACTGTTACAATTCCTCTCAAAACCTGATGTTCATGAGCATTGGAGGTTATTTTCACTACTGCCTAAAGCCCATACTGCGCAGCATACAGAATGATTGTAATTCATGTTCAGCTTCTTTTTCTTTCTAAATGGGACTTTATTGAAGGAAAACTAGTTAAGTTATAGAATATGATCAAACAAGGTAAAGCATGAAATGACTATCTAAATATAGCATGGAAGCAGCTTGTCTTTAAAACTGGTCATGTGTATTCATGTATATATTTTTCTCTGTTGATGTCAGGTTGGTGCCATAATTCCAGGCGTGTCGTGTAATATCCTGGGTTTCAGTTTATCCCCCTCTGCAGTCGTCATCAGTCATTCAGCTGTAGTGAATTGAAATCTAAAGAAGGCAGTGCACTTTCTCCTGAAATTCCGGCTATTACAAAGGATCCAGCCGTGGGCCCTCAGTTGCTGCTCTTTTGTCAGGGGGACACAGTCTCTCTATTATGTTGTGTCACAGTGGAGATGTGGGAGGTTGATTTATGTCGAAAAATCTCATGGGTTTCCATCTATCCTCTTTTACTTTTCATATTTCACAGGAAAAAGACAGGAACACCTATCAGTGCTTGAACGCCGTTGCTTTTTTTCCCCCCCATCATGTTTTAGCATGTTTAATCATGCAAGTAATTGCATGTAACTTACATGGAAGCGGACAGAATTGCCGCTATTCTGTGAAATGACAACAACAGTATCAAGCTTGACTTGAATATTTGGTTTCACCTGTTGGCATTTCTGCTACTGTTACCTTATGGCGCCTCCACATCTCTGCAACGAGGTAGACAGGCAGGAGTTTGGACAGGAGCCCAGCTGTACTGAAGGACCTGCTGAATATGATACCTGTGTGGAGGAGATCCAGCGTCTTAGCCCCCAGGTTCCCAGGAGAGAGTGGAGCCGGGCTGGAAAGTTGGAACCCCCCACCTCCCCTCTACTACCTCCCACCTCCCCTACCACCGCCTTTCTTATCGTGTTCCCTTTTTCTTTTGTACTCCTTGGTTACCCACATATCCTGGGGCTACCGAGCCCCCTCTTCATCATCATCAGTGAACCTGGCCAGTCCCTTTTCTCTGCTAAATGAGTCCTCTTTAAGATAATGTTTGATGTGCTGACAGGCAGGACCAAAACAGTGTAAAAGAAACCGAGTTTGACATCTTTTAATTGTGTGTCAGAAAGCAGAGATTGTGGTTCTAGGACTGCTTTCAGATCTTGCTGCTGATATGGTAATTTGCTCAAGTGAAGGATGTGATGAAAGTGGTGCTGTTGATAGTTTTGCAGTAGAAATCTCTAAAAGTCCAGTGTGCTTGTGGTTCCTCTCGTAAACACGATGCAATTCCTCTTTCGGGGGCTTATTTAAACAGCATTTGTTTTTGTCAATCATTTTTAGTGCAAGAAAGTTTTATTTTGAACAACATAATACATTACACAAAGATTTTTCAAACAGGCAAGAAGGAGATACAAGTAGTCGTTATGATTTCCAATAAATGGCATATGTGCACGAAAAATGAAAAAATAAATAAAATAAAATGGAAGAAAAGAAAAAAAAAGGAAAAGAATCCTGGGACTGAATATGCTTGTTTCCAATATACTAACTGATTTCCATCTGTGTATGACCAGAGTCTGTGTTTGTGATTATATCTGTCAGCTAAATGATTAGGGATCACAGGGCATATCAAATCAAGCGTGTTTTAAGCTGGACTTGTATTGGGATAACATGAAAATAGATCAGTTAGCGAACCTAAAGCACAGTATTCTGTTATAGTGATTGACAGTGAGGAGCTCTGTGAAAACTGCTGCATGTTGATAGAAATAATCCTTTCCTTTATCACAGTCCAATAGAGATGAGTGCGTTTTTTTGTTTTTTTTTCCCCACTTGAGAAGGTAATTAATTCATTACATCCTTTTTACTTTCCCCTTTTGCTCCTTTTAAATTGACTTGAACAAATGCAAATGACCTTATGCTATCTGAGCCATCATACTTCATAAAATCACCAATGACTGGAGCCTGCTGCGACATTTGGTTTTCATTTACTCAATGTGTTGTACTATAATATGACATAACATCTACCAGGAAGTTGAGCTGTTTGTTAAAAATCTGAGGCCTCCTTTTTACATGCGCGCTTTAAATAAGAAGTAGTTGTTAGTCATTATTAGGTGGAAGAATAGGAAGTATTTGCGTGCCAGTGTATGGCACAGCATGGCGGAGTTAATAGTGAAGTTATTTCTGTAAAAAAAAAAAAAAGTACAACAAACATTGAGGCTTGGCATTTATGTTTTAATCTGCACATGAATGGCCTCCCTGACTAGCTTTTCCTCCAGACTGACTTTCTTTTACAGAAGGGCCTGTGCCTGAATATTAATCTCTTAAATGAGCCATGTTAAGGAGTTAGATGAACATGTTGCTCTGCTAGATGTAGTTTTCTAATTAAAATTGTCCCATTAGGCTGTAATTGGTGCTATCTGAGGCCGGGTCGGAGCCGTATGGGAGGGGAGCGAGAAGTCAGTCTGAGATGGTATCGGGCCGAGGAGACAGGAAGCCTCTGTGTAATCTCGTCAGGTTGGAGATTGGGACTGTGATCACGTCGACTGGGCTTTGCTTGTGTGCGACTTCTGTAGGTTTACATTGAGTGTATATACGAAACCTCTGTGAACTCTGCTTATCTGGAACATACTGTATACTTCTGCTGTTTGACATTTGTATTGCATCACACATACTTTGATATAATGTAAATAAAGAAATGCAAGTAAACACTAAAAAGCTAAAGTATTATTAGCAACGTTCATTTAGTCTACAGCGGGGGTGTCAAACATGCGGTCCAGAGGCCAAATGTGACCCGCCAAAGGTTCCAATGTGGCCCCTGACATGAATTTGGAAAAACACCAGTTAGTTCAGTTTCCATGTAGAGATCAATATTAGAGTCAAATTATAGCAGAATAACCTGAAAAAAAGAACAACTCCATATTTTCTTCTTATTTTCATGTGAAAATAAATTATATTATGCCCATAAATAATGACAACTTCAAATTTCTGTCTTTATTACAGTGCAAAAAATACCATTAAATTAGTTTTTATAATTACTTATTTATCCTGTTATACTATTATTAAACTATTGTAAACTATCCTGTTACAATAAAATGTGAAAAACCTGAACAAATACGAACAACCTGAAATTTCTAAAGAGAATAAAGCATAATTTTAACAATTTAGTGTCTTTGTAGTAGATCTTATCCATAATGCACATGTGTAAATGATAAATTGAGGCATAATATTGTTAGAATTGCACATATTTTTGTTGAGATATTTAAGTTTTTTTTCAGGATATTCTCACCTTTGTTGTTGGATAGTTTTTGTTTTTTTTGTATTTTCATAAGGCAATGGGGTTTGTTTGCACTAAAACAAAGACAAAAATTTGAAGTTGTCTTTTTTTTTTGTTTTTTGTAGGTTATTATGCTATTATTTTACTGGTCCGTCCCACTGGAGATCAAATCGGGTTGAATGTTTCCCGTGAAAGTAATGAGTTTGAGACCCCTGGTCTACAGTAAAATAGTGTCTCAGTAGAAGGAAAAAGTTTTTGGATGCCCCATGCATTTGTAATATATTACATTAAGAATCCTTCTTCAGTCATTGAACTCTACTAAAGCCATTCTCTGACAATCTGAAAACAGATCAGGAAAAAAAAGCATCTATTGTGCTGAAGTTTAAGATAATTTGACAACTGCTACAACAGAGAAATGCTCACACATCATTCATTACCATCTTCACGTGAAGGTCAGTGTTTTGATGATAAATTGCATTCACGAATCATTCTAAAATCACTGAACTCTACCAAGTATTGTATTTACCAATTCTACAAACCCTTCTACATGTGCACTGTTCTATTAAGGTCAAAACTGGATGTTTCAGGAGAT
Organism: Siphamia tubifer; assembly: GCA_020466265.1. NCBI lineage: Eukaryota > Metazoa > Chordata > Actinopteri > Kurtiformes > Apogonidae > Siphamia > Siphamia tubifer. The sequence goes on along the minus strand of CM035803.1, from coordinate 37,291,116 downwards.
GATGAAACATATCCAGGACATGTTATGTTGAAAGTGTCAAGAATTTAGTTTAGTTATTTTTTCCTATTAACAGAAAAAAAAACACTTTTTGTGTCTGTCTGTGACGCAAGCCAAACCTCCTGAAACCAAAATGTATTAAAATATTTCATGAAATGTTTGATATTATTTCACATTTTAAGAGTCCTCAAAAGCTATTTTCTCCCCCTCCTCTATGATGGATTTGATTCATTTTACTGTTGCATTAATGCAGTGGTTCCTAGCTTTTTTTTTGTTCATGACCCTGTTTTAACATCACAAAAGTTGAGGGACCCCAGACATTCAAAACAGACATTTTTTGTTGTTTTTTGCTAAAAACTAATTTGTTTTTGACCGTGTAATAGTTTTCAATACTATGTTACAAATAAATGTTAATTTTAGACATATTTAGTCTACATAATGTAAATTATTATTATTATGGACAGAGGCAGAAAAGCCAGGTGTAGATTATTATTGCACAAAATGAGAACTTTATTTTCCTTGGTCAAGATATGTACAGTCAGTCCAGTTTGTATTTACAAGGCTGATGCAGCATCTAAAACATAATGAACATTTGACAGATAAAGAGTTCTACAGTGCTTCAGTTTCAGACTCAGTTTATCATGCCTGTTATGTGTATTGTATTTTAATCAATTACTAGAAATTCCAGGTGACCCCACAAAAGGGTCTGGACCCCAAGGTTGAAAAACGCTGTGTTAATGTATGTGTTTTTTTTTTTTAAATTGTATTTAGTGCACATGCTTCAATCTAACCACCTCATGAACTGCTGTGGAGTTGAATCATCAGTGCATAATATCCTCCTGAGACTCAGTAGCTAAACGATTTTTCATTTTTACATTAAATAATTGCCTAACTGGAAATGGCCTGATGCATGGAACAGTGTTTTCAGGCACTTTTTAAATAGAATGTGTTATTTATTTATTTATTTATTTATTTATTTAATCCCAAGTGAAACTCATGGGTTTGTCTTACATGTATTTCTGCATCTGAACAAGATAATATGATTAGTCTGTAGATGTGTAGTTCCATCCATCATAAAAATGAATATGTTAAAAAAAATACCAGAAAGACAAGTCCATTTTTCAACTATACTATTCCAAGAGGGCATTTTAAACCCTTTATTTAGCTCAAGTGGGAGGGGGATTTTCTCAGTCCATGAGGGAACATTTCACACATTTATCTCCAAATCAGCACATTTGGAGATAAGTAGTACAGGAAGGGAATGTAAAAAACTGTAAACTGAGATGTAAATAGATTAAAAAGTACAAATATTTCCCTGAGATGTTGTGCAGTAGACACATGAAGCAGCATAAAATGGAAATACAAAAGTAGGATATGTGTACTTCAAATTTACACTGAAGATAACAGTCACTGAATACATCGGTGGCCAAAGGAAGCCATAGGGATCAGTGGTTAAAAGTCAGGGAAAAATGAGAAGCTCAACATGTAAAAACAGGTTGTTTCTGCTGAGTTTACAGAGGCAGAAGTCAAGTCGGATTACGTGCAGTTTTATATTTTGTGTTTCTTTTTGTGTGGTGTTCTCAGTTTCTGCTCCCTTGAATCATGAGAAGTGGTTAAAATATTATTTGGCTGGAGGGCAAACAGACAGGTAACATTATCCTTTTTATACTGAATGATTTAGGTAATAGATGTAGACAACGGAGGAATGAAAACGTCTACAGAGGAATGATTGTGTTCTTCTACTGATGACAAAATGAAAATCAGTAGCTCAGGCCATTTAGGAGAATTATACAAAACCATATGAAGGGTATTTTTCCTTTACTAGTGCTGTAATGGATATGTTGTTGAGGTGTAAGTGAGGAGAAGGAGAAATACTCAGTAAATGTTATGTATAGGAATCAGAGGATGGTGACAAGAGTGCTATTACATTGCACATATGTCACTCACAATACGATAACAAAACACTCCCAGGACCCCTGGTTGAAATGTAGTGAAGCTCTCACAGTGTTTTTTCCAGCAGAACCCAAGCTTACTAAGTAAATAGGAATGCTGCACACAGACACACACTGACATTTGCCAGATGCTCAGTGCTAATTAGGGCCAAGTATTCCCCTTCGTATGGAGTGTGTGAGAAACCATAAGTGTACCGCTGGCCGACCTGTAGGACCTGACTGAGGCGGAGTTCTGTGTTTGTTCTCTGAACACATGAACATAACAAACCCTGTTTGCTTTGCAGAACAAGATTGTTATATAAAGTCAGAATTTGTTATTTCAAATTTCATTCCAGGAAAAGAACATGAACACCAGTTTTTCTTTGATGCAAGCGACAGTACGTGTGATCCACTAATGAGATCTAAATAAACAACAGCTCTACAAACACTGTAAACCTATGTACTTTACCTATAAACATGAACACTAAATCCAACAGGGCCCGGCTTCTCTCCCGTGCTGAACAGATATTGCTTTGGTTCTTGACTCTGTCATTTAAGACTCTCAGTCTTGCAGCTCAGTGCTGCCTGTGTGGGTGAGCCACAGAAAAATGCAGGTGCTGAGAGGCAAAATGCTTTCGCCCTGTTGCTATTTTCCCCCAGTGGGCAGTTTACCATCAGCACATTATCCTTTTCAGGTATGTCATTCATCATTTATCATCTAGCCTCCACGTTTTCAAACCTAACCCATCATACCACCTACAAGCCTCCAAATATAATCGACGAGTATCAAAAGAACTGTCCCACTGTCCTGCATAATAACCACTTTGCAAACCCTCCTCCATCCCCAAAATGGTGCTGGTGGTGGTGGGGCACTGGCAGGAAGTGAAAGGAGACCTCAAAGCTCCAGCCACCCACCCTCAGACCCACCCCCCTTCAGCCCACCCCCCACCCTGCTCTCCCAGGCTGCAGTGTGGCTCTGTGTCCTGGCTCCTGTCCAGGTTCTGGTGCTGTGATGGGGAGGGTCATGGTTTCGTCTGACCTCGGGCCTGCATGTTGGATGTTGTTATTATTAGTGCTCCGTGCCCCCCGGGCAGGCGGTCCCCAAAGCAGGAGGAACTGCTGGGCTCTGGAGAGGCTCTAGACCTGGAGAGCAGCTGTGTGGGTTAGAGGCCCCCTGCACCTCCATGTTCCCTTGGGAGCACCGCTGCACCGGCCCGCCAGGAGGTACAACTGTTTTTTTCTACACACTAAACAACATCCTCACATGCTGCTGCGCCTCAGGACCAGTGTGACTGGATACACTCCATAATGTACAGCGAAAGAACATGAAATACAAGCTCTCAGTTTAAAAAAAAAAAAAAAGTACCATCGCATATTGCAACTGTAAAAATAAGAAGAGCAGGTGTAGATGGTATAAGACTGAGTTATGTTCTGTTTAACTTGTGTTGTAAATTATGCTGCAAATTAATTTTTAATTTATCATAATAAATAGTAAGACAAAAAACCTGCTGCATGGTTCTGTTATAGTGTCAATTTAATTAAATCTATATTTTTGATTACTCCTGCTTAGGGGGTCATGTGATCACTCCTGTCTGTCTGTCTGGCGATAACAACAAGGACATGGGGCAACTACAAAATTTTGGTGCAGACCCATAAAAAGGGGTGGATGCTGGAATTGCATTTTACTTTCGACTTTGGAGACAAATTATGTTTGACATATTTGTTACATAACATTCACGTACTGTAAAAACAAAAAAAGAGAGATAAAACCTAGATCGTAATATGCAATTTGATGATATTGTAAAATAAGAAGCAGTTAAGCAGAGTTAAAATATGGGACAATATTTACAATCTAAATTTTTCTCAGTATTATCTTGTGCATCCATTATTAAACTGTAATGTTTCTACGAAGAAGAGTTCAAGTCATGATACAGCACAAAGCAGTTTCATGTAAAAAAACAAAACAAAACAAAAAACAAAACAGAACATTGAGTCATGGGGAAAACACACAGCATATGATAAACAGTACAAGAAAATAATAATTGAAAAAATAAATAAAATAATCCAAAATAAAAAGGATCTACAGACCAGATAACTGTTTTCTATTCTATGTACATCCCAGTAAATGTCATGTAAAACAGTAATGTGTTTTCCATGTTTCAAAAGTGGCATTTTCTATTATAAAGTATAAAACTGAGCATACAATGGTAGAGGTTTTTTCCCCCAATTACCTTCACTGCTGAACATTATAATCAAGTTTTTATTTTATTGTAGCAGGTAATCTTTATGCCAAATCCTTGAATATATTAATGTTTCTGATTGTACCTTTACATTCTCTCCCATAAATTCTATATTATGAATGCATTGCTCTATGTAACACTAAATGATTGGTTGCTTTGTTCATGAATAACATCCTACTGAAGGTTAAAGGGTATTAAAAAAGCCTACCTTGCCTCTCTACCAACTTATTTCTGCCTATTCTTGGCAGGTCTGGAGGGGGCCTTCTAACTGTGTAAATAGCTCTGGAAATTGCGCGTGGCCTTTGACTGTCTCTGTAATTGCGAGCCTCTTGCAGTATTTTGCTTGGCAGTCTGAGAGGTTAACCCCTGAGGGCTGAAGGCCTGGAGCTCTCTGTCTGACTGGCAGAAGGCTCCTCAAAGCCCCACTTGTTCACCTCCCAGCTTGGGCAGGTTTAAGTCGCTGCTGATCCTCTTCTAGATGAGAGAGAGTGAGAGGCTGCAGCATTTAGCCATGGCCCACATGGACCCACCATCTGCACCTGGGCAGGCACTGCACACTAATGATGGACCTACCCATATTTAACATTTTCTCCTGTATTGATATCATCAATATCAACCTGTTGCATTGGTCGATATTCTCTCTCTTTCTTTTTTTTTTCTCTGCCGTGATTTACTGACAGGTGGAGTTCACAGCACCTTTGTGTTCTTGGAGATACTACCGTCCATACTGAAAAAAATAGCGTAGTAACATTTATTAGGTTAACTGTCACAATTTTTGTTTGTTAATTGTAAGTACAGGAGATTTTCTGACATTTGTTATCATTTTACAGAGAAAAAAAAAATCACTATCGGCTCAAAATATCAGCTTAGAAATATTGAGGATGTATGAGGATGATGATGATAATAATGATGATGACTGCATCTACATGTCATCTTCCTCGGTTTGGTCTTCCTTTTTTACACTAAGTCACTTTTTATGTACAATTGCACCTGATATCTCTTTTTATGTCTTTTATGTCTTCTTTACTGTGTCACTTTTTTGCACAATTGTCCTACCACCGTATGTGTGAGAGCAATCGAGCTGATTATCTGTCTGTCTGTTTGTCTGACTGACTCACTGACTAAATATATTCATATCGATCTATCACTAGTCCACACAGCTTTGTCACCTTCTAAACCAGGGGTCTCAAACATGAGGCCCAGGGGCCAAATGTGGCGCACTGATGGTTCCAATGTGGCCCGTGGGAGGAATGTGTAATGTCCAAAAATTCTACAGTCAAGTCTGTTCAACTCATTTTACCACATACAGACCAATATAATCTACAGTTGAAAAATAACAGAAGAAACTGTTAAAAAAAATAGAACTCCAAATTTTCTTTTCAGCTTCACATGAAAAAAAATTAGATTATTCCTATAAATAATGACAACTTTAATTTTTTTTGTCTTTGCTTCAGTGCCAAAAATAACATTAAATTAGGAAAATATTTACATTTACAGACTATCTTTTAACAATAAAATGTGAATATAACAACGTAAAATGTCTAAAGAAAATTAAGCATAACTTTAAACATTTTCTGTCTCTGTTATTAAGTGTCTTTGTAGATCTGATCCATAATGCATGTGGAGAAATGATAAGCTGAGGCATAATATTGTCAAAATTCCACCTATTTTTTTTTTTAATAAATTCTTGATAAATAAAGGTTTTTTTGGGGGGGGTGTTTAAATTATTTTTTGGGATAGTTTATAAAAGTAAGTCATTTCACAATTTATTAATTTTTTTCTCTAAAACAAAGATGAAAATTTGGACTTTTCAGTATTTCTAGATTTTTATTAAGCTATTATTTTACTGGTCTGGCCCACTGGAGATAAAATAAGGCTGAATTTGGCCCTGAGAGAAAATGAGTTTGAGAGCCCTGTTGTGAACACCACTAATCTTGCTTTAATCAGATTATATGAACTTCAGCAATAAATAATGGATAACCAGTTTCACTACTAATCTTTTTTCCATTTCTTATCAAAATATGAATACTCCTATTGATGTTGTGATGGATGATATGCAGATGGATGTATTTATTTTGGTCATACATAGTAAAATGCAATCTGTCAGTCCATACAATATATCACTGCTAACTCATAAAAACACTCATTTCACAAAATGCATTTGGCAGCCCTGAAAATGAGCAGCGAGTTAGAGTAGATAAATAAATGTGAAGTGTTTTGAGTGGCCAAAAACAATGTCATGTTCAATTAATTTTATTTCACAGTGAAAAAAATTGTGCCCATTAATTCTAACTGGTTGATTTTGAACGTCTTTGTCTCAGAGGACGTCAGGGTCATGTTGGGGATTCATGGAGAAAGAATGTAGAAGGTACAGTCTAAGCTTGTCTGCTGTGATGGATGATGTTGCCGTATGAAATGGTCTGTAAAGATGCAGCCTCTTTTGGTCTAACAGTAGAAACTGTACAGAAAAGACAACATGTGCAGTTTCCTTCTTGGATTCCTACATTGTTCTCACCAGTTCTGTTCCCCTGGGCCTGAGAATGACTCTGTACACCCCAGACAAAAGTACACAAGCAGAAAAGAAACACAGAGGCACAAAAGGCTCTTTATGTAATGCTGTCAAGCATTGATTTATTTCATATATTTGACAGACAACATAAAAATTGTTGCTTCATGGCATGTCAAGCTGGGCTGCAGAGATTGCATTGGCACTGCCACGATCAGTCAATTCTTCGGGACAAATGTTTCTTGGACAAAGAGACATTGGCTGTGAGTAACTCATATGTGTTTGTTGCTTTGACACAGTTACACATACAAACTCTTTTGCAGAAAGTCAACCATAAATATGTCCCTTTCATGCATGATGTCCATTTTTGTGGACAGTTAATTCAGCCTTGTTTGTTATGACAGAGTTCTCCAAACTATTTGTTGGTAATATCATAAACTCTATAGCAATGTTCTAACAGTATCTATTGTCTTGTGTCCTAAAAATTACTGGATTGCTGACATTTTCATTCTGAGATAGTGGTAGTCAATGACTCTTCAAAGAGCTCCACTCAGGTAAGAAACATTTGACACACAGGATATTAGTGATGATGTCTGTTTGGAGTAAAATGCATTTTTTCCCCTCAAAAACCAACTGTCCACATGTTGGTGTCATAAACCTGTGGGGATTTCATTAACTTGTAAGACTGTTATTGTGTAAAGTGTATTGTTCATAGATGATGGGGAATGAGTGGATATTACACTGTTGGCCATATTGGAATAATTTAGTTTTCAGACATACTCACAACTCATATCCACCCTCAATCAACACAAGCACAACACATCACACAATCTGATTTACACAATCAGTTCAGTTAAGTTCAATCCTATATACATATATGCATATAACAATAAAACCTATATGTGTATACCAAATAAATAAATAACTATATAAACAAAACAAAAACAAAACAAACCAACATACTTAACCCAACCTTACCTAACCTAACCTAGCCTAGCCTAGCCTAACCTAGCCTAGCCTAACCCAACTTAACTTAACTTAACTTAACTTAACTTAACTTAACTTAACTTAACTTAACTTAACTTAACTTAACTTAACTTAACTTAACTTAACTTAACTTAACCTAGCCTAACCTGGATGCAGTATCCAGTAACACAAGCTGCAGGTCTGTTCCTCAGTGGGACAGTAGACAGATGGATTGAAGACTTGCAGGGCTGGGGTACTGGTTTGTCTCTGGTGCTGGTGGAGGATCAGCAGCTGTGTAATCAGCCCTGTTTCTGACCCCCACCTGTCCGGATGTTCCTCCACACCCTCCATCATGTCAATGTGTCACGCAGCCGCTGATGAACCACTGCTCACATACAGACTGTGAGTCAGTCAGTGGAACCTGTCGTCTGATTTAGTGAGGACGTGCCACCACTGACGCCACAGAATGTACAGTGTAATATCCTGTAACATTAATCAGAGTTTTATTTAAACTCCCTGATTTACTGGTCACCGCTAAATGAATTCTTACTAGGAGGTCACGAAAAGTCTGGCAGCATTTTATACTCACTCACTGTCTGCTGTCCATACAATGAAGGTTCTTAATTTCCAAATAAATTTTTTTTTAAGTACAAGTATTCGTCATTTACTAGTGAATGAGTGAATGAATGAATGAATGAATGGACTTTATTTGGGTTGGGCAGAAGCCACCCTGTACAATCACATCAAAAACAACTCAGCAAATTTTCAAACTATTTATTTTTTCCCTTCATGCTCACATTCTTTTAAAACAATATGTAAATAATGTTTTTAGTCAATTACACAAATTCCTTACTGATTGAGACAAATAAATCATTCAGTCACACAATTGACAAGTATTAATAATTTCACATTTTAAAGATTTGATAGAATATTTATTAACTTGAATTCATCACTAAGATAATTCCATAGTTTTAGCCCCGACAAATGAAACACATATTTGTTTAAAGTTGGTTCTTAATTTACTTATTTCAAATTGAAACAGACCTCTTAAATTACAATGCACTCTTCTTAACTTGAACAGGGATTGGACTAGATATGTGTTACCTGTGTAAATAGTATATTATTTCTTTATTAGTCATAATAGAGCATGAGCATATTTAGCAACTAGACCTTTAACTAACAACTTGCTAATTATTTGAAAAAGTCCATGTATTTTGTCATTTCCCCTCTTTACATGATATTCCCGGTAAAGTTGGGATAATTCTATTTCCACATTCCTCTTTTTATTCCCATTTATACACATCAATAAGCGCCTGTGAGCAGGTATAATGACTAGTCCCAGTTATACTTTAGCAAGGGATAATGTGGGCATTATCATGGGCAATACATTATCCTTCTACGGGTTATAGTTTATTAGTGCAAAATAGAATAGCCGTTACAACGTAGTGAATATTTACTTTCAAAGTGGCCGAACTACCTGCGGAGTGATATAGTAACGTGAATCTGAAGTGACAAAACTCGTTGCCATGGGCAGCGGGCGTTAACGGCGCAGCGGGCGGTTCTCGAAAAAAACACGCCCACTGAAGGCTGGAAATATCAATTCAAAGTGAACGGGTGCAAAGTTCAAGAGGGCCGTAGAATAATAAAAAAAAAATCACATTGTCACAATTTTGTCATGCAGAGGTAAAAAAAAAAAGATTCTAATTTTATGTGCAACAGGGCTTTAATCTACGATTTATGCATTACGTCACTTCTTTGTGTTGAATGTTAGTGCCACAAGAATTTAGTAATATAAGATTTACTTTGATGTAACCAACCTATACATGTCCACTTAACTCCAAATTAAGTGTTTCCTTTTCAGAGTCTGTTCCGTATTCTAAAGTACTCATAACTAATAGACCAGTAGTTTGGTACTTAATAGACCTTTTTCACAATAAGTGGAAATACGTAAGAGGAGCATTTCCTAACTTCCTGTTAAACATCAAAACAGTAGAAGGCCAGTAATATGTATTTTCAAGTTCCTGAAGAAATTTGCCACTTTTGACATTTGTGGATATTGGAAGAATCATGGAGGAAAGTTCACTAACGAAAAAAACTTGATAAAGGCTACAATTTTTACCGTGAGGAAAAAAGCATCAAAGTAAGGAGAGAGAGCACTGGGGCTAAATGCTACTGAACTGATAACTAGGACGACAAATCATTAGTATGTCCACTTATACCTAGGACTAGGGTTATAGGTTTATGTGTGGATAGTATAGAGGACATGGATTATTTCACTATTTTAAATTTGTTCTGTCTATGGTTTAAGTCAACGTCTTGTTAGCATAATGTTAACGTTAGCCTAATGCTATCATAATCATTTTTTCTCTGGCGGTGTGTGTTTATGTTGGTGTTTGCTTGTTATAGTATCATATGTAGTAGACGGGCAGATTTTTGTGAGGGCTAGATGCTACCCATCGTAAAGAAAATAAGAGGAGACTCACACAATCTACTGGTTTGACCACTGTGCATACATTTACTGTGACTTACTGCTGTTGCAGTAACTAGTGTTCACTGGCTGCAGTTCCAGCTCTATCGCTATTTCAACTCTTTCTTTACAATGCTACTGTTGTTTACTGCTGACACTGATGTACTGGCATGTAAAGGCACAAGGTCCTAACTACAGTTTAAGTCAAAAATTAATTACTTAGTGGGGTTTCAACTGTGTTTTAGTGAGGTTTTAACTGTGTTTTAGTGGGGTTTTTAACTGTTTTAGTGGGGTTTTAACTGTGTTTTAGTGAGGTTATGACTATGTTTATGTGAGGTTTTAACTGTGTTTTAGTGAGGTTTTAACTGTGTTTTAGTGGGGTTTTTAACTGTTTTAGTGGGGTTTTAACTGTGTTTTAGTGAGGTTTTAACTGTGTTTTAGTGGGGTTTTTAACTGTGTTTTAGTGGGGTTTTAACTGTGTTTTAGTGAGGTTATGACTATGTGAGGTTTTAACTGTGTTTTACTGGAGTTTTAACTGTGTTTTACTTGAGTTTTAACTGTTTTAGTGACGTCTTAACTGTGTTTCTGTACTGAATTCTTGTAAATAATTTTCTGCTAGTGTATTTTTCTCAAGTTTTACAAAAAATCACTGTTTATCTGCATTTTTCCAATGTGTACAGTTCATTCATAAATGACTAGAAATAAGTAAAAATAAGAAGCAAAATTATCTAGACAAACAAAAATGTTTGAGCACATGTAAAATAGTTGAGTCTATTTCTATAAACTCATAATATGTCATTTACATTTACATTGGTCAGAATAAAATAGAATACACGTATTACAAAATTAAAATGCAAACCAGTCAGTGAAAGAGGAGCACAAACAAACTTAAAATAAAACATATATAAATTACTAATTTAAAAAGCACACACACACTCTATTTCACAGTGTCAACCCTCAAGTTCTACTGGAGTTCCGAGAGGTGATTGCAGTTGGTTAAAACAGGTTTTAAATCTGTTTGTAACATGTCTTTATTGCTGTAAGGTTTATATATATATATATATATATATATATATATATATATATATATATAGTAAATATGCTGTCTGATATGTCTGTTGTTAATTTTTTTCATTCTAACACACTGTTTTAAACATTTATTACCTGAAGTAATGATAATTAATTTGTACATATAGAATGTTAGATTATTCATGGGAAAAATTGCTATAGAAGACATTTTCTGATACTCTTATTGCACAAACGACATAAAGAAATTTAAGCCGCCTATTACAATGTCAGTCATTAAAGAGTTAATGGTAAATATGTGCAGCTTAAAAATAAAGTCAGACCAACTGTCCTGTGAAGAACCACATTATCTGCAGACATTGTTCTTTGGTGATTGAGCTAAATGTGACACAATTGAAGAAGCAGCCTGTGTTAGGCATGTGGATGTTCTGTGGACGCTGTTGAGAACACTGAGCTCCATATTTGCACTGCTCTTACTGAGGATAACAGCCTCTTGAGCCCAGGTTAGGAGTGGGGCTCCCTGCAGCTGCCCTCTCTGAGACTGATTAGTGTGGTGATGAGCGAATGAGGACCAGGGGAGCTGTGCACACACACTCTGAAAGGGTTAAGCAGCCGGTTAGGGAGGAGACCTGCACTGTGTCCAGGATGTTGAGTGCTGCAGCACGATGGTGTGCTGTTACACTGCATGAGGCCTCGGCTCCACTTGGGTTCTGATTGGGCCTGTAAGATCACAGCCCACCCCCCTCCTTCTCTCTCTCTTTCTCTCTCTCTCTCTCTCTCTCTCTCTCTCTCTCTCTCTGCCAACCCCCTCCTCCCTGAGGGTTTCTCTCTCCACATCCTCCCTGCTGATTATCACCGCTGCCAGAGCTGACTCTTGCACTCCAGCTGCTGTCCACACTCTGGCTCTGGGGCTAATTTAACCAGGCTGCATAGAGGGAGAGAGCAAACTTTCTCACACAGCACTGGAGAGGCTGAGTTTCTGCACAGGCCAAAGCTCCTCCCAGGCTTTTGCCCTCTGCAGAACCCTCCATCAGCCACAGCTACAAAAAGAGCTGCTTTACTAACACTACATGCCTTTCCGTCAGGCTTTTTCCCCTGGTGGCGTGTTCAAACAATATCCAGATCTGCAACGTTCAGGACAACAAGGTCACAATCCTCTTTGCTTGGAAATAGTTCATCAGTGTAAAGTAGACAGTGGATGTTTCCTTGCAGACCAACATGTGTTTCTTCTCTGCAGGTGTTTCCTCTGAGCTAAACCAGGTCAAAGTGCTGACTTCACTGTCCAAAGGGTTACTCTCAGCAGTCATCTTTAATATGAAATCCAACCTTTATGCTCCTAATATAAAACACACACACACAAATTTGCGTATACGCACACACTATCTCCGTAGCTACTGTATTACAAAGCTCTGTGTGCTTTCATTACAGTAGATCCAGAGGTGAATGGTGTTTGAGTCTAGAAGACTGATGCCTTGATGACTTCTTTATCCCAGAAGACTGAGGCTGCAGAGTGAGTTTTTGCACTGTATTACTATTCCTGCATAAGAGCTTGTTAACCCTACAAATGTAATAACCTGGAAACAAAATAAACAAAATTGCAGTTTTTAACATAATAATCCCACAAATGTAATAACTTTCCCAGAAACGTAATATCAGTCACCTACCAATTTATTACATTTGTAGGATGGCAAAAAGTCTCAAGCTTTTCAGGTGTAAATATTGTTATCTTATTATTATTATTATCTTTTTTATGTATGTGTATATTTTGTGAATTGCCCGAAATAAACAAATCAATCAATCAATCAATCAATTAAAGTTTCTAAAATTGTTTCTAAAATGCAATAAATTGGGAGGTGACTGTTATTATGTTTGTGGAAAACTTGTTACATTTGTGGGATTATTATGTTAAAAACTGCTAATTTTTATTTTGTTTGTGGCTTATTACATTTATGGGGGAGTTATTAAGTTTGTGGGATTAACAGAGCTGTTCAAGTTATTGTGATTTGATGAAGAAAAAAATTAAATGTTGAAAAATCATCATATTGAAGCTGCGAAAATATCTGTGACTTTGTGAGGTAGTGAGCGAGAAAAAAACACGGTAATTGACTAAACAAGTGACTTTGGAGCAGGACAAAAGGTGGTTCTCAAACCAGACACAAGTTAAAATAAACTATCACTGAAAGTTCAATAAATAAATTAATATGAAACATATCCTGCAGAAAATCATAGCAACAATAGTTTGAGCAGAAAATGGTACTAATGTAACTACAGTGGTGTAACTGGGCAGCACTGAGGTTAAGATTATGTAACAGGCAATAATGGGAAACACATCCGAACATAGCAACAATATAAAACAGTTTTATCAGTATAATAACAATAGTTTGGAAACCATACTGACATAACCAATAAAATGGTTATGTCAGTATAATAATATGATTAAAATGAATATGTGAAGAGTAACCATTTTTAAGTCTATGTTTTCACTGTATTATTGGATTACTGAAATTAGTGAATGAAACATATATATAGGTAATTTAAAAGATAACTGAGTAATAGAAATAAAGAGCTAATGTACCTCTATTTAATTTCATCATCTCAGGAAACCGTAGAGTGATAATATCAACATAAGATAACACAACTACAATCTTTGATATAAATATGGTACTCATATAAGCTTAATATACACCATATGGACATAAATAATGGGTGTGCATTAGATATACGGCTTGTAGGAATTCAAATTTCTGTTTACTTGAAATATGATGTATTATTTATTATTATGATAATAATAATGTACAATAATCCAAACAAATGTCATATTAATATTTACTTTCATTTTCAGGGAAGATTTATCTTCCTGGCTGACAGTTGAGGAAACCATGTGGTTATTTGTAGTTTGCAATTATTATTTTATAGGGTCTCAACATGACAAACATTACAGAAATCTAAAGGTCAGACATATTAAAAATAAATACATTAATACACAAATACATAAATAAAAGTCAATATTTAGTGACATTAAGTAAACTCAGACTATGAGTAGGTGACAAAAGATTAAATAAATGTTTATTACAGTGATATTAATCTCATATTATAAAGAAATCATTGTTTCATATTTTGGCTTCTTAGGTTAGGTTTCTTTATTAGTTTCCACCAGGAAGAAATTTGTCTTGGGAGACAGGGAGGTTGCAGCACCATAAGAGAAGACAGCATCAACAGACAATACAGATAAAAACAACACACAATACGTTGCCAATGGGACAAAAAAAGACAAGGATACAGTTAGTTAATTTCTATTTGAAATGAAATGAATGTGTCTCATGTACTTTTTTTTAATACCAAATTATTAGTGTTCTGTTACTAAATACACCTTTTCCTCACTGGATCATTCAATGTATTTCCCATTTATTAGTCTTTATATTTGTCCACACCTCTTAAATAAAACACTACCCAGATATACTTACTATTATTGGCATTACTTTGATAATTACTTAATAATTATTTAACTATTAAACACACTGTTACCTTGTTAATATCCTGCTGCTGAGTCCTGTCAGAAGAATTGTTTAAATGACAGGCTGCACTACATAGACTCTGTGACCTACTGTATATGTGGTTGTGTGACAGTCAGCTGTTTACAGGTAGACCAGTGTGTGATCCTATAGAAACTTCAGGCCTGTCCTGTGTCCTGGCAGACCTCTACATGTTGGACTCCTGTCAGCAGCTCTGGGACTGAAGCCTTGTTTCTTACTGGTGACTCTGTGCCAAAGCAGCATTATGAGTGTTGATGGGAGGGGAGGAGGAGGGGGGGTCTTCTGTCAGCCCGCGGGACCCCAGTGTCTCTCTGCTGGGCCGTCCTAGCTCGGACAATTGGACAGAGAGGGTAAGACACAGTTCCACAATCGTGCACCCCCCCAACATACCCCCCACTCCTCTTGCTATGTTAAATAGGAGCATTGTGACTGCAGACCTGCTCTCATCTTCATGTACACTTTCTTTTTTTCTTCTTCTCCCAGTACATAATGACCCCAGACTACGTGACGACAGGCATTGTATCCGACCGGGCCGACCACATAGAAATTAAAGATGAGGATCTGATTCAGAGGCAGCTGCAGGTCTTTCTGGGCTGTTTTGTGTCAGTGGGTCCGCAGACTCTCAAGGTGTGTGGGTACGTGTGTGTGCTATATTTTGTATGTTTATTACTTCCACTGTCATATGTGTTTGGTTTAATGTTTATTAAATCCTTTATTTATTCTAATTCTCATGTTGTTGCAAACATGGAACCAGGTGGTAACAATTGATTAAATCAAATTTCTGCCTGAAGCAAGAATTCAATTATGGCATTAGACCTGTAATCTGATTCATTCCTTCCTTCACATGTGTGAATTGTTATTATGATATATCCATAATATTAAGCCCTGTAATTTAACTGATTTATGTCTGAAATGTTTGGAGGTGGTGCACAGATTCCACTTCTGAGAGATGTTCAATATCAGATGTGTAATTTGCCTAAGACCTGCAGTTTGAATAAAAATGTGCATTTTCTACATCACAGGCAAAGCCAACAGCAAGAAAACAGCCTTATGTATTCATTTAAAGATTCAGATAATATGTTGAGGATAGAAAATCATGTTTCTGTCTTCCACTGAAAACTTCCCTACATCTATCTTTACAGTGAACAATGTAGTCACAGTATACCTGACAGGTATTTAATATCTCATAGCCATTTTATCTGGGAATCCCCCCCACTCTTTCCAATTATCAAGTGCAATTTAGAAATCAAACCCAGCAGCACTGTTCGCTGGCAGATCAGTTATGAGAAGATCCCCTTTTCATTAAACTAAAACGTTTGTGAGAAGTGAACACACCACTTATTGTACACAAGTCCTGAGAGGGAGACGTTTTCTTTTTAAAAACTTGATAGCTGTGCCATTCTCTGTGATGAAAAACAATACAAATTACAGCCAAGCAGGTTATAAATGGTTTGTGTTACTTACAAAGTGTCCGATACTTGACTTGTTATACAAGAGTGTTACATAGTCAGTGCGGAAGAGTATTAAGGGGTCACACTGATATTTGGAAAATAAGCCTTCTTGCACACATTGAGCACTGTCCACATCTTTGCTGATTGTGCAACAAAGTTGAAATGGCCTCAGAGATAGTATCTTAGGTCTCAGTAGGCAATTAAAAAGAAATTAACTCAAATTGTAGCTAATTTTGTGTTGTCTGCTATTTTTCCCTGTTTATTTTGAGAACGGTTTCTTGGAAACTCCCACTTTATAATTGCATCAGATGCTTATTTTAGATGTTTATTACCCACTCTGCTTTTCCACTGGTCCTCAAAAAGCTGTACGAGATGTTATCAACAATGATGTCAGTGTGTCCTTATACACGTACATATACACTGATCTGATGCATTTATAAATAATTCACAAAGGTCAAGCTTTGATCCTCTGATACGGCCAGTAGTGGCAGGAAAACCAGTAGACTGAAAATGAGGAATGCATCAAGGGGTGTGCTGTTTACTTGTAGTACGGGCAGCTGGTTAGCCACCCCTTTGCCATTTTACACCCCCCTCCCTTGCTTTTCAATTCCAGCCAGTCCCCAGGCTCTGACACTAACTGGGGGCTGGAATATTGTGCACTGGGGATCAATGCGATCCTAAGTGAAATGTCAACTGTGGCCCTGCGATGTGTCAGGCTGTGAGGGAGTTGTAATGGCTATTGATCTACTGTGCACTTAATGCAGAGCTGCCCCGCCACGATGTGAGCCAGCTGCAGCAGAAAGATATATGTATGAGATGAGCTAAAACTGAGAAAATAGAAAAGAAAGAGCCCACAGTCGTCCCCTCCTCCTCCCTCTTTCCATCCCTCCCTCTCTGGCTGCAGATTGATCTTCCTCTTCCTGCTGATTCTAACTGGGGTCTGTCATTATCTTACTCTGTCATTAGGGGCTCCATTGACAGCCTTGGCCTGTCTGTGTCACTCTATTGAGACAGCAACACTTTTCCCATGCAGTGTTCCCTACATTTATTAAAATCTCTGACAGCCTTGTCTCAGCTTTCTCCATAGATGGCTGAGCTTCAGGCAGCGGTGCAGCAGCATAATTGGAAGACGAAGCTCCGTGTCCCTGGCTTGTAATATCTGTGAGGTACAGCTGTAGGTCAGACTGGTTTATATCAGGCCGCTGGCTATAAAGAACAAAATCACACTACCTCTGTCTGAGGGTCAGTGAAGTCTGAGCTACGAGGGTCAGTGCTGTGGACCTACATGATTATGACCGTCTGCAAATCACGTGCTCACGATCATGACTTGCATACTGTCAGTGTTATAGAAAGTAACAAACCCTTCAGCTGTCTTTCATTCATGCAAAGTACTTCCAAAGGCTTTCAAGGGTTTCTTAATATACAAATCAAACATATGTTGTCCAAAATCCATGTGTGAGTGTCAGAATATGGCCAATAAACTTTCTACGCCTTGAACTTAAAGAAGCTGTAACTAGATGGACCCTCAGAGACCACACACACCACCTCCAAGGCCGCAAACAAACCACAAATTATGACCTACAGTTTTAGGAATAATTATTTAACCACAGTTACATTTGAAAAAAAGTCAACATTTGTCACAAATGTGACACAGAAAGCCATCAGGGTTTCACTGGATGATAATATGAAGTAAAGATGTGGTAAAAGGAAGACATTTGATGAAGAAGAAGCTTTATTTACATTACTGACAGCAACAACCTAATTCTGTCAATGACAAATAAGATAATTTTGGAATATCATTAATGTTCCATACAAATTACACTGGTCTGCAAGTAATATGCTTCTGGAGTAAATCGAATGAGATGTTCCCACATGTTTGTTACTGACAAAGAAAACTAAAATCTTAAATGTTGGTTGGCTCAAGTTTTCAAGATAAGTCTGAGGTCAAAATGTGAACTTCTTACAATTAACAAGAGAATAGGTTTTAATCCAAAAAAAAATATTGGTCTCAGATCTACTTCAAAACACTGTCTGTACATTATGATCCATTCACAGTACAGGTTCTTTCTAGTGGAATATTTACAAATCCGTTGTATACATGTACATAAAACACCATAAATGTGAAATAACATCATATATATTAAAAACATGATTTTTGTCATTTGTTTTCTGATTAATCTTATTAAAGTTTGTAAGATTTAATATATTTAATTAAGCAGATACTTTGTAAAAAAAAAAAAAAATCATAGGCCAGTGTTATGAAAGCTGTGATATTGAATTTTTTCAGAAAATGAAAAGTGGTCCAATACTTATTTCTTATTGACAGTAGATGCCATTGATTAGTTAAACTAGCTGTTACCATGGTAACAAAGGTTTCATCTGTAATTTGCCACTTGGTGTCTCTTTCATTTTTCTTACTCATACTGCTGAACTTACACCAGTTAGCTTTGTGATTGTTTTCAACAATCAAGAAATGGCAGTTTGGTGTCAATTGTCTTTTATAATTTTTGGCTTTAATTGATTCTTTCTTTCTTTCTTTCTTTCTTTCTTTCTTTCTTTCTTTCTTTCTTTCTTTCTTTCTTTCTTTCTTTCTTTCTTTCTTTCTTTCTTTCTTTCTTTCTTTCTTTCTTTCTTTTCTTTTCATTTTTTTTCTGTCAGTCCCACAATGATAAAAAAAAAAAAATATTGCAGTTTCTATGCAAAATTAGCTTTTGGGTCTCATCGTTGACATTTGTTTGATGAAAGAAATGAATTATAACAAAGATTAGAGGGTAAAGTGATGCAATCAAGTTCAAAATGGTAGACTAGTAGTTTTTTAAATTTGTTTTATATGGATCTGCTTGAAAATATTGCCATGTGCTTTAGCCCATGTCCCATTCTTCCACCAAATTTCATGAAAATATATTCTGTAGTTTTAGGCAGATATCTATATATGGAACTGCAGTATTATAGATGAAACCAATCACCACAGCTACATGGTATTTCAGTGAAATACTGCACACCAACATATCCTCCAGTGTTTACAACTGTCAGCCAAATAAACCTGCTCTGTCTGTAATTTGTAAAAATGAATTTTGTAAGCAGATCTCACCACATCTGTTGCAGTTCCAAAGAAACAGATTCTAGGAGCCAATTTGGTTCAGTGTCAAAGTGACCAAAAAGAACAAATTTTAAATGTAAAACAAAGTCAAAGCAGGAGATATGGAAGAGGCTGTAAGAAGCAACACAAATAGCTTTATTCTTCCAGTCTTCACATAACCTAAATTTGTGATCATATGATTATTGCTTTGTTGTATTCTCTGCTCCTGGGCTATTACTGTAGGGACTTGACAACTTGAAAACATTTCTGGAGGCTGTCAGGAAGTGCACAGTGGGGAGCGTTGAATTGAGATTGCTGGTTTGTTGGTGTGTGTGTGTGTGTGTGTGTGTGTGTGTGTGTGTGTGTGTGTGTGTGTGTGTGTGTGGAGGGGGGGGTTTGTGTGTCATTGCACAAAAAGCGATGCAGAGTATAGGACGGTGGTGGGTCTGAGCTCCTCATACGTTTTACAGGAGTCACAATCAGTCAAGACCAGGGGGTCTGGTGCTGCCTTGGCCTCCTAACACACAGGCAGCTCAACAGGACAGAAGTTATTGGGGGGTTGGGGGTGAAACTGATAACATGGTGTCTGACAGAGACTCATCATTTGAGTGTGATACAAGTATTTGAACTGCAAGGCTGTAATGTTGCTCGGCTTGTCTGGAAAGATTTATTCCAGATTGCAGGGCATGAGGGGGTCAGAGGCCATGTATGTGGGAGGGTTCTCTGAAAAAAGATACTTTTTGGTGGAAGTTAATACAAATAAACAAGATGTGAATATATCTATCTATCTATCTATCTATCTATCTATCTATCTATCTATCTATCTATCTATCTATCTGTCTATCTGTCTATCTGTCTATCTGTCTATCTGTCTGTCTGTCTGTCTGTCTGTCTGTCTGTCATTTGACCATCAAGTCATCAAAAACAATAGTTATGCAATCCAGTACTAACTCCTGTGTGCATCATGTGTCTAAAGCAGACAGAAAATTTAAAAAAGCACTGTTTTTGATATTAATTGAAGAACTGAAGTGATTTTGTTATTATTAAGAAAACATGGAAAATATCTAGATTTCATCTCTGAAATGAAAGTCTTATGATGTTATTATGTCTGTCCACAAAAACACACCTTTAGTTGTACCAGGCATTAATCAGAACAAAAAATTGAAGAAAACAAGGGTGGTCTATTTTTTTTTTTTCCATAATTGTATATGTGTGTCGATCGTTTCCTTGATACAAACTTAATTATCTCTCTGTTTCTAAGTTTATCCATGTATATTTAATGCTTCCTAGGAAACTGAATTTTTGTTTCCACAGAAATGCAATTTTCTAGCTTTGCTCCTGCCAGGCAGTGGGAAGCTACTCTTTTTTTTTTTTCACTGATGTAAAGGAAATGTTTAATCCAACACACACTGGGAGAGGGGGAAAAGTAATGCATATCTCTATCTCTTCTGTTTCCCTGCAAGACAAAATTGAAATTTTGATGCATTTTGCTGTTTTTCACTGGAGAAGTTGATAGACACTGGGATGTCATATTTACAATATGAACACCCATGGTTTAATGCACTCTACAATACTGCCATCTCCAACTTCTTCTGAACAAAACATGCTCTTGAACATAAAGGAAAGGCAAAGAAGAAAATTATTCCTCCAGCTTTCTATCAAGCTTCTGCATTCATGGCAAAGTCTAAAGGGCATGTCAGTCCTCCTGCCTCTGAGAGAGGTAATTATCCTTTTCCTGTCAGAGAACAACAAATGATAGCCAACTATGGGGGTGCGTTTTCAGGAGCTGAAATTTGTCAATAGGAAGGAGAAAGAGGTTTAATTTTCCAGCAGCTGCATATCTACTTTTATCATGTTTTTTCAATGGTCATTTGTTGCATATTTTTTTTCCTACCTATTCACATGAGCTTGCACAAGGTAGTGCTGTTTGTTTATGTCTACAAGCTTCTGAGGGTGTATTTATGTGCCCTGCATTAACATACCTATTTATAGTCCTACACTTTCTTACAGTCATCTTTTTTCTGTTGTGACCATTTCACAGATTATATATTGTCCAAGTAATTTCCCTTTCAGCATCTGTGTTTTTTACCTTTCAGAGAAAGCCGTGAATGGAGGGAAAATTATCACAATTACTCATATAATTGAGCCGTCTTTGTAGCAAGTGCAGCTTCAGTAGCCCTTTTTTCCATCAGCCAAAATGGTTTCATTATATGGGTTTTTCATATTCCCTGACACAGGGCTCTGCTGAGGGCCTGGCGCGTGGATGAGATGCAGGATGAACAGAGCGAATCATTAAGGTCACAGTAGGAATAATTATCCCAGCTATGGAAAGAGCATCTACAGCCTTTTTTATCCCCCGGCACAAATGCAATGTCCATGGCTTTTAGTCACAAAGAACTTTGTTACAAATGGAGCTTCCACCTTCTACTTATACAAAGAAGAGAGGGGGAGAGCAAGACTTGTATCAACATGACAATTTTCCATCATTAAGACTAATGACAGGCACAGACTGTGGGGATCAAGGGGAGCACAAAAAAGAGAGGCGCATTCAGGTGTTGGCTGAGTGCTGACCTCCTTCCTGTCTTTGTTGGAGACTTAACTCTTAACAAAAACTAAAAAGGGGTTTCAGACTAAAGGCGCAGTGGCAGCTGAACGTCAAGCAGCCCAGCTCTCGTTGGCAAATGACTTAATTGGCAAATTTGCATGTTTTCCATTTGCAGAGAAATTAATTCAATAAGACCTACATGTAGATTTGTTTAATCAATCATTGTTTTAATGTTAGTGAAATAATCCCCAGCTTTATACTTTAGTTAAGTTCATTTCATCCCAGCAACATGACCAAGATTTGATTAAAGCTGGATAATGTGTTTAATTAATTTCCTGATTTTGTTCACCACATGGCTACATTTGTACTTAACAGGTGGAATGCTTCAACATGTTGCAACTATGAAACATCACTGTAATACTAGTGTCTTTTACAGTTTAGCTGAATTAAGTAAAAGCCATATTTTTCAAAGTCCTTTCTCCCCAGCCTTCACTCAGGTAATTGGTCATTTTGCAGCCAATTTCAGGCAGGTTGGATGCTTGCTGCCATGGTCTGGCCCCTGCTGCTGCTATAATGGGGACTGCATTTCTACCAGTTCACTGGGGGCTTTTCCACACTGTGACCCCAGTTTTCTGAGGAGCGAACTGTTCTGAGCATTGAGGAAGGTAAAAGGAAAAGATAACTTCTCAACTCTGCAATGACCACTCTGCACCTTCGTACACACTTGTTAATAACAGTTTACTTCTTTCCAAACACAGAATTTTGCTGTTTCTGGAGTTGAAAATGGAAGATAATGGAAGTGAGTTATTTTCGTCCCTGAATTGTTCTTTCTTCTGGTCCCAAAAATTCAGACTCACACTGTAAAAAATAGACATGAAAAATAATTTACAAAAAAAATTCTGTGCATGATTCAGTGGACCTTTATTTATTACATGATCTGAATTTAACACTGGAGAGCAACAAGTCCATTTGATCATCCTCTACTGATGTGGAATGCGGTTTCCTCAGGGAATCGTCATTACCTAAAAATAAACACAACATCATTATATTCTACATGCTCTCAAAAATAATTTGGCTCCATTTTCTAAACATCTAAGACATGAAATTATTCGAATTTTCATTTGACTTAAAACATCCAAATATATCCAAAACTGTAGACTATAATTCCCAAAGTAACTGAGGTCTTTACATTTGAGACAAGTCGTTAATGTGACCAACAGGGAAATGTTTTTAATTTAGTCACATTATGTTCAAAATCAACACATTACCTCAGGTCTGTGTTAATTCAATTTAACATCACTCAAAAAAATAAGATTAGTCTGTATATTTAAAAAAGTATTTAAAAAAAAAAAAGCATGATTATAAGAATAATTGACAGGAAGTACGTGCACTATTTAATGCAAAAACAAATGCCTTATACTTTCTAAAGACAATACAAATATAAACATAATTTCATTTTTTTTCCCATCTTGACCCTTATTATAATGCAATCAATTAACCAATAAACAATTTTCTTTTGATTCACTTTTTGTTTATGTGTAACTCACTAAACAAAATCAATTCACATTTTGACGCCACATTGAACATGAAAATAGACATTGAATTGAGCTAATTGTAGTGCATCTAGTTTGCGTTCATTGACGCTGCAAATTACAGGATGGCAACGTGCAGCAAAGCCAGAGGAAACTGAACAAAGGCAATTTTTTTTTTAAATCCACTGCCTTTACAACGTGAAACAAACCCTCTTATACTATGAAAATCCAGCTAAAATTCACTGAGCAAATTATTGGAGACTGAGGTGTCCATAATGTGTCTTTTCAAACGATGGGATGCAAAATCATACAGTGTGAAAACAATTTATTCTTGTGAATTGATATTTATTCTTCGGGAAATGAGGTTTATATGTGTAAGTGCAAAAAGAGAGAAAAAAAAGGAGTTGGTTCTAAAAAAAAAAAAAAAGACTTATTGATTAGTTTAAATTGATGCTGTAAAGACATCAAATATAAATGTGTGACGAGGAAATAAAAGTGAAATGATGTGCGCAGAGTAAAGACACAGTTTACCAGTGGTCATATTTGGTGGCTGTTAAAATGTGGGTTGGTATGGCATTTGAGGAGGGCTTTCTATCACCGGACTGAAATAAAGTCTGTGACATCTTGGCCCGTCCACCCCCCTCCCCCCCCCCCTCTCTCTCTCTCCTCTGTCTCTCCACCTCTGCTCTAACCCTCAGGTGAAGAGCAGCAGGTGTTAAAACACCCTCAGCCACAGAGCTACTCACTCCTAATGAGTCCTGCCTCCGCGCTCCATCCATGCATGGAGGACTTTATTTTTAGTGCGGCTAGTTAGAGCCCTGCTGTCAGGCTGCAGAAAAAAGCCCGCTGTGGCCTCCGCTGCCCCTCTGGATAAGAGAGCAGGAGTCAAATTATACATTAAAGTGATAATATCATCACACGCCTGACTCATTTTAATGACACTAACGTTGACTTGAGAAATTGTTTGAAATAAATGGTTAATCTTAAAGGCTGCTTTAGTGGACACGTTTCAATAAAATGAATATAATAAGCATAGAAATGTTTAATTATTATAAACACATTCACACCTAAACTGCATTTAAAAAAAAAACAAAAAAAAAAAACAACCTCCGATGATTATTACTATTATTAGGACCCGTGGTATTAGTTTGCATTTTCTGCAAAAATCTGCCTCTTAATGGTTTTGCTCAGCCGCGTTTCAGTTTGCAGATACTATAATCGTGGGAAAATAATGACAGTTATCAGTCGCACCCACCAAGTACCCATAAAAATCTGTCCTCTGTTCTGGAAGATGATAATTATTGGTTGTACTACCATTATCATTGTCGTTGTTGATAGAGGAAATCTTGAAGCATTTTTCGAAAGTAATTCCAGAGAAATCACTTCAAATTGGTCTATTTTAGGGGGGAGTACAAGGGACCAGCTTTCTTTACAGCCTAATATTTGACAAAAATCTTTAAATTCAGACATCAGCAGCCGCCTGGCACACTTTGGCACACGCGTCGTGATGTCAGCGCCTGCAGTTTGATAACACATTTTGCAACTTGCTAGTTGTGTTTTGAGTTCAATTATGTAATTACACTGATAATCACAGTGACGGAATTTAACTGCCTTTAATTTGTTATTCAGGTGGAGATAGAAGGGACTGCGGATGGAGCATCCAGACTGTGTTTTTGATCTGCGCAGACAGAACAAGGGCTACAGCCTGCAAATGAATCCTAATAAAATGAGGAGCTGCTGGATATTTTCTTCTTTCTCCAAGCGCATCCCGCGGAGGCTCTCTGACCCCGGATGGCGCGGATTTATCTGCTTCTTTTCCATCACATGATTTTTGTTAAGTAAGTGGTTAGACATTGCTATTGCTGTCTGTCTATCTGCTGATTGGAATAAGTGTATTTACTAAAGATGTGGCACTGATCTTCTTTGGGCTTTGTGCTGTGGAGGTCTAAACCTGCAGCTCAAGGAAAACGTCTCCAGTCGTTAATTCAATAAAATCAAAT
The DNA here is from genome assembly GCA_020466265.1 of Siphamia tubifer. Classification (NCBI taxonomy): domain Eukaryota; kingdom Metazoa; phylum Chordata; class Actinopteri; order Kurtiformes; family Apogonidae; genus Siphamia; species Siphamia tubifer. The sequence continues at coordinate 37,265,843 of CM035803.1, read as the reverse complement.
GCTCATGGATAATTATTCTTGTTAGGCGGTGGGAGGCTGGCCACAACCCCATGCTCACTAATCAAAGGTGCCAGTTTTTTTTTTTTTTTTTTTTTTTAACGAAACTCTTACTATTAATTGATTGCGACAGACGCTGGCCAAAGTCGTTTTGAGAAGCTTTTAGAAAATAAGCCTGTGCATCCATAACAGGCACAAACACGACGCGGGAAAAACAACTGCGCAACAGAATAAACCACGATTTCCCCACGATTATGATTAACTAAATGTTAATAATTCACTGCTTTTAAAAATGTAGACCTTATGAATCATTTCGTTAAATCGAAATTGGCAAATAAAACATGCATGATATATTTTGTTCGTATTTCTAGCATTAAATGTTGGATTTCATGTCTTTTCATGCATGATGTGGCCTTTTCCTGAACAACCAAACCTGCTCATTTTACATCAGAGCACAACTGTTTTACCGTCCCACTGCTGCCAGGTGTAACTGAGACCTCCAGCCACATTAAGTGTTAAATACATGACTAATTACAGACCTACTTATGAAAATTGAACAGCACTGTTATGCTAATACACCTTCCTCCAGATAAAGCTTCGAAAGCTTTAATCAAAAATCCTTAAGCGTCCAACGGACAGAGGAACCCCAACGACCCACATTATCAACAGCAATTTAATAACATTAAATAAAGTGATGAGATATCGATGTATATATATATATATATATATATATATATATATATATATATATATATATATATGATCGGATTTTCTACTGAATCAAATGTAAAATTAATAGATGTAAATAAATAATTTACACAAACCTATTATTGAAAATGCTAATATTAGACCAGTTTAATGGCTTGACTCAGTAATAATAATAATAATAATAATAATAATAATAATAATAATAATAATAATAATAATAATAATAATAATAATAATAATAATAATAATAATAATAATAATAATAATTGACCCGGGTATAATAATAAATCTACACATGTCAGGAAGAAATCTGAGGTTTGCTGCTTTTCCTTGACTTTATCAGGTTCTTCGGACCCAGCCCCAGCGTCGCCAATCGGCTTCCCTCTTGGAGAGAGTGGACCAATCAGCGACCGTCTTTGATGAATATTCATGAGTCCGAGATTCAAACCTTTGAGCGACTTTGTCTAGGTCCACAGCATCATACCTAGGACTTTTCACGGGCACAAACTACATTTTCTTATGAATGGAAAGAGAAAAAATCAGTTCGGCTTAAATTGGGACCCATCCTTCACTGAGATCATAGAGGGAAAACAACAAAAGCAAGACAAGGGGAACCGCCAGAAGAGATGACAATGACTACAATTCCAGAAAGTCTTAATAGCCCTGCCTCAGGAAAAACCGTTTTCATGGAGTTTGGACCCCCAAGTCAACAAATGTCGCCTTCCTCCATGTCTCACGGACACTATCCCATGCACTGTTTACATTCTGCAGGTCATACCCAGCACGACAGCTACAGTCCAGCCTCATCCTTCCCCAGATCTTTGGGTTATCCATACGTAAACTCCGTCGGTAGTCATTCCACCAGTCCATATCTCGGCTCTGTACAGACCTACCAAAACAGCTCGGCACTCACACAGACGCGCCTAGAAGACACAGGTAAGTGTCCCATGGCATCTATGGATCTCTAATATTAGCTTTCAATGTTGGCACAGTGTTCTACTGTACACAGTCCTTGTTGAACAGAAAAGACGACCCAGATGTTGGAGTTAGGCTTGGTAATTATTTATTGCGTAACGCTATAAACAATGTATGCAATTAAGGGTAATTATACCTAATGTACAGCCTGTAAAACTTACGCCGCACTATTCATTGCTGCACAGCACTGACTGCCATCACTGCCTCCTCATTTTTTCCTTCTACTTTTCCTCTTTCCTGTTTCTCCTATAGTTCCAGAAGCAGAGAAAAACACAGTGGTTGAAGGCGGAGAGGTTCGGTTCAACGGGAAAGGCAAAAAGATTAGAAAACCAAGGACTATCTATTCGAGTTTACAACTACAGGCTCTAAACAGGAGATTTCAGCAAACACAATATTTGGCTTTACCGGAGAGAGCTGAACTGGCAGCATCGCTGGGTCTCACTCAGACACAGGCAAGTCCAAGACGCAGACGCACAAATAACTTCACTCTGCAGTAGAAGCACATATTAAAAAAAACACATTTAACGTGCAACTACTTTTATTATTATTATTATTATTATTATTATTATTATTATTATTATTATTATTATTATTATTATTATTATTATTATTATTATTATTATTTTTATTTTTATTATTATTATTTCCGTATTAGGAATAGTAGTAGTAGTGGTTGTTGTAGTATTACACTAGTACACATCTGTGAGTTTTATGATTTTTTTTTTTTTATCGTGTATTCATTAATAAAATCACAATCAGATTGAATGAAGATAGTAAAATATTTCCACTCATTCCTCATTGTTGTGGTAATAATGGAACCACTGCCGTGCGTAAAACGTGCGTAATTCTTTATCAGTATTTCGCTCTGCTTAAAAAAAAAAAACCCAAAAAAACCCCATTTTTTTTATTTCCACGCCTAAAGCATGTCATTTATATTTCCCTTCAGGTGAAAATTTGGTTTCAAAATAAACGATCCAAGTTCAAGAAACTGATGAAACAAGGTGGTGGCACTATCGACACCAACGCTTTAGCCACTGGCCGTGGACTTTCCAGCGGTTCTCCATCGGTGGCACCTGTTTGGAGCTCGCCGACCACAGTGAAGACTTCAGTAGGGACAACCGGATCTTACATTCCCAGCTACACCTCATGGTATCCAACCACACACCAAGAGTCTATGCAACAGTCACAGCTCATGTGAACAAAGACCTCAGCTCTGACTCTGCCATGGCTCGTGTATCAGGATGGTGAAGGGGCCTGCAGTCGCTCAGCGCAACCCAGCACTGAAAATGCACAACACCAACCCCGGAGATTGCTCAAGCATTCCGCCATCTGACACTGTGGCCTCCTCACACCCGATGACGGCAAACAGCAAAGAAGACAAGGACGAAGAACAAGAAAGGAACTGACAGACTGAAAAAAGGCACGAATGAGCCCAAGGGCAAGAAGTCCGTGACCGTCAGCGGAAATCACAGACAAGTGGATCCTTTTTGGCTGCTGTTTATCATTTTTTTTTGTGTCTTTTATTTTTTATTTTTTATTTTTATTTTTTATCATATTTGTGAAAGAAGTTATATTGTTGAGCTGCAGGCTACATGTTACAAGAAAACAGATTGTTTACATCACAACCTGTAGGGCCCTAATATCAATTCAATGGTCAATCAGACCAAAGGTGTTTTAGTTTAACATAATAATAATAATAATAATAATAATAATAATAATAATAATAATAATAATAATAATAATAATAATAACAGTAACTGTCAGGCCAATACTATTACAGCACAGTCACCCACAGACCATATTGTGCAAAGCCTCAAAGTGCTACTATATGTTGTTTATATGTTTGTTATTTAAGTTAAATTATTCGGATTAGATTTTGTTGAGGTCAGTCTGTGTTCAGTAAGTGTGTTTGAAATAACAACACTGTGTTGTTAAAGCTGCACTAACGCAAGCAAAGCTTTTCTATGCCGTGCCCCGATGTTATGTGAAAAAATGTTGAAAAAGGCCTGACAATTTGCTGCTTTAGAAAAAAAAATAATAATTATTTGGAGGGTGAGCAGCTCATTTGTCACTGTATTTTGTACATAATTTTCAGATTTGTTTTTGTGCTGTACTGGATACGCTGTGAAACAGGGTTTTTTGGCTTTCTGTATTCGTCGAGATGTGTTTAGTCAACATAGAAAATATTTAGTTTTGTATTGATCACTTTAATTTATTTATCTGTTTCTGGAGTTTATGTACATAATGTGCAAATTTTCAAAGCAGTAAAAGCCTGATTTAAATTATGTCAAGAAAGGTGTCTGATTGAAATCCCCCCCTTCTTCTCCCTCCTCGTTTCCATAAAGCTTCATCACGCTGCAGCTTTAATATGAGCTCACACAAAGAGGTATCATGTTGGTTATTGTTGCACACACCATGTGAGTGCATTTATGTGAGCAGCAGAAGGCTCGTCGCTTAGATTGATGGTCATGTTTAGTGTTTAGCCTCCATGGGCCTGAGCTTCTGCTGCTCACTGCTTGCAGATGTTGCAAAACCTCTGCAGTAACCTGACACTTACAAATCTAACGTTGCATTATGGAGAAAAAAAAAAGTCAGCAACGCAACATTAATTCTTGCCTCTATAGGCAACATATTTGATTTAAATACAAAACAACACAACGTACTGTGCATAAAATAACACAAACCTTCTAGAAGCTGCACAGTATTGATTTAACAGACGCGTTGCGGGAGATCTGGATTCAGTCAACAACATCACTTATTTCTTTTCAGTTTTTCTAACAGATAATGTTTCTATTTGTCGCCTGACAATCCCCATCTTCGGCACTGAATGGGAGAGATCAATTGTGTGTGTTAAGTGAATAATTGCACAAGAGGCAGGTGCTGCAAAAAGACTGGGGACACAGGGCACCTCAGATGGAGATCAGTGAAAGTGAAAAAGTTCAAAGGCCTCCTTGATTGGCCATGGCACAATATCCTATTCCCCTAGCTACGAAAGCGGTATACATTTATTTACTTGTAAAAATCTGTTCAAAATACGATCAGTTTTTTTTTTGCCTTAGAAAAACACAGACATGGCTGAAGAAAAATGCTTGAAGGAAGTGGAATTATTTGTCCTTGACATTGTTGAACTGGGAAATAAAGAAATAAAAAGAAAAGGATGGAGGAAAAAAAAATGCTGCTCCTGCAATCATATAACCATGAATATAATGTTTTGTGATTATAATGACAAGAGTATTTTATGCAAATGTTATGTCTTATGTGTAGCATACTTTAAAATGAATGATGCAATCAGTCCATAGAGGATCACACCATAAAAAGTGAACTTAATTATTCATATTTATTTCACGCTTAATTTATATTTATTAAGTTAAATGATTATTATTAAGTTAGATTATTATTATTAGCATTATTAGCATTATTGTCGACTGTTTACACCATCATAAGCTTTACAGAAAGCAAGCGTTTGTGGTTTTATATCATAATTTTAGTAAATAACTGTTATATGGTCTGTGTTTATTGTAACAGTAGAAACGCTTATTGCCCTTCTGTCTCCTTTGTTATTTAAGCACAAGTTTGTAATATATAGAGTCCTTTGTTAAAAAAAAAAAAAGTCCATGGGAAGAAAGGACCCATGTATATTTCGATACCATTTATAAAGAATATGAATTGTGTGTTGCTGCTGCTACTGCTGGGAACATAATTCTGTCTACCTAGCTGCAGAAAGGCGCAGCTGCACATCCAAGAGGGTCAGTGTTATTTCGCTGTATTCTCCTCTTGATTATACGAGCTGAGCCCATCAAACCCAGCATAATTACAGTAATTTCGCCCTTATTTATTCTAATGCAGTTTCCTATCTCTGAGGTAATTATGAGCAATTTTTTTTCGCACGGAGGATCTTTCTGCGTTGACAAAAGAGATAGTGCTCTGAAAGAAAATTCACTGCTGCAATAGGAGAAAAAAAAAATAGTGAAATAGGTGAGCTGCCTTTTCGTCACTGTTCCCTTAGACTTAGCCTATGTATAAGGCTGGCAAATTGCTTGCAGGTGTACATCATGGAGTTGTCAATGCGAAGAGGCTTCAAAATTAGCAAAGCACAATGCCAGTAATGAGAGCAGCAACGAAATTAAAGAACAACTTGTGTTTCTCTTTGCCTTTCCTTGCATTTCCTACATGTGCTGTAAAAAGCAGCAGCAGTCTCAGCCACAGAACCTAATATCAGCACCTCGCACGTTACATCTGACTTAAACTAAGAAATAGGCCTTTACATTTTAAAACAATGATTAATTGAAATAGTTTTTATATCATCAAAGAGCTGGAAACATTCACTGTAATGTTTTCCGGAAAGTAAAACTAAATAAATGGTACATATGGGCGTCAGATGATTAAAAATGATCCCCGTGGGAATAGATATGTTTCCTGTTTTTTTTTTCTTTCTTTTTTTTAAAATAAGATACTCAGCGCATTCAATAATCATCACACTACTTTTGATGATTTTTTTTGAGGAAATAAAAAGATAATACACACCTTTCAGCTTGACACGAGGACGGTTCTCAGGATGGAGATCAGCATGGAGGCAGATGAGCAGCAGCATCCTGCAGCACAGACAGAAGATAAGCGTTTAAATCCCACAAAATGCATCCCATGTGCTGGTCTAAGCTATAGCAGCAGAGTTCAGAATATGACTGAAAATGTCTGCTTTATTTCCCCTCTTTATAGCTGATGGAAAAAAATGTAGATTATTAGCATAAATGTTTACTCCTCATTACGCTGATGACATTGTGCACTCGAGATCTTGGTAATCTTTGGGGGAAATTATGAGTAATTTTTTAAAATTTAAAGCAGCAGTTACCATGCAATTCAGACTAATTCTGCGTAGGCTCCACACGGATATAATTATCGTTGAGTCAAGATGTTAGGCTAAAAACTATGCATTGATATTCCCATTTATTATGTACATACAACTTTGACAATGTTGATGCTTGAAATAGCGGGAAATTGTCTTGTGTAAAAATTACACCCCATATTAGGACATCTAAAATTGCGAAGAATTATATAGTAATTGCAGGCTTTCAGATTTGAAAGCCAGAATGCTCAAACCAGAGCAAATGTGGATAAAATTACAGATGAGGGTATAAATTAGAATAGGGGGGTATGGCATTTAGAAGTTGCCTAGAGAAATGTATAAACCAAATGAGCTTAAATTCATTCACGCTGAGCACCAAAACACCAACAAACATTTTTTTTTTTTTTTTAGAGACAAAAAAGAGAGACTTCAAGTAGCCTATTGTTTATGATGATTGTGTTACTTCAGTGCAGATACAGTGTACAGAATTATGTGGCTTGTCATGATACATACACCCATTATGTGCAGTAATAAAGTTAATAAATCTGAAAATGCCCAGTCATACTGGAGCTAAAAGATGTGATGTTGTGAAGACGCACTGCACAGCCTGTCTGGGATCTTATCGTGTCAGCCCCAGGGAGGAGGCTCCATCATGTAGATATGGCAACCGCTGACAAGCGACAGTCCTAATTATGTACAAGGAAACGATCCCACTTTATGGCCCGTGGTCGTTTCAAGAGAAGCGTGTAGGCTAGTTAGACAGTGATTATCTATCTATCTATCTATCTATCTATCTATCTATCTATCTATCTATCTATCTATCTATCTATCTATCTATCTATCTATCTATCTATCTATCTATCTATCTATCTATCTATCTATCTATCTATCTATCTATCTATCTATCTCTAGAAATACTGTCTATCATATTCATTATTGAAAGGCAGACATTTTTGAATAGCTTACATTTATTTACATCACTGTCAAGAATAATACATTAAGATAGAATAAAATAAAATAAAACAGACAACATGTAATGCACGTTGTTTTACATTTTATTTCTGGACGTGTGCCTGTGTTTTCATGAGCTCCATAAATAATGTAGGTCAAACTGCTCGTCTTCACAGATCATAGGCTTCACTTGTGAGACGCGAGAAATGTTTCCATGATGTTTTCGCTCCAGGCGGTGTTGGACCCGGTCCGTCTACTCTTTCTCTTGTTAGACTGAGTTCATAAAACGTCTGGAAAGCAGCTCTCTGACTCCACGGAGTCTGAGGAGCGGTGCTTATTCATGTACCCACCCTTGTCTTCTTCCCCTCTCGCATGCCAAGGCGTGTTGCTGCCGCCTCCCCCTTAGCTCAGCTCGCCCGCGCCTGGGGCCTGCTCTCCGCCTCCACCCAGACTCATCATTCGGGACCAGGAACAGTAGGTTTAAACCGAGACTGCTTCTTCATGTTTCTGATAACACTCTAACATTCTCATATAATAAACAATTCATTAAAAACTATGTAAAATCACTGAACTAGTTGTCTTGACGAGAAACAAAGCTAACCTGCGGGTGGTTTCCGGTTAAGCTAACAGGGGTTGGTTGCCGAGCAACACCAGCATTTAGCTAATCCATTATTTTGTTACCGGCTAGCTAGAATTATGCTTTTATTTCCTTATTTTGAGCATGACATGAATAAAATTCAGGAAAAAAATCTGTTCAAATATATACTAATTATAATGCATGTGTGCATGCCTACCATATCTTAAATATTGCCATAAAAATTATCCTATATTATTGGCTATAGTGCTCCATCAACGCATGTATGCTAAAATCATGTAAGTCTCCACAAATATAGTGTTATGTGTTTGGCTTTTTTTTTTTTTTTTTTTTTTTTTTTTTTTTTTTACAAAGAAAAGAAAAGAAAAAAAAGAAAGCACAATGCAATATCCTACAATTAAATCAGTAGTAAGTCACTTATCTTATCACTAATAATAAAATGAAAACATACCCCCAAAAACAGTGTACAGAATTAGAAAAATAAATTCCCGTTATTATAGGTTATGAATTCCTGTTTTTTAAAAAATAATAAAGAAAGAAAGAAGAATGCATTTGCACAGAAAACATTTTATTTAAATAACGCCTGGCCATATATGAAACACTGCTAAAATAAATAAGACAAAAATACAAATAAATGTGATACAAGTAAATCAGAGGGTAAAACAATCAGTAGCTTACGGTGGTTAATAGATTTGCACCAATAGCCTAAAAAAGCAACAATGGGCTATCAAAAAGCTGTGGTAAAATATTTACAAACGTGGACACGTACCCCCGATATATTGAAAATCAACTAACATGAGGAATGGATAAAGTTAAGCTTTTCATCGCACAACAAAATGAGGTCATATTGAAAAGGCACGATACAGTTAACTTGTGCTACATTGTGACAGGTTGTCCTGCAATTAATATTTTATTTGCAGGAATGGCAAAAAAGTGACGTCCGCGTAAAAACAGGCTCGCGCCCAGGCTGTGATTGCTTTGGGTATAGTGGTTCATTCATCCCTCGACATAAACAAAATAAATAAATACAAAAATAACTGTAGAAATCTGTGTCTACCATTTACCAGTGTGAAACCTGGCAAGTTCCATGAATCTGTCTGGCTCCATCAACTTCTCTTATAGATGTTTGCGTAAAGTTCGCACGGTGCACACGCGAGGTCTGTAAAAATGTAGGTATTGGTAATTTTCTCTTTTTTTCACCAGTATTGTCCGATTTCAACCCGATGCTGTTTTTGTTTCAGAATATTGTCCCAGCGCTTATGGCGGAATTGTGGTGATGCTGGACCAGAGGAGGCTGCAGATGCGCCGCAGAGTTCGTGGGTGAGTACCAGGAGTAGTTTGCCAAAAACGACGAAGGCGCAGTCGTGTTGGGCGGGCTGCTGCTCTGAGGTAAACTGGAGTTGACACTGTTCATTCTTTGAGTCTGTGGAAAGTCCCAGGCAGTAGTCGGTGGAGACGTGCAAGGGGGAGATTCACTGGAACCAACATGTTGCTCCGGGGGGATTTCTCCACTTTTCCACAACTTCTTGAACTTGGAGCGGCGGTTTTGGAACCATATTTTAACCTGACAAATAACAGACACACACATTAATTATTAGATTGATACTTCCCGGAATATATAAAACAATTGACTCTGTTGTTTTCCACATCATACTCTTAAGAAAACAGTGTATCAGATAAAACATGTACCTATATATTAAACGTACTCACCTGTGTTTGTGTAAGGCCCAGTGAAGCTGCCAGCTCGGCCCGTTCTGGTAGAGCCAAATACTGTGTCTTCTGAAACCTTCGTTGAAGTGCAGCCAGCTGGAAGCTAGAATAAATGGTTCGAGGTTTCCTGACCTTCTTTGGTTTTCCATTAACCATCCGGATTTCTGGCTCACTCTCTTCTTTCTCTGCAGGAAAAAAAAGCAAATGCAATTGCGTTATGCATGAAGCGTATTGGAGTTTTTTTTTTAAAAGGCTTTTATTTGCACGGATGCCAGATCCTGTTCAGTGGAGACATATACCTTGCCAGTTGCACGACACAACAGGTTTTATTTTATACAAACGAAAAGGGAAAAAATATTAGTAATTAAAAAAAAATAGCTGCACTATTCCCACATTTTTGGCGCGTATAAGTACAATGTCTAATATCAATACTATACATGTCATGACTGAACCAGGTACACACATTCCCTTCAGTGTATTAATGCAAATATGGTCTGACTTACCTGTATCGGCTGGAGTAGGAGAGGAGTTGGAGCCGTAGGAGCTGTATGCGGCATAAGATGAGCTAAAACTAATGTCGTATGACTTTGCATTATATGGCACAGTGCTCGTCGCGCTGCCGTGATACTGATAGGAGCCGAGTTGGCCAAATGGAGACCCTGCGCAATGGCCCGGCTGCTGGCTGTTGTAGTAACTGCTGTCCGTAGCTGTGGACACGGGCAGAGTTGGGGACTCTTGCGATTTGTGCAAGCTGTGGTAATTGGTTGAGGTAATCTGGTTGGAATGCATATCAGTATTTAAGTTGTCAAAAACCCCGGTCATCTTCAGTGCGGAACGAAGCTGACTCAGTTTACGCGCAAAAGACGCAAAAACCGCAAGTTAGAGCACGGACTTGAATCTTGCACTGACGACGCCTTTTCGTGAATCAAAACGCATCCCCGTGTGAACCGAAGCAAAATCAGCGGAAGGTGTGTCCCTCTCACAGTGGCCTGTGATTATCTGCTACGGTCGGCGGTGGGAGCGCATTTATGAGAGAGCAAGAGGGAGAGCTACTGTGTCTGAGGCAACCAATGAGTAAGGGCTGCTCCACTGACTACTCCCCGCCGCGTCCACCCTCCATTATTTGTTCAGGTCTGTCTGACTGTCCCGGTTGTCTGTAGAGTTTTCCATCAAAGCATCGAAAAAGAATCATAGAAATGTACCATGACCAGACCAGCAGGTCCAACAGGTCTGTAACATACATTCAGTAATTTATCTTCAACTAAACCCAACCATAACCAAAGAGGATGAAACTTCTCTGGGGTTCAGCATCTGGAGAAAATATACACATACTTAAAGTACTGCTAGTTTTCTAAAGCAAATTAGTTTTTAATGGCATTGCGGTTACTCCTCTTCCCCTGGATTTCACGGTTGTCAGTTTAACATTTTTACAAGCGTTTTTCAGCTTAATGTAACAGTGTCTGTGCAATCATTAGGAAAACAAAATGTTAGTCTAAGTTTTCTTAAACTGACAAAACACTATTTGACAAAAAAGTATGGGAAATACTCAGAAAACAGAGACACTTTGTGTTGCAGACACTGTAATGGTGTGCTGAAGATGCTGAAGGTGATGCTTGAGTATCAGCTCATACAAAGCTACAGCGCCTCCAAGTGTTGGAACTATAATTTACATTTATATTTCCTTTGGGTGTATATCAGATGGCAGCGTGATTTACCGTCGGGGGAATCATATCAAATGTATGGAACATGAAAAGAGCATTTAATCCATCTAGAATTCAAAGTATTGATTATGTACAGTACAATTATCATTTCCTTTCGGGTGAGTGAGTAGATGATGTTATAAGGAAAGTCGTTTGGAAGCATTTATTTATCACCACAAGATGGCGCCATAGTTTCTTTTATAACCACAGATGTCATGCACAGTAATGTGTTTAACAGAAAAATGTGTCGGATATTATACGGTGTTCAGACACAAATGGACAACTAATATTATAATTTAATAAAGCAAGTTTAACTAGATTATATTATAAGTGCACAGTAATGTCTATTTTACAGAGCAGGAAATGTCTCAACTCTTTCTCGGTCTCTCTGTGTATTTATAGAGAGAAAAATACATAATTTCATACATCATGTTTCTCTCAAATGAGACATTTCCTAACATCCACCTGTCATCTATTGGCAGACTGCTTCTGCGTTGATAGGTTTCTGCACTTTAATCACTATATGTTATTATGTCCATTCTCAAATAGGGGACCAGGCCTTTTTTAGCCTCAACGGCAGAGGGAAAACATTAGTTACTTTTATTATTGATTTTTCTCTTTATTAGAGAACATCATTTTGTTGTAGGTCATTCCCTCATCTGATCTTTCTAAATTACTTTAATACAAACTAAATTCTTCCTATGTATTTAAGATATTCTCTGTAACCTTAGTGAACATGTCAACAACGATGTTTGTTCATGTGGCTACTTTTTAATGATTATTATTTTTTTGTAATCAATTTTTTTTGTTTATTTTTAATTTCTATTCTTGTCATCAAAAACAAGTTCTTATTTAGATTGGTTTGACAAAAGACAGAACCTCCTTAGGGGAAGAAGGGTTAAAATAAAAACATCAAAAGGTAAAAGCTGTGTTGAAATCATGGATTACATGTAACAACAGGCATTATTTCAAATTCATGCAGCATAGACAAATTGGTTATACGACGGGTAATGCAAGAAACAAATAAAACAGGACTAGCAGACATATAATAATCAACATGTCAAACAGGCAAAGCAAATATGCATGGAATAACTATAGAATTGACAAAAATCAGAGAAAGCATTAGCCTGTGACACAAGGTGTACTGTTACATATAAAAGGGTGTAAATAAGTTACATAAGCACCTTTACAGTCTTGTGTAATTAAATACAACACATTTGTGAACCCGGTGACACTACAGTATAATAAGAGACAAACAAATGAGTTATATAATGTGCAACAAATGTATGACTCATGATAATTTAATGCTAAACGTGTCCTCACAACTCACTATGGTGAAATAAACACAGGCTTGTCACCATCAGTACATCGTCATAAAATATCCGTAAAAGTCACAATGTCTATCATAGGTTCTTCAGATACATTATTTATGAGCTTTAACATACATAGAGATCACTTATACTTGCCTTTACTGGCATATAGGTGGATTATTTCACTGTAGTAAAATGTTTCTGGAATAAAACTAATGAAATTTTCCCACAGATGTTTTATTGATAAAGGAAACTCAAATCCTAAATGCTGGTTGGCTCAAATTTCCAAGAAAAATTTTGAGTCAAAATGTGAAATCCTTAGAATTAAGAAGAGAATAGGTTTTAGTTCAAAGGAATATTGGTCTCAGATTTACTTCAAAACACTGTCTGCACATTATGATCCATTCACAGTACAGGTTCTTTCTAGTGGAATATTTACAAACCCATTGTATACATGTACATAAACCACCATATATGTGGAATAACACACATTACATATATTAAAAACATGAGCTAAACAGCATTTTTGTCATTTGTCTTAGTAGAGTATGTAAGATTTAGCACATTTAATGTCTGAAGCAGAGACTTTGTAAAAAAAAAAATTGTAGAGCCGTGTTATTAGTGTGAGTCGATCATATCTGTTTGAAATTGGTAAAATTCTCTTTTGATTTATTAGAGTATTTAGTTAATTCATCACATTAACCTGTTTCATGTTGCATTTATTGTGATGTGTTTTATTCTTTCCATTTGAGCATGAATGAATGATTTTTTCCCCCTGTAGATCTAACCCACAGAGGCTGTCTCCCCCTTTGTTTTCCTGAAAGGCGAGTCGTCCTGTGTAACCGTGGGCCAAGTGGGCTGCATGTCACTGCTCATTAGTGGGGCTCAGCTCCTGCATTCAGCTGCTCAGGATCGGAGCCAGAATAAACAAAACAGAGTCACGTAGAGGCTAAAGACCTGTCACTGGAATAAATTATTCCTGTTGAAGTCATGTGAGCAATTTTCTTTTCAAGCCACAATTCTTTGATGATGTTGAAAATGTTGAAAACGGTTCAATGTATGGTTTGTTTATTTGCTCAGATAAGATTGTTTTACCTTTTTCTTTTTTTTTTGGGTAGCCTTATACATAAAAAGACAAAATATAAAGATAAAATAATCTAAAGAACATTTTTACAATAACTTATATACAGTAAAATAAACAGCAATGACACTTGATGATTAAGATATTGGTCTTGCTGTAAAAAAGAAAAAGAAAAGAAAAAGACAAAAATTAATGACTTCATCATGAGCCATATACATAGCAAATGTAAATCTGTAATCCAAATCTTGATAATAATGGGAGTCATTATGTAGAAATAAATGAGCTGAGGACAAAACAACATTTCCTTTTATTTAATAGATGTGATTTTTTTGTGTGAATGTAATAAGTTTTGACTAATGGAAGATGTGAGTTTTGTGTTGAACTTAATTTGACCACATTAAATATCTTAGCTGTAAATTAGATTACCTTTTTGAACTGAAATATTTATAATCAACACTTCTCGTCATCTGAACCCACTTTATCCTCACTAGGGATAAACATATTATATAGACAAACAACCACTCTCACATTCAAACCTATGGGCAATTTAGATTAAGCAATTAACCTATCAGTGCATGCGTTTGGATGGTGGGAGGAAACTGGAGTAAATATGTTCATCATTATGCATCAATTTGTTGCCATAATTGTTCAGGAATCAGTGGCTAAATTGATTGTAATGTAGGTGACTATTTTTATAATGTGATCTGAAGTTAAAATAGACATTCACACATCCAATGTATATTATTATTTTATTTAGTTCCTCTGTAAGACAAAGCAGATAGTACATTGGAAAAAATATTGTGATTGTTTTGGTATTGTGTCTGCAGGGCTGTTTCTAGCTATAGGCAATCTAGGCAAATGCTTAAGGTCCCCAAATAAGCAGGGGGCCCCAAAGCTGCATGTTCAGCCTCATCTGAGGAAAATTAAAATGTCCTGTCTTTAACTGTAGGTATCTCATACATTTATTACATCTCTTATATACTTCAGAAATAAGCACAGGATATAAATAAAATCAATTGCAATAAGCTGCGGCTGCTGTTTTTGTGGCATTACTAGGTTCTAATTGTTGGACCACACTGTCACACAGTTAGTGACATGGCCCACCTACCATTCCTGTTTATGAGAGTATTAAACAAAACAAACACCGTAATGACATCAAAAACAAGTTGTCTCAGTGGTTGTTGTGTTTTCATATTTCGAGTAAAACATTTTTTTTTTAATAAACACTCAAATCAGTTGTATTTTTCAACAGGTAGAGTATTGTTATTTTCTTTGTATTATAATATTTTATCAGTTTAATTTGCCCGAGTAGCTCAACTTAAGATGTTTAATTTTAACTCTTGTCTGTTTTGCTCATGAAGTCTAAAAAATTGTGGCATCTTAATAGACCATGCAAAGGGTTTAGGAATATCTTCATTATAATTTGACAAACAAGGGGGCCCCAAACAGCATCTTGCTCAGGGCCCTGCTTAGGGCTAGAAATGGCACTGCCCGTCTGAGATGCACATGTTCAAATTGCTCAATATATCTTGGGGGCTATGAGACTTAGAGAGTACAGGGTCATATTTACATTTCATCTCGAGGAAACAAAGTGCACACAACAGGAAGTCATTGTGAAAGATGACCCAGACATCGATCCTGAGAGTCTGACACATTTTATCTGTATTGTGTTTCATGTGTTGCAGAGGTGAAAAAAGCAAACAGCTGAGGTTCTTTCAATAAGAATAAAAAAAAAAACACCCATCAGCATTCAGTGCAGGACTTGTGAGCAGTGGTGTTCAGTGTCTGTTTACATTGACAATGACACTGTCTATCACAAACATTACAACACAACAGGCAGAGCAGGAGGCAGCTATAGGAGGACGAAACCTCATCCCCCTGAGGACGGATGTTCAACCAGTTGCTTTACAAGATACACAATGTCAGCACCACAGTTCAACCCAGGATAGTCATAAATAAAGCAGAAGAGAATGTTCTCTCTTGGATCAATATGAACAGCACTAATACATAAGCATGAGGATAGGTTAATGAAACTGACAAAAGGTTAGACATCATTGACATTTGAAAAGATGAAGAAAGCATGCAGAGAAAATCACAAGAGAGATTCTCCTGATGTGCTCGCTCTCTTGTTTTACTTAATTTAATTACATTTAATTTAGAGACCATTATTGCAGGAGGTAGCACTTTCACAGCTGAAGAAGGTCACATGCTGACCCTGGTGCTTGGTCTTACTTAAATGGGAGGATGCACATAGCTTACATGTGGAAATAGCATCCTACCAAACTGAAAATGCTGGGCTTTTCAATCTGGGGGTTTCTGAAGACTCTCTTTAAGGCTTTTTGACACATTTTCATAACCACCTAGGACCCAGGAAGTAAACATATTCACCATTTTACATCAAATAATTGGCATAATTCAGGCATGTCCAAAGTATTTCACAAAGGGCCAGTGTGGCTGCAGGTTTTTGTCCCAAACAAGCAGCAGCACACCATACTGGACTCTATTATTCAACTGATCTGAGGTCATGTACACACGTAGCCTGGTATTTCATGTTTACACATTTTTAATCCACACCACCTCAGTTTCGAGAAAAAAAATCCCTCGCACACATAAGCAATGAAGGGATAAATACAAGTATATGTGACATAGCTGAACATATGCGTTTTCAATCACATTCATAAGTATTCCAAAACTGTAGACGACAATATTTCCCTAAATCCTACCGGGTCACACCAGTTGAACTCTGTGACGTCACTTCCGCTTAAACATAAAACATGGCGCCAAACTCATTTGTCTGGATAGACCCGGGGACAGAATTGGTCTTAAACGCAACGTGCCTATATGGTGTAGTTAAAATGGGGTAAATGAACGACCTGTGCTGTTGGAGCAGTGGTTTGGCTTCTAAAATTAAACAGGTAAATCAGACCCGGCGGCACTTTTGTATTTCTTAGATGTACTTTCTTGCATTTTAATCAATCAGGCGTCTAGCTTGATGCTGCACCAGACACCGCACGAGGCATTGAATAGTCGGCCCGGAGTACTCCAGCCACTTTTGTACCACTCACTACAGAACTATCTCTTTCTTTCATGTGAAAATTTGTTTAGGATAGATTTTAAGGGTCACCTGGGCTGGTTTATTAGTACCAAGATCCTCCGAATCCGCGCTGGAGTCAGACCCTCCTTTGTCCGATGGTGGCACAACAGTCTGGTCCTTCATGAGTGTCAGACTTGTCTTCAGTTTTGTCCTCCGCAGATTGTCTGAGGAGTCACTGTATGTCCATCTTATTTTCCTTCGTATTTTGTTGACTTTAACATTTGTTTGACTTTGCTGCTCGTAGAAGTAACTGCTAAGGAACATCCACATTCCTTTCTGTTGACAGAAGCTAAAATGCTACAACACTTCTGTTTATAGCGGATCATTACCAATTAGATTATGACAAATGGTTAACACATTTTAAATTAAGGACTTTTTAAACAATCTTTATGCTCTTTTTTTAAAAAAGAAGAAAACTCTTAAATTGTAGTAGCCTTGGATTTATTTATGTATTTATTTTAAAAAATAGTTTTAACCTATTGGCCCCAGTCTATGACAGCATGATAGGCGATGGTTTTTCTTTAATCCACATTTGTGGATTTTTCATAAAGCTCAGTCTCATTCCAGGTTTTGCATGTAACCCATAGAGCCCACTGGTGTTACACCTGCCATTTAAATACATATACATTTACAAATGATTTTGCAACGGTGGCCATTTTTTGGAAACACTCCGCCTTGTATATTTAATTTGATTTAAAAAATGTAGCTGTGAAAGAATAAAAAGATATAGTTATAGTTTGTATTTTCTGTGTCCCCTTTACTGTGTTACATGCAAATTTGTTGTATCAAAATACTGTTAAAAATATGTTTTATATGAAAAATACTTTCTTTCCTCTCAGGAAATATTTATATTTGCTCCAAAGTGCTGCCAAACCTGCTTCATAACATTAGTCTACATTTGGTTTGTATTTTTAGCCTCCGTGTTCTGTTTTTAGGGACTAGTTTCATAGAAGCACACGTATAATACTATTGTCCATTTTAGAACTGTGTTTTTGTGAAACTCATAATAAAAATCATAACCCACATCACAGATGAACAAAATATATTTTACTTAAAAAAAATTTCTCTCTCTCGGCAGATTTCTGTTTATTATAGTCTGTGTTACGATAGCAGGATGACTGAATGAAGATAAGTGTTATTTCGTTGACGCAAAAGAGACAAATATCAGACCAAACCGACCCTGAGTGATAAAACAGATGTTACATTGTGTGCTCTATGTACTGTATTCAGGGTCCATAGGGGCAGTAATGGGCCTTCTGTGCTAAATGTGGCAGGTTTCTTGGCTGTTGGTGGATTCTTTCAGCTTGAACTCCTGCTGAGACTATTGGAACATTCATCAGCTTGGCAACTCATCCTTCATCCAATTTACGCAGGTTTTCCAGCCTTGGCCTAAAACTTTAAATACCTCCACGAAATTCTTCAAAAAAGTAGTAAGTGGGTTATTTGTTTTTTCCATTGTTTCTAATTGTTTTAAGATAAGACATCAGGTCAGTGAATTAAACCACTGTCTATGTAGTGTCTCACTAACATGGAAATGATCTACCAAGTGTTTCTTGACCTCTCCATTTGAAAGGTTGAGGGCTCTGGACCACAGTTTAAGGTGGAAACCTTCACCACAGTGTTCATGATCAAGCATGTGTTTCCTAAGCATTAGTCATGGTGGCCTTTCCCCCTACAGAGAAGTTATTTTAAACAACAAAAGGCTTTAATGACGAGTACTGGCAGACAATAACAATTGAAAGGAAGTGTTCAGTATTGCGGATGCAAGTTGATATGTGACACTTTACTCTCTTTGGGGCAATCTGCTTTTAAGATTAGGACGATGTTTACTATCTCCTGTGTCTCTGACAGTAGTGGTCTTAATCAAAGTCAAATTCTTTACTCAATAAAAGTTCATATAGTAAATTAAAAGTATTGTAGTGCAAAATGACCTCTGTTAATGTTTTGCTCTTATATATGATGTTGACGACCCTGGGGTTAGGGTTAATGTTAAGGCTAGAGTTTATGGTAAGTGTTAATTATGTTTGGCTATATGTTTACTATGTTTATTATGTCATAACAATGTAAGTGTTAATATCAGGTTAATGTGTTATATTTATTACATGTTTATAACATGTTACATTTATTTGTATTTATACATTTATTTGTTTGTGTAACCCTAACCCTAGCACTAAACCTAACCCCAACCCTAATACCAAACACCAAAATTCTAACCCTAACCTACTTTTTAGTTATTTGCTATTATCATTATTTAATCTGTATCATCAAATTCTATATGAATGTAAATACATTTCTAGTGTGGCACCCCTGTATATGTCTCTAAATGGTTAACTTTCCATGACCTCAGCTTCTAAATTTTATTTTTTTACAACATATTTTGACAAGAGTTTATTTAGTTGAAGAAGAAAAAAATAATTTACAACTCAACCCATAAATCATCACTTCATCACAAACACATTTGAAGAGTCACTGAACAGTAAGGATCTGAAGTTTGTAACTAAAACCACCAGAAGAATGGAGTAGAGTGAAAAATACACAATATACCATGTTCCACTCATTCATTAAATCCTAGCGACATTCTCTGTCTGTTGTATAAAATGAAGGTCATAACTCTAAGGGGTCAGAGGTCATTCCTTTTTACCAGATCAAAACTGATTTTCCACTTTGTCTGGATAACACAGGAATCCCCAGAATCCCCCGTGTCATCTGCCCATCCCGCCTGAGAAAGAATTCAGAGAGGTCTGCGAGGTCCCTGTCCCCTTTATTGTTGATTCAGTAACACACCCCCCACCCAGGAGCCATAAATGGGAGCCGTCCTTTGTGAGAGGGGAGTGGAGCAGATTTACTGTGGACGGTCTCCCCACAAAGGGCTGTCCCACTGTCACAACAGGACCAGGATCAGCTGCTCCCACTTTCACACACAGTGATTTAACGCCATGCTTCACACAGTCGCTGATGCAGACACAACTGCCATCAATGAGCGCCCACGTTCACGTACAGTTTTACTGTCACATCATAGGGTCACAGATACCATAATATAACTGTACAATTTACTTTTTTTAGTCTTTCAGTCTGTTTGTTGAGTTTAGGTTGTTTCATGATTGCACAAGTGGTATCTTGAGGAACTGACTTGTTTTTAGAACAGAATAGAAGTGCTTTATTACTAGAAGTTTTATTCACTTTTTTAGTTGTGAGGAATTTCCTTAACTATTCCTTTCTCTTTTTAACTATTCTCCAACTCTCTTCTTAAAAGTGCAATAATAGTGCATTAATAGTAGAATGTATATTAATAGTATAAGTGCAATAATGTGTATTAATAGTGCAACAATAGGGTAATAATTGTGCAGTGATAGTGCAACAACAGTACAATAATAGTGTAATAATAGCGCAATAATTTGTATTAATAGTATAATAATAATGTAATAGCGCAACAAAATACAATAATAGTATAATCATAGTGAATTAATAGGGTAATAATGCAATAATGTGAATTGATAGTGTAATAATAGTTTAATAATACAATAATAGTGTAATAATAATGCATTAATAGTGCAATAATAATGTAATAATAGTACAATAACAGTGTAATAGTAGAACAATGGTGATCATATCTTATTTTGTCTTATCTTGTCTTGTCTTGTCTAAGGTCATGATTTACCTGAATTAAAATTAAATATGTGTTATCTTCTATTGAACTGCATATTTACCAATGATTAAACATTTATGTTTATTTGTTTGTTTTCTTGTGTAAATGTTATATTATAAATCTAAATAGGGTTAGGCAAAATAAGTTTAATTTCAGTCTAAACCCTTTCAGTGACATTGTATATGGAACAATGGATGTTTTTTTTCTTTTTTTGTTTAAAGTATTGAATATTGATTGATTGAAGATTGAGTACTGAATGGGTGGTGGTGCAGTGGTTAGCACTCGTGCCTCACAGCAAGAAGGACCCTGGTTCGAATCCCACACCAGACCTTTCTGTGTGGAGTTTGCATGTCCTCCCCGTGTCCGTGTGGGTTTTCGCCGGGCACTCAGGTTTCCTCCCACCATCCAAAGACATGCACTGATAGGTTAATTGGTTAATCTAAAATTGGCCATAGGTGTGAATGTGAGAGTGATTGTTTGTCTATATATGTTCAGCCCTGCGATGAACTGGCGTCTCATACAGGGTGTACCCCGCCTTCGGCCATTGTAGCTGGATTAGGCCCCCAGTGACCCCCGCGACCCTAGTGAGGATAAAGCGGGTTCAGATAATGAATGAATGAGTACTGAATAAGCTACTATTACCCACTACTACTACTTCTACTGTAGAGTGCATGACATCTAATATGATTCATAAAATTATCTAAAGTGCAAATTTATCCTTTTATTGTACACCATGAACCATAAATCAGAAAAAAATGAAAATTAAGGTGATTTAACCTGAAATTCTTACTTTATTTGAGTTTGTATTATCCTCATTCATTGTTGTATAACTTGTCATTTTTGTTACTGAATGTACAAAAAATCAGTGCGAGTTTTGTGTATAAAGTCAGTTTCTCTTTATTATAATAATAATAATAACAAGTCTTAATTGTACCATACATCTAGATGATGGAAAATGACTCGCCTAGATCTGTATCCAGTTCTCGGTTAATACTTTTGAATCAATATAAACCTATTTTGCATGCAGTTAAACATGCAATTTGTCCTTGAACTTCATCTTTGCTAATGCATTATCTTGCCCCATATGTGTTATCAACAGTAAGATCATGAGAATCCAGTCTTCCATCTCATAACATAACATCATCCATCTGTTTTAACATAGGGACCACAGATTTGTTTTTCTTCCTTGGCACACCAGCTGCCCATGCCAACTGTGCATTTTGGGCATGTTTCCTCACCTCTCTGATAACTCTAGGGCTTGGTTTCCTTTACCAGTCGCTGCTATGTTGTGACTTCATTACCGTGACACTCAAGGAGCTTTCCCTTCTGTCTCACCAGGGTTTTGCATTTCAGAGCCTCTTAACTCAATCCGTTCAGCATGAAAGAGACAAATTACTGAAATCTGACCATTTATATCAAATATGATGTTTCAGCCAGACACATGGGATGTTTTATTCTGGTTTTACAACTTGAAAAACTGTTTTCAGCAGCTACTATCATCATGTTACTTCTGTTGTTGAGGATATACATGTCCCATACAGGAAAAAAAAACCCAGAAATACTCATGTGTACTAAGGGTTTTGGGCAAAACAATGAATCATACTGGTCACATGCTCTCCTTGCTTAGCTTAAAGTGGAAGTACATAGGAACACTGGAGAAAAAAAAAACTAAATCCTACCAAGTGTATTTTTGTAATTTCTAGTCAAAATATCTCATCTCACTTAAAACAAGACAATCTTTTTTTTTTTTGCTTGAATTAAGCCAACTGGATATTGAATTAAGCACAAAAAAAGATGACACAAGTGAAAACTATCTTGGTAAGATTTCTTGAAATAAGATTTTCAAGCTCTAGTATCTAAAAATCAGTTCTTATAATTCACTGAAAATTATTCTTTAGGTGATTGTGTCTTTTTTTGCCTAGCCATGCTAGACGTCCCTAGCGGCAGAAGATCTAATGTGCTACTGTAGTAGTCTAGTTATGCTCAATGTAACTTTTGGCTGCATGTCAAACATGCAGTTCATGCAAGAAAACTCCAAACCTGAAAGTAACTGAAGGTGTTTTACCAAGAAGAATGGGCAGCTTTATTATCTGAGAAAATAAAGTGTCTGATCCACAACTACTACAAAAGACTAACATCTGTCACTGATGTTAAAGGAGCCAATACAGAGGATGAAGAACTAGAATAGAATAGTTTTATTATCATTGTGCAAAAATACAATGAGATTGGTGCTCAAAAAACTCAAAAGACAGTATATGAGCGCAAGATACAACAAATATAAAAACTATCCGTGAGGTAGAATGAAGAGAAAATGTTCAGATATATAAACAATGTCCTTCTGTTTCACATGGGTGTCATCCTGAGACCCAGAAAAGCAAAAGTTTCAGCTTTTTTGTATTAAATTACTGTCTTGATTGCAAACCACATGATGCAACAGTTTTTTCCAAATACATTTTAAAATTATCTTAATTTATTTATCTATTTTGTAATTGAATGTCCTTTGTAATAGACATTTAAAAAAAAATAAAAACAAAATAAAACAAAACTTTTGTCCACTGCAGAGGACATAAATCACCGTAAGGTATGTAAACTTATGACCAGGGTCATTTGGATAGTTTCTGTTGTCAATATGATTTAAAAAGAGAAAACAGATTTGTTAAGTAAAAAATGGCTTCACCAAACTCACTCGCCACGAGCAAAGAAAAAAAGGTTTTGTATTGTCATTCATGTTCTGTAAAAAACAGGCAAGAATCATAATTCTGCGAGGGTATGTAAACTTATGAACACAACTGTATACCTATGGGTGGATTTATGATTTTATGTAAATGTTATTTGCTTTTGCGGTTGCACTGATGTTTTCTTGTCCAAACAAAATGTTTAACCCTCCTGTTATGCTATGGGTCAAATTGACCCGTTTATAAAGTTTAAATATCTAGGAAAATAGTTATAGAAAATAAGTCATTTTTCAGTTTGAAACTTCGTCTTGCCTTAATGATTGTAATCCACATATAACATGAAAATGGTTCATCTCACATATTTGTGATCACCCCCTTTATGTTTATATCACACAGATACTGTTTGGGTTCATTTGACCCAGCAGTTAAACTGGAAGTAAAAGGGTATCAGTAACATCAGACTATTTCTTTCTTAACAACTGTGAGACATATTATCTTATGCTTTATATCTTGGTTTTTTAAAAGTAATGAAGTGGGGTTTTTTTTAATGAAAAAGAAGTGAATTATCCTAATTGTACCTGCTAGAAGTAAGGAACAGCATTACACTACATTTTGATAGAATAGTTAGTCATGAAATTAGTAATGAAATATTAACAGTGATTTTTTTTTTTCGGTTTTGGACATATTTCAGATAATTAAACATGCACCGGGTCAAATTGACACAGAAGGGTTAATTCAAATGTTTGAATAGATTTTTTTCTTTTTTTTTTTTTTTTCAAGCATTTTTAAGATGCCATATAAAATCACTAGAGGATGTTTTCTCCATCAACACAAAGGATATTTTACTACTTTGTAATCTCTTCCTATTCATGAACCTGTCCAATATATATGTGAAGGGCCTAAAAAGTGGTCCCTACCCTCAAATGTAACACAATATCCTCACCAGTGATTTGACTAGGGGCCACACAGAGCTCTTCTCAATCCATTGTTCATTTTTGTTCCTACAAAAGTGCAGCTAATCTGTGAAGAAAGGCCTCGTCACCTGCAGGGGTTCACCTGTTCGACCTGCCCTGTCTCTCCAGTTTCTCCTCACCCACTGACCCGAGACAATACGAGGTCGGCCAGGTTCACCTCCGCTGACAGCTCACGTTACACACCCACCCAGGGTAACCATGGACATGAAAGCACTGCTGCTGTGGAAGCTTTAACTCAACTTCATATACATTTTTCACCCAAAAACTCATGCAATGGAAACCACTGCTGAATATAGAGCCATTTCTTTATGGAACACTCTTCCTTTAAATATTAGAAACATTTCAAGTAAGGAAGCATTTTGTGGGTATATATAGGTTTTGTAAAACTCGGTAAAGAAATGTGTCTTCACCTTGAATAGTCACATATATTGTATTAGACCCGATCATGTCCAAGTGAAGTTAGAGCTATGAAAATCGGTACACATGTTCATCATGAGAAGACTCACAAAAAAAAAATCTTACGATAGCCACGCCCATAAACCAACAGGAAGTCCGCCATCTTTAATTGAACTTTCAAAAATGCTGAATCATCATTTTAGCTGTCTTTGTATTTTCAACAAACTCCTCCTTGGCCATTGGGTCCATTCAAATGACAATCAGTGAACACTATCTAGACAAGTGGGACCTCAAAAGTTCTAAAAAAATTTTTTGGAAAAAGTTGCATCATTTTTCTGCTGTGATGGCACAAAATTTGTGAAGTTTTTTGGGAAAAATTACCACTACATAAATTGCTTCAGCTCAGACATACTAACAATGATTTGGCTAAAATTTGACTCAGATGTCTATCACCTGGATCTACACCTGTTTGTCATATGAAATTATTCTTTTGCACTATAGGGCCCCCTACACCATTAGTAAAAATGGCATTAGATTGTACATACGACCACCGATTTGGCTGAAATTTGACTAAGTTGTCAGTCTGGTAAGTCCCTCTATAGTGCCTGATAGTTTCACCTCTTTTAACCTAACATTAAATAACACAGGACAAGGAACAAAGAGAGACAATGAGACCATTTCAATTACACATGCATGGGAGAGCTAGGCCAGAACAAACAAGCTCTGCCGTCCTGACTTAGACATCTCCTTTTATTAAAAAACGGGAGTCCCTGTACATACGTCAGCTAAAGGGGTGGGCAAATCAGTAATCAAACAATGAATGAATAGCACATTGAGGAGCTTCCTGCAAGGACATCTTTATCTGTTGGTTTTCGACTTCTTCTCTCAATGTAACACTTCATGGTGCGGCAGGTGTGGACTCCTTATCTCCTTGGATATTCACAGGCATTCTTTCCCATGTTTGGGCAGAATCTAGGTGAAACACAAAGCATAAAAAGAGACTGCACAGAAAACAGCATTCTAACAATTAAATCAAATGTTAGAGAACATAAATCTTTCGTACATAGATGCTATAGTGTACATATATCTTATGGGAGTACATAAATGTGGCAATTAATAAGAGCTGGCTCTAACAGCGCCCCCTACATATTTATAGAAAAGTGTAGGTTTCTGGCAGGGTACCGCATCCTGCCCACGGTACGATGTCGCCTCGCTGTTGGCTGTCATTGGCGGTCGGAAGGGATGGCGAAGGCCTTTGAGACTGCTTGCAGTTTTAATTTTTTATTGCTCTTCTTCTTTTGTACAGTTTTTCTTATTAACCACTTTCTTACTTTTATTCCATATTCTACTCATTTTATACGACCTTTTTAGGACTTCTCGACTTTATTGCCTAGTTTATGACATTTATTAGAAATTAGTTACTACCTCAATGACAAAATAATGAAAAATAACACATTATTTATTACATTTTTAAGTATTCTCTGTCTTTTTATGTTTTAAAAGTAGACCTCGGAGCACTGCATGTGGTGTAATAATGTGTTTTTGTAGCAGCTGACTGTGAATGTAGGAGGCTTGACAGTATTTTTAGTAAGGAACCTGTTTTTACATCACTGAAGAGGCTTGCAATGTGTTTAAGTCTAGTGCATCTGCCACCAAACCCCACAGAGATGCCATTCACATATCTTAAACCAGTACCTCCCCAGATATTTGCTGCAATTAGGAGAGTGGTTAAAGACCCCATATCACAGCCCCCTGTGTTCACACACACACACACACACACCAGTACGGACACACACACACACACACACACAGGGCTTTCTAACTTCAACAATGCCCACATTGTGGTGTATTATGCTGAGTGATTATGGCCCTGGCAGGTTCAAACTTCACACCGCCATCAAACACCAGCAGATACACTGAGAAACATGAGTGGGCGATACAATGAGGCTATTTTGTGCTTCATGCAGAACTTGGAAGATAACAAAGCAGCGGCTCGAATGACTGCCGCTGGTGGGTCGCGGTCTCAGATCTGTAATACATCATCTTCATGGAAACTAAAACATTGTTGGGAAGCTTACTTTGAAATGGAATCGGAGTGACTTTATTTTCAGTCAGGAAGTTTATTTGTGTGGCGAACAATCATGGCAAATAAAAACAAATCAGCACTGGCAAACAATGGTGTTTTTTTCGTACAAGGAAATGCTATTGAGCTTGAAAAACATGCATATGTGAAGTTACGAAAACAATAATTAAAGCAGAAGTGAGAGGGAAAAAAATGCTCTAATGCTGTTGTGTCTGTGAATGAAGGTTAAGAGTTCAGCTGGAGGATGAAGGCTGATTCAGAACTACTCCTGTTTTCTATTTGAATGACACCAAAAGGTTGGAGTGTGTGTGCTGCAGCGGTAGGAGATTTGAGTTACATGATTTGATGAACTTGACTTGCAATTTTTAGGACTGAAGACCTACTGGACTAACATTAAAGGGGTCATATTTTTGCTAAACCCACTTTTATTAGTCTTTATCAGAGGTAGTCAAAGAACTCACATTCTGTACTTAAGTAGAAGTACAGCTACTGGGGCCCTACGAGACGTGGAGCCTGACACAAGCAAGCATCAAGAAACTCCAGACTTTGATTAATGCGAGACTCCACTACATACTCAGGATTTGTTGGCCCAGGAAGGTCAGTAACCAAGACCTTCTGGAGTTAGCAGGCCAGGAAAGAGTGGAGGTGACCATCAGTAGACGCAAATGGAGACGGATTGGCCACACTTTGGGTCCATCACACGCACAGCCCTCGACTGGAATCCCCAAGGGAGGTGGAAGAGAGGAAGACTGCAGTTGTCCTGGAAGAGGAGTGTTAGGAAAGACTTGACAACAGCCAACACCTCATGGCATGAGGCAAAGACCATCGCAGGAGACCAGAGGAGGTGAACTTTCACTGAGGCCCTATGCTCCAGGACCGGTGAAGAGGACTAAGTAAAAGTAAAGTAACAGCTACTGGTGATAGGGTGGGGCTACAAGAGGGGGTCCATCTAATCCACTGCACCACCATCTCGCCCCTCGTTCTTAACTTGTTACCTTTTATAAATAATTACATCGCAACATTTGCACCTATAAGGTCAAGACTTCTGATGAACATTTCTCTGTGTACAACATAATTGTTCATCAGTAGCAGTGGTTCTAGTCCATACTGAAAATATGTCCAAATATAAAACATTTAGTTGTTTATTGAACATGAAGTGTCTCATTTGCATTTAAAGGGCCAGTGCTCGAAATTATGTTTCTGGTGTCATCACTCAAAAATAGGGTTGAAGATGGACCTGAGGAGTTGAAGTCATTAAGAATTCAGTCCCAAGCATTTGCAGTTTATGTAGACCACAGGGAAATGTTTAAAAATGCATAATTCAATTTAAAAATGCACATTACATAATTCAATTACAAAGTATCACTCCATCACTGGTTCAGACCCACTTCTTGTATAGTGGTTGTGTCTTATTTCCAGATATGTTTGAAGATATGTCTTATCTTCCTCTTCTTGTGGATGTAGTTGAGTGTTTTCTGTTCTGTCCTAGTCTTCTTAGTGATGCTCTTTATGGGATTTCCTGTTAATGATGGGTAGTCCTCACAGCCATATTGTATTGTAGGACTGTAAAAGTTTGACACACTATTTATAGGATGGTTGTAAAAGTGAAGCCTGGAACTGGAGTTTCCTCATCTTCCTCAGGAAGTATAGGCATTACTGGCACTCTGTCAATACAGGCTCATTATTTGTTTATTATCAGTGATAGAGACAAGAAATGACCATCTAAGCTTATAATGTAACAAACACATTCAATTTCTTTTTGAGGTTGTGCTTAAGAAAATTTGTAAATTTGTAAATGAAAGTGAAAAATCTCATATGAATACTGTAATTTGAAAGCAGTATGTGTAAAGTCTATAACAGGAGTCTCAAACTTATTTTCTTCAGGGGCCACATTCAGCCTGATTTGATCTCCAATGGGCCAGACCAATAAAATGAAACAACAACTTATAAATAGTGACAGCTCTAAATTTTTGTCATTGTTTTGGTGCAAAAAAACCCCCAGACAACATTAAACTATGAAAATACATTTACAAATTATCCAAATGTAAAAAAAAAAGGTTACATTTCATAAGGAAAATAAGGGCCATTTTAATAATATTCTGCAATTTA
This sequence comes from Siphamia tubifer, assembly GCA_020466265.1. Taxonomy (NCBI): domain Eukaryota; kingdom Metazoa; phylum Chordata; class Actinopteri; order Kurtiformes; family Apogonidae; genus Siphamia; species Siphamia tubifer. The sequence goes on along the minus strand of CM035803.1, from coordinate 37,236,996 downwards.
TCACTTGTCCATGTGTATTATGAATCAGTTCAACAAAGACACTAAACTCTTTGTAACAGAAGCAGAAAATGGGTAATATTTTTGTATAATTTTCTTTTGACGTTTTAGGTTATTCACATTTTATTGTTACAGGATAGTAAATAGTAAATGTAAATATTTAATTTAATATTTTTTGCACTCAAACAATGGCAAAAAGTTAAAGTTGTGGTATCATTTATTAGCAAAAGACAAAAACAGAGAAGAATATATGGAGTCATTTAATAGGTTATTATGCTCTTCATCCCACAGGCCGCATTGGAACCATTGGCAGGTCACATTTGGCCCTCAGGCCACATGTTTGAGACCCCTCGTCAATAACAAGACTGATTAGTTAAGGTTTTTTTAAACACTCTACAGTGTATACGTTAATACACTGAATTTTAAGTGTTGCATCTTTATAGTGTTCAACATTGTCATTGAATTGATCATAACTCATAATACATTGATGTATACCTGCAGACTTTATGTAACACTTGAGAAATAAATGAAAATGTGCACCATTAGGCGAACACATCCAAAATTACAAAGCACATGTAATGACTTATTGTGATGCATCCATGTGTAAAAGACAAACCGTCCCATGAATAGACTTCTTTTGTGCTGAGTGTTAAATTATTCATACTTGTGGTCCACAGCAGGTGTTACTGATGAGTGTACATTAATATTTCAGTCATTATTTTTCTTGGATGGATGATCAGTCTGAAAAGCTGAACATCACCTGTTTTTTCAAGTTAACTAACAGTCAGCTGCCCCCCACCCCCACCCCACACACACAAATAAATCCAGATAGTGACAGAATTCCAACCTTTTCCAAGATAGTATGGCCTCTTAGTGACCTGTAGTCTGTCTCCTAGTCTGGCTCAATCTGGAAGGTTTATTTGTGCAGCTGACCACAACACTTAACTCACTGTTGCTCTGTGTCTCACTGCTGAAAATAGAAAAACAATTATATACCTGTAGTCGTTCCATTTGTTTTTCTTTTCTACAAGTAAACGTTAAAAATGTACAAAGAAGTTCTAAAGTATTGATGATACATGAAGCACATATTCTTATCTAATGTCAAATTCTTGATTTTAATGTAAACATTATGGATGACCATCTCTGTCACATTGGAGGAAATAGAATAAAGATCTGGTATTTCACAGAAATGACTTAATATTCTGAAAGGATTATTTTGTATCTCTTAATAAAGAGTTAGTACCTTAAAATACTAAGTTAATATATCAAGGAAGTATTTAGTTTCTCCAAATAATCAGTTGTGTCAAATTAATGAATTAGGTTTTCCAGAAAATGGGTAAAATTTTGTATAATTTTCTTTAAACATTTCAGGTTATCCACATTTTTCTGATGTGATAGTTTCTTAAAATAATAACTTTTTTCCCCCTCAAAATAATAACTCAATGACCAAAAACATTACTAAGCACCTCAAAGTAATGGCTCAGTGTCTCAAAATATGGAATGAATATCTTCAATCAATGACTCTGAATCTGAGTTTTAATCTTAGAATACAAACTTTAATTCCAAGTAATCATAATGTAGTATGGTAGTAATAATGATTTGGTGTCTAAACAATGCAGTAATATGTACAGATAATGACAACATATCTTAAATGAATAGTTTAGTATTTAAAAAGAATGAGTTACAATATTAGAATATTAAGTTTTACCTTCAAATAATAAAAAATAATAAACTGCAGTAATATCTGATAACAGTGGTTTGGTATCTCTAAATAATGAATTAATATCTTAAAATAATGAATTAGTACCTTGAGTGAATAATTTAGTATTTCAGAATCTTAAAACAATGATCAAGTATCCCAAAATACAGATTGTGTGTCTCCAAATAATATCTTACAATAAGCACTTAGTCCTATCTAGAAATAATGAGTTTTTATTTAAGTATACTAATTGTTGCTTTCAAATAAGGCTTTAGTGTATTATTATATTAAAAATAATAGATATTTCAAAAATAATTACATGTTATCTGAAATTTCCTAAAATAATTGTTTAGTTTGAATCCCTAACTATATCAGACACAGACATGTGACCTAAAGTCTGCACCTCAGGCCGTAAACCAACGCCTGGTGTCGCTGCTATTACACCAGGTGGCCAGAGGCAGCACTGTGGAGCCTCGGGGACCTGGGCTCTGGGTTAACCGCCCCTCATCAGTGGCTGTCCTCAGTCCAACTGCACCGGCTGACCGGAGAGGAGCTCCGTCCTGAGCGGCTCTGACTGGAGTTAGGACTGAACTGGACTCATCCGGACCGGTTGTGATGCGCATGCGGTGCGCGCGCGCCGCTCTGTGGGCGGCTGTCCTCTGGGTTCTGGACCCGGGTCTGGTTCTGTGCTTCAACCTGGACACCGCTCATGTCATCAGAAAAGACGGAGATCCTGGAAGCCTGTTCGGGTTCTCTCTGACCATGCACCGGCAGCTCAACCCGGATAAAAGAATGTAAGTGATGTTTCCTTCAACTGGTCTGAGTTTGGACCCGAGTCTGAAGGCAGAGCTCATTCATTATGCACCTGAACAGCAGGTTCATCTCACTTACATCTGAACTTTATCAACCTGGTGTATCCCTTCAGAGCCACTGAGGCACAGGATGTCAGGCATTTTAACAACCTGCTGTAGGAGCAGTTTATTGAAGCCCCTTAAGTCTTTGTGGTTCCTGTGATGCGTTGAATGTTCGTAGGACAGAGGAACCTGACAATGGACAGATTTGTCATGCAAATGAATTAGTGAGGTCAGACTGAGGCAGAGCTGTGGGGACATGTGTGATGCCAAAACTCGATCCTGCTCTAACATCTAACTGAAGTAAAACTTGCCTGATTACAAAATAATAAATCAATCTGGAATGAAAATCAATTAGTGCTGATAGGATCTGCACTGTGTCCCTCATGGATCACATTGATGTTTTAAAACCTGCTTGTGTATTTGATGATTTTCTATATATATATATATATATATATATATATATATATATATATATATATATATATATATATATATATATATATATATATATATATATATATATATAACTAAAATATCTCTTTTTTTTAATTTAACCTTTATTTAACCAGGAAAATCCCATTAAGATGAAGAACCTCTTTTTCAAAGTAATTCCATCAACATCAAATACAAAACAAACTGACAAACATGAGACAAATTAAAGAAAAATACTACATTTACTTGTAGATTATGAAAAACAAATGCAGGTGAATAATCAGCCTCCAGAAGACTGAGTATGGATTTAAAAGCACATACTTTTAGTTGTTTTCTGGTGCTTTTTGGAACATTTTTAGTCACATACATCAATGTATGTAACTAAAAAGTTATTTTCATTGTTGTTCAGTGGGTTAGTTAGTCTCCTCATTCATCTATTCGACATGTTAGTCTATTAAAAGTCAGAAAATTATTAAAAAATGTACACTCAAGTTTTTTGTTTGGCTCAGAGTCCTTATTAATTTAGTTAAACCCATAAATCCATTATCAAAATAGTGTCATATAATATAATATAGTATAATAGTGGACAAGTTATGGTTAGTAACATGTGGGTATATATACAACTACCCATAAGAGTAGAATCAAATATGACAATGTGATTTATTCCTGACATTAAAGTGTAACCATGACTGATGTGTTTAAATAGGAATGAGAAGAGAAATCACATTTATTGCTTCCTTATGGATCACAATGTTTTTATCTTTAGTCTAGATGAGTAAGCAACAGATCCGATTTAAAATACTTCTAAACCACTTCCTTCATTACTGAGCCTGATCGTCCTTTCACAAAGTGTCAGCTAATAAGGATAAAGTGAGGAGTGGTGGCGTGTCAAAGCCTGCGACCAGGGTGAGGCTACCGTAACCCCAACTACTTCTCAGCCACAGCACCCTACAGCAGCATTCTGAGAAAAAGGAGAAACCCCTGGAGAAATCTCCCAAGATCACCTAGATTAGGTTTAAACTTGTGGAATTTTATCTCTCTGTTGTTTTGGCTACTGCAACAAAAACAGCACACGATGTAGGGAATGTATTTGTGGTCTTTAACTCTTCCAAGCAACTCCTGAAGAGATGGACTTTTACTTGATTAGGGTGTAAAAAATGTCACGAAAGTTGTATTTGTAGGGCAAATACAGACTGGAAATGTGACACTGGCCTGATTGTTGGTTTTCAACCAGTAAAAGTAGGAAGAGAGTGAAGATTTGCCCCTTTGACATGTTGAGCTATGAACAAAAAAACACACCCACCTCAGTCCTGACATAAAAAGAACATCTATTTATGTGCGTACATTGCTGATGTGTGGTTTTAAAAAAAGATATACTCTAATAATTTAACAATTTTCAGATTTATTTGTGTAATTTGATAGGTGATGTTTTAACTTTTGAGATTTTATAGCTCAAATAAGAGATTTGTTAATCAACAAAACAGCTTGTACTGCACTCTCATCATCATCTCATCATCCCTTACACTACTTTAGAATTAATGTTGTGCAATGTCAATAACTAACTTAGGTCAAACTACTCCTGCGTGTACGCATCTGTTTTATCAGCACCTTTTACCTCTATTTATTTACGTATGATGAGTATTTCTATATATGTTTTTATATTTTAATTTAACTTGTTTACACAATTGCAGTAACTGTAACTACTGAGTCAGAGAAACATAAAATAATTCCAATGTATCTATTTTAACTTGTTTTTAACTTCTGCACATTTCTATTCTATTCTATTCTATTCTATTCTATTCTATTCTATCAATCCTTTAAACACATATTCATCTGTCTGTCTTGTTATTGTAAGTCTGGAATAAACAGTGGCTCTCTTTGGCCATGAAGCTCAGCTCTGAATCCTCTTGTGACCCTGAAATAATCAGAAAAACCAAGTCACGTGAAAGTTTAGCTGAACACAGATGAAGGTACTGAAGGGCTTCTAATTAAAACTGTGAGCACTGAACTCTTTCAACTATCTGCATCAGCCCCTTCCCCAGCAGAACATATGTTTGGTGATGGTCATCAGCAGGTGTAAAACTCTGACTAATGCTGCTTTTATGAATCTGTCTCCAGTGAAGAGTTATTACTCATCTAGTTTTAGACTCATGTTTCTCTGTCGAAACCATCTTGTTCTGTAAATGGCTATGATCCATTCAAACAAAGAACATTAGATTTTTATTTGGATTGCTTTCCACTTCTTACGCAGCTCCGTCCATTTGCTCTGCTAATGGTTTCATTGAAAGCACAACTTGATTTTTATTGTGCACTTGGCTCCTTCCTGGTATTTGTTTGTGTTTGGAGTGGATGAAACAAGGCCGATCTGTGTTTCGACACAAGACTTAACATGACGTCCCATCTCAGAAAGAGGCAGCGGGGTGCCTCTTGCATGAATAATGTGTCGGGGTAATGATGTGGATATAACATCCTCCCATTGAAACCAGAGAAAAAGACCATTTGACTGGACGTTCAGGGCCATCTGTGCGGATGTAACCTGATAGATTGAACGCATCAGTGAATCATCAGTCAAGGCATTCCAGTCCGACTTAACACTGCAGTTTGACTACTTTACTTTACTTTTTTTTTTTTTTTTTTTTTTTTTAGCCCCAAAGGCACAAGTACACAGGTGAAAGTGTTGTTTCAAGCCGAGTCACTCACTTGGAAGTGAATTTGCACTTTGTGAATATTTATGCTACCTTCAGACGTGTATAATTAGACAATCACAGATCTGCACCAATCAGAATCTGTGGGTAAACTGGAATAGTTAGAACAGCTGCAGCAGTTCTTGTTCCTTTGAGTGCACAGCTGTGCAGGCGCTGGAGCACATCTGTTAACAAAGACCAGTGAGATCACTGTGTAAACCCACACCAGTCACTATGCATTCCTGCTTACGCTGCAGTGAAAGACATGCATATCGGTCATGTACTGTACCATCTTTTTTTTTTTTTTTTTTTAATCGAATCCCAAGATAGAGCATGAGCTGTCGTTTTAGTCAATTTGATGCTGCTTTAAGTTAAATTTTCTATTAAACTCACATATAAAAGGTTCTGTTTCATGTATGGTAATTTATACACAGATTTTCTGAAGTATAAGAAGATAAAATGCTGGAATTTGGTCACTTTCTGAACTAAAAAGTGAGGTTTTGGTTTGTTCTGGGTTGGTGTGTTGCATGGGAATGTCAATGTTGGCCCTCGGTTACTTGTTAAATTCTTCAGCTGTCACTGCGCCTGAGTAGTTCTGCTGTTGAGGCGCAGGTGTTTTTATTTACCTTTGTCACACTCTTCATGTTGTGGATTTAACAAGATGAGTGTGAATCAGCCCAGCAGGGAGTATTGCAACAATACATACAACCTGTATTTATCTGACCCCACAAAGGCTTTTAAGGGTGAAATAAATGTTATTGTCGCTGCACTTTTCTTCATTTTTATGTCTTGCGATATCATGAAGTAGCTGCATTCATTTTCTTTGTGAATACAGTAATAATATTTGTTTAAATTAATCTATTTGTTTTAGTCATAATTCTGAGGCTGAGGTTGTTTCATTTACACAACATATGGTAGTCTTTCTTCTTTTTTTTTTTTTTTTTTTTTTTTTTTTTTTGCCAAAATGGTGAAATTCGAGCAAATATTGTGAATGCTCTTGTTCGTATTTGCATTTGATTGGCCTTTGTTTGAGTCAGTTGTTTGCAGTCTGGTCTTCAGTTTCCATCAGACCTCCTCAGGAGACTTCTTGTTGAGCAAATGAAGAGCCATGTGGGCTGTCCAGTGGATCAATAGGTGGGTTATAGAAGGATCTGCAAAATCACAGGGAGAAGAATAGGGAGAAGAGGATTTCCTCTCCGCCCTTTGACAAAATTCCTACACTGTATGTAGGCCGGTGTGCTCTCACATTACAATGCAGCTTCCTTTTGTTATTGTGTAGGATTTGTAGTTTTTTTTCCCCAAAGCTGTAAAAGTCTGCACTGATACTGATAAAATCAACTGTCATTTTCGTGGCAGGTAAATGAAATTTGTGTTCTTAAAAGTAGAATAAAAATAGAGCTGTTGAAAGACAATGGGAAATGTAACAAGGAAAACAATGGCAACATTTAAAGAAGATTTGCTATTTAGTAGCACAGTGGCTGAGTGGTTAGCACTCTCACCTCACAGCAAGAAGACCTGCTTTCGATTCCTGGACCGTGCAGGCCTTTCTGTGTGGAGTTTGCATGTTTCTCTCCCTGTGTCTGGATGGGTTTCCTCCGAGTGCTCCAGTTTCCTCCATCACTCACAAACATGTTAGGGTAAAATCCTCCAGCCAGGTGATTCTGATCATTAGCCTGGTTCTACAGCAGGATATGGGTCCCCGGGCACCGCCCATGGGTGCCCACTGCTCCTTACAGGTGCCCCAATGGCATCAATGATGGGTTAAATACAGAGGACACATTTCGTTGTACGGTATATAATGACAAATAAAGTACTTTACCTTTAATATCAGGTATATTATTATCCCCTAGGGGCAAATGATTGCAGAGCTAGAAGTACATACATCACAACAAATAATATAATACAAATACACAGATTATGCATTATACACTATTCAGGAGCCTGGTAGCAGCAGGAATAAACTAGGTCTATGCAGTCATCTTTGACTGCTAAAGGTACATCCCTGAAACGCGATGTTTCCAGTCACCCATCATTTCCACCACTCCTGTCCACCCATTCACCCATTCATAAACTTATATATTAAATACAAAATATAAAAGAATGATTTCATGTTCCTGCTCTACAGCATGAACACACTGAATTTGGTGGCAATCCGTCCACCTGTTCAAAAGTTATGGTCCAGACAAAATTTGGCCATCTTGAAAGTGTTGACCTCTAACATCTAATCAGTTCATGTACCTACCCTAGAGCATTAGCACACCAAATTTGGGACAAATCCGTCAAAAGTTATCGCATTAACATGAACGACCTTACACGGCGGCAGTGCACGCAAAACCATTACATCCCTGACGGTCCGTGTTTCTAGGATTTAATTACCTGTTCCTCTACTGGGCTGTGACACAAATGATTGTTTTGTTGATTACAAACTTAAATCAGAGGCAATAAAACAGATATATTTTCTTAAAATGATAATGAATTTATTTGTCAGAAGCAAGATTCCTTACTTTTATGAAGTTAATTTTTTTGTTATTGCTCCATTTTTACTAGTTATATTTCATTTATTATTGTTTGCAACTTATATTTTGTGCACGAGTCGACATTGCTGTGGCTGTTGCTATGGTTTAAATGTCTACAGAAGTGACCGGTTTCTTCTGGGGCAAATGTTTATTACCGTAAGCTTCATGTCTTTCCAAAATGTAATATCCAAATATGTCAGGTTGCAAAAGACAAAATACTTAAGTTTTTAAGAGATGAGACTAAGTGACATCTATTATATAGTTATGAAATATTCAGAAAGTACAGCTGGTCAAAGCTTCTCTGTCATTGTCTTATTTTATTTTCATTTCTCTGGGATTCATGTGTATTTACCTTCTAGTAAAGACTGTACCATTAAAAGCAGGTCATGTCATGAACTCAAACCCAGACATGTTGGGTTTGAGTTCCTGTTGTAAACATAAAACATTTTAAAACCTATATGTACACCTTAGTCGGACTGTAGTCGAATCAGACTACCATATTTTCTGGACTATAAGCTGCTACTTTTTTCATATGTTTTGAACTATGAGGCTTATACAAAGGTGTAAGCCTATTCTGTGGATTTTTCTGCCACTGCTAGGCGCGCTCTAACCGGAATTAGAATCAAAACTACTAAGAACAATCAATGCAAAGACGAATACCTACTTTTTCTTTAGCAGATAGAACACAGAGGACAAACTAGCAAGTGTTAATTATTTTTCAAATGCTCACCCCTTCATCATGGAGTCAGATGTGATGAAGTGCTTCTGAGGTTGTTCAACTGTGACACAGAAGAAGATGACTTCATGGGTTTCAGTGAAGATAATTAAAGTGATTTGTAATTTAAAACATGGGAGAAATGAAGATAAATATGGTAAATACTGGTTATTTTTCTCTTGGTTCTGTTGTGTTTTAATCAGCAAAGTTGATGCCGTGTTAATACAGTATATATATAAATCTGTTCAGGTACAAACATGTAACTACATTTACAGTTCAAAATCCTTCTGTACATGCAGTAAATATCTGATTTTTAAACATAGATATCTGCGGCTTATAACCCGGTGTGGCTTTTATATTCCTTTTTTATTAGATTTTTTAAAATACAGCAGGTGCGGCTTATATAAAGGTGCGGCTTATAGTCCAGAAAATACGGTATTTGTGCCAGATGATGCAGTTCTAAGTCGAGCTTTTCAGCATGTATATGTAAAGCCATGGTTAGCCAGACTATTGACTGGCCTAGACATTCCCCCTTCCAGAAGTGATGAGAGTCATGGCAGTAGTAGAAGAAAAATCCTGCTAACAAACCACATCAATATTTATTACATCATTAATATAATTCTGTTGAAAGCAAAAATCATATTCATAAATCCAAATTCACAAATCACAAACCTTCCTTTTTAACTTTGACACTGATTTCTCTTACAGTTATGGTCTTTGTGGAAACTGATGTATTATTGATAGGATTAATGGCTCAACCAGTAATAAATATTTAACATCAGTAGATAGTTTTGCCAAAGGCTGTTTGGGTCTTTAGGGCTTAAAAACATTAAAGAGTCTGTAGAGGAATAGCATATAGACTAAATTTTAAGCTTGTTTTGCCCATTCCTCTGTTCTTATCACCAAACAAAATGAGATAAAATAGCTACCAATGTCTTTTACTTAGTAACAATAGCAACAACCAAAAACAAAACTATTCAGTAGTGTGAGCAGGGGAAAAAGTTGACATTCTTCATACGTTTTCATAACAGTTCTTTTAAACATAAATAATGATGCTTAGAAGATGTTCACTGGGTTATAACAGATCACTTTAAACATGAAACCACAAATTTTCCACCCGCACCATAAACGGAAACTGCTACTTTCCCTCTACGTAGGACTACATGACCACTTCTCTTCTGCAACCACAAAGACTGAACTGTTTTTGTAATGTCCTCTCCTCTTTACCTGCTTTTTTTCAGGACCCAGGAGCTTATGGCAGCAGGGAATTAATTTCCAGTGTAAAAAAAATAAGAAAAATAAATCAACAGCTCTGCTTTGTCTTTATATGTACTGTTAATGCACCTTATTGTTTTTGCATAAGTGCTTTTACTTATAAAAATAATAATATCCAGAGTCTGATGTAGATTTAGTTATTATTTTGGTCTTCAGTGATTGATTTCATTTGACATTATTTAACATAACACTTGAATTCTTTGTCCTTTTTTTTCTTTTAAATTGTCTTTGTATTCTTCTAAAATGAGTGACACTGATGAAGCCCTCTTATCAGATTAATTGTTGGTGGTGATGCCATACCACTGGCGGCTGAACATGACTCACCCCCGAACACATCCCCTCTTCATGTTCTGTGAATATGTGGCTTTTGGGGAGAAGAAGTTGGTCAGAAAGTTGAGGTTGGGCAGAACAATCGCGTCATTGAATATACTTGAGTTAAACAGTCTGCTCATCGCTCTGTTGCCCTCTGCAGAATGTGTGACAGCACTTGTCTATTTGTTCCTCCCCAAAAATGCAGAAGCTCTTTCAAAATGCCATCGACACAATCTGCTTTAAAACCGACTGAACCCTTAACAATCATCTTATGGTTGAAGAACAGAGTCAGTTCAGTTTAGATATGAGGGGGCTGTTTTATTTCTGTTTAGTTCTTAATATTAATGTTAATGTTAATGTTGATGTGATAAGCAACAGTAAACAAGACAAAAATGATATCTGTCTTCAAATGTTTTAGACCATATTGAGCATTTTAAGGCTTTTTTTTAATAGCTTTTCTCCATTTAACTCTATAAGAATAAGCAAACAAGAGATTTTTTTGTCTGCAACTTTATAACAGTGGTCCCCACTGGGGGGGGTTTAAGATACCTCAAAAAATTATGGATGAATTTTGATGACATTTTCAGGATGTGTTGGGAGTGTCACAAGGTACAAATGATTACATTTTGGTGGTGATCCCGAAGAGATCCTGGATTCTGGATCACTTTGAAATGTATTATCCATTGACTACAATGTAAAATTTCAAAGTGATCCAGAATCCAAGATCTTTTCCAGATCACCACCAAAATGTAATCATTTGTTCCTTGTGACACTCCCAACACATCCTGAAAATTTCATATCAAATCCGTCCATAAGGTTTTGAGTTATCTTGAAAATAATAACTCAAACTATGAATTATGAAAGAGCTGCAGCACAATTTGACAGATAAACAATACCACAGTGCTTCAGTTTCAGTTTCACAGTTCATCATGTCTTTTATAGGTTGTGATTGTCTCTCTCAACTCACCATGTATTTTTTCATTAGTAAGCTGTTCTTGTTTTATAAATCAATTGCTAGTAATTAATTTCAAGCGACCCCATGTGGGGTCCCAACCCGAAGACTGAAAAACAATGCTCGAGAATATATAATTTTAGATGGATTGTGTATTTTATAATGAAAAGCAGGGTTTTTTTAGTGGGTTGTTGATGTCCATGTGTCTCATAGTATATTTGTTGATGTCAGTAAATCTGTGCTTAATTGATCTCGCTGACAAAAGGCTGTTTTATATTTACAGATATGAATGGCAGGAGCAAACAATGTAGTGCTGTGTTGTTATTTTCTTGTTTTCCTCAGGCTGTTGATCGGTGCGCCCAGAGCCAGAGCCTTAGGAAAGCAGACGGCGAACATCACTGGAGGTCTTTATAAATGTGAAGTCACCCAGTCTAATGATTGTGATCGCATTGAATTTGATACTGAAGGTGAGGAATCTATCTGTAAATATAATCTGACCTTTTTTCATGTAGATCTGTCTGTCAAAGTAGCTTAATCTGAGACACAAATGTTCAGGAAAAGCTTCAAAATTCACTATCATGTTTGAACTTTTTCTTCATTATAACAATTGTTATTCTTGTTTTGTTACATTTCGATAGAGGACATACGTTCTGAGAACAAAGAGAATCAGTGGATGGGGGTGATGGTACAGAGCCAGGGACCAGGAGGAAAGATTGTGGTAAGTCAGATGTTGTATGAAAAATAGGGATATCAAAAATGAATGCATTAAAATACAGATTACCGGTAATACAAGGACAAACCGACTCAAACACTATGGAGGACTGAACCTGCTATAATTAAAAAATATCAAATATAAAAAAATGCTTGATAAAACCATTTACATACCACTTATTTATTTTTTCTTTCTTTAATTTCTTATCCCCGCATTTATTTTTGCATTGCTTTCCATTTCTATTTTCCTTAGTATTCCCTTTTTTGTATTTATTCCTCTGTTTATTTATGTATCACATATTTATTCCTGTCACGTATTTATTTCTCTGTTACCTACCTCCATAAAACACAGCTTCTACAGCAATAACGTTTTTAAATCAAATGAGGGAGTGATGTGTAAAATGGACATGATTGTATGTTGTTGAATGTTCTTTGTAATGACTGTGTGTGATGTCCTGTGTTGATGGTAGGGTTGTCACGATACTAAAATTTCCAACTCGATACTGATACTAAGGATAATACTCGATACTATTTCGATACTGGAGATGAGGGATTCCTTTTAAAATTTCCTCCATTGACTGCTAAAAAAAGGTAGTGAGTGCGGGTGCAGAATAAATGCATGCCTATCTCTTGGCAAGTTAAGGTAGGCCTATCTTTTTGCTCAAGCTAACTGTGCTAACTGCAAGCCTCTTTATGGTCGAGCATTATGTGCGCGGGCGGCAGCGTATTGCATCATGTGACCACCGCGGACCCCTTGCGGGACTAGAAGCGCGCACGTCAAAAATGATAGGCTGACATACTCACGGTGGCCTCCGTGGTGGTAACGTGATACAATGCGCTACCGCCTGGCCGCCGCCCACGCGCATAAACGTTCGACTATATCGAGGCTTTTAAAAGCAAAGTTGCATCGGATGGTCGCAATCACAGACCTATAGAAATAGTGTATAGGTCTGTGGTCGCACTGGCGTCATCTCGTGTGCTGTCAGAGGCAGCTGGAGAAAAAAAGAGACTTTAATTTACAAGCCGGCATTATGGCTGTGCCAGAGTTGACCGCGTTGATGCCTGTTTAGAATTCTTAACGTTACCCGCTACAAAAAAGCGGCGACGCGCCATAAAAACAAAAATAGATTTTCCAGCAACTTAGTATCTAATTAGATACCAATTGTCAATATCGATTTAGTATCTAAAATCGATTTTTTTTGACAACCCTAGTTGATGGTGATTGTGAATGTGGCTAGATATGTATTTATTATTTATTTATTTTGAAATAATTTGTAATCATTTTAGGCTTATGTTTTTAGAAATGGGACACTGAGTGGAGAGCACTTTGAATTTTGTTGTACCTATGACAATGACAATTAAAGATCTCTGTCTGTCTATCTGTTTGTCGTAATAACTTTTGGCCAATAATGTATTTATCACGTTATTGGCTTGCTATAAAAAATATTTGGAAATGTAATAACTAAGCCAAAATGATTACAATATCGGTTCAGGACTTTTAATTCATTATTGGCCTGTTACATTTTAAAAAGTCATCAGCTGTTAATACATTATTGGCTTCTACAGTGATTAATCAAAATTAATCCACATCAACCCTGTGATTAATCTGATTGAAATGTTTCATTATTTGACAGCACTAATTAAAAACAACTTGAACAATATTCCAGACGTGTGCTCATCGCTACCAGAGGCGCTTGTTTGTGAACACGCCCCAGGAATCCACTGATATCATCGGCCGCTGTTACGTCCTGAGCCAGGATTTGACCATCGACACATCGTCTGATGAGGACGGAGGGAACTGGAACTTCTGCGAGGGCAGAGCCAGAGGTCATCAGATGTTTGGGTCATGTCAGCAGGGTCTGGCTGCCACTTTTACCAAGGACTACCATTACGTGGTGTTTGGAGCCCCTGGAGCATACAACTGGAAAGGTTGTATGCTCAACCTTTATTATTATACAACCTTATTCAATGATTCAATTCATTCCATAACAAACTAAAGAAATTTTCCAGGTCACCCTCTCAAAAAATTATAGGGCCCTCTTATAGACTTATGGAATAATATCAAGTTTTAGATCGATATCTCTAATAGTTTTAAAATAATGGACTTCCAAATTTTGTGTTCATTTTTTTTTTTGACTAAGTTGCATTTTGTCCAACTTTTAGCTTCCACTGTTCCTCTCTCATTTGACTTACATATTATATTTTTGGTCTCCCAGGCTAACTTTTCTAATCTATGCCCAGGTTAGGTGTATCTACTCCGGTTGCTCCACAATATGGCTCCAAACTTGGCTTTTCAGCAAATTTTTTTTGCAAAAATTGTGATCCATTTTAAATGCCACATATCCTAAAATTTAAGGAATTTTAAGCTTTAAACTTTTTTGTGACTACTTCTGATACCTCTTTGACATTCCAATTTAATTTTGTTTGTATCTTGGTAGGAATGAGAAATAAGACACATTGTCTTTTATTCGGTTTTTCAAACCCCCAAAATTTTTTTTAGGAATAAATAAATAAACTATATTAAATAAATGAATACATTTGCGCAATTGATCACACCCTTCAAATTTTTTACCATAGATTGCTATAGTTGTCAACTTTGTCAGAAAATAGATTGTGATAAAAACACTTCTCATGTACAGTATTTGTTTTAATTTGTGCTGAATGCTTTCTTTCACCCCCTCTACAGGCATTGTACGAGTGGAACAGAAAAACAATACTTTGGTGAAAATGGAAGTGTATGACGATGGACCTTATGAAGTCGGAGATGAAAACATCTTGAACCCAGAGCTTGTGCCTGTACCTGCAAACAGCTACCTCGGTGAGTATCAACCAGCACCAAACATGCACATTTTCTATATGAATTATAAGATATATCACTATTTTTATCATTTAACCGTTGGTTAAGTGATTTTTCAGTAATTTTCAGAAATAATCAGGTCTTTTCCTATATTTGACTTAGAGATCGTGTACATATTCATAAAAACATGGAAGACTGAGAGAAAATTGTTTTTTTTTTTCAGCAAGATGTAGAAATAACCATTACATCTGTCGAATATAGGTTTTATTGGTGAATCAGTTTTACAGAATATGATGATGTTTCCATGTTCATTAAGGAGCCTCTGAATGTACAGATGGATTATATCTGATGCCACTGAAAACCTGAGAAACTGTACTTTTTCATAATTACTTAAATTCTACGATTATTATGTTTAACGTTCTTAAATGTTTTTCAGTAGATGCTGTTTAGGTATTTGAGGATTAAATAAAGGATCTGTGGAATCACTAGGAGGTCTACAAAGATAATCATTTCAGTGTTTTAATGAGAAGACATAATTTTATATTGAGAAATAAGTCTTCACAAATGTAGTTGTTTGGTGTTCCAATTGAAAGTTAAAATACAACAATATATTATTATTATTATTATTATTATTATTATTATTATTATTATTATTATTATTATTATAGTAGTAGTATTGTTGTTGTAAGTTGGTCTTAAGATTCCATTCAGAATTTGGTTACAATTTCTTAAGTCTAATTTACTATAAAGTTAATATACATAATGTATAGTGTTATACACAGATTTAAAGTTTTGATTTGTTTTCATCATGGTTTTGATTAAGTCATCAGTTTTTTTGTAACCTTTTGCATACACATAGATGAAGTGTGGTGAGAAGGGTAGACCAACTAATAACATTGTTCAGTATCATTTTAACATTTCATTATTCATTATAATGTTACAAGGTGCAAATGTGATGTTACTACAATGGAAATAAACCTGCTCTTAAGTGGGGAAATTCATGATTTACTCGCATCATTTTGTCACATTTTAGGATTCTCACTTGATTCGGGGCACAGTATCACCAGAGGGCGTGGCCTAACGGTGGTTGCTGGGGCACCAAGAGCCAATCACAGTGGTGCTGTGGTCCTGCTGAGGAAAGACAGCGACGCTTCCAATAGACTCTCTGAGGAGCACACTCTGTATGGGCCGGGTCTGGGGTCCTCCTTTGGATACGACGTGGCTGTAGTCGACCTCAATCATGACGGGTGTGAAACATCAGTCAAGTTATAGAAACAGAAAAAACAGAGACAGTGGGTTGTATGTTAGTGAGTCTGGAGAAAATGTTATTTTTAGTCAAATGTACAAACAGAATTATCCTCAGCGTAAGAGAAGTAAACATATGTGACATGTATTTCCATCAGTATATATTTGTATCATTCAGAAACTATTTGTTCCACTATTCATTTTAATTTGTCTTTCCAGGGTAAGGTAAGGTAAGGTAAGATAAGGTAAGGTAAATAGGACTAATTGCACTGTTTATTCCACATATTGCAGGTTATTTGTTGCAGTTTGTGTTTGTGTTGTAGATACTTACAGCTGCATATAAGGAAGGACCTGCAGTACCTTTCCTTCACACACTTGGGGCGTCTTATTCTGTCACTAATGGAGCTCCTTAGTGCAGTCAATGTACTAAGAAGAAAACCATTAAATTAAAAAAGTACATTAAGTTGATTTCTATATTGAATACTCTATGTTAGGGGTGTCAAACATACGGCTTATTGGCCAGAACCAGTCAGTATTTCGTTTTCTTTCACTAAATCAAAGAGAAACATTTGAAGTTGTGATTATTTGCAGGTTATTTGGCTGTTATTTTACTGGTCTGGCCCACTTCAAATTGGGCTGAATGAATATGGAACCTGAACTAAAATGAGTTTGACAACTCATGTTTATTTTATTTGTTTCTTTTAGGTGGCAGGACATAGTAGTCGGAGCCCCTCAGTTCTACATGAAGGACAAGGACGTTGGAGGTGCTGTTTATGTTTACATCAATAAGGCTGGACGCTGGGAAAATGTAGTTCCCATCCGTCTCAATGGGACCAAAGACTCGATGTTTGGACTGGCAGTGGAGAACATCGGAGACGTCAATCAGGACTCATATGAAGGTAATTAGAAACAGCTTGTACAGTGGATTTTCATTATCAGCTACTACACTATAACCAGTTTCCTCTGTCACACAGATATTGCTGTTGGAGCGCCTTATGATGACGCTGGAGCAGGAAAAGTCTACATTTATCATGGCTCTGCACAAGGAATCAACAACATTCCTGCTCAGGTTGGTTTATAGAACTTTCTTTCAGTGTTTGCAAAATGCAAAAATTCAGTAATTGAATACAACAGAATGTGAGGCTGTAAAACAAGTGAGCCAACACAGAATAAATAACCACATCACAACCTAGATATGTGTCAGCATATGTTGTGTTGATGAAGAGAAACTTGAAATTCATCAGTAGTTATTAGTATCATATCTACATAGTGGCATCTAGTGGTGATGTGGGACATTGCAGCCCCCTGGAGACCTTCACCTTACCCTCCTCTATGGCTGATAAAGTGGAAAAACAAAAGCCTCAGTATTTGTTTGGTCTAAACTGGCCATAAAAGTGAAACTGTAGTCCATACTCACATGTAGCAGGCAGTGCTGGGAATAACGGCGTTAGAGTATAACGGCGTTACTAACGCAGCCACATTTCGAGTAATTACTTAATTACTTTATCCATAACTGTATTGCCTTTACCGTTACTCAGGAAATAATTTTGCACACTACAATTTAAATATGGAAAAAATAGATTTTGAACAAAAAAAAAATCGATTTAAATATAATAAAACAAAAAATCTTGATATATATGAATCGATTTTTTCTCCCACCCCTACTATTTTGTTTCACTTAATGCATCTTATAGTCCAGTGCATTTTATATATGGAAAAAAGGAAAAGAAACCATTCATTGACAGTGTACCTTTTAACACAGTGCACTCTGTAGTATGGGAAAAAAATGGTAGTAGCAGCAGTACAGATGAATGGACATTCCAATATATTTATCAATATTAGCAAAAAAGCATTTTTAACTGTTGTGCGTAGGGGTGTAAGAAAATATTGGCTGCACAATATATCATGATATTTAATTTTATTCCATTTTTAATTTTAGAAATTCAAGTAGTTAGTTTTGCTAAATGTTTTAAGAATTTTCATATTTACTCAAGAATAACTTTCTGAGCTGTTGGACATCTTGTATCGATGCCGTGTTAGATGGTCTGATTTTCTTGAGTTTTTTTGTGGAGCTGTCTTTTGTTTTGTTTCAGTTTTTTTTATTAGATTATTTTGATCCGCATAAATCTTACACTTTGAACCTTTAAGACATTTAAATGAATCTTCCTGAAAGATAAAAAAAAAAAATCTTTCACATAAGCCTTAAAATTTCCAGGGTTCCCACACATTCTGTAAAACCTGAAAAATGATTTACTACTTTTCTAGTCATGGAAAACAAAGATCAAAAACCTAGAAAACACTTGATCCTCCCCCTGCCTTCTGACCTTTGTGTGCATGAACTGAGATAAAACAAAGGAAATTGTTTTTCAGTAATTCATTGTAAAGACTTTAGAGGTAGTGCAGGAGAGAAAATAAGAGAGAAGAGGAAGCTGAGTTGGGAAATTATCCAGTTGAGGATTGTAACTGAAGTGCTTTGCTGTAATCTGTGGGTTCCATAATCATAGATTGAACATCAAATGTATGAGTAATAAACAGAAACAAATTGGGTAAATGCACATTACAACTGTATAAAACACTTCCAAAGAATGAGGGGGGATGGTTATGTTTATGACATGATAACTTGTCTTTGTAACGGCTGGAAAAGTCCTGGAAAATTATTTCAGGTAAAGAGTGGGAACCCTGATTTCACTCACAATTGACTGTGTTTTTACAGATCCTCTCTGGAAAAGAACACAACATCCAGTTTTTTGGATATTCTCTGGCAGGAAACATGGATTTGGACACTAACTCTTACCCAGATCTGGCTGTGGGCTCTCTGTCGGACACAGCTCTAATTTACAGGTAAATGTCTCCTCATTATAAGTGTGTTGAAAACCCACAGTTTTTTTTTCCAAAACCTGCAATGAATAACCTTTCCTTCAGGGCTCGGCCAGTCATTAACATCCACAAGAATGTCAAAATACATCCGCAGGAAATTGACCTTTCAATTAAAACCTGCGGTAACAGCATTTGGTACGTACTGTATTTGTTCTTGTAATGTATTAACAGACATCACAGTCAAACTCCACCTGCTCTAATTCATGAGTCTTTTTTCCATCCACAGCCTCACAGTGGATGCATGTTTCTCCTACAGAGCAAACCATGCATCATACAGCCAAAGGTTAAGTAAGTGAAGTGTTAATAGGTGTTTGGTTTTTTTCACCGAGGTTTTTTTTTTTTTTTTTTTAAATTTGCATATATAAAATGGAATACAGAAAATCAATATCAAATACATGAATAAAACAGAATGTAGACAGTAAATAACCGATAGATAATAAATGTGCTGGAGGCAGAAAAAAAGCCATAAGGCTTTGTTCGAGTTCACCCCCATTACAATAACGAGCATAATTAATGATAATGATAATAGTAACACAAAGGAAAATATAGTTATTATTTTAACAAAGATGCAAACTTATAACATAAAATAATGAGAATACAATGAGCTAATTGGAGTTTAACTTAATAATAAAAAAAAAAGCCAAGTGGGGGTGGGAAAGAGAAGTTTTTGTTTGTCACGCTACAAAAATAACAACACTTTTTTTTCTTTTTTTCTTCTTTTTCCACCTCACAGCAAGTAGAACATATAACAGATTTTTTTACTGACCCTAAATTTAACTAAACTCAAACATTAATCCTTCACTAATCTTACCAACATAATTTGTGACTTGTTTCAAAGTAGCTGTATTAACTGTTTGTATCATTAGTGATTAGCATTAGCAATTAGCATTAGCATTTCATGACCTTTTACTATCCTCTCTACTGTTTGGTTCACCATGTTTTCAAAAAATTATTACATGAATACCAAAGTATTTCTGAAATACGATGAGAACTATTTATGTAAAAGTTAATAAAATGAAAAAAAAAAAAAAAAATCGAACTTGCCTGCAATTTTGTGTCCAAAAGAAAAGATCATAGCAGCTAGCATGATCTGAATATATCGTTAGCAGTGCCATCCAGTGGTGATTTTGTGCATTACATGCTTCTTACAAAAGGAGGAGACTGCCCAAGAAGTTTAGTGTCAAAGGACTTAAATTTTGATTAGATATCAGGGTTCAAATTTACCAATAAAAAAACGGTTGAGCTGACCAACAAAGGGTTAAATTTAATTATTGAAAACTTGTTATCATTTGTATCTTACACTCGTATGGGCCATGGATATTCTAACTAGGAGAATATGTAAATGGTCACTTTGTCTAGTTTGGTAATTGTGAAATTGTGAATAAAATTTGAGAATACTGTCCAACATGGCTGGAAGAATTTAAGTAATTTGAATGTGAATAATGTGAGGTGAAGTGTATTCATATCAAAAACCTCTTGAGACCCAACAAAGTACAAGTTTTGACATGTTTTCTGTTAAATAATTGCTTTTTTGGAAACCGTACAATGTAATGATGTCCTTTGTAGTGGACAACATTTTTTCCCCTTCGATAAAGCTGTGAAAGTCTTGTCCCTGATAAAGAACTCAGGGTCTCAGGAGGTTAAGTGTCGTACAGTTGTGTTTCTTACATATTCTTGCTTTCTTTACTGCAGCTGTCAGCTACTTAGTGGAGGCTGATGGAGGGAGGTCGCAGGAAACTGGGGCAGCCCTCCAGAGTGATGTTTCTGAATAAATCCCGCTCTGAAACAGATTACTACTTTAACGGCACCTTGGACCTGCGTGGACAAAACCAGGAAACATGCATTAAGTTAAAAGCCAAGCTAAAGGTAAAACATATCGATCATTCTGTTAAATTACATTTGCAGGATTTAATGCACTCGATGAGAAACAACTTTTCTGTCCTTTGTTTTTGTAGTGCTTTTTCGTGGATACAGAAACACAAAAACATGTATATACAGTGGTGGAAAAAAATTGGATTTGTGATATATTGCATAAAAAAAAAAATCATTCTTAAGTCACTGAAATTTGCCAAGTATTGTCCCCTTCTCCAAACCCACATGCTCCCTTTTGCACATGCTCTGTTCTGTTGAGGTCAAAACTGGATGTTCCAGTAGAAGAACATACAGGACATAACATGAGTCAGAAAAATCCTTCCCCCCACAAGCCATTGCATTGTTTAAAAAAAAAAAATCATAAATACACATTTTATTTCTGTTTTACAGTATGCACTATTTGTAACTAATAAATAATATTGTCATTACATTATTTACTACTGTACTTTACACTATATAGTTATCTGTATTTACACTTTAATATGCTATTGCATCTTACTTACTTTGTTTTGCACCTTATTGTCTGTTTTATCTGTATGTGAATGCTGCTGCTGTAATGAACCAACTTCCCAACTGTGGGATCTATTCTATTCTATTCTATTCTATTCTTTTCTATTCTATTCTATTCTATTCTATTCTATGATGAAATGGTCCATAATTTAGTTTTGTTATTTTTTTTCTCTTAGAAATAATAAAAACAAAAATAAATAATTTCTGATGCACCAACATCTTTTGAAACACAAAAAAACGTTTCTGCAAATATTTCATGATAATATTGGAAACTGTAAAATTTTAAGGGTGTGCAAAAACTTTTTTTCCACTAGTGTATAACATGAACACATACAGGTCATACATTACCAGTATATACTGTACCTTCACCTTTTACATTGTGGGTTACTTTCCCAGTTCTACCCTCATAGGAAAACAGTCATTAAACAAATGTCATTGAAATGACATTCAAAAAATGAAAATTATATAAAAGATAAAAATGCTGTTAAAAATGCACCTAGATGTAATTGATATAGAAGATAAAATGATGTAACAAAACAAAAACAATATAAAAATTAAGGTTATGATGTAATGACACAAAAACATCCAGCTAAGATGAAAACAAGTAAAAAGATTAGGTGGATTACATAAACTTAGTTCTAACACTGTGTACTGTTGATTTTCTTTAAGGACGGTATTAAAGATAAGCTGCGGAGCATTCCTATCCAGGTTTCTGCAGAAATCATAGGTACGAAGCGTCAGAAGACAAAGAATGGACTTCCTCATCTCATGCCCGTGTTAGACTCGTCACAGCCAAGCAAAGATATTACAGAGGTAAAAACTGGACTGAACAATGGATTATTAAACACACAGTTTATGAAGTTAACAATGTCCTGTTTTGATTAATGTGCAGGTGAACTTTCTGAAAGAAGGATGTGGAAGTGACCTGGTTTGTCGCAGTAACTTGAAGATGCAGTACAGGTTATTTTACAAACAGAGTAACCAGGACGTGTTCTTCCCAGTACCAGTGTGAGTTCTTTCTTTACTAAACTGGACATTATGAGACTTTTTTTTTTTAACATTCTAAGACCCATCTGTGGGTTTGTATACATGTTTATCTGTAAGAGTTTCACAGCTTTATAAAAAAAAACAACAATACATTGTTATTTATTTATTTACCATATTTTCCAGACTATAAGGCACACTTAAAAGCCTTTAATTTTCTGAAAAAAATGCCAGTGCACCTTATAATTTAGAAAATATGGTAAACAAGGCAGTCAGAGACAGCAAACCTTCTTATGACGTCAAAACGTGATGTGATCGGGCCATAGGTGTTGATCCATCTGATGTCTGAAGGTGAGACGATGTGAATCCAAAAAAACGCCAGATTCTGTTTTGTCTGAATCCTGACATATTACCAGTTTTAGCTTTTGACCTATAGTGTGACCTTGACCTTTGACCTTCATTGCTCAAAATTTTATGAGTTCTTCCTTGACCCATTATCTATCATTCCTGAAAGTTTAATCAAACTCTGTCCAGAAATTTTTGCGTAATCCTGCTGACAGACAGACAAACAAAAGGACTTTAATTTAATATATTAAATTCAAGTCTGTTTGTTTGTTTGCAGTTAGTTTGCGCATCTTATACTGATGCCACCTAGATGGTCTGATTTTCTTCAGTTTTTTTTGTGAAGCTGTCTTTTGTTTAGTGTGCTATTTTTATTAATTATTGTATTGTAGTGTAATTGTTTGGCAGTGTGTGGTTGTTGTTGAATTTCTGTATTTTTTTATGTTGCAGTGTTTAGTTGAGTGTATTATATGTACATTCTCTCCATTTGGGAAATGATGGTGCTTTATTTATGTTCTTGACCCCAGGAAGAGTAGCTGCTGTGGTATGGAGCAGCTAATGGTGATCAAAGTAAAATAAAATAAAAAACAATGTATTGATTTTTAAAAGAGGATTGTGTTGATGTTTTTAGGTCTTCATTCAAATGCAAAGTGTTCATAAATGACAAAATTGAAGAAAGGTGTTTTTTGTTGTTTATTTTCCTGCAGAAAAAACAACGTGCCTGTGTTTAATCTGAATTATGAGAGGAAGGACTTAGCTCTGCAGGTCACAGTCAACAATATGAACGGAGACGACGCGTACGAGGCCAAGCTCAATGGGACATTTCCAAACACTTTGTCATATTCTGGAGTTCGCTCCCAACAAACAGCGGTAATAAAAGACTAAAATAATATATTTCCATAGAACATGCAGAGTATCATGGGTATAACTTTGTGTTTATGAGGTGTAAGGGTTGTTGAAGGGCTTCAGTGTGTGTGTATTTATTTCTAGGTGGAGAAGCAGATCATCTGTACGGCCAATCAGAACGGTTCCCAGGCTGAATGTGAGCTGGGAAACCCCTTTAAGAGAGACCTAGAGGTACAGCCTTACCATCTGTTTTAGATATAGTTTCAATCAGGGCTGTCAAAATTAATGTATTAACACAGATTAATCCATCAGCATGATTAATCTGATTAAAGATAATGCCAATGGTCCTGACCTCACAGATGTGATGCCTTGCTATCAGCAAAAGGGAAGCATTCAATAGATCAAACAATCAGAATTGAAATCCGTTGAGATTTGAGGAAGGAGAAGCGATTTTAGTGAATTGTGGACAACGATGACAGACAAAGTGTAATAGCAATAGCTCATCGCGTATTTATCTGGATGAGCTAAAAATGTTAACACAATTAAATGTTTTGTTTTATGTTGTTTCCTTGAAACTGTTGATGGTGTTGAATTAAAAAATAAATAAATAAATAAAATAAATAAATAAAAATAAATTATATATATATATATATATATATATATATATATATATATATATATATATATATATATATATTGTGTATTTTGTAAGACTTTTTAAATATGTTTTGGATTTTTCAGCACTTGATTTTTTTTGTGGATTTTATCATGTTTTGGATTTTTTTTTCCCTTCCACATTTTTTGTTTCTGTGTCAGTCCTGTTAAAGCCCCCCCCCATAGTCCCACAGAATAGATCCCATTCAGATTTGGTGAATGTCGGTCAAAGGTCAAGGTCACCAAAATGTATTTCCACAATGATAAGAGATAGAGCAAATGAGGTAAAACATTTGCGAGGGGTGGAGTTTGTTGTACTTGGCACAATTTTTTAATTATATTTTTTACATGTTTTTACCCCTAAAATGTTTCAGTACCCCTTGGTTTCTTCCAAGTACCCCTGGGGTTACATGTACCCTGCCTAAGATGAATGACCAACAGTTTTTGAAGTCTTTCAGATTAGCTCGACCATAAACATCTACAGCAGGAAAATTTATGCAAAAACCTAAAACACTGAAGCCGGTTATTTTCCTGCACAACGAGCACTGAGGTTTTGAATTAAGGACTTGTGCTTGTAGAGGATTTTCACAGTGTGCCGTCAGTACTTTCACTCAAGTTAATGATGTTTTTCTTTTTTCCCCACTAGACTACATTTTACATCATCTTGAGCACTGCTGGAATAACACTTGACACCAAAGAGATCAGCATCGACCTGCAGCTCCAAACGTAAAACACTTAATTCTCTGAAACATGATGATTGTGAATTCCCCATTGTTGTCATTAGTAGAAATAAATATACTGTGTGTTTTCCTCCTTGTAGAACAAGTGTACAAGAAAACATGGCCATCATTAAAGTGAAGGCTAAAGTGATGGTTGAATTGCCTTTGTCAGTCAGTGGGTGAGTGTGTTGTTAAAGACTGTTTGACTGTAGATATGAGCAGAAAAACAATATGTGAAGTGAATATTTTCGCTTGTTTTTTTCCCCAGACATGCCAGTTCTAATACAGTTCATTTTGGTGGGACGGTGAAAGGAGAAAGTGCCATGAAGACAGAAGAAGAAATTGGAAGTTTGATTAACTATCAGTTTAGAGTAAGTTCACACATTCAGCTTCACACTACACTGCAAAAATCTAAATCTTACCGAGTGTATTTTTCTCATTTCTAGTCAAACGATCTCATCACACTTAAAATAAGACATAAGAGGAACTTTATAGTGAGATATAAGAGCTTATTATTAAATAATATATGTTGAAAATCTTAGTTTTCAACGTCTATTGTCTAAAAATCAGTTCTTATATCTCACTGAAAAATTACTCTTTGGCTAATTACATCTTATTAATTACATAATTAGATTTTACAATTAATAATTGTAATCACTGTGTGTGTGTCTACGTGTGTGTCCGCAGAGACATATTATACTATAACTCAATAAATACTTGAGACATCACCATGAAATTACATGGAAATATACATATACCTAATGCGCATGACATACAATGATCCATTTGAGTAAAGGTCAAAGGTCAATGTCACAATTAACTAAGAGGTTAAAATCACATTATCGGTTATATCTCAAGTACGGAGGGTCGCAGAACTATCAGATTGGTACCAAATGATGCGGAATGAAGATTTCTACTAAAACTCTACTATAAACTCATAATTGGTGTTATCACCTACTTTTTGAGATCTCTGGAGGTGAAAGGTGACATGTCACAAAATTAACTTCTGTAGCTCTGTTTGTGTGTGTCAAGCATAGACATATCACGCTATAACTTAATCAATACTGGATATACTATCATAATATTACACGTACTGACGCATATATACATATAACGAAAGTAGCGTCATTGCAAAAGGTCAAGGTCGCATTTAGCAGAAAGGTCAAAATCACATTATTGGTTCTAATTCAAGAACAGGTGAGGTTAGGCATTCTCTGAATACTTGTTATAAGTGTGATGAGATATTTTGACTGAAGATGACGAAAATGCACATGGTAAGATTTAGATTTTTTCCCCAGTTCATTATCTTATCACATGTTTAAAATAAATCTGTGCCTTATTCAAATGAATCTGTAGATGGTCTCTCAGTGGCAGTTAAATGTGCTAAAGCTAATGTCAGTTTCTATGGGTGCAGTAGAATGGGAAGTTGCAGAGAATGGACTTCCTTATTAACTCATGAGGATAATAAAGTGAGTTAACCTGTAACCTGAAACATTTCACATCACCCCAGTGACTACTTCATGCTTCAAGTCCCACGGGTTTATTCTGAACTAAGAACGTCTGCATAATGTACAACAAAAAGTTAGGATCAACACTAATTATATATATATCATATGTTTTGGATTTTTCAGCACTTTTGTTGTCTTAATTTATTTGTGGATATTAGCATGTTTTGGATGGGTTTTTTTTCCTCCACATTTTCACTCTCGACGTGGAGGCTCTACTCCGAGCTATTCCCAGATGTCCAAGCTCCTCACCCTATCTCTAAAGCTGAGCCTGGTCACCCTGCGAAGGAAACTCATTTCGGCCGCTTGTATCTGTGACCTCATTCTTTTGGTCATTTGCAGCATTTTGCAGCATTTTACCCACATTTGCAGCACTTATGGGAAACAGAGGCGTTGTCTCAGAAAACACCACCAATTCATTTTAAAGGTGTCGCTGTTACTTATTTAACCCTGAAACTATGGTCAGCAACTCTAAGAAATGAAATATCTTGAATTAAGTAAAAAAAAAAAAAATTGGAATTGAGCGAAAAATTAAAAAACAAAAAAATCTTGAATTCAGCAAAAAAAAAAAATGTATTGAATCAAGAAAAAAAAGGTAAGTATTGATCAGATTTTAATTTCTTTTCATTTGGTTTTTAATTTTCTTCAAACTCTTATGGTTTATTTGATCTTTTATGACAGTTATTCTTTTTATTGGCTCATTTTCCGTTTCTCTTTTATGTTTTGATTGGTTTAACCTGAGGTGTTTTTATTGTATTGTGTCTATAGTAAACTCACATCTGGGTTTAATGTTACATGTCATTGTGTTTTAAGAAATGTCAAAAGGATGTCATCATCTGACTACAAAATAAATCTATCTGCAGGTTTGTTTAAAGTAACCTGAACCTGTACCTGGGTTGGCAGTTGTCACATGGTGTCTTTTTCAAACCTCAGTTGAAAAAGATACAACAATGAAAACCACATAAGAGACGAAATGAGAAAAAAAACCAAACTGAAATAATATATCCCCCTGAGACCCAGGAAAGTGAAAGTTTTATCTTTTTTACATTAAACAATTGTCTTGATTGGGAATTGGATAATACAACAGTTTTTCAGATACTTAAAAAAAAAAATAAAAAAAAATAAATAAAAATATATATATATATATGTGTATATATATATATATATATATATATATATGTATATATATATATATGTATATATATATATATATATATATATATATGTATATATATATATATATATATATATATATATATATATATATATGTATATATATGTATATATATATATATATATATATATATGTATATATATATATATATATGTATATCATTATTTATTTTGAATGAAATGTCCTTTGCAATGGAGACAATTTTTTATGTGAAACTGTCAAACTTTTGTCCCCTACAGAGAACAAAAATGTCTCAGGAGGATATAACACCCTGCTGTGTTCTGTCCGTATCATCGACTTTACCTTTTTAGGAACATTTGTTGACATTTTCTTGCTGTTAGTGTTGTCAACAAAAATTAAGAAACTTTTTTTTTATTTCTTAAGCCACATTTTGTCTGGTTTTTATTGGTCATCTACTGCATTATATATTTAATTATAGTTATCGTCACAAGACCAGTACTTATGTCTAGTTTCGTCTCATTTTTGTCATGTGATAAAGGTTTGTTGATGACAACATTTAGTCACTATAAGGTGCACTCTCAATGAATGGTTTATTTTTTAGATTCTTCATATATAAGGTGAACTGGATTATGAAGTGTATTAAGTGAAGTCAAGATCAATAGATAAATAGTCATAATTATGAGATAAAAAAAAGTCTAAATAATTAGATAAAAAGTCAAAATTATGAGAAAGAAACTCACAATTATGAGATAACAAATCAAAATTATCAGATAAAAAGTCAAAATTATGACAAAAAAGGCATAATTATGACAAAAATAGTCAAAATTATCATATAAAAAGTCACTAAACACAAGTAATCCATATATAAGGCAAACTGGTTTTTGGAGGAAATTAAATTATTTTTAACTGCACCTTATAGTCTACAAAATACAGTAACCTTTTGTTTCCGAAATGTCATGTAATTTCCTATTCAAAAATTGATATGGACATTTTAAAAACATGTGGTACATAATGGTACGGATACGTCCATAGCGTCCATACGCAGTTTTATGCCCATGCCTTATGTGTGTGCAAATGACAAATAAACTGATTCTGACTGTGATAAATCTGATGGCATTGTTTTTTCCTCACAGATAAATAACTTGTGGATGTCTTTGAGGCCTTCTGTTCACGCCTCACTACATATCCACTGGCCCAAGTCTGATAAAAATGGAAAATGGCTTCTGTACCTGGTGAAGATAACAGCCAAAGAAGGACCACAGGACGTCCACTGTTCTCCTCAGTCTGAGATCAACCCCCTGAAACACATTAAGGTAACGATACTGATAATCTGATTAATAATAATAATAATAATAATAATAATAATAATAATAATAATAATAATAATAATAATAATAATAATAATAATAATAATAATAATAATAATAATAATAATAATAATAATAATAATAATAATAATAATAATAATAATAAAGCACTGTGTAAATGAGGCTGCTGTCTGCTTCCAGGAGTCTTATGGATCCAGGACAAAGAGAGAAATTGGAGAAAGAAAAGCTGTGGAAAAAATGTCAGAACAGAGACAGAAAGTTTTGGTGAGATTTGGTTTGAGTGGATTCATGTTTGGTGAGAAAAGTGGAGATGGCTTTATGGAAACAACTTCTTTCTTTCTTTCTTCTTCTTTCTTTCTTTCTTTCTTTCTTTCTTTCTTTCTTTCTTTCTTTCTCTTTCTTTCTTCTTCTTTCTTTCTTCTCTTTCTTTCTTTCTTTCTTTCTTTCTTTCTTTCTTTCTTTCTTTCTTTCTTTCTTTCTTTCTTTCTTTCTTTCTTTCTTTCTTTCTTCTTTTCCTTCCTTCCTTCCTTCCTTCCAGTCTTGTGACAGTGAGCTTAAATGTGTGGTGCTGAAGTGCCCCCTGCAGGGACTGGATGGAACTACAGTAGAGCTCAGGTCTCGGTTGTGGAACTCCACTTTTCTTGAGGTAACGCATTGAATAAACATATAAAACAGGAATGTCAAACTTGCAAAAAAAAAAAAAACAAAAACACCCATTGCTTACATTTATAAACTATCCAAATAATGATTTAAATTTCTTGAAAAAAAAAGATATATTTTTTAAGAAAGAAAAGTACAATTTTAACAATATTATGCCTCAGATGATCATTTCTCCATGTGCATTATTGATCAGGTCTACTAAGACACAAAAACTTAGTAAGAGAAGCAAGGAAATGTTATAATAGTATTTAATTTTGTTTAAGCATGTCACAATGTTCATATTTTTTCCACATTATTCACATTTTTATTGTTATAGGATAGTTTTTAAATGTAAATGTTTTTGAAATTAAATGATATTTTTTGCAATAAAATACAGACAAAAGTTTGAAGTTGTCCTTATTTATAGGAATAATATATATATTTTGGTTTTACATCAAACCAAGAAGATAATGATGTAATTTGACTGTAGATTACATTGGTCTAAATCTGGAACCTGAACTAAAATGAGTTCAAACTCATCCCTCGGGCCACATATACAAGACCCTCGAGTTTTACCTGATATTATTGACGATAGTATTTTGTTTGAGATCTGAATTAAAATGAGTTTGTCATCCTTGGCGTTCACACGTTAACACCCCTGATGTCCAACATCTGTCTGAGGATGTTTGTTCCCTGAGCAGCTGTTGTTGTTTTCAGGATTACACCTCTGTCACACCTTTGGATATTATCGTGAAGGCCTCACTTGTGCTTCATACAACGGCTAAAAATGTCATCCTGAGAACTCCAGACACTAATGTAAGTAACTCAGAGGTGAGGATTACAGTTTGTTATGGAGGTTTGATCCTTAAAGGTTTGATCTGTGACAGGTGACGGTGACGGTCTACCCACCGAACACCGTGGCTCCTTATGGAGGCGTCCCCTGGTGGATCATACTGGTGGCTGTTGTCGCTGGAATCTTAATTTTAGCTTTATTAGTGTTTCTACTGTGGAAGGTGAGTATTTTTACATTATTTCACATCTGTGTTTTGGTAAAATAGTAATCACAGTGTATGAAAATAAATTAAAAATATATCTACAAAGCAGCCGGATGGATTATCATGTTAGATTAAAGACAGAAAGAGCAATAGTTAATACAACATTGTGATGAAAAATACAGTAATAAGATTTTACACACACATTAAATTAAAATCAAATGATGTCAATAACATTATAAAACAAACAGTAAATCAATAAAAAGAAGTAAAAAAAATAATGAGGTTTAAAATATTTTTAAACATCTGCATCATCTACATATTGGAATATATATTATTAATGTTTAATATTATTTCGGTTTATTGTTAAATTGGAGTTTTTCCAACTTTTTTCTAGACTAAAAATGTAAACATGAAATTAAGCAACAGATGCTGAAATTTCATGATAAAAACACAGAGAGACAAAAATCAGGGAAAAAAGGACAATAAATTCTAAACCGAAAATCAATTTAAAAAGGCATGACTAAAATATTGGATTTTTAGTTAAAAGTAGAATGTTGAAGATACAGCACCAGTAGTAAAATATTATGTTTATTGTTTTGAAAACATCACTTCACTAGACTTTTCTAGACTAAATATTCACCAGAAAGTAGACATTAAGCAACAATTAATACAATATCATGATAAAGAAAAATATAGAGGCAAAGTATTTGAATAAACAACAAATGATGCTAATAATAACTGAAAGAAAACCAATAAAAAAAAATAAAATAATGAGCTTCTAAAGAAGGCATTGCTTCTGTCACCGGCTGTGATTTACTTAGCTAAATATCACCAAAAATACATATTTTTCTAATTTAAAAGAACTTTGGCATCTTTGTTGACTGAACAAAACACGAAAATATAAAACAGAAAATAGAAATCTGCAACTTCTCAACAGGGTGGATATAATTAGATTAGATTGTACACACGCAAAAAAATATGCATTTTAACAAGAATTTAAACTATATGTATATATATATATATATATATATATATATATATATATATATATATATATTATGCTGCAATATATAAATGTGATAGTCATTGTTATGTGAAAAGTCATATTAAATACAACAGATTTGCATAAGGGTTTGTTTTATGAGGCTCGTGACGTTAAAAATACAACTAATACATCCAGTTTTTGTTGGAATAACTGAGCATTAGACGATACCATTTTTACAGTCATAACACATTTATGTTCAGGGTGTTTGATCTTATATTGGCAGATAAATATTAATTACTAAACATGTCACTTAACAATTCATCACCTTGCTTCCTCTCAGTGTGGTTTCTTCAAGAGAGCAACTAAAGACCAATACGATGCAGCGTATCACAAGGCAGAGATCCATGTTCAGCCTCTGACAAAGACCAAACTGTCTGCTGAGGCCTGATTTATCCTCTGAATAGGGGTAAAAACAAGCTGACGCCATGGAGTGTGATCACTGCAGCGACTAATCACCTCACTTTACGTTCTGGAAAACCTTAATGACTAAATCAGCAAACAAAAAAATTCAATCAGACACATATTATACTGAAGCGATCGCACACAAACACTGAAATACAACTGAGACATAGTTAATGTGTACATGTCTCTGTGTTGGTTTGTGTTGTTATGATGCAACAGCAAGAAAAAATATGTGAACCCACGAGTTTTCAGCATGCATTAAAAAATAAAAAAAGGATCTGATCCAAATCGAACAAATACAATGGGCTTTAAATTTTTTTTTAATTTTCTCTTAATGGAATAATTATGATCAAACAAACTGTCTTAATCTGCTGTGACCTTTTATTTATGTATGTGCTACTGGGAAAAAAAAAAAAAAACAGATCTGAGAGATAACATGTGAACATGAAAAATAAAGCTGGTGCAAAATGATTTTTCCATTTTGTTCACACATGAGCTGAAAAGAAAATTACGAAGTGATTTCAGGATATCTGCTTTCATTACAGAGGAAATCAAAATATACTGACCATAGACTTAAAAAAATACATTAAAAAAAGGCACATAAATCAGGCCAGAAATAATTTACTAACAGATCCCTCAGTAAATATCTTAGGAATACTGTTAAGTTTTTGACTGAACAGCTTGGTGTACGTAGGTAATTTTGAGAAAATTCTGTTTAAAGATTTACAAAACAGAATTTAACACGTTCCTAGAGGAAACAGTTACTCAAAATCAGAATAAATGTTCAGGCCCTTAGTAATAATAATAATATGGAATATTTCAAGCTCATTATAATGGTTTATTTAATAAACTGGCAAACAACAAAATCTCAAAATTGAAAAGTGCATGAAAAATCTATGTTTTTTTTTGCCTGCCGTGTCTCATCTTAAGAGTGTTTGGTGCATTTAGGTTTCCTCTCACCATCCAAACACATGCACTGATAGGTTAATTGGTTAATCTAAATTATCCACAGGTGTGAATGTGAGAGTGATTGTTTGTCTATATATATGTTCAGCCCTGAGATGAACTGGAGACTCATACAGGGTGTACCCCGCCTTCACTCATTCTAGATTAGGCCCCCCGTGACCCTAGTGAGGATAAAGTGGTTTCAGATGACAAGACATTTTTTATCTAAATAAATAAATAAAGAGAAAATATAGTAAAATGTTGTTGAAAGAGGCCCATTGTTTTTATCAAATCAGGTCACTTTTTTTTTTTTTTTTTTTTAACAATTCTTGTAGAAAACTAGAAAACTCACATGGTCACACAGTTTTTCTTGCCACTGTATTTGTATAATATGAGTCTCTGAATTTTGGCAAAAAACACTTTTCTACCAACAGGCATAATCTATTCATCCCTGTTTGCTCTGCAGGTGCTTCTGCTGACACTTTTTCTGCTTGGCAGCTTCATATAGCTGATCCAAACCTGCAAAGCATGCCTTACTGTTCTTTCATATCTCTATTCAATACTGAAGATGAAGGTGTTTTTCTTCAATTATTAATCATTCACACTCATTCCTTTAGTGTGGATTCTTCAATCGCTCCAAGCAAGAAGACAACGTACCTCGATACCATGCTGTGCGGATCAGGAAGGAGTCCCCAGAGGTTAATGCTGGAAAAGTCAAACTTGATGCTTTTGATAAAAAGCAGTGGATGACGACTTGGATCGACAATGAAAGTTACTCATGACTGACTTTTTCTCTTTTTACAGAAGTGTTTAAACCCACTGTACTTTGTTTGTCACTCATTTGTTGAACACGACCCTCAATGATTAATGTCCTTGAACTCTTGACACTGTATAAATGATGAAACATTTTTGTAAGTTTTGTATATAGTGAAAAACCTTCGCACACACTGTATATTTATTTTTTTTTAATGTCTTGCAGCCAAAGAATTTTTTTAAAGTCTTAATCCTGCCCTGAAGGAGGAGCAGATGAAGACAAAAGTTTGCTATTTTTATGGAGATGTGTGATATAAAAGCTTACATCATGTTAAAAACCTAAGCCTGTGCAGGAAAGGTACAATCAGCTCTAAATAATATGAATGTGTATGTGTACATTTTTATACTGTGGTTCATATTCACTATCTTTTAACAAAAAAAATGTGCTTTGTCTTATGTGGAATGACTTTTAGGTACATCATCATGCCCTAGTAATAATGGATACACATTAAATACATGGTGACCATGTTTGTTCTGTTCAGACCTCTGGGGCCTGTAGGTAGTATCCACTCTACTGTAGATCAGCACTCAAGTAAGAATCACTTTTGTTTGAAGAATCCAAAGGGAACAATGTGAAAGTCAGTCGGTGCCTCTGAGGATTAATTGTCAAGTCAAATAATAAAAAAAAAACTTTCAAATTGAGTGCAGCTGTTGTTTCATTATCTTTAACTTTTTCCTATGAAAGAATAAAGCACATGTGACGGAAGTATAACTTTATATCCAGAAGTTAATATTTTTGCTGGTTTCTTCTAAATGAAAGACTTTTAAACCTTGTAATTTCTCTATTTCATGTCCATCACACAAGAGCTGGCACAGCTTTTAGACCTTAAGGATTTCTGCACATTTTGACACATCTGAATGTAAAATTAATAGTTGTCAAACCCATATACAAATTTGATTATACCCAAAGTTTGAGGTTTTTTTGTTTTGTTTTCACATAATTCAGGCAATAAAGATCAATCTCTTAAAATGCATTATTTTAATATATAACACCTTGTAATTCCATTTCCCTGAATACATACCTCAAACTAAACTATTTTTTTAGTCTAAGAGGTCCTCTTTACTGACTGTTCCTATTAAAATCCATCCAATTTCCAAAATTGCAATTAAGGTGTTTTTTAAACATAAATGTGATTTAAACTTTCCAATGGTCCAGAGAAACTACAGTGTCTCTGTATTAGCTACTACTGTGACAATTTATTTACTAACCCAACAAACAGGTTTAATCAAAACATTTATTCTTTTTTTTTTTTTAACATTCCATTCATACAGGAACAATTTCCATAGCTATAAAAGCTGTTGCTTTGAAAATATATTTATGCAAACCAAATACAGGGGAATGGCTAAGAATTATGAAGAAACCATGTTAAGAGTACTGAAAATGCATCCACAACATTTGGAATTCTTAGTAGACATCCCTCATCACTACTGAAAACATTTACATGTCAGTAAACACACAAGCATATTTGCAGATTAGTCAAATGTTAAGCGAAAGGTTTTCTCCTGTTCCTTGCGTTGGTTGTCACATAGTTTGGACACCTCTTCCACTCTTCTCTGGAGAAGAACTGAATTCTGGTCGATCCACTGAAGTGAATCCATGTGTGCGTTGAGGATTTTGCAGATCTGCTGAAGCTTTAAGGAAAAACAGAACAATTGCTTAATTTTCAACCAGAACAACAACAACAAAAATATAAATATTTGTTAAAAATGCAGTCTTGTCTTACTGGGTCACTCGTATCTGCTGGGCCGCTGGATGTGTTCAGATGCTCGATGATCTCCTTCAGATCCTGCGACATCCTTTTCAGCTGCGCGTCCACATTTTCTGCTAGCTTGTAGGTTCGTTCACGTTCCTCATCTGCATTCTGCATGTAGATGGTTCCGCTCTGCTCTTTCACAGACTCTTCAAGTGGGCATAACAAGTCCTCAAGCTCCTTCTGTTGGGAGAGGATGAAGTCCAGCTCCTGGTTTAGCCGCCTTTGGTCTAACTTGACTTTTTCCATCTCCTTGTGCAAGGATGTGATCTTCTCACCATTCTCTACCAACAGGCGGTCCCAAGCATTGACCTGAGTGGCCTGCTGTAAGAAATGTCTTTCTTGGTCCTCAAGTTCAAGACTCCACTTATTTATGAGACCCTCTAGCTGGGCATAGGTCATTACAGGAGGGGCAGCAGCTGTAGTGATTGTGGTGGCAGTAGTTGCTGTGGCGCTCGTGCCAGATGCAGGTTTGAGTCCTAGTGTAAAGCCTGTAGCTGTGCCAGTTGTGGCAGCTACAGTGGAGGCTGCAGGAGCAGCAGCAACAGCGGCTGCAACAGGGGCAGCAGCGGTCGAGGTGGTCGTAGCTGCCCCCAAAGGTTTGAGCATGAAGGACAAACTAGGTGCTGCGGAGGCTGGTGCTGCAGTGGTTGCAGCTGCGGTTGGAGCCACAGGCAAAGCAAATCCAGTGGCAACTGCAGTGGATGTGGCAGAAGCTTGAGGTGCAGAGAAGAGTGGGGGGGCTACAGCTGGGGTGGCCTGGGTCATAGCTGGAGGAGCTGGGGTGGATGAGACTTTGATCCCCAAGGCAAACCCTCCGCCCTGGGTGGTTGGCGCTGCAACAGATGCAGGTGGTTGAGTGCCTAAGGTGAGGGTCGCGGGAGGACCGGTGCCAAATGAAAATCCACCTGTGGGAGCCGTGGGGGCTGGAGCTGTGGTCACCTGAACCTTGGTACCTCCAAAGCTAAACCCTCCAAAATTGAGCCCACCCGATGCTGTGGTTGACGCCGGTGCTGCAGCCACAGGCGCAGGTGCAGCTGCAGGGGCTGCAGGCTGGGGCTGAGCTGGGGCTTGGGTCCCAAAGGTGAAGCCCCCTCCAGCAGGTGCGGCAGCGGTTGTCTGTGCGGATAAACCGGAGCCAAGAGCGAATCCTCCTGTCGCAGCCGGTGCCGCTGTGGAGCCGAGTGTCAGCCCTGCTGCTGTGGTGGTCTGAGTGGCACCTAGACCAAATGAGGTGCCAGGGGTCCCAAATGAAAAGCCCCCCGTGGCCGGTGTGCTCTTTGCCGGTGTCCCAAAGCTGAAAGTGCCGGTGGGGTTGGTGCTGGCCTGTGTTGGAGTTCCAAAGGTGAAGCCTCCTCCGGCCGCTGCTGCCGGTGTGGAGGTTGCTAGTCCAAAGCCCGCGGTAGGGGCTGCGGTCGTGGTCTTCGGACCAAAAGTGAAGCCCCCAGAGGCTTGTCCAAAGTTAAACCCACTCATTTTCCCTCAAAGGCGTCAAATCCACCTAAACGGAACTTAGTTATGCACAAAATGGTCACTTCCTCGGCAGTAGCTTTTGGCGGGTCACAAATAAGCGCTGGTTTAACATAAGCGGCCGCGGAACTTAACGCAAACTTCTCAAACGTAAGCGATAATTATTTTTTCTTGGGTTTATTAACGTTACCTTCATTGAAACAGGGACCAAAAACTAATAACACATCCTTCATAAAAACGTGGCCCAGTCCCTCGGCTCTTCCTCAAACAGGCATTTCTGTAGGCAACTAAAGGATGTGACGACATAAACCGCCGTACTTTTTTAAACCCCGTTCATTCGTTGACACAAACCTCCCGCCTTTCTTGTAAAATTGACAGCTATACCACCCACTAAGCTTTTAGTATTGAACTATACTTACATTTGATTGGCTAAACGTGCTGCCAGAGAGTGACACATAAGGAAAAAGTTTCGTACAACGTTCGGTTTCTGATAGCAAAGTATTTTTTGTTTATTACATATGATTAATTTATATAATTATTCTGCAATACATTTGTAAATTTTGAGGATAAAAGCTAAAGGTTAAAACGAATGCGTTTATATATCGAAGATAAGGTGCTATCACTCTGCAATAAGTGAAGAAAAGTAAATTAAAAGCAATATTTTCTTACTTTTCTTGCGCTTTTATTGTGTCCTACAGTAAATTATATGGATCATGATGTGTACAAGCATATTGATTGTGTTCTTATTTTATTTGTTAAGTTTCTTATATATCTATTCCTTTGATATACAAATATTGCATGTGCGGGTGGTACTTCTCTCATCATTGTTGGGACTCTCTGGACCAGCTAGCCGCACACTGCCAGTTGCGTCGTACCATGTTGACATTTTTCCAAGGATTGAGCAATGACCAGTTGAACTGAAGGACAAAGAGTACATTTATTTATAGCATTTGCTATGGGTAAATCAATTTCACTATACCTAATTATAGCAGGACTTTAATTTTACGACTGTCAACGCGGACTCGTAAAATTAGCAAATAAGCTAATGTCAACATAGGTTAGCCATCTGAAGAGAGTCCACTGTGGTTGAACTAGATGCACATGTGGTCAAACCTGATCATCAACATTATCTGCGACATAAAGTAAATACATCAAGTGAACCATCAGAATGAGAATTTTAAGATTTCTAAGGAACAGCGTGTCCATAGGAAAGGACATTGACTATTACTCCAAATTTTCACCTTCTCCTCTTTCTATGAAGCAGTTTTTGGATTTTGGTAAGTGATGACTGACAGACACACAGACAGACACACACACACACACCGTTATCATTTACACGTGTCTATGAATATCAAGGCGAAAATCCTGTCCTGTCACATGTTATATTTGTGTGAGTTTTATGTGGTTCTCTTGTAGAAAATAATTAAAAACGAAATGGATAAGGAGATCATTCCCAACTGAGCAAAGTAAGCCAGCCTTAGTTGGGTGATAGACTTATTACACTATCGGATTACTGCTGTATATCATAAGACATAATAACATAAACATAAAAAGGTCAATTAAGTCT
Source organism: Siphamia tubifer (assembly GCA_020466265.1). Lineage (NCBI taxonomy): Eukaryota > Metazoa > Chordata > Actinopteri > Kurtiformes > Apogonidae > Siphamia > Siphamia tubifer. Next base: position 37,198,408 of record CM035803.1, on the reverse strand, counting down.
GATAATAATTTGGCAAATAAGGACTAATTTATCAGATGAAATCACTTTTCCATATTTGCAAGTATGCAGTTGTGGCAAAAATCATTTTCCTTATTGATTTTTAATATTGGTAATAAGGGTCTGGAAGAGCTATGAAAACTTTAGAAAAAAATCTAGGTTTTGGTATTTTTCTTGCGATTTTTGGGATCTGCAGTTCTGAAAACTGGGTTTATACCAATATAACTTTTTAAAAATAACTTAGCTGATGGAAAGTGTTGATTCTAATGCTTGCTGATGCCACTTTTTCCAACTCTCGTACCAGAAAATCAATCTTACGTTATATGTACATAACTGAACTATTTTATAATCTGTCAGATAAATTTTTTAATTAATAGTGAATACAACACAATAGATAAAGACTGACCAATACGATCACTGAATGTCACTATATTTTCAACTCATACTGATGCTTATTCAATGTACAAATGCATCTTTAGTTTTTATACACCTCTCATGGCAGGACATAAGTAATGATATGTAAAAGCATCTCAAAATTGTGTTGTTTTGTTCTGTGTCTTTTCACCCCCCAGGCTCAGAAAATGCATGTGAGAAAACATCCTTCACCTTCCTCAGGCACGAGTTACCTGTGAGGTTGGCAAACATCATGAAGGAAATCAATCTGTTGCCAGACAACCTGCTCCGAACTCCATCAGTCCGACTGGTCCAGAGCTGGTACGAAGGCTGGTACTTCAATCATCCTGTCCATTTCTCTTCTCAGACTGTCTCTATAACGTGATTGTTTTCTCATACAGGTACATGCAAAGTCTTCAGGAGATTCTTGAGTTTAAAGATAAAAATGCAGATGATGAGAAAGTGACCTATGAGTGAGTAAATGTAAAAACAGTATTGCTATATTTCATGTGTTTCATTGCAACAGCTCCATTCAGGATGTATCTTCATGTAGTTTTACAGATGCTGTAATAAAAATCAGAAATCGACACAATGATGTGATTCCCACCATGGCTCAGGGAGTCGTGGAGTACAAAGAGACATACGGCACAGACCCAGTCGTCAGCCAAAATGTTCAGTATTTTCTGGATCGTTTCTACATGAGCAGGATATCCATCCGAATGCTGCTGAACCAGCACAGTGAGTAGACCCTTCCATCTGCAAAACATGCTTTTGGTGACAATACCCTGTAAAATTAACAATCATTCTGCAGAAGTTGATGGTGATATTATTTTTGTGTTTAATTACAGCCCTTCTCTTTGGTGGGAAGGTGAAGGTGAATCCAGCTCATCCCAAACAGATTGGCAGTATCGATCCACACTGTCATGTTAGTGATGTTGTCAGGGGTGAGAATCTGTTTTTGTTGTTAACACGCTGCTGTTTTTTTAAATAACTTTTACGCTGTTTCTTCATATTATTTATGTGTTTTTTTTTTCTAGATGCCTATGAAAATGCAAGAAACCTTTGTGATCGGTATTACATGAACTCTCCTGAGCTGATACTGGAGGAATTCAATGGTAAATACTTTGCAATAAGTAGGGAAATATTCTTCTGTCTGCCTTTTATCTTAGAACATATTTAATAATTGTCTAATAAGGATTAATTGTTTGATGACATTATCTCAGCAGTCAAAGAAATGGAAAAACCTGTCACTGTGGTGTATGTTCCTTCACATTTGTACCACATGGTGTTTGAACTTTTCAAGGTGAGTTTTACTTATTGAAGTTGTAATGTATGAAATAAATAGGTATTCATGAGTTTTACAGAATGTGCACAGCTGCAGCATTGAACTCTTATGGTTAATTTGTATTTATAGAGATTCTGCAGGTCTTTCAAAATCTGAAATGATCAGTCAATCAATTAATAAATAAAATTTGTCGGAAAAATCATCTTAACCGTGGTTCACAACATGTACGACAAAAATAGACAAGTGACTTAAAAGACTATTCAAAATTAAATAAATGGTTACAGTGCTTAGTTATTAAAAGAAGAATAAAAGTAGAATACATTTAAAATGCTATTTATATGCAAATTGTTCCAATGCTTTGTAGTGGTAACAGAGGAAACTGGAGGATGTTGGTTTTTTTTTATGTATTTATTTTAACTACTTGAAACCCAGCAGTCCATTTTTAAATGCATAATGAAAAATACTTGTCCACTGCAAAGGGAAATCCATTAAAATATTATGTATTATGTTTGTTTTTTTTAACGTAGTACAATTATATAATGTAAAAAAAAAGAAGTCAAAATCTTTTTATGTGTGTCCCAAGAGGTTGAAATATTTCTAGAAGTGGGAATGAATTTGAATGAATTTTAGTCCTGACATTAAGAATTGAGGTCAAAGTTGCAGAAAACAGTTGTACTATTGCAATAAAAAGTCCAAAGTCCTGGCCATCTGTGAAATGACTCTTAAATAGTAATCTTAGCTTAGTTTATTAGTTCATTTATCAGGGACAATGCACATAAAAACATTGATCTACATAAAAGTAGTAATATGTTTGTGCCAGGTTATAACAAAAATGCTCATTTCCACCCACAATCCATGGACAGGTTAATGTTAAAAATGCCATTCAGACCAATAAAATATATGTTATGAACACTCACTCAGTCATTCATGAAACTTAAATTATATCTGTCATGATCTAAAACAGTTTTAAACAAGCATGGGCCGATGAGGCTGCAGGTTTTTGTTCCAACCAACCAAGAGTTCACAGTTTAACCAATCAACTCTCTGAAGACTGAGATCAGTTGATTAATTAAATCAAGTCCGTGCTGCTGCAGTCACACCGTTCCTTTGTGGAATGGTTTGACTATGCCTGGTCTAAAATGTAACTTGTTGAAAACTGCAGGAACTGTTTATTCCGCTGTAAAAGTAAAACTGCTGTGGTGTTTTTGCAGAACGCCATGCGAGCCACCATGGAGTTATATGGGGATGCTATGGAGTATCCTGCCATCCACGCACAGGTGGCTCTGGGAACCGAGGACCTCACCGTTAAAGTAAGTGTGTATAATTCTACTGGTATTTTATATATTTATGTAGTATTTATTTAACCAGATCAAATCCTGTTGAGTCTGAGATCTCTTTTTACAAGGGTGACGTGGCAAAGCACACATCATAGCATAATGAAAAAAACAGGTTTAAAGATCAGTGGTAACAATACATTTATTTTTTTTTAAATTAAGAAAACAGACAATAATTTAGTAATGATGCAAAATATAATGGTTTGACATTTTTTTTAAATGTAATGTAGTGTAGGTCACAAGTGGTTTAAAAACATAGGCATGGTTCAAAGTATTGTCACTGTTTAATCAGTAACATAGTAAATCCAGCTGGAAAAAGAAGCATTTCAAAAGATTAACACTTTGATGCATGAATTATGAGAACCTTAGTCAAGGCTTTTTTCCTAAGTGTTTTTATTCCTCTTGTGTGTAATTGAAATCTTTTTAATGGATCTATTTCTTATGGACTTACAAAAATGTCCACTCAGCTGGACGACATGTGTTTAAGCTTTGAACCGAATAAACATGTGTTTAAAATGCAATATTAGAACACTGTGAACTAAAGAAAAATTAATGCAGTTTTTGTTTAAGAAGAGACTGTTAATTATAGTCTAGTAAAAACAAGCAATTGATTTAGAGGTAAACATGTCAGTGCAGATCAGGTATTAAGAGCAGCCACGTTACAGTAATGATATGAACTCATTGATATGGAACTAAAACAACAAAAACCCATGAATATACAAGAGAACAACTGTAGAATAACTGTCCACTGTAGTGACCAGTATGCATCAAAGGGTTAAGGAGTGATACTGTTTTCTGATTAGTACAGCTGTTGTCATAATGATGACGATAAAAAAAATATAAAGGCAAAAATAGATTACAAATTTAAACACAACACTCCAAAATATATTGAAGACAGTAAATTAACCAAAGAAAAAAATGTCACAATGTCCAACTATTTCATTATGGCTCTTTAATACCACTTCATGTCTCCAATGGAGTAGGAAGAAGCCCAGCTTATATTGTCCTACCCCATTTTACATGACTGGACTAGTCAGCAAATGTTTACAGTCTGTGCAAATGTTCCGTTGTTGGCAGATCCTGGGTGTGTGCCTGTTTTTCGAGTTTATTCTAATGTTCATCTTCAGGTGAGTGATCGTGGTGGAGGTGTGCCGCTGCGGAAGATTGACAGGCTGTTTACCTACACGTACTCGACAGCCCCCAGACCCAGCATCGACAGGTCCCACGCTGCTCCTCTGGTCAGTGACCCTGCATTATAAATGTTTACAGCAGCTTCTGCCATTTACAGTAGTTTCCTCTTTAAATATATTCACACGTGTTTATTAATGATGATAGACCAATATACCAGCCGGTGGATGTTTACATTTTTTCCTTGTATCAGTATCAGCCTCCTGCGTTGGCAGATATGCTCCTTTTTCACCTGACATGATTTACTGACAGATGAAGTTCATGGCACCTCTGTGTTCTTACAGATACGGCTGTTCACACTGGGAAAAATATGTTCTACTTCAACAAAGTTATATTTATTAGGTTAACTGTCATAATTTGTAAGTAAATAATATTTTCTGATTAGGTAGGTAGGTAGTTTAATGACCCCTTACAGGATTTTTTCCGGGGGGGGGGGGGGGGGGGGGGGGGATCAGTATTGGCTCCAAATATCGGCTTTGAAATATTGGTGACTATGTCTATATGGCTGATGTAAAAAAAAAAAAAAAAACTAAATAAATCAGTATCTGTATCAGCCCCAAAAAATCTACATCAGTCGATCACTATTCTTCATAATGTTAAAATTGATTCAATCAATATTATATGTAGAAGGATTAAGGCTATTCTGAAAAACAAACAAACAAACAATGTTTTGAGTATAATCATTAAAAAAAAAAAGTGTGAATATGAAGACTAAAGTTTTTTTTTTTTTGTTGTTTGTCAATCCAAATTTTCCTTTAGTGACAAACAAACAAATGTACATAGAACATTAAGTCAGAGACAGATGAGAAATGGTGCAGTTGATTTTACAAACGGAATAAAGAAAGAGAATATTAAGAAAACCATATTTCAAGGATTTTTATAATCCTACTAGTTCACTTCCTAGATACGAAATTTGTACTCTGCTCTGGGATCGAGTCATGAATAATTATAGACAACATTTAAAAATATAACACAGTATAAATGAAGTATATACATAACATAAAAAATTAAATCAAACCGTACAAGAGAACAGAAGCTGATCTCAGTGAATAACAGTCTTTACAGCAGCTTTATGCAAAAACTCCTGGACCAATTTAGATGAAAATTTCAGTAAATGTGCCAGGTGGTCCAGAATAGATCCCATTAAATTTTGGTGAATGTAGGTCAAAGGCTACAGTCACCAGCACCAAAAATGTGTTTTAACAATAGTATGAGATGGGGCAAATCAGGTAGAATGTGTGTGAGGGGGGCGGGATTTGTTGTGCCTGGCACCACTTGTTTTGTTTTAAAATGATGCCTTATGCTTGTAATATCATGTCTTGTTTCTCAAAATACCACTTCTTAATCTTCAGTGTTCCTAATCTTCATCTGTAACATAAAAATAACACATGAGGGTTTGGTTTGAGGTTTAACGGTTGAACCACTGCAAATGTTATTGTTCTAGTCAAGGGGAAGGCGTTTGATTTTACATTTTCCAGAAAACAAATATTGACACACCCCACTAAGGGGGAAAGTCACAGAGGGTTATTGCTGATAAAGCTGTCCGTTCCCAGAATGCTTTGCCTCCTGTAGCTGAACTTCCTGTGGATTTCTCCCACAGTGTCAAACCGGGTCTTTTTTCACCTTTTTCTGACACACCTTGTATCATATATATATATATATATATATATATATATATATATATATATATATATATGTATATATATATATATATATATATATATATATATATATATATATATATATATATATATATATATATATATATATATATATATATATATATATATATATATATATATATATATATATATATATATATGTATTGTGTCCTTTGTTAGGTACCATGAAGTACTGGTACTAATGTAAGGAATGATGTTCAAAGTGATCATGTGGATGTGGGCAGGGGTCTGGATCTGCACTTATGTTCTTCTAATGTTGTAGTATACATGTTCCTTTCATAATTTTTTTACTTTTGACCTAAAACAAAGATATACTTAAAGTTTAGATTCATAAGCTATTATTTTATCATTTATACTTGTGATCATACTGGGCTGAATGCTGCCGCTGAACTAAAATTTGTTCCACACTGCTGCTTTAGATTAAATTTATGTTTGAAATGTATTTGCACCTAGAAACCTCTTCCCCTTGTTCTGTTCTACTTGTGCAGGCTGGTTACGGGTATGGATTACCCATTTCTCGGCTGTATGCTCGGTACTTTCAGGGAGACCTGAAGCTGTATTCTCTGGAGGGTTACGGAACTGATGCTGTAATCTACATCCGGGTATTTTTTTATTTATGTATTTTTAATCTCATTAACAGTTCAGTTCAATTTTATTTTGAGCACACAAAATCATCAAAACATCAATCAAAATATTTTTTTGCACTTGAAAAGGAGTGGGAAAAAGTAAAACCCCCACCCCTTTCTTACAAACTAATAATCCAATCAATTCTGATTCCTATGCTTTAACACACATTTTTATGACCATTTACCATTAACACAAAGCATCCATACAAACCATTTATATACACATTTACTGTAAGTCAACTCAAACAATCCAATTTGTGTAATCAACTATATTAAGTATATTTATGTAGGCGTGGGCGGTATGCAAAGTACCATGAGATTTTTGCCATCTTTTTGCAGTAATGCAAAATTTCGAATGTCCGCCTGCTGCTTCTAAGAAGTATCTAGCATCACAGTCTTCCTCGATGCTGTGTTAGCAGCAGCATTTCGTTTAAATAAGCTACAAATATAAAATATATAGTTTATGTATTGTACTTTTGGTTATAATGGTATGTGATGCCAACATATTTCGATTCAGGACTCTACAAATTAATTTACAGGATGTCTGAAAAGCGAGCTAACAAGCTAACAGCCAAAGTCATGACAGCAAAACAAGTGTGCTAAACATTAACACTGCCTTAAATTTAACACAATGTGCCAGCCTTAATAACTGTGTGTTACTATATCCAGTTTAGTTACTATTAGTCATGTTATCTGGCTGGTGTTAGCAACTAAAACTGTTCAGAGTTACAAACAATTTCGTTAGCAATTATGCTAACGTTAGCATGCTATGTGCTGCTACAGTGATAACTACCATTGAGATGTGTTGTGCTATGAATATGAAGAAAGTCCACACAAATATGAAAGACTGCACTTGGGACTAACCCCTAACAAACTGTTGTGGTGTAATTTATTGTTTATTTATTATTTATGTATAGTAGCCTACAAAGGTACTATACCGGGATATATACTGTATACTGCCAGTAGCTCAAACTATAGCGGGATATAATTTTTTGGCCATACCGCCCATTCCTATATTTAAGTATATTTATTTTAACAGCTTGTGTGTGTCAGGAACAGCTGTAGAATGTCCCTCCTGTTGACTTTGTTTATTCTTGTCATCTCGTAGGCACTCTCCACAGAGTCCATTGAGCGTCTCCCAGTTTACAACAAGTCAGCGTGGAAACACTACAAGACCATGCACGAGGCCGACGACTGGTGCGTCCCGAGCAAAGAGCCTAAAGACATGACGACATTTCGGAGTTTCTAGGTCCAATCAGCTGCAACAGTGAAGCAAAGAGTGTAGGGTTTATGGTTGTTAGGTTGTAAATGAATAATGTGGTGGATGAGAGTGTATGTGCAGTGGTTATTACATAAATATGATTTGTACAGACATGAAAAAAGACAGAACATTACAGTATTAAATAAATTACATTTCTCTTTATCCTTAATGGTTTTCACTACTAATGGAAATAATCAGAACTAATAACCAGGTCAGTGTTTTCTGCAAAGATGTTCAAATGGGTGACGAATTAAAAGAAAATACCACAATAAAGTGATTTGTTTGACAGATCTGTGAATTTAAACACTGTCATGTTTGTCTAAAATCTATAGATGTTCAAGCTGTTGACATTTGGTGACTTAACATTATGTCATTTGAATTATCCTAACCTCATTTCATTATCATCGTAAGATATTCCTTTAATTTGTCACCCATCTATAAATATTTTATGTCCAGTCAAAAAGCTTTGCTGCACTTAAGCCTCATGTATTGTCGACATTTCATCAATCACACAGCAACGTCAGTGTTGATCAGATCAAAAAACAGAAATCGCACCAGTGGAGGAAACATCAGAAAATATCAAGTAAACAGAAAATAACTGTAACAATGTGTGAGGTGAACAGACTTGAAGGGAAACATATTTTTCTGTATTTATGTTTAAAATAGTCCTTTAAGCTACAGTAGCACTTATAAAGGATTTATAAAAAGGTTAGTTTTTGGTTTGGTTTATTTATGGATATAGTATGACAAGGGGGTATCCAACATGTAAAAGTGTAAACATTTGTTTCCAACATGGTCCATGGTAATTAGGTTGTAATCACCTTTTAAGTGGCTTTTACTTGTACATTGTTACAGTTTGTTTCATCTTTTAGGTCAGTTTCATCTTCTACATCTGTACATTCCTTGTGGCTTTAGATCTGCATTTATTAAATACTTCTTGAGGACTCTCCACTTTTACTTTTTAAAATGAATTCATATCAGGTTATTCTTATGTATTTTACTCATTAGACAGTTATGGGCATGATTTGGCTCATGGTGTGAAGTTTGGGAAATGCAGCTTTAGTTTGTGTATCTGCTAATTTACATCAAATTATGACGAATGAGTCTCAAAAGGGTCGTATTTTGATAAACCCACTTTTATTAGTATGTGGTTAATTTATTTATGTATTTTTGGACCCTGAAATTTCCAAAAGTTAGTATTTGAATCCTCCAGGCTATTTTTTATATTAATTTTAGTAGAAATTGAGTGGATTTATACAACCTGTTTTAATTTGTTATGTCTTTAACTAGTTATATCACCACATTTACACATAAAAAAATCTGCATCAGAATAAATGTTATTGTCCTCTATGGGAAATTATTAGCAGCCCCGGTGTTTAAATGTTAAGGGTAATTTTGGACCATCTTCAAATCTGGATAAAAACTGTTTTAAATCATTATTTATGTTCATCTACATGTTTCCAGGAGTGTTTCAAGGTGTTGTGACCCTTTTTTCAAAACTCATCAGCACCCCTCTGTGTTCAAATGGTAAGGCTATATAGGATGAGAAAATATCACTAATAAAAGTCTGATGAAATTGACAGTTATACATACAGACATGACAGTATTTGGCAGAAAATAATTTATGTTGTTCCATATAAGCAAATGTTACAACAGTCTAGTGTTTGGAATCTAATCACAGAAAGGGGAGAAGGGTATTTTTTGGTCATTTCTTTTGTTTGTTTGTCAGCAACCTTATGCAAAAAATACTGGCTCAATTTCCCTTAAATTTTCAGGAACGGTCCAAGGTAGGCCAGAATAAAATTAAGTTTTGGTGAATATGGGTTAAAGGTCAAGGTCACAGTCACCAAATATGTGTTTTCGCAATAAGAAATAAAGCAAATAGGTAAAACATTTGAAGGAGGCTCCACTTGTTAACATCCTAGTTTTAAATTATTTCTAAATATTGATCTGATATTATTGTATTACTCTGAAGTGGTACTGTGTTTTTTTTTTCTCATTAGTGTTTTTAGTTTTCTTTTCTACAGTGGATTTGCTGCTTTTTGGGGCTGAAGTAGAACTGTTATATATTGACTATAGTCACTAAGTCAGAAAAAAATAGTCCAATACATCCAACCATATCTTCAGTAAGCATGTAGAGCATTTATTTTTTACAAAACATACACTAGATAATGAGTTTATGTAAATATTTTTTTGTTCATATTTTCATATAACAGGATAAAAAGGAAAACAGAGTAAACTGCCATAAACAGCACCTCCATCTGTGATGTATGATAGGATCAAAATAAAGGATTTAGATGAATGAGCTATTGTAAGATAATGTGTCATTTTCTGTGGTGAAATTAAACAGACTCACAGTGACTTATGTTTAGTTTTAAAATAAACATTTAAAATATTCACTTTTTAAAAAAAAAAAAAAAATCTCCATCAACAGGATAAATTTATGACTGTTTTTTTGGCTTCTTTTCCACAGTACACAGATAAGATAAATTCATGAATATTTTGAGTACTTTAACATTTTAACAGTACAGTGTTTCTACATTCTTTACTCAAGTATAAGTACATCTACTCAAGTAAAAGAAGTACTGATGCAGCTTCTTTACTGCAGTACATTGAGTATTGGCACTGTATAGTAAGTATTTGAAGGAATAAACAGACTATAGATGATGAAAGTATTCTTTCATCATATTTGTGCAAGTGAACAAATGTCCCAGTAGTTCATACACAGATGCATGAATCTCATCTGTTTGGAATTAGGCAGTAAGATGTAGCACTGTGAATACTACTGGATGCACTGTAGCCTGCATAAATATACATTTTGTGTTTTGATGTAATAATCATTGAATTTACGAGATTCTACGAACATACACACTGGTGGAAAACAGTTTTTGGACACCCCATACATTTGTAATACATTACATTAAGTCCTTCTTCAGTCTCTCAAGTGTTTTTTCATTCTCCAAACCCACATGCTCCTTTATGCATGTGCACTGTTCTATCAAGATTAAACCCATTTCAGTAGATAATTAAACATATCCAGGACATGACAAAACTGTCAAGAATTTAGTTTTATTTTACAATAAACAACAAATGCATTGGTCTGTGTCTGATGCAGCCACGCTTTCTGAAACACACAAGAGTTTTATACAAATATTTCATGAGAATGTTTGAGATTATTTAAAATTTTACAGGTGTTCAAAAACTCTTCTCCACGACTGTACATGGTCAGTAAATTAAATACTTGCACAGCAATCATAAAATGTAGAGAAAGTGATTTGGACATTCATATAAATAGCACTAGGATTAAAAAGTTGAACAGGAATCACTAATTTTGAAAAAAAAAAAAAAAAAAAAACCTTGGGGAGGGAGCAGAAACACCCATCTATATTTTGGTTCTCATGTTCCATGATGTTTTTATTTTATTCATTTATAATTTGAACTTGCTAATAATAGTTACTAATAGACAGAACATTTAAGATTTAATATAAATACACAACATGAAACAAAAATTAGTTTATTGATGATGTACCAAGAAATGTTTTTGATTCAGAAGACATGGGAAACATGAATCATATGTTTACAGTCCATTTTGTCGTATTCTGTACAGCACATGGAGTTCAGAAGAATCATCTTTTGTTCAGCTTCACATTCATACACAACACCGTGCTCCGACTCACACAAGTCCTTGTCTTGTGCACGTGTTGCTGTCGAATGGAGCCGCGGCGATGGCGTGGAAACATGTAGTATCACGGTACCATTTCAGCGAAACGCAGCCAGTCGGACACAGAAGCAGCATTCACTTTGTCCCTACTTGATTTGTTGCTCTTCATTCAGTAAATATAATGGCCCTGCTATTCTACTTAGTAGAAAAATGTTTGATAGTATAAAACAAATAATGACATTTAAGTAAAAAAAGTAATGCAGTTATAGGCACATGTATAAAACTTACTTATACATTTAAACCCTTGTCGCCCAATGAAGCTTAAAAGACAAATATAGTGCTTTTATCTGAACTGTACAGTAAAGACTTGTACGAGGAAATGTGATTTATACTGGCAAAAATATCAAATGTTAAAGGCAGAATATATTTGACTTCCATAGATAAGTGGGTTCATGATCTGTGACAACTACATTATATCTGAAAACAGACTTTTACAATTATAGCTAGTGGTTTAAAACAAAAAAAAGAAAGAAAGCTGGAACGCCTTTTTGGTCACAAACTCCACTTTTGTGTTTCTGACATTCTATAACCATTAAAAATGTTTCAGCTGCAGTTTGTTAAAATATTGGAGAAAACACTGAAATAAAAAAAAGAGGAGAAATAAACGGGAAGCTCTGAAGTCATGTTGTGTGGATGTGAACATTAACACTGTGTAAACAGCATGGCACCGGCTCTCAAACCAACAGTTGCTGTGTGTTTTTCTTGGTTGTAAAAATGGTGACCAACATGAGCTGCGAAGACAGAGCAGTGACCTCAGCACACAGAGTCATTGCTGACTGGCAGCTTCCCACTGCGCCGAACCTCTTTCTCCCTTTTCTCTCGCTGTTTTTCCAGCTTCTCCTGGGCTTTACGCATGTCCTTCAGCTTCTTCTTGATTGTTGACCGGTCACTTTGACTCGACACGCCCAGAACCTGAAAACAAGGGCACAGATCGAGGGTTGAGAACATCATTTCTATGATTAATAGGAAAGGCTACAGGCTATATTTGGATGAGGAAAACTCATTTTAAAGCCTACTCAAACAGGACTAGTGCCACCAGTGGATCCTAGGTAATACAGTCACAGAAAAAATTATTATATCACCTTTGATTTCTTCCATTTCCTGTTCATTTTAATGCCTGGTAACACTAAAGGTATGTTTGTTTGGACACATAAGAGTTTAAGACGAGCAGCACGGTGGTGCAGTGGTTAGCACTCGTGCCTCACAGCAAGAAGGTCCCTGGTTCCACGCCAGACCTTTCTGTGTGTAGTTTGTATGTTCTCCCTGTGCCTGCGGGGATTTTCTACGGGTTCCTCCCACCATCCAAACACATGCACTGATGGGTTAATTGGCTAATCTGAATTGCCCATAGGTGTGAATATGAGAGTGAGTGATTGTCTATATATGTTCAGCTCTGAGACGAACTAGAGACTCGTACAGGGTGTACCCCGCCTTCACCCACTGTAGTTGGATTAGACGCCCAGAAGAGGTGGTCAAAGTGCTCACATTCTGTTCTTAAGTAGAAGCAAAGTTACTTGTGTGGGAAAAAAAATATGCTGGTAAAAGTAGAAGTACTGATTCAACTCCTTTACTTAAGTAAAAAAGTACAACTTCTCAATTGTAATAAAGTAAAACTGCATTTTTTTGTTATGGATGAAATTATACTCACTTAAGCAGGAAAAACCTGGAAATTATATATATATATATATATATATATATATATATATATATATATATATATATATAACAAGTCAACACACATTAATCACCCTCCAATTGTTCCCTGTGGTTCTGATCCAAACCCCATCAGCAGCATGTGATGGAAGCATGTGATCATGATTAACCTGATTAAAAATTATGACACAATTAACCCATCTGCAGCAGAATGACTAAACATATTTTATGTCGATCTTATTTTATACTTAAATCCTTATTTTATACTTGACTCTTTTACCTTATTTATGCGAAGGGAGATGGCACGATCTGATATTTTGTTACAATGACAATAAAGACCATTCTGATTCTGAATGTGTCTGCCAACGTATTTGGGGCAGTTTGTCCGTATAGTTGTGCATGTGCTAATGGTCAGTTGATCCAATAGTGACAGACAGCAAAACCAACCCATAAAGATGGAAGAGTATCTCTGCAGGAAGGAATTTTCTTTTCACTGAAGCACTTCCAGATTAAAACACCACATTAATACCAAACATACGTTAGTCGGAGATTCTGTTGAACTGAGGCTGACGGGTCACCCAGTTTGGACAAACACATTCAGTACAGATATATTCATGTCCTTCTTGCGTGTTTGTTCATTCAAAGTAAAATCATTTAATATAGAAGAAAAATGAATATTTAATTGTGATTAATCAAAATCAATCCACAGCAACCCCATGACTAAACATTTTAATAATCATTGTAGAGCTCTAAATATTAGTCAAGTAAATATTCTATCACAAATGGCATGAACACATCAGTTCTGTCATGACATTAGTCCCGTGTAAATCAACATCTGCGAGACGATACACAGGCTTATATCACAGTATAGCATGGATATTCACCTATAGACCAAACTGAAAAGAAGAGTGACACGAAAAGATGATGAAATGGATGACATGCAAATGTCAGTCGGCTGTAAACTGTAGTTACTAAATACTAATAGGCCACATGACACACAGATGTAGGGGGTTCCTTTCCAAATCACTGGATGGAAACAGGTCAGTCACAAAAGGGAAAGAACATTTCAAGAGCTCAATTATAGTCCATCACTTATTAGTCAACATCGATCAAAATGTAAACCTTGTATTAACATTTTTGTTCTACTCCTGTGTGTCTGTGCTAGAGGAATAGTAAAGCATATTTAGTTTCACTTTGACAGTCACATTCTCTTACATATATGTGTGTATGTATATCAGATATTGGCTTTTTTTATTCCCCAATATCAGCATCGGGCCCAAAAATTCCATGTTTGTCAGCCTCTAAAGATTTCCCTAAGAAAGCTATTTTGGTTCCACTGAATGCATTCAGCACTTATTTAACATTATGGATCAATAGTTGTGCAACAGAAATTATGTTTGCATGCAAAACATATTCAAATTCAGTCCTTATTTGCAAATATTTCTACTAAGCTGTTTATATGGTTAATGAAAATGAATATCCCAGCATTTTTCCAGCAAACAGCAGAGTTCAGCACTGCTTCTCGAAATACCTGAAGTGTGTGACTCAGCAGATCAAACTGCTGTTACAAAGCCTCACGAATTAGTTCTGAAGTGGTTTAAGAATTATCAATCTGGAAGAACTCTGTAGATAATTAATCTTGTGCCTCGCTTTTACATGATCTTTTTTTCTTCCTTATTCAGACAACACAGGTAAATATAAAAGTTAGCTGTATGTGTTGTCCAGAGTGTAGTTATATTTTTTTTTAATTTAGGAACATGATCATTGGAGTCAGTTTAATTCATGGATATTTTGCCAATGGTTTAATCCGAGCATGAACTGAACAGACAGTATATTGAACAGATCTGCACCAGAAATGTCAACATATGGAAAACATGAACCTGGATAAAATGGTTTCTTTACATATACATTACATTTAATTTAAAACAAGACAGAAATGGCGCAGATCTGTGAAAGTCCCGTTTGGCAGTGGGACAGATTTAGTCTGGTCACAGGGGGGCGTCCAAGACAAAGCCATTGCTTCCCTACAGTCCTCCAGTTCCAACTGCATCTCAATACATATTTAAAGAGCTGATAGTTCACCTTTAACTTGTCACTGTCCAAGTACAGGAGCTGCTGGCCATCCACCCCCTTGGCTGTAAACTCTGGTGTGTACTGGTCCATGTTCAAGCCCATCAGCCAGTGACAGACCTGCTGATTGGTCCATTCAGACACAGGTCTGTTCTGCCACTGATACTCTTTCCCTGTAGCGACGGGTTCATCATCCAAGGTCTAAAGAGGACACAGATAATACACTAATTATAGTATGTAATGTGACAAAAATATTCAAAAATGCACTTGTGTGACCCAGGTCTACTTTATGTGAGGGTTTCAGAAAGTCCAGTGTATTCCAGGTTTGTTTGTTTTTTTTTTCGTGCACAGAAAGAATCCAGTTATTAATAGGGCTGGATTAACAAACAAATTCTCTGATCTGAATACGTCTTCATTTAAGACCTGGTATAAAGAAATTTGTGGTCAATTCTCAATGTAAGGATTAATTATTGAATACAATTAACCAAGTTACAATGTTCTTTGTACAATTTCATATATAAAATAAATTGTTATAGACTGTAAATGTTGTGTATTACTGAATTGAATGCAAAATAAAAAATAAAATTGGGACCTTGAGAATCAGTCGATACCCAGCCCTAGTTTAAAAGAGCCACCATATATAGAAGATGTCTGCTAATGGTGTGCATCAGCCATTTGTTTTCGAAGCAGGTCAAGTGATGCTAAAACCACAACCACCTTTTTAGCAGAGACAGCTGCCATATCTGAGAACAGTAACTTATTTGCAGAGTACAAACTCCCCAAAATAGCACTGAGAAATCAAGCGTGCAAGTACAGCAAAAAGGAAAAAAAAACATTCTGAAATGCAGGACTATGTGCATTTTAGTTTATTTTAAACACTATAAAATCGGAAAAATAAAAAACTAAACAGATGCTGAGTCGGCACCGAGCAGGCAACAGAGCAGACAAAATTGTCCTGTGGTCTGCCAAAGCTTGTAAAGAACATGAAGCTCTATTTGATGGTTTTGACAGAGGCAAAAGTACAAACTGTTAACATCACAGTTGACTGAGGAAAAGCTGAGCCACAAGACTTGTTTCAATACAAAACAAAACAGCTTTAACACACACATGCAGTTCTCTTCTATGCCCCTTTCATTGACGATATAATCAGAGCTATGAAGGGGGGAGGCTCACAGAGCATGCTTAAGAATGTCCCCTTTCAGCTGCATCAAGGCGTCCCACACTGCTTTTGTGACGGCGCAACAAGGAGACCACTCACCTCGCTGGAAGAGAAGATTAAAGTGTGTGAGCGCCCAGACAGATTGGGTTCAGCAACTAACCCAGAGATGTCTGAACTGGGGCTGGCAGGGTTAGAATCATCTATGACTGAAAAACTCTGGAACAAGTGGAAACAAGGAACGCATTTACTAAAGTCAAACATCAAACAACAATTCTTCACTAGGAGGAGCAGAAAAATGCAACAACAGCACTGTCTATCCATGTAAGTGTCTAAATTATGACAATTAGTCCTTAAAGCTGTGATCACACTGGTGACGACCCAAGACTATGATCTCCAGCACAACAGAGTCATGAAAATCTCAACATGCAAGAAGCAGTGATGAGATAAGTACCTGTTGCGTGAATTTCATTGTGTTGTTAATATTCACTTTGATTAAAGTCACACCCATCCACCACCCAAACATTATCAACAACCTCTACACTACAACCACTAACACTACACTACTACTACTACTGCTACTGAAGGAACACAAACAGTTCAGGTATAGGGTGATGTCCTCAAATTAGTCAATTAGACACTATTAAATTATTATATGTTAAAAAATTAAATAAGCATATACATGTATTAGGGGTCAACCGATTATTGAATCAGATATATGCCATTTTTATGCTGGAAATGTGCTACATCAGCTCTGATACCGACTTGATTTGTGATGTAATGTCCACCCTCAGAGTTTACAGCTGTCCCACTATGACACTGAAGTGACAGGGCTCAATCAAGGACATTTTGAGACCCTTACGACCAGTTTATGTATGTTGGCACCTTTCATTGTGTTAGAACATTAAAGTCCGGGTTAATGGGGGATGGCCTGATGCATTGAAAAATAAATGGCAGGTGACGGGATGTTGAAACAAACACCACAATAATTAGAAATTATTAACATCAGAGGAATGAAAAGGACAGCTCAAGAAATGTATCAAGGGTTTGTTAATTTTTACTTTATGATCCTGTTTTTATGTAAATTGATACATTGATTTGTCCTTATTTTAGAACAAATAAGGCCTAAACCTAATGATACTAACATATCTCCATCTAAAAATGAATAATTAGTATTTTCAGTGCTAATGTACTTTTGAGCTGCACTCAAAGTGATCATGTTTTTTAGGTAAGTCTACAAGCAGGATGCTGCTACAATGATTTTTTTCAAAATAGTGTGGAGGGTGAAGTTGCTTTGGTGGCACATTTGCGAGTTGTAGTATTAAAGGCAAAAAGAGGCATGTCTTTATTTAAACTTGCCATTTACAGTGTACGTGTTTGGACATTGGTGTTGCTGTGTGAAAACAGTCATATGCAGATGGCATGACGACGCTGACGGCAATAGTCACCCATTGACAGGATTACTTCATCAGGGCATCACGTGAACCAGACTAAACAAGAGGAAAAAAATCCTGCCAACACCAAAATGACAATGTCATATATTACATTGTGCATTTCAGCGATTATCTAATTGTTGATTTGATCATTATAAACTTAAAGAAGGGCTGCATTACATGTATTCTAAAATGTTGATTTTCATTTCTGTTGCATTTATAAATCCATCCCAGATATAATTTTTCCAGAGTCCACCAATTCTCTGTTGTGGTGTCGGTTGACCCCGAACATGTAGTAATATTTCAATTAAAGCAGTTTCTTGTTTTAGAGGCAGGTTATTCTTGCAGTGATATAAATACAATCCAAAACAGTAAACTGTTGCAACAACTACTGTCTTTGCAACTTTAAGACTTAATTCTTTCATCTGATTTGTAATGGATTTTATTTGTAAAAAGTTGCACGAGCAACCAGCCTGCACAATACCAGCTAGTTATAACAACCAGATATTGAACAAACATAATTAAAAATTAATATAGATGTTGCAACAGGACTAATTTTGGCATGATTAATTGAATGTGGATAACTACACATCATTAGTACCCTAGAACACAACCACACACCCACTACAAACCACAATTAATGATTCAGTGGGTGCATTTAAGGTGAGAAATTACATATCTACGGTTGTTAGTAAAACTCCATTGTGTCATCTAAAATTGACAGTAAAACAAAAACGTGTATACTGTACCAAATCTAATGAGCGACTGAATAAAGACGACCAGGAGAGATTTGTCTGTTTAAAGGAAACATGATTCGGTGAGATATGTCATCCAGTGGCAAAGCCCTGATAAAAATCTCTACACAGCAAAAGAACCATTTTCTTACTAATCACATCTCTTTGGCTGAGCCTGGGTCTTGAATTCATTAGACTGTATCGTGGGAACACAGCCTGTATGTGACAGCTAACTGGGCGTTTCACTGCATGCGTTTGATGTGTCACTATTTGAAAAGTCATCGAAAAGCCACCAAATCTTTTCCCGCCTGCTGCCCCTGATGGCTAACATATGGACCCAGTTACTGTGGCCTTTGTATAGTGTCTTATTTGCAGAATTGGCCAATGACAGCACATGTCTGAAAACAGGAAACAGCCTCCCAATGAGTGTCTACTAGTTTTACCCTTTCAACAAGATGAAAATATATTGCTGTGACAGAAGAGAAACACAAACAGTGACTGAGAGGAACCAAACTTGTGACCTTGCATCAATCTAATTTGTGTAAATAACTACAGCTGGGCACAAGTATCATCTATAACTATTTTCAGAGACATTTGGTACAAGTTACATACCTTATTTTTACGGTCCTGGCTTTGCTCACTGCTGGTCTCCGTTGCAGCATAAGGCAGACTGCTGCTTGAAGACGAGGGCTCCCTGTCTCTTTCCCGGTCCCGGTCTTTGTCTCCAAACCAGGAGAAGGGCATACAGGTAGGAATGGATGTCATTGATTCGGCAGGAGACAGGTTTCCTCCAGACTCCTCCAGTAGTTCCGCTGACCCCCTTGGAAAAGGGAGAAAATAGGTTTAAATAGAGGAAATTCTGTCTAAGACATAAAAATAATCAGTGAGCATCATCTGTGTAACAGATTTCAAATACAGCTGGTATGAGAACACAAAGTATAGCATAACATGACAACGAATAATTGTTTTACCTGCTGTCCAAAGATGCTCTCATCGCTTCCTTATCATGTTTTTTCCCTTTTCCTCCCGACTTCCGAAGGCCACTGTATTGATCATCAGTAACAGTGTGATTAGTGTAACAGTGCTGCTACAGTATATAAGTAAAGTCACAAAATACTGTTTATAACTGTGGAGACTCACCCAAAGTCAGGAAATCGTCTTTTGGGTTTTCCTCCTGATAATGGCTCATTTAATTCCTCTGAAACCAAAACACTTTGATCAGGTTCACAAAATAATGTAAGACAATACAGTGATCTGGTGAATGTGACCCCAAGTTCATATTACAATATTATTCATATTGTTTGTCCTTTCTACAGTTTATAGATGCACATTTTTTGCACTTTAATCTGTTGTTGCTTTGACCGGTGAATTTTGTCATTGTGGGATCAATAAAGTCTTTTATAACCTAATCTAATTTAATGATCCACAATTCTGTCATTGCGACAGCCAAAGTTGTGAATGTATTCCATAATTAAGACTTTAAAAAAACCTTCAGTTGGTAGGGAATAACTCAATGACAAAAATAAACAGAAATTGCAAACCAATGTGCACTTTTCACATTCTGTAAGCCAGCCATTTTTAAAATGTTTTTTTCTTTTTTCTTTCAATAGCTGACAAAGGAGTTGGTTTGTCAGGACAGGAAAAAATATTTGTGGCTTGGCATATCATATTGCACATCTACATTCTACCAAACCCTCTTATCTATCTCTTCAATCAGAACTTTGCCTGGTAAAAAAAACAAAAAAAAAACATGTCAGTCTTGCATCTCCTGTGCTTGCTACCTCCACCATGCTTGGTTACTCCTCAAATGCCTCAATAAGAAACAACTGGTTTTATAAGCAAGTCTTCATCCTACAAAATGTATTATTATTAATCATTCTTTAAAGTTATCAAATTAAATATAGAAACACAAGAACAACATAAAATGTGAACATCTATAAGGATGTTCATGATACACCATCACCGTCATAATACCTTTTATCTCTTTGCTCTTGCCTTTGGACTCCCTTTTCTTCGCATTGTACATGAATCCAGATGGAGACTGTGGGGATAAGTGGTCTTTTAATGGAGACAAAGACGGACTTCCACTACTTTCAATGCTCTCTCCCAGTGATGGCGACAAGGATGGGCTGCTGGAGAGCTCTGCCTTACTGCAGGACACTTCTCTACTCTGCCCTGCATCATCTCTCTGTCCATTTCCAGTTGAGCAGATGGGCACGGGCAGGGAGAGGCTCTCTTGGATGGACCTCCTCCTCCTCAGAATTTCTGGCTCCTCTTGTTCCTCGTCCTCCTCCTCTTCGGATTCCTGTACACATAATACTAATTATTTATTTGTCAAATACAAACAGAATAGATGAAAACATCTGCTCTACATACGTCTGATGAGCCATGTCATGTACACACACTGTCAACAACATGCCTGGGATACTTTTATATAATTTAGTGTCCATGCTCTGAAGTGACTATATAATTAATACACTATTGCTTTCATGTACAAGACTGTTTGTTTAAATAATTTAAAATGTTAGGAAGCAGGTGAGCCACAAAAAGTGGCAGTAATTTGTTGGATAAAACACATGATATTCACTGTGATTGATGAGTTTGCTCCATACAAATTCCTTTCCAAAGACAGACCTTATCTTAACACTACAGCTTTAGATGAGAGGCACATGTCGTATTTGCTTAACAGTGTTAAAATCGGACAGATCTTTGATAGTAATCACGTCTTGATGAGGTTTTAGGCTTTGTGTTGCACTTTATTTCTACCTTCAAAGGGCGGACAGTGTGGTTTGCATCAACACAATGTAATGTGTCTGACCTGAGAGTGACTTGAGGACACTGTGAGGCTCTCCTTCAGTTTGTTCCGTGATGGGGGCTGGCGTTTTGCCTTCTGAGCCAGCATACCTTTTGCTCTGTGTGCACTGGTGTCCAAGCGCTCAGTCTCAGGCACCACCTCACTCCAGTCTTGTTCTGCAGAAACACACAGAGGACAGCACTCAACACAAGTTTAACAATATGGCATTCTTTGTTTCAATCATTTATCAGGGTTTATGAGGTGAGCTTATGAATGTTTTACAGATCGCACACTCAAGCTATGACGTGTGTCCTTCCGTATGAAATTGTATTTAACATCAGCAACCCTTTGTACCTTGGAGTGAGTCAACAGACTGTCTATTAGAGATGATTGGGTCTTGACTGCTTTGTCCCTCCTCTGCTGCCAAGTACTGAGCAGTGTCCAAACTCGAGGACCCTCTTGATTCCAGGACCACTATCTGTGAACAAAACATAGCATTCATGTTCACTTCAGTTCCTCTAGTGGCTTCTAAATGAATAAACATTTATTAAAGCTGAGGTTTGTCTTACTCTGTTCTGCAAACTCTCCAGCTGTTCCTTGTACCACTTGTCTTTTTCTTCTAAACTCTTTTTCAGGTCTTCTTCTCTCTTCACAAAGTCTATTTCTCTGCAGAGGAACCAAGGAAATGTGCTCTCCCGTTAGACCTGATAAACAACTTCTAAACACATTTTATATTCTGTGACAACCACTTCACTGCTATGATGAGAAAAAGTAACCTAACATCTTTCTTCCCATTAAACTATACAATTCATGTTGATATTAGTTATATTAGTAGGAGTGTAGAATAAATATATGCAACTCTTTTGTTTGTTTTTTGAGAGTCTCCACCATCATTCTACATACCTAAAATGTTTAAAATACGATATACTTTTACACTTCCATATAAAAGTACATCAATATAATTAGCAAGATGTGCTGTTTAGTTTCAAAACAAAAGCATTTTGATTGACACTGTTTTAGCAGCTTAAAAAATATTTGACTAATGCAGTGAATCTTGCGAAATATATCATTCCATCAATGAATGCCAACCTCAGGTCACCCATGCCAACATTTAATCTACTGTTGTGTAACTCAGGACAAACTCACTTCTGCTGATAGTCCTTCAGTAATTTCTTGGCCTTGTTGTACTTCTTGTCCAGAGTCTCATACTGGGTCTGAGTGTCCGCTAACTGTTCGTTAACATTCTTGCACAGAGTCTGAGCTTCAAGCCAGTAATTCTCCAACTTCAGGATCTTGTCATTGCTATCCTCCAGTTTTTGCTCCAGTGCAGTTTCTCTGGCCTCAAACAATGACTTGTCCTCTTCTGATGCCCTTAGCTGTAAAGAGATGACAAATTCACTGTACTAACACATTTTATGTGCTTTTCCACTCACATTTTAGGACTTAAAAAAAAATAAAAGGCAGCATGATGAAAAAAACCAAACCACCATTCTATTTTCAATATACCGTTTCCTTAAGTTGATTTATTTCAGCTGCTGCAATGCTATGTTTGAGCTGCAACTGTGAGGAGAGAAAAGAAAATATTAGAGGATAAATCAGAACTGGAATTTAAATTTCTAAATCATGTACAGGTGTTGTGTGATACCTCTTTGAACTTGAAGGCCATCTGAGAGCTGTCCATGTTGGTCGGCATAAACAAGACCTCAGAATCAGGCAGCTCAAACACCTCTACGTTCCGCCCTGGAGAGAAATTGGAGCCGAGAATCCTCTCATCCATGGAATCCTCTTCATAACGTTCCTCCTGAAATATGACACATAATGGTATCGCATACTGCATACACCAACACACCCAACATGCCCAAGAATATGCTCAGCATGTGTCAACAACACTCCCAGTAGCAGAATTCTCCGTTATCTGCATCAATAAATCAAAGCCAAACACTGGTACAGTGCCACAAAGCATGGAAGTTTGCTGACTAATATCAGCTACATTTTAAAAAGAAACAGAGCAATTCTAGCGTTATGGACGTGACATTTGAATGCAAAGTGGCAACAAATGACACAGTTCCTTTTCATTCTGTCCTAGTCTCTAAAAAGGTGTTGATATTTTGTAGAAATATTTTGTATTTCATGCAGAGTCTTGGAAGGAAAAATCAGTGTTATTGTGACAATTCCATTATGATTGTGACATGTCTGAAATATACATGGGATTTGTTCTTGAAATCAACAATTTAACTTTGTTTATACAAAAAAATAACTCTGAAAAGTTCTTTTAAGTTCTTAAAGTAAGATTTAGGATAGTTGCCACCATGGGCACAGTGGTGCAGTCACAGCAAGACGGACCCTGGTTCGATTCTCACACCAGACCCTTCTTTGTGGAGTTTACATGTTTATGCCCTCCCACCATCCAAAGACATGCACTAATAGGTTAATTGGTTAATCTAAATTGTCCATAGGTATGAATGTGAGAGTGATTGTCTATATATGTTCAGCCCTGAGATGAACTGGTGACTCATACAGTTTGTACTCAGCCTTCGCCCATTGTAGCTGGATGAGGCCCCCAGTGACCCTAGTGAGGATAAAGCGGGTTCAGATGATGAGTGAGGCGAGAGAGGATGATTGGCATTTTATTGATTTCAGCATAAATGTCTGCTGTAGTGGCTTCTATTTATGTTAACAATTTAAAATCAATTAAAGTGAATTTATTATATTCTATTGACAATTTATATTACAAAATCGTTAAACCTATTTACCTCTAAAGTATAGGCCTAGATTCTATCTATCTATCTATCTATCTATCTATTGTTTTGTTACACATTATTTTTTGAGAGTGAGGTTGACATTTACATGGATTGCTTATTAACAGCAATTTCAGTAACTGCAGACACTCAAATTTAGCTTGTACAGTCAATGGACAATTTCTCACATTTCTGTTGTGTTACAGTAAATACCCCATAAGGCATTTCCATACTCAAAATTTCCAGTCGTCAAAGTAGATTTTACAGTCAATATTTGACTTTGTAGTATAAACAGCTTAATGTTTAGTGAGTAAATATAGTTTCAAATTCTAAAAAGTGACATAAGCAGTTAG
The DNA here is from genome assembly GCA_020466265.1 of Siphamia tubifer. Lineage (NCBI taxonomy): Eukaryota > Metazoa > Chordata > Actinopteri > Kurtiformes > Apogonidae > Siphamia > Siphamia tubifer. Next base: position 37,173,990 of record CM035803.1, on the reverse strand, counting down.
CTGCACTGAGAGCTGCCATATAATTCTACAATGTTTGTAGCATGGCTGCGTGCTACAAGAATTTTTCTTTTTTTTAAAAGACTGCTTGTGTGATTTATTAATGAAAAAAAAAACTAAACAGAGGCAACAGTGTGGAAGTACATGTGACTTTCCACTCTTTTTTCCCTCCATAGTAATGTAAATTTGGAAATGACTAAATCAAACTCCATACTTTTCCATCCTGGGCTAGTCATTCATTCCTTCACCATAACCACTAGCCTGTGGCTGGGTGCTCTTCAGAAAAACAAACATTTCACAACTCAGGGACCCAAATGAACACCTTACAACACAGCACAGTGGTGACATATGACTTACACATGACTTACTCACAGACAGCTGCTTAATGTATTTCCTGGCTTAGTAGAGGATTGGACTGGGTGCAGCAGGTATGATAAAAATGGGCAGTAGGTGAAATTTCAGAAACTTCTTGACCTGCTGACTCACCTCCTCTGTAGAGTGCTCATACAGGTCGTCCAGGTGCTGCTGTTGCTGCTGTTGCTGGTGGTTTTTCTCCTGCTCAAGGGTCTCGCTGATGAGGCGTGCGACCTCGCTCTGTGTCCCTGGCTTTTCTCGACCAATTAGAAACCTGTTTGTGGAGAATTTGTTAGTGTCCCACATAAAATGGAAATGTAATATTTGTTTTATTGAAACTTCACAATGCAGTATCTGTCCTCTAGCTCACATGCAAGAGGGAAATGCAAATTTTCGGATTCAGTTTAGGCCTTACCCAGTCATATAGTCATTTCATTTGCATGTGATAAATGTGTGATAAATATGTTCCACAATACTTTGAGTCTGAAGCCAAAAAACTGTGTGATTCAGGAAATATAGTAATTTTTTAAATTTAATTTAAGATAGACTTTTCACCAGCAACTTCCTAATGAGAGACACTTGAGAGCACCAAAGTCCTAGCATAGATTTAGCAGAATTCTCAAAGCAACTATGGGCAAAAATCTTTACCCCGGTGAGGAAGTGTGACTCACCCCTTTGGTAATTACAACACAACCAAAAATACCAATTGCTCACCTGCCTTGACACGCATACGAACTTCACATCCTATTCTTAATTCATAGGGTTTAATAAGATGTCTGTTCACCCTTTGCAGCTATAAGGGCTTCAACTATTCTGGGAAGTTTTTCCACAAGGTTTAGGAGTGTGTTAAATGGGACCATTCCTCCAAGAAGCATTTGTGAGAACACACACATTGGACAAGAAGGCCTGGGTCTCAGTCTGCAATCTAATTCATCCCAAAGGTGTTCTATAGGGTCGGTCAGAACTCTGCTCAGGCCAGTCAAGTTCATCCACATGAAACTCTCTTAATCATATCTTTATGGACCTTACTTTGTGCACTCGTGCACAGTCATGTTGGAACAAGAAGGGGCCACCCCCTAACTGCTCCCACAAACTTGGGAGCATGGAAATGTCCAAAATCTCTTGGTGTTGAACCAAGAGATTTTGGACAATGCAGCCTTTCCATTGGTAATATTTAGCTGTGGTGCAGTGCCATGTCAAGATCCTTTCTGCCACACCATGCATTTCACACAAAAAAAAACCCATCGCATTACACTTGAGCTAATGTTTCTTATCTTAAAAGGTTCGTGAATAACTAGGATATAGCCTCAACTTCAATCAGAATTTTTTATTAACTGTAAGTATTTTCTTAGATTTCTTCAGTAGGAACAAGTCTTTGGACTATTGAGTTTCATGAGAACAGTTCCAGACGCTGCTGAATAGATTGTCTCAGACCTCACCTCACAGTGCCTTTGGTGTTCTTCAGGACTGTAGCAGCAAATAGTTGTGTGACTCCCACCAGACTGATTCCATCAACCTCTACAATCTGATCATTTACCTGTATGCTGCAAAGACAGAAAATGGAGATGTTTCAAAATCATTCCACTGAAGTGTAATACACTGTAATTATGACAAGAATGATAGTAACTGGCAATAAAACCAAACTAGAATTCCATGGGAAACACAAGTAGCTGGATTACTTTTTAGCTTCCCCTTAAGGTTATAAATAAATGTGGTTCTTTTTTTCTTGTGCCTTGCTGGGCTCTTGGGAATGAGGAATTCCAAGAGGGTGACACTAAAAACTTATGTTGTGTAGTGTACAGTGACTGCATGCCATGTTTCCTGTTGTAGATACAAACATTTTGAACTGTGTCTTTAGTGAAGACAGTGTGTGGGTTTGTGGCATGTCAGCACAGTAACTCACCGTCCATCTTTCTCTGCTGCTCCTTGCTCTGTTATGGTTTTCACAAAGATGCCAAGTTTCTCTAGACCCTGATCAGCTCCGACCCCCATTCCTATGATACTGATACCAAGGCCATTGTCTCCTGGATGTGAAAAAAATTGTGAAATTCTGAAGGATGGAGTAAAAGTAACTTGGCACAAATGTGTATTCCCCCTCATTAAACCTTTGCCCATTCATCCCTACATTATTATACCTTTCTCTATCTCAACAGGAAACACATCCATCTTTTCTACTCTCTTCTCCAGCTCATACTCAGCAGATGCAGCAACAGGATCCACATCATCATTCCGTCGATCATATTCCTCATTGGAGAAGGTGCTGAAGACCTGTGAGGGATCAAATACTGAATTAGTAAACTTAAAATACACCAGCTGTGCTTACAGAGAAGTTAAGTTTTGACAGATTTATGTTAAAAAGCAACTTAGCGTTACAACCCTTTGAATCACTTTAGATGGGATTCAGATAAATGTTTATTTAGTCACTAAACAGTGGCTTACTGATCTGACTTCTGACTAGGCCTGGGCAATAAAATGATAACGATATCACAATATAACTTTTCCTTGATAGAAATATGAGACATGTTCAATATATAATTCATTCATCCATGTTTTGACAGAGATAAGTACAGCCAACCATAATTAAGTACTGCCACACCAAACCAATCACACGAGAGCCATGGCAACTTAAGTTTGACACACACAGCACAACCGCAGCACACACGCCAACGTCTGGGCTACAGCAGGAGATAATGACTGTACCCTCAGGACAAAATTTGAACGAGAACCTGGACGACCAGGTTTCTGAAAAGTAAAGTACAGCACAGAAGCCGGGAGTTGGAGGTTCAAAGCACAAGTTTCATATTTGGTTTATACCATTTATGGCAGTAAAAGCAAGCACCCCTGCATATCTGTCCCCAGCATTGTTTCATGAAGATGCTCCGTTTTGTTTGTTTTCTCTTTTAAAAGTTCAGAATATTTATTTAGGTTTACATATATGGATCTGTTTTATTTATCTGAAACAAGTATATAATGTTCTTCAGCACATTGTCGTGTTCAACCACTGACAGAAAATAAATTCCATTTAATTAAAAAATAATGTTCCGATTTCTTCACAACTAACTTATGAGCAACAGTAAATTTAAGCTTAAAAAAAAAAAAAAAAAGATGCATAACAACATCGTCTAAAAAAAAAATATATCTTGATATGACTTTTTTCTATATTACCCAGTCCTATTTCTGACTATTACCTGATAATTCTGATTGTGAGTACTTTTTAATCAATCAATCACCACTGAAACATGGGCATGTATGATACATACAGTCAAACGAGTGCCTAGAAGTCAAAGAAACATTATTTTATCCATGTGCATCATTTATATCCACACTCCACACATATTAACAAACTCTGAATGCTTGGGTTACACATTCACCAATGATAGCGTCAGCTAACAGTCAATAACCCACATGCTGCTCATACCAACTCATTACGTCACCAAAATGAACAGTGTTACTCCTAAACTTCAAAACAGGGACTATGTCTCTGAAGCAGAAGATCCAGTCTAGAAGAGTAGCATCAGAGTTTTATGATGCTGTGAACTTTGCAGGCAGGCCTCACAAAGCACTGGGTGAACTCCAGAGGCTGATTTCTGGTTAGAATTATAAAGCACACACACACAGACATAATATGGCAGGGTATGAGCAACGCTGAAAGTAGGGCACAGCTGGGGAGAGCTAAGCAGCAAAGATCAATGGTTGGAGGCGACAAGTGTTGTCATCAGCAGAGTAAAAGTAAGAGCAATACAAGGAAAATAACAACTTTATCTTAAAACCTTAAGTCAACGACCATTACCTCTTCTGAGACACCACCCTTGTATGTAAATACTTAAAACAACACTGAGCTGTTTACCTAATACGACTGAAATTGTCAGGCAGAATGGTTGACATAATCCACTCTGTAAAATACTCACAGAAACAAAGTGAAGTGAGCACAATATTCTGCATAAAATGGATTGGAAGGGGCCATCTGTTGTGACTCAGTGACTATGATGTATTAACAGTGTGCCTGTTATTGTGTGTTACAAGATTAGCAGCAACACAATTCTACACTGAATTTTGTTTTGGACCGAGGTCTAGTAACATGTTTACGCAAAATCAGACACAGGGAAAACTCCTTTAGATTTTCAAGTGCACCCATCTAGGGGAAGTTACATTAAACAAACAGACACTCTGGTGTTTTTTTTTTTTTTACTATGGAAAAATCCTTGCAAAACTCCACTGAGAGCTTAATCTTCTCTCCTGATTATAGTGATGAGCCCAGGATGAGTCTGTAACACAGCCCCCTGCTTGGTTATTGTTAGGCTTAATCTGGGTGGAGTCTTTAAATTGGGGTTATCAAACACTGTAGAACAGGTGATCACTCAGCAAATAACAAAAAGGGAGCAAGGCTGTAGGATTAGCCTTTGATAGAGAGATTATTCACGACAACTGACGTATGATGTAACCAAGTAACTATTTCCACTCTGGGCAAGAGAGTCTGAAGTCTAGATCCTGCAACGTGTTAAGACTTGAGGAATCAGCCGCAACCAATCTCCTTTTCCCCTTGTCTTTCGGTTTCCTCACTGTGTAGCATTTGGACACAGCCCAACACGGTGCAGATAGTAAGCTTCCAGAATAAGCTCTGTGTTCTGCATGGGAGTCTGTTCGATTTGTCAAAGTGAAATAGTACCACAGCTTCTCTGAGACATTTATGCTACCAGATTCTTACTGTGTTATCTCGATTCAGAACATTCATGTACTACTTCAGTGCACTCATAGGTACCCCTCCCAAATCGAAGAAGATTAGACAGTGGCAGATTATGCACACCACTGCAGCTCTGTGGTGAAGGAAGGAATGCTTTTCATGGGGCCTCTACCCACCATTAACCCAAGAGAGTTCCCCTCCTTCTTGGACCATATTGTCACCGGGCTGTCAAACTACATACTGTGTTATCCTTTTATTATACCTAAGTGTGCTATCTAAAAACTATAAATAAATAAACCCTTTTTATATCCAAAGGGCTCCTCAAGACATAGCTGCCCTAATTGCAAATCAAAACCAACATTCACTGTATCTGAACAACAAGCGTCTATGAAACAAAATGGCAAAGCCCATCAACTAATTTAGACAGTTTAAAAATGGATGCACAAAACTAGAGCAGACAGGAATTTCATTAAAGCAGAAAAATGCCTTTTCGTTGCGACTTTGGAGACTTTAGTAATTAAGGCTCGGAAATGTAGGCTAATAGAAAAAAGGGAACGCCAGTGCATCCTGTGTCCCAGCAAAGCCTGAGCAGCAGCATTAGTTCACTTGGCGTTTTCCCCCTTTACCTCCCCCTCTACTCCCATGTCTGACTTCCCTGTTGCCATGGACTCGCAGGCCTTTTTCAAACAATGTTCTGTTCTTTATTGAAACCTAATCACTCAACCACTGTCTTCTTCACAAGAAAGACAGAAATCAATCTCTTTACTAGCCCCATGCTCACAAAAATACGCCTTATACAGTACACAGTGTTATCAGTGTCTCCAGTTATCAGACCAAACACTCATTTTCCATTTATTGCTCAGCACATGCCCAGCTGACCACTGGATAAAACCGTAACACACAGCTGTTGATTGGTCATACTGACTGCAACAAGTAATGGGCAAAAGAGGAATGGTATGACATTCAAAGTTATTTAATACATTCTTTTAACACCATATGCCCCTTGGGGGTTGTGTAGAGATTTGTTTAACACATTAACTGCTGAAAACTTGTTAAATTACTGAATTAGGTAGAGCTTAATTGTATGTTGTGGATAAATTATGATAGTAACACATAGTGCTAACTTGCAGAAAAAGGGAGCGGGGAAACTACCCACCAGTTTCATTTACATTTTATGGTCAATGTGTTAAAAAAAAAAAAAAAAAAAAAGGCTTAAAAATCTGCCTCAAAAAACAGCTGTGGGTATTGGCTGTTGGCTAACCAACTTAAAAAAAATAATAATAAAATATATATATATATATATATATATATGTATGTATTGGCCTTACAAGAACTCATTGGTCATTGCTCATTGTTTAGAAATAAACATTGAATTGTCCAACTGAATTAGATAATGAAAACAATTTCCCTGTTATTTACATTACATAATTAATGATTATGTTCAATTTCTACAATTAGCCTCCAAAACCTTACACATTTAATTTTTTATGACAAACATCTCAGAGTAGAAAATACTTATTGAACCTCAATGTTATATGCTTGCTAATATTTTTTAATCACTCATTATTTTAGAAAAAACACGCAAATAATGGGCAAACATAATTATTATTGTTGTTCACAGAGTTAGTGCCAATACTGACTGACAGTGTATGTAGTGTGGGTCACTTGACTGTTGGGCCATTTCCATATTTCCATTTCCTCTAGCCCTGAACACTATGTGTGGGCCTTTCACCTCTACATAGTACAGCTGGAGTGGTCTGTCCTGTTCTCTTAGCATGTGCTCACATGCACAGATGTACCACATGCTGCCCACACCCACACTGAACCCTCTCCATCTTTCCCTCATTCCCCTCCCCACAACAGAATAGCAATGTGGGAAATGAGTCAGCAGCTGTGAGGAAAGCAAAGCACAGAAATCTCTTTCCAGTGCAAAATGAGGGCTGACCACTGGATTGGGGGAGCTTGTAATGTAAGCAGCCCTACACAAAGACAACAAATGAAAACATGCTGTGAGGGCAAGCTAGGGCTGGGGTGGCAGCCAGGCACATATCATACAATCATTAAGAAGGAAGATATGGGGCCCAGTTCTCACAAGAGTGAAGAGTACAAAATCTTGTCTTGTACTGTCTGTGTGCCTTTTGAAGTCGACTATTCTACACTACAAGTGCAACAGTATATATCATTTTTCCTGCCTTAAGCCGATGTGTATGAAACTATGAAATACAGCAGGAAAAGGTAGAGCCTAACTACAGCAAGGTGCCATAATGGAATCATATTTCCAAAGGAGAGCAAACATAAACAGGTTGAACAGGTTTGTTTATACATGGCCCACAAAAGCTACTTCTGTCCTAAAAGAGCTGCTGAAACCCTTTACACACATGCTCACTGTTAACTTTCAGTGAAAATACACAGCACTTACTAATGTGTTTGCCTGTAATCACATAATGAGCCATTTAAGGCATCCACAATCAGCACAAGACCCATCCAATGCCAAGTTGTTTAATGAATGGCATTGAGCTGACTGCATTAGTATTCAGCCCCGTATTTTAGAATAGCCACCCACTAGCCCAGGTGGCGGGAATGAACCCAGATCCTATGGTCTCTATGCTGGTTGGATGAGGGTGGAGTCATGTCAGACACATTCCTCTGGCCAGCAGAAGAACCAACCCATTGCAGATAGGAAATGGAAAGCATAACACCTTGGGATGAATTTGGAGCAAAAACCATAGAAAATTGTGTTTTGACTTTTAACTCATATGAACAACACACATTCAGAGTACATACTATGCTCTTATCTGAATCTACATGAATGTTTACAAACACTGCTCTACCTGAAGCAAGTGAAGGGTTTACAGAACAAGCTGCACTGCAGTTATATGAAAGGCTAAACTGACAAAAGGAGGCGTATCCTTGAACAGTGACCAGTGTGGACAGTGTAATCATCTACAGTGCAAACAAAAGGGAAAAAAGAATTCTTTCAGTCATAATAAACTCTTCAATCCGTCACCACACCCTGTGTGTTCCAGGACAGACAATGTGTTGACCAAGAACTGCTGGTGGTACTTCCTGTGAATTGTGCATGTCTCTGTTTGTCTGCTATGGTTAACTGGCTCCTAACTTCTGTTCTAATTGTCCTCATGTGCAATGTTTCAGAAAAATGCCCAGAAATCCTTTCTGGATACCCCACATAACTGCTTTGCAATTGACTGTGCAGTCTTTGTCCCCACACAGATAAGACACCTGCAGCGAGAGAGTTAATCATCTAGTAGCTCTAAGCTTGTTGCCATACCACAAAGTCAGAGGCCGAAGAAAATTCAGAGGAAACAAAAATGAAAACAGACTAGTAAATGCAATATGGACCTGATGCTTCAGGTGAGGATCGGCCTGAACACAGTCACCAATTTTATTTGGCATTAAAAAGAGAGGAACATCCTGACCAACAAAATAAAGATATACTTTTAAATAATGGTGCAATATGATTACTGCTCATACAGCCAGCGGGTACAGCAGTTATATACTGACACAGCAGCAATGGGAAATGCAGCATTTCAGTGCCCTATTAAAGTGGGAGTCTGCATTAATGTACAATGTATGCAGAAGAAACCATTATATAAACAACACACAACTACCTCAAGTACAAAGTAACTGCAGCTTTGATCATAAACCTACTATGCAAGGGCATCTTTTTAAGTATTTCTATCATGATCCAACAACATGTCAGACTCTCACTTTTAGGATTTATCACATCACTCTGCACAGATCACTCAGGGCTTTTTCTGTGGATCACCGACTTTTCTTTCTCTTCACAAAGAGGACCTTTCTTCCACACAGAACACACTATCAAGATGACTCAGGTTACGCAGAGACCTAATCCTGTTGTGAAGTAGGAGCACAAATCACTTCTTTTCTCCTGTTTAGCTACAGCTCTTGCTCTAACAGAGATTGTGGGGAATGATGAAGTGCCAGCAGGAGAACTCTCTCAATCAGGTCACAGGTATAAACGATCACTACTGTCCATGCAAACCATCAAACACAGTCTATGGTCTGAATGAGTGCATATCACCAGTTTGCTGAATCTTTCTATGTTCTTTCTAGTCTGTCAGCTGCTTTTAATCTTTTATGTAAAGAGGATGAAAAGTACATTGGCGACACATGCTCACCTTACTTTGCACCATTTTCAAATGTGAACCATTAAAGGTGCTCTCACAGCCAAGTGGGCATGGTTAGCATAGACTGAAACAATAAGTCTTACAATACCAGCACTGTTCACGTTTACAGATATTTCTGTGTTTTTCGAATAGTATGTCCTTTCAGTCCATATGATTAACTAAGGCTCGGGGCGATATGACAGTATCCATGGTGTAACAGCAGAAATGTCCCAAGTGGCAGAAATTTGTCAATACAATTTCCACCACAAGAGCTATACCACAGTTTCAGTTAGTATTCAGATTAGGCCATGTTAGGGAAAAACCAAAAAAAAAAAATCAAGGATGGATTCTCTCATCATCTCATGAGTTCAACTGCCTCACAAAATGTGTGTTCTTTGTGCAGCAAAGAAACCAAAACTTTCCCACATGACTTGAGTGATTCATGGAAATGTCACGTTTGTTTTTCTTGTGATAGACTTCAAATTATTTCATGTTTGTAATTTTTTATATGCACTGAATGAAAGACTTTGGCTTAAAACATTTAACACTTCAATTGTTCTCATTTGGAACCTTAAAACTTCCATTCTGAAATGTTAGTATTTGATGCTTTAAGTGTTTTTACATACAGTCCTCAATGGGATTTGTACCATTTTTGGGTGGGAAAAATATATTTCAACTCATCATATATGATGAAGTATGGCATTAATTCAGTTCCATTTTAACTATATAGCATCACACAGTTGTAAAAAAAATATCTCGAGGGACTTCAGATAATCCCACTATTATGGACCATTTCTTAAAAAATGTATAGTTACTTTATCATGACATATACCATTATAGTAATATAAAGTTACTTATACCACGATAGCATTCTGGCTGTTTCATCCACCCCATATATTAAATATTATTAAAAATCAACAGCCTTTGGTCTGCAAATTGTCTTTCATTTGAAGTCTTAGGAATAAGATGTGAACAAAGGGAAAAATGGTCTAACTTAATGTTGTGATGTCAAAAGCTGTGTTTATCTCTGTCATAGCCTTGCTTAGGGTGGAGGAGAGACACTGTTGTTTGTGTCCAGTCCAGGTCAGCTTCTGGTCCCCTCTCCCAGGACCCCCTGCCATGATGATTGGGATGGGGAGGGGGATACACCCTGAGATAACAGCACATTTTAAAGGCTGGACAAACACGCAACTATTCCGACTGTGTGGAATGCACTACAATCATTTGTTTTGCTCAATTCTTGTAAAATACTGATTAGATATAATGGTAGCAAATATCTGTGATGGGACATATGAGGTCCACATCCTCCACACCCTAATATACTCATGGGTAATGTTTAACATGATGAGTTGCAGTAGTACAAACACAATAGCTGGAATATCATGGGAATTGGAGCAAAGCTAATATGGTTGGATGATATTGCTGAAAGATTTCATCTTTATTTTCAACATTTTTATAAATTTTTCAGTTCATGTGAAGTTATATGACAAAATATTTCCCAAGTTAATACAGGCTTTTGATACTTCAATCAACAGGTTTGTTTTTCTATAACCTTTATACAGAATGGCAACCTGTTCCACATATCAGACATTACCAAACCCAACCACTTCCATATCACTGAGATGAAGTGACTACCTGTACTATTTTATTTTCTTTAGCGGCTAAAGCAGCCATTACTCAAGCTTGCTGTTTAACAGCAATGCTCACTCCTGCAGCAACTCTCAAAGATTAAGAGCCTGCATCATGGTCACAACTACAGAGAAAATCTGGGGCTAAAGTAATTATCTAATACATTTAGGCATGTTTCACATAATAAACTCAAATATATCAAGTTAATCCAATATAGAGCCCAGACCCCATAGCAAGCATTTATGAAAACATATTACTCGTGAACTGGACAAAGTTTTGTAATAGCTTTCTTAGCTAGTTTTACAAAGCCTTAATAGGGTTTAGAGAGCTATGGGAGCTTAACTGCATTAGGGAATTCTAACACAAAAAAAATATAAGTGCAATCTATTGGAAATTAAAATCGGGAAATCCCCAGCAGTAATAAGATAACTGATCCATGGTGTATAAAATACATGAGTGAATAAGAATACCAGCAAATTCCTCCTCAAATGGCCCCACTTGAGTCAGAAGTAAAAAGTCCCTTATGAGAGCAACACATGAATCACAGACACACTGGAGTTAATCTATAGGAGCTAAAACATTCACTGACTCAGACACAGTCCTGATTTCTTACTCTACCATCTCACATGTCTCTATCTCAGTGCTGCACTTGTTCAGCTGTGGTCCTGCTCTCACAAGCTCTTATGCAATGTCAACAATATTTCCAAAAATACCACTAACAACATAATGCCCCAAACTCCTTCCCTTTCCTCTCACCTCCCGCTGATCTTCACTGAGCACTAAGATTAGACAAAATACAGGTTTGATGGTCTGAACTGTGGGGAAGTGTTTTGATGAGACAGTGCAGAAGCTGTGACATCAGCATGTCTTGTAAAGGCATTCATTCTCAGTCTGCTCTCATCTGTTATATGACGGCAGGGAAACACCTTGGTCTGCTGAATCAGTGGGACAGTGGTTTATAATGAATGTGCTGTGCATTAGGTTTTAGATAAGCAGCAATTATTTTGATGTAAACAACAAAGACTATACATACCAGTATGGGGTCAGTAGAGAACTGTATTTTCCTCTTTTGGGGGGGCTCCTCCTCATCTGACAAACCAGGGGTCTCATAACAGTCATCATACTCTCTATACATTTGACCCTCCTCCTCCTCCTCCTCTTCTTCTTCTTCTTCATATTCCTCCTCTTCCCTGAGGACCTGGTCTACATCCCTGTCATCCACAAACGCTGCGTTCTCTATTCCATATATGATTGGAGAGGCTCTATCCAGGATGCTCTGGCCCACCTGCTCCTCCAGCTCACTCTCCTCCTCCATCACCTCATCTTCCTCATGATTACCTACATCATCTTGACAAAGAACTGAACTGTCTTGCTGACTTTCTTCCTTTATTCCAGGTCCCTCACTGCCCTCTGAGACTCTATATGTCTCTGCTACACTTTGTTTCTCTTTTGTGACATCTCTTGCTGTGATATGATGGGCAGGGTTACATTTCTGCTTTTCAGGTGAATAGGTTTTTTTCAAGTCTGTTTGTACATCTTTTGAGCCTTGCACCTTCTGCTCTTCGAAAACATCATCTTTTACATCCTCATCTTCATTCTCCTCACTCTCTGATGACTCATTCTGAACCACAACCAGTTCTGCCCGCACCATTCCCACCCCCTTGGAATCCAATGATGAGGTCTGGCCAGAGGACTTATCTCTGGTGGGACTTTGTACCACATTTTCATTACTTTTGGCTTTTTCAGAGTATCTGGCCCTGCTGGTGCTCTGAATTCCCCCAGTTAATGGTTGAGGCTGCTGCATGTCCCTTGGGGGAGGACTATGTGGCTTACCATCATCCCCACCCACAGATGTCCTACCAAAGCCATCACCAGATGATGATGAGCGCTTGTAGCCACCGCTTATTGGAGTCGTTTGTTCTGGTAAGAGGGGTCTGTGAGTGGCTTCGGCCGGTGTAGAAACTGATTTGTAAGCTGCATTAGTGGATGGAAATGTTGATTTGAGTGCAACATTTGAGACTGATGCTGTATGAGTTGCATTTTTGCTAGTGGCATATGTTACAGGTGTAGAGTTAGTGGCTTCTTTAACAGGAGGAGTTGTTTTATGTAAGCTGTCCCTTGTTGGTGAGGTAGGCAGTAGAGTTTCAGTGGTACTGTATTTAGGAGATATCATTCCCCCTTTGGCAACAGTTGTGCTGTTGTCTTCTGAGTCATTCTCTGCCATATAATTTTCCAACCTCCTGGAGATAGGTCCTGCATTCAGTGACACCCTGGACACATGCCTTTTGTCACTGTCAGCGTTCTCATCTTGCCAACATTTGGCTGTTGGTGTAGCAGTTTGCTCTGGTTTTGTGGTTGTCTCAAATGATCCCGACACTCTCCTTGTGCTCTTCCCTTCATCAGATGCACTACCAAGAGACAAACGACTCACTACTCTGTTTGGTGACTGCTTCTCTGTTGCAGGCTGCTCTTTGATGCCCCTTTCAAAGAGTTTTCTGGTCACAGAGAACTTCTCTGCCAAAGCCACTTTATCAATCTCAACATCTTCCCCCTTGGGTGTTTTATCTAAATTAACTGATTCTGGGCTTGTAGCACTGTTGAAGTTCACTCTGTGTGTGTTGACTGGAAATTGCAGCTTTGGTGGGGAAACTTCAGCCTTCAAAGTTACTTTTGCATCCTGGGTCTCCTGTTGCTGACCATCCATTTGCAAGAATATGTTCTTTATCTTGTTCACCCGAGTCCCAAATGGCCTACCCCTAGAGTCCTCCCGGGTGTCACTGGAGCCATTTGCATATGATTTGGTGGCCCCCTCAGATTTCGAACCATCAAAAGAGCATTTAATGGCGTGGAAGTCCGACTTGTATGCATTTCTGTGAGGGGACGCGCTCCTCAGGGTCCTCTCGCTCCCTTTACTCTCCGTTTTAATCATTTTTGCCTGCTTTTTTACTTCGGCCCTGGTAGAAACGCCGGTTACGGAAAGGTTCCTTGTTGTCTGCTGTTGAACTTTATCCCCTTGTACTTTACGCAAACGGTGCCATGGGTCCGGCGGAGCTTCTTTGGAGCAATTCAGCTAAACAAACACAGTGAAGTCATCTGAAGAAAGGAAAACCGGGACAATGCGTTAATACACAAATACACTTGAATATCCAGAGCTGTTCTCATTTAATCAACGGGTAAATATATTTTAACACACGACTTAAAACATGAAAAGTAGTAACAAGTACTAGTTAGAAGTTGAAAGCTAGCTAAAGGTTAAGTGTTACTAATGCAGTTGTGCTGACCCGGCTGCTAGCGTCCGAAAACTGTAAACTATGCTAATAATTAAAGTAGTTCTAAAAGTTGCTGGTTCCAGTTTGTTAGGAGCAATTTAGACGACATAAACCAACAAACTAAGTTAAACTCACGCCACCCAGCTGTAAGCTTTCCCTAACTAATGCTACCGTTGGTGTTTCATTGTGGCAGTTTGACTCCGAGCCGCTGAAAATGTTAACACTCGTCCCGAACAACACCTCCAAGGTACAACTACAACTTTGTACAGCTCTCACCTCTTAGCGGTTCCATCGTGTTAGGCACCGTCGAAAGATTGCTTAAAACATCCCCGTTGTGTGGTATCAAAGTTGTCCCTTCTTCTTGCCCACCGCCATCATTCCCCCGCTCCACCGTTTTCCTGTCTCCTCCTCGCACTTCCAGACCTGTCGCGGGTCGCGCGCGTTCACGAGACTGTCTGTGCGGCGCGCCGCGAGCAAAGAGAACAGAGGGAATCAGGAGCGCGCGCACATTCCAGGACTGAACCCCCCTCTTCCTCCTCCTCCTCCTCCTTCTCTGTCTCAGTACTGCAGGCGTGGAGACATGAGGAGTTGTAGGGGAACGGCGTGGGAAAGAGCTTTAGCATATATCACAGTTCACCTAGACCTCCCCACTGGCAGGTGTCCACCTTTCACTACAAAAACACACACACTGATCAGGTTCTGCAACCAAGGCTTTGTAGAATTCCTGTAAACTACCAATGGCTTTAGTGAGTCATTGTTACAATTTTTCAGCATTAAAATACCTTACTGAAACATTTTTTTTTTCTAATGATGTAATTCTGCTGTGTGAGGCATGGGAACTACTTTTGACCAAGACTGGCTGGATAACCAACTGAGCTGCTGGAAAGAACCCCAGACTCCTTTAGCCTACCCTTAGCAACCCCAAAGCCCCAGGTTTACTCTGAGCAGTGATGAGGGATATGCTTGTGTAATACTGCAGTGAAAAAACTACTGACAAGTAAAATGTGGTTCTCAGAAAGCCAACAGAAGTGCCCAAAATATAAGGAGGTGAGAAGTGATGACGATTCTATGAGCCCACGACTAACAGGGGTCCTAAAAAATAATAATAATTAAAGAAAAATCCTCCAATCACTATAAAATAATGTTCCCTTCCCAAGTTCTGATAAACATAGAAGTAAAACTATTTGTTTATCAATATACAAAAATGTAGTAAATAATGAAAATAATGAAATCTGTTATAAACAGTACATTGAACCATGTCTGCATAGTGTTATATTCATAAGGTTTATATGGTAAGGCCAAAAGGTATATTTTTTTCACAGGGCCTTAAATCCATGGTGGCACCCTTGTCTCCATGAACCTTGATTATTTACTTGAGTAATGCTGTAGTGAAAAACAATTACATCCATCCATAATAGACTATTTGAGTCTGTTCTAGAATGAACTCTATTGTCTAGAATGTGTTCAATTTTTGAAAATGTTATTCTATTCTAGAATATATTCCAGATTGCATTCCAAAATATTCAATTCTATATAGTTTTGTGTAATCAACTGCCTCCTATAATGAAAGACATTTTTAGTCCAGTTACACTATTTTCAGTAAACGATCAAAATTAAATTGGTGGCTCATTGTTAGTGTTATAGTTATTTGCTTAAGTGGTAAAAGTCATTGTTACACTAGTTTTCCTCATGTTATTCAGCAAGTTCAAAGTATGGCATGAAATTAACCACTAGAGCAGCTCCTTATATTACAGTTTTATATTGCTGAAATGGTGTTGTTGTGTATAGTAGTATATACTTACATGCAGAGCTACATTACATAGATACATATACATGACAGTATGCAGTGTAAAAGTAGGCTACCTGTTTCATTCACAAAAATAAGGTTTTTTTCCCATTTAACTTGAACACAATGATACAGAAAGAGAGTGTCATCAGATTTCCTCTGTGGCTCAGAACCTACATTGCAAAAATATCATCCAATCAAACTGACCTGGAGAACAAAAGGCAACCCATAGGAAGAATATGGATAGCAGCAAAATACTTAATGGATTTCTTTCAAAGCTAAGTGTGATAATAATAAAAATGTAACTGAATTAAAATACAATTTTGTTGTGTTTGTTGTGTTTGAGGCAGCCATACAGTATATTACATAAGAATTACGTAACAACATGCAAATGAACAGTAATTATTGATAGATGAAGCAGACTGCAGCGTGTAAGCAGATGGTGATCTATTTAGAAAACATTTGTTGTGAGCGTGACCATTTTTAAGGTGCTTGAAGCGTAATCCCATCTACATTTTTAAACATACAAAACATGAAATTTTGAACTCTTTTCAACACTGCAGAGCATTTGTCCTTGAAATTTTCACTCTTCAAAAGCACATTATTAAAATATATCACTGCGTACTGGGCTTCTTAACCCTTCACATCACATTTGTAAATTATAATGTTTTAAAACATTCAGACAAGTTTGGAAAAGGTCCAATCCTCAGGCATTTCCTTTTGGAGTTATCTGCTCTCACATTCCATGTCAGACATTATCTGATGTGTGGACTTTTATAATTTCTTCATTTACATCATGCTTCATGTGAATGTCTTGTTTGTTTGTTTTTGCACATCATTTTCTATAATGCTCTGCTTTAATTTGTTTTATGTAAATACTATTACGGGGATGCACGTTTTTACACTAGTGATGAAAACTGAAAGTGCTTTCTATTACTGAGCACACTGTTCTAAACATTATTTCCTTTGGCTTTTTCCATAGGATTCAAATCTACTTAACGCTTTATCTGACAAGTGATTACTTTTGGTAATTTCTTCAAATATTAAATATGGAGCCAATCCTGTGGCTCAGTGAAATCTAGAAGAATGTTGGGTTTTATAACATTAGAGATTTTATGGACATTTTGTAGCTGTAAATATTGATTATGAGTGATCTTTGTTAATTTATGACCTTGTATCAGTTTTTTTTTTATTGCATATTTACTTTTTAGCCAGTGATGCTTAGATGTTTTAAAGAAAGAGGAGGTAAATAACAATATTTAATAATAACAGACTAAGCTGAAATTTAGAAATTCTAAGTATTTAAATCTGTGCTGTATAAAGGGTTAAAATGCTTCAGTAGATTTCAGTGGAGAGATCTACTGTATTTAGCTGCAGAAGTGTTTCCTAATTATTCATCTGCATCTAAAAGGAAGCATGCACACATCAGGGTTGCATGTGTTTACCACTTCAAGCTTGCAGAATCATCTCCTAGCAACTGTGTGTGTGTGTGTGTGTGTGTGTGTGTGTGTGTGTGTGTGTGTGTGTGTGTGTGTGTGTGTGTGTGTGTGAAAAACCATATATACACAGTCAGTGGGCTTTCTCCCAGGGGTAACATGGCACTCCGGAGTGAAGCCAATCATCCCTATAGCAACCTCTCAAACAACATCGAATAAAAAAGACGAAGCAAATGGAAACGAGGGCAGGTGAAGATATCTGGACAGAGCTGCCAGTGGAACCTTTGAGAAAATGTCTGAAACTTAATCCAGACAAGGACAAAGTACAAACTGTATTCACACCTGGCAGGTTTTTCTCTGTGGAAAAGTCTGTAAAGTTACTGTAACTACTGCTGACTACTGTAAATGTAGGTTATAACGATGAAGCTAAAGTATATAGAGGTTAGTAAAAATATTTAACCCTTTAAAATTAACTCTAAAAAGCTTTGAGAGACCCAAAGTACCTGCTGATTTAAATGTTAAATAACTTACGAACCATGAATCCTCTCAATACAGATATATAATTTCAGTAAAATGTAGATTTTCAGCTTTTCATGCTCATCAGATTTGACCCATTTGGATGTTCAGAGACTCTGTAGTGAACATGGAAACGTCATAGTCTGCAGCATTGACTCACCAATAAACCCCATGTAGTTTGATAAATGACAGTAGTTGTAGATGCTTGTTTTTATGTTCAGTTAATGATTTACTTCACAGAAAAAAAATCACTTTTACTTCACTTTCTCTGTGTTGATATAATAACCATTGAACCTTTATGAACATCAACATTATCAGTGAATTAAAGTATAAAAATGCCAGATTTTTACTGACAAGTGCCTAACAAACACTTAGTATAATGCTGCATTTGAATATATATATATATATATATATATATATATATATATATATATATATATATATATATATATATATATATATATATATATTATTTGTAGTTTATTTAGCAGGGACAATACAGTGCACATTATTACAAATTTGTAGATGTGAATACATAGGAGGTTTATAGCCAGATGGCTAATTTGCAACCCCAGTCCCTGATCAGGCTACCTATTCTAATAAAAATATTACATAAAACATAAAATATACAAATACATTTGATCTAAAAATGATATAAAAAATACATTAACAAAGCTGGTTCTACTGGTCATCTCCATATGTTTGGATGCTTTCATTACATTTTTCTTATTTCTCCCTTTATGTTCCAGTATATATCCATTGGACTGTTGGTTATCATACATTTTTCATGTTAAGAAAATTAATTATGCTTTAAACTGGTAAATTAAAGTTACTATCAATATTGCCTCTCATTATAAAAGTTTCAAATAATTTTTTTCTCGAGAAAAGCATCTCATTATTGGCAAAAATGTCAATGTCAAAAATATTCAGAACGATGTTATGTAATAGTTTCTGTGAACTGCAGTACTTTGTAAGAACATCTATTATCTAAGGTAAGGCCTGTAGTTGACGTTACAACCTCACATATTGTTTTGTGTTGGTCTGTTGCTCCTGTGAACCGTGGTATGTATGCAGCATTACAGGAATTTTTGTTTTTGTGTTGTACATGCCTCAGCCTGAGCTTAACCTTGCACCCCACTTTTCATCCTGACAAAAGAGGGAGACACACTGAGATGGAAAATGCTAATTCTGCCAAAGATGAAGGATTAATGGTTTGGGAGGAAAACTAAGATTTTTACAAAATTAGACCTTGACCTTCAAGAGGTGAACTCAAAAATGACAAAAATGTCTGCAGGCCTCAGTATTCCAAAGTGGATTTTACTATGTCTGTGTTCCATAGAAACTGTGCAGTGTTATGGGAACAATGATGTAAGAAAAAAAAAAACATTTTTAGGGAGACCTTGGTAAAAGTCTTAAATAATCGTGTTTTTCCACGACAAGTCAGCCAGAATATTTTTGATTTTTTATGTGCACTTTTAAATGGGTTATGAATCACACAGGGTTGATTTATGACTAATAGAAACTGTTAACAGAGAATGAGCTGCCATCTTGTGGTGAGAAAATAAAACAACAAGATGTTTTTCTTAATAAACTTTGATAAATATCAAACAATATTTTGTTAATAATTATGCATGATTATGTCTTGACTGAATATGAATATTTCTAAATAGTTTTGATTAAATACTTTTATTTTAATTTAATCTCATCCCATATCAGAAACTGCATTTAAATGTAGTCAATTAAAAGCCTGAAAAATGTTTTGTTCTATGTACTTTCTGTGGCTTGAAATCATTTTGCCTCATTAAATAAAAATTAAATTGACTTCCCTATTTTTGTCATCTGACTTGATGAAATTTTGTTTTGGATAATTATGCTCATTGAAGGCAATGACACAAAAAAATAAAACAAACAAGCAAACAAAAGAAGTGATCAAAAAACGAATGTTGTCAGACAAAGTGCGGCAGCAGACGGACTCAGCAGCCTTCTTCATTACATCAGCAGTACAGACGGCATTGTGCAGCTGCACCACCAGACCTGATACTTCTGTCTCGCTCTCAGTTTGTTGCCAAGGTAACGGTAAGAAACCAATGACCCATTGTGAGACCATTTTCTGAAGGCCATGATAGAAATGATACCACAGTACAAAGTGCTGCAGGACAAAGGTGCAATCACTTATACAAGCAGGTGTTTATGGATTGACGCAGTTACTGAACATCATCCTATTTGGTGGAATTCATGTCCATTCTGCATGAGTGGCTGTGGAGTTTGATGATGTGGAACTTATGACAAAGACATATCTGTGTAACTGGAGTACTTATTTTAAAATATTGTACTTCAGCACAGCTTTGAGGTACTTGGAATATTTTCATACTTGGGAAAATGTGACTTTTTACTTCAATTTCCATTTGTCTGACTGCTGTAGTTACAGTACTTTTAAGAATCAGACTATATATAATGGGTATACTATTACAATATTTTCCAATACAACATTATTTTGGAGATTAATCTTTTTTTTTGCTTTTACTTGTTAATAGCTTTGTCAGATAATGACTTTTCCATGTAAACTTATCTTTATTTTATATCAATAAAATCTCAAACCATTCAATATTTCGCCATAATCAAAGACTAGACAGAATGTTAACCCTTACATACTGTTCAGGTTAACCAAACTTGACCCATTTTAAAATTTGACAGCAATAAAAATATCCTAAATGTTTTGGGTTTTTTTGCCCGAAATTGTGTGATTTTTCCTAAAGTGATCCAAAATAGAAAAAAATGAAAATATTTTAAACTGGTATAATTTTACATGGGCGCTAAATTTTTTTGTCCACTTGGGCTGTTTTTGGGTCAAAATGGACCCATCTTCATTTAAATGTCATTTAAACTTCTCAGAGTGAGTTAAATCAAGATAAAGGGTGGGAGTGGAGGGGTACTTGAAACTGTGAAACTATACATGTCATGTTATTGTATGAGTTCCCACCTTATTTTTTCATAGAAAATATGGTTTCCATAGGGATGTGTACCTGTTAGTTTATGAAGAGTCATGGGGAATCTTAAAACAGTGAAAGAAAAAAAAAACAGTTATATCATATATAGACATCATATATAGTATGAAAGAGGTCATATCAGGTCAGAGGTCATATCAGGTCAGAGGGTGCCTTGAAAGAGGCCTAGGATCTTCTGCTGCACTGGTAAGGGCAGTGCATCCACCTCAGCCTGGTCCTGATGAGGACGTCCCCACAAGGAAACAACAGAAGGGGACAGAAAAGAAAGAGGTGCAACTTCTACCTACCAGAAAAAAAACTGCAATACTGCTACAACCTGCTGCAAATGTAGGAAAGGGCCACACTTACAAGGTTTCACACTAATGCTTTTGTTGTGGAGGATGTGATTAATGTTCTAACTGTTGCTGTTGAATTCATACTGAATTTATGAATGCATTATAACAATGGTCATTAAGAAGAAGTTTTAAAAATATACAAAATTTGGTGTAGACTCTTATTCAAGAGGTATAGAAATTTGAACATCAGTGCTTAATTTTTTTTCTTCGTTTTTCTCCCAAATATCATGTGATGAGCCCCTGGATATATTCTATGTCCTCATGAATAAAACTGACTATAGTGCAGTTCTACTTCCATAAGATTTTTATCACTACACTGATATTAATAATCTAACAACATCAGAACAATCAAAACTCATGTACTTTATTACTTGACTTTCTCTTAATACTTTTTGTTGGATTGCAGAATGTACTTGTAAGAACAACTGTAGTATTTTATATTCTTGTAGAGGAGCTGAATACTTTATCTACATCTAATATCCTGGAGGTCCCACCCTTCAGTCAATTGAACATGTACCACCCATCAGTCAAAGCATCGATGAGTTGCCTTTAAAAATCTTTCTCATCTGTCTTATTTAGTCACTAAAGGATAGGGTCTTACCTTACCTTATCTTATCTTACCTTATCTTACCTTACCTTATCTTACCTTATCTTACCTTACCTTATCTTACCTTATCTTACCTTACCTTACCTTACCTTACCTTATCTTACCTTACCTTATCTTACCTTATCTTACCTTACCTTATCTTACCTTATCTTACCTTATCTTACCTTATCTTACCTTACCTTACCTTACCTTATCTTACCTTACCTTATCTTACCTTATCTTACCTCATCTTACCTTATCTTACCTTACCTTATCTTACCTTATCTTACCTTACCTTACCTTACCTTACCTTACCTTACCTTACCTTACCTTACCTTACCTTACCTTACCTTACCTTATCTTACCTTACCTTATCTTACCTTATCTTACCTTATCTTACCTTATCTTACCTTACCTTATCTTACCTTATCTTACCTTATCTTACCTTACCTTATCTTACCTTATCTTACCTTATCTTACCTTACCTTACCTTACCTTACCTTACCTTATCTTACCTTACCTTACCTTATCTTATCTTACCTTATCTTATCTTATCTTATCTTATCTTATCTTACCTTATCTTACCTTACCTTACCTTACCTTACCTTACCTTACCTTACCTTACCTTACCTTACCTTACCTTATCTTACCTTATCTTACCTTACCTTATCTTATCTTATCTTATCTTATCTTACCTTACCTTACCTTATCTTACCTTATCTTACCTTATCTTACCTTACCTTACCTTACCTTACCTTACCTTACCTTATCTTACCTTACCTTATCTTACCTTATCTTACCTTATCTTACCTTACCTTACCTTACCTTACCTTACCTTACCTTATCTTACCTTACCTTACCTTATCTTATCTTATCTTACCTTATCTTATCTTATCTTATCTTACCTTATCTTACCTTACCTTACCTTACCTTACCTTACCTTACCTTACCTTACCTTACCTTATCTTACCTTACCTTATCTTATCTTATCTTATCTTACCTTACCTTACCTTACCTTACCTTACCTTACCTTACCTTACCTTACCTTATCTTATCTTACCTTACCTTATCTTATCTTACCTTACCTTATCTTATCTTATCTTACCTTACCTTATCTTATCTTACAGTATCTTATTTTATCCATTATTTGGGCATGCTTTCTCATTATTTCAACTTTCAAAGTCATGATTCTGCTGAGACAGGCTTCATTAGTTTGATGTGCAGGCTCTTTTTTCCTGACTCAGGCTCATCTC
Source organism: Siphamia tubifer (assembly GCA_020466265.1). Taxonomy (NCBI): domain Eukaryota; kingdom Metazoa; phylum Chordata; class Actinopteri; order Kurtiformes; family Apogonidae; genus Siphamia; species Siphamia tubifer. The sequence continues at coordinate 37,150,995 of CM035803.1, read as the reverse complement.
CTTCCACTACAGGAGTTAAAACTGTTGCTTCTTTTGCACAGTGAGGTATTTAACACTGGCTTCATATTGATAATGGATCCATCAGTGTGGGTAAAGCCTGTGGTGTGTTCTTGGGCAGGTGACATTCAGCTCGTTGGTGACGGACTGAGGGGCTGATGGTCCCCCCTCCTCCCCTCCTCCCCTCCTCCCCTCCTCCCTCCTCCCTCCTCCCTCCTCCTCCTCCTCCTCCTCCTCCCTCCTCTGTGTTCTCTCCTCTTCTCTTCTCTCTCCGCCGCAGCATCAGCAGCACGATCGCAAGATGGTAGCAGCACACACTTCTTCACATTCGTCGGAATCTGCCGAGTGGATTGTATGTCTAGATAAAAGGTAATCTTTTTTTTTTATTATTCAAACCAAAGCTCCAACTCATTCTGTGAGAATGAAGAGAACAGGGGTTAAAAGCATTTTTGGATGAGAAGTAGCTGGGGTGTTGTTTCCATATGTGCATAAGCAATAATGTGGACATAGTTTTAATTTCCTAGCGGTTCATCACTTATTTTACCAGCTTTAATGAGGTCAGGATTATAGATTATTGAAGGCTGTTAATATGACAGCGTCACCTTCTGGGAGAACTATACTCTACTGTACAACTGCAGTGACTCCAGTGTCACACAGCAGGTGAAATAATGGATTAAAGATCTGGAAATAAACACTGACCCTTTACATGCTGCCATTATTCTTTTCTTCCTTGCACATTATATAGTGGGTTCAGCACTTACTTATCATTGATAATGTTCATGCAATTAACACTCTGAAGGACTGCAGTCTTTGCTTAGTCTTTATTAACCATAATTCATTTATAAATGTTTCTAAAAGCTGGATAACACTTCCACAATTTAATGTCCTAAACCAGCGGTTCCCAATCTTTTTTTGCTCGTGACCCTATTGTGGCCACCCCAGCTTTTTTTTTTTTTTTTGCTTTTTTTTCTTTGTAGCTTAAACTCATTAGTTTATGGTAATGTCATAGTTTGCTATAAAATGTTGCAAATAAGCATTCATTTTAGATGACATTTAGACTACAGCATGTATATTATTATGGATGGAGACAGAAAAGTCAGGTGTAGATTATTGCACAAAGTGATGATAATAATAATAATAATAATAATAATAATAATAATAATAATAATAATAATAATAATAATAATAATAATAATAATAATAATAATAATAATAATAATAATAATAATAATAATAAACTTTATTTATAGAACACCTTTCAAGAGCATAAAAGTCACAAGGAGCTTTACAAAAGGAATACAGGTAAAAACACATAAAACAGCATAAAACATACAGTAAAAGAAGTAAACAACATAAGAACAGATAGACACAGACATAAAATGATAAAAACAACAATTCAAACAAAGGCCAGTTTAAACAGATGGGTCTTTAGCTGCTTTTAAAAGTGTCCACAGATCTTAAATTTAGTGGTAAAGTGTTCCACAGACTGGGTTCCACAACTTCAATGGTTCAGTCTCAAGAGCTGAAAAGAGATGCAGCATCTGAAACTGACCACATTGAACATTTAACAGATAAAAAGTACCACAGTGTTTCAGTTTCAGCTTCAGTTTGTCATGCATTTCATGGATTGTGACTTTCTCTCTCAACTTACAATCATTTTTTTGTTAGCAAGTTTTAATTTGTATTTTTATCAATAAATGTCAAGTGACCCCATTTCAATTCCAAGGATGAAAAACACTCCTAAACACACCCAGTCTATAAACCTTATATGATTGACTTTTGTTTAATGTTGGCAACTACATTATGAAGAGCATACTTTCAGGTGTTTGTCTAATTTAATAGTCTAATTATTTTTGCTATTTTTTTTAAGAGTATGATTTATTACAAACAACAACAACAACAACAAAAACCTTGCTTTTTCAAAGCTCAAAATCAATTTCTATTCAAGATCAGATGTACATCAGTAGTATGTGTTCAGCACAAACCGTACATGCAGTTTAGCAATAACAAAATAGCAGCAGACACAAAAAAAGCATCACAGGTGAGGGTTTTGTTGCAGAAAACAGACAGAGTCTATCCAGTATTTCTAAACATTATGAATTATGCTGCTATAAATGGTTGTCCAAGTCAGATTAAAGTTATATACGGGTAAAAAAAAAAAAAAAAGAGCTGCAACCTGTTACATTTTCACATAATAAACTGCGAAAATTTAAAGAGGTTTGTCAGTCATCATTTGTTGCCCCAACTGAAGCTAAAGTGCACATTCATTTCTGTCATTTTGTGTTATCGTGTTCTCAACATAGATGATAATTGATACACTCCAGAATGATTGAAGGTGGTGTCAGGTGTATAAGTGATGGTGATTAAAACTTCATGCTTCTTACAGATAAAATGGTGCAGATCATGGCCCTAGAGCTGTCAGTGTCAAACATGGAGGGATGTTGGATGCAGCTCAGATGTAAATGGACCACTTAGACAAACACTATGAGGAAGGAGAAAAGGTTCACGTCACAAAGGCAGGTCCAAAGTACATCAGCTATAAACAGCCAAGTGACGCAGTATGCCAGATGTGTTTGCACAGTAATATCCTCTGGTTAAATGTTCAAACCACCTGTGCCACTCAAATCAAACGTGTCTGTGTTTTTTGTATGACTCACTTTTTCCAAAATAGCCCTGACCTTATTATTCTGATAGCAACTTCATATTTATAAAGTATATGTTTTTGATACAGTGCACTGTTTTTTTTGGGGGGGGGGTTTATAAGAGGATTATGCCATTTTGTAGTTTCAACACTGCAACAATCTGTTTTGTGATGAAAACACATTTGCTGGCTTAGTAGTTTCTAAAATAGTCTCTGGCTTTAAAACATGTTCATATTATCTCTCCTGGTCTGATGTCCTCATGCGCACGTTTCTGAAATAATGGAAGGAAGCTGTATTGTTCGTCATCCAAAAATGTCATCGAAGTAAAGCTTTGACTTTCACACCTCAGATGTGGTTGTGGGTGTGATTGTAAAGGGCATAGTATATATAATGTGACTAATAGGATTTGAAAGGTTGCCAAGGAGCACATGATGAAAAGTCATTGGGTTGCAAGCTGTTGCTCAGTGATGCACTTCTATTGTATGACTGCAGAGCTGATCATAGTATTCAATGTGATAGATACTGTAGTTTTCAAACTTACAGGAAAACTGTAGAGTGTTGCAGTGGGGAAGATGAATTATTGATACTAGTGAGTTGAACTTTTTAAAAAGGATGGATATGGATATATTCAAAGGTGATGTAAGATACTCTACATCCACTCACAACTTACATCAGAGGACATGAACTGAGTTGGAATTTGCAATGTGGGTGAAATGAGGAATAAAAAGCTAAAGCAAAGACTTTAATATGAATATCTGTCAAAAGCATAAGATATATATTTTTTTATCCATAAAGGAAAATTAGAACAGGAATCTTCTTATCACTTCACATATTTGGCAGCACGTGTATGTCTTACTATGAGAGCTATTAAAAATGCAACAGCATAGAAAATTGCCTTCCGGGGCTTTACAAGATATTGGTTATACATCATAATTTTGGATATGCATGTTCACACTGCAACTTTTTTTTAATTTTTTTTTTTTACCTCACCTCCGAAGGGTAGGTTAGGGTATGGGGAGCTTAAGTCTCCGCCCCTTCCGGGAGGCTCATGGGGCCTGAGATCGGAAAATTAATTAATAGTATTCAATGGGAAATAAAATGCTAAATAGTATTTGGTTTATCATGTGCCCTGAATCACACACATGTTGTACCTCATAGTAAATGATAATTATTGATGTGTGTTTCAACTGCTTCTGTTAACCATCGGCTGATTCATTTGCGAGTAAAACACGTTAATAATTTAGACTACACGCCTGGTGCGCATGTGACGTCATCACAGACTCTACACCACAGCTGAGCGGAGTGTGACATCACATATGCGACACATAGTACCTTACTAAGCTCATATAAAACCTAACGTCACATTTGCTTCACATTAAAATGGCTGGTCTGCCTATAGCACATCAAATGTTTCTCATTAACTGCTGTCATATCTGAATTTCAGAGCACTTGTCAAACGGAATCAGAACTTAGCTTGACTCGCTCCATTCACTCCCATTCAATTTTTTTGTGAGCTAAACACCCATGTAAGTAAAAGGGTGTGACTTAGCCTCTCCATTGTTTTTAAATAATTTATCTGTCTAACTTTATGCAAAAGCTACAGGACCAATTTCCACGAAATTTGCAGGACAGGTGCCAGGTGGTTCAGAATAGATCCCATTAAATATTGGTGAATGAAAGTCAAAGGTCAAGGTCACCAATAATTTGTTTTCGTAATGATAAGAGAATCAGGTAAAACATTTGTGAGGGGCAGGGTTGTTGTGTGTCTAACACTTTTTTTTTTAAGAGATAAGCTCCCACCAAAGATCAAAGGATAATGACTTTTCAAAGGCTGCTATAATTATATTACTGAACAAGATAATAGTTGATGATTCAGATGATTGGTGTACTGTAGTATGAACCGTAAATTAATAATTTAGAGTGTGGGTGGAAGGAATTTTTATTTTTATCATCATCTGTCAGAGTTACAAATTTCAGTTGAGAATTTAGTCTTTTTTTATATATATATCTTAGTCAGTATTATTAAGACAAACCCAATATCTGACCAAAATAATCGACTGCTGCATTCTTCAACTCTTTAACTAAGACATGAAAACTAACAACAGGACAAAAATAAAAGGTTGATTATACAGCAAAAAAAAATACACAATTGCCAAAACAAATTTGTCATCAGTGTAGGCAGCATGATTAATTTGTTTTTTTCCTTTTAATTGATACTAAAAACCTCTGCTACCATCTGTCAAGGATGCATATCTTCTGCAAGTGTAACCATTTTCATGGACATTATTGCTCAGGGACTAAATGGTGTCACATCTGTCATGCAGAGGTTTTCATAATCTAGGCCAAGTTGAGTATTTGCTGCTTTTGCTGCTGCAACCTACTTCCATGCCTTGTACAGTATATGCTTATCTTAGCAGCTACCTGAATAATATTCTCTGCTTTTCTCACATTCAGACCAACGGAACGCTCCGGAGAAGATGTTGACATAATCCTGGCACGTCTTAAAAATGTGAAGGCCTTTGAGAGATTCCACCTCAGTTTGCTACAGCAGATATGCCTGTGTGGCTTTTATGAATGCTTGGAGAAAGGCATCACCTGTAGGTCAAAACACTTCCATCAATGTCTCATACCAGAAGACAAAAAAAAAATAAGCAGTAAAGAGTAACATGTTAATTATTCTCTTATCTCTTAAAACTTTTATTTTGATAATTCTGTGCAGTGTATCGTCAAGGAGACATCGGCACCAGTTGGTATGCTGTCCTCTCTGGATCATTGGACGTCAGAATTTCAGAGACATCGAGTTATCAAGTAAGATTCAAAAAACAAATGGAGCTCATGTTAGAATAGAATAGGATACCCTTTATGCTTTGTTTTCAGTGCAAAAATGTGTCTATATATAAAAGTTGTTAAAATATGTACAATATAAAGTTGTACAAGATAGTGCAGTTGGCTTTCTATACAATCTGAAGATAAAATGATAGAATTGAGAATATAAAAAAATTAAGAATGAATTGCACAGGGTGGTTGAATATATACAGAATAATTATAGTGCATGTGGGGATTAATATTCACAGATATGCATATTATATATATGAAATTCAGAGGTGATAATTAAAACTTTCATTTAAAAACAAAATTTTGTGTGTACTTGAGTTGTCTTTGATTAATATTATTGTGTTTGATGATCTAAAACATTTAAGTGTGACAAATATATATAAAAAAAAAAAAAAAAGAAAAGAAGGAAATTAGGAATGGAGCAAATACTTTTTCACACCATGGTATTTCCACTGTAACATATACCTCTTGTAGGATGCTGTTACTATATGTACACTGGGGACGGGCACTGCATTTGGAGAGTCCATCCTGGATAACACCCCCCGTCATGCCACCATTGTTACGAGGGAATTCAGTGAGCTCCTACGCATCGAACAGAGAGAGTTCAGGTCTCTGTGGGAGGTGAGTACCTCCGTCTGCTCAGCCTGTACTTTTATCAGCCTACAGAATTCCTCTGGCTACTTACTTTTATGACACATCTGAGAGATTAACTCCATTTAAATGTTAACAGCAGAAGATATGAAAAGGCTGCATGTCGAAAACAACTGTCTGTTTTGTTTTACTGTCATGAGAGCCATAAGATTTAAGAGAAATTAATGTTATTTATTTTGTCTTAAAGTGAAACTTCCATAGGTTGAATTACAAGGGGCACTGAGGGGGGGGGGGGGGGGGGGGGTCATTTTGCTGATATTGTGAAAAAATAATCATAAAAAATAACAATAGAGTACAAGTCAACTCCCATTTTCACTCTAGGAACATTTTAATGTTGCTATTTCAGAACCTGTATTTTTGGACCATACCATTTTGATATCTGATTTTTTAGGATATTGCTCTGTTCTTCTATGGTGGTATGTTCTTTTTTTTTCATAGGATGCTCTTTAATCACATTAAAAGAATTGATCAGGTTTCACAAATGTCAGAGTAATTGTGTTGATTTACTGACACTAACTACTATAACAGAACATTGGTTTGTGTTTATAATGGATATGAGAGAGTTGTGTGTTAAGTTGTGTGTCTAAAAATTAACCAAATCAAAATTTCATGAAATAAGCAGTAGGCTTCTTGTAAATGTAAATGTAGTATTTCAGTGTATTTAACTTGTATCTGATGGAAGTTGATCAAATAGACCCCTTTTGGATCTATAATAGCATTAATGAGATACTCATTATTAAATTATGACATGTTTAGTTGTATGTGTTTTTGTGAACATGGGCGTTGATACATTAATGGACCATGATGGTCATAGAAGAAATGAAGAAGCAGTATCCCCCAAATATGGTGGGGTAATTCACACACTGGAAACTTACATCAAACATCATTAACATTTTAGATTTCCAGTGTTTAGAATGACTTCAAAAAATGTAATAGGAGTTTTTGCCACACATCGGAACTTTTGTGTGGTTGCTCCAAGAATCAAATCAAATAAAGCAGGAACACTAGACAAACATAAGAACCATATAAAACAGCTACTGCATAAAAACAGCTAGAAAGCTGTACATACTTATAAATATCTATATGTATAAAAGTGCATAAAAACTTATATGAGAACCCCATGACAACTGTTTAAAAACCAGGGAATCAATAATAATAATAATAATAATAATAATAATAATAATAATAATAATAATAATAATAATAATAATAAATACAGCAAAATAAACTAAAATGCACTGCAAGGAGGAGGAGGTAGGCATTTCCACATAACACACACATCATTTAACACTTACCCTCCTGCCGTCCCTTTTTAAAAGAACAAAAATGACAAAGAAGAATCACAACAATGAACAAGTGGTGCACGGCACAACAAACCCCCTCCCAACACACACACACACACACACACACACACACACACACACACACACCTGATTTGCCCTACCTCTTATCATTTGGAAAACACATTTTTAGTGACTGTGACCTTTAACCTACATCCACCAACGTTTAATGGGATCTATTCTGGACCACCTTGCACCTTTTCTGAACATGTCAAAGTAATTGGTTCAGTAGTTTTTACGTACATTTGCTTACAGACAAAAACAGACAAACAAACCAACTCAAACACAATACCCCTCTCCTGTTTTTTTTTTTTGGGGGGGCGCCATAAACTGTGTGTTGATTTCACAGATGAGAGACACAAAAGCCATGGTAACTGTCTTTAAAAATATCCAGAGATGTTATCACCAACAGGGGGCTTCTTTACACCAGGGAATATCCATCTGTTCCAGACTGCTCTAAATGGACACAGATTATTTTATTCTAAAAAAAAATGTCACCCACCCTTATGGTTTACAGGACACAAAACAAACCTCCACAGGTCCAAATATTTGACTACATTTCTTTCCCCCACACAGATCAATCCCATGATAATTTAGACCTAAAATGAATTCCAGGACCTTTAAAATCTATACATAAGACTGGACTCACATTAATATTATCATTATTGTAGAGTTATATATGCATATGTTGAATCTGACCCTATCTCCAATGATAAAGAGTCCTTAAAAAAAGGCCTTAAAAATAAAAGGGGGGGCGGGGGGGTCCCTTGGATTCAGAGTGTAGTCTGAAGCACCACCAAAATGTAATCATCGGTCCCTCGTGTCAGTATCACTAACCAGCAACCTCCATGACCCAATAAAACACATCATCTACACACTAACTCACTTTTAAAGGTTTTATTTTTGGTAATTTTATTTATTTATTAAATTTTTTGTAAACATTTTTCAGTTTTTTCTTGCTTAAATAAGTATAATTTTATCCATAGCAAAAAAAAATGCAGTTTTACTTTTTACTTTATTACAATTACTTCTACTTTTACCAGAGTATTTTTTCACTTTGACCACTTCTGGTAATATCAGGTCTATATTAGGTTTACACTTGAGCCACTAGATGGAGATGCAGTTCTGTAAACTCTTTCTTTCCTATTTCTGTGCTGATGCTGTTGTGTGCATTGATTCAATCCCTCCAACCATGGGCGTAATCATCATGTTGACATTGGTGGGGACATAATTCAATGACTTCCTCATGAGAGACAGCAACAATAAATAAATACATTGCTAAAAGAATTAAAATAACATCTCATTTTGTTTTTGTCAACAAAATGAGATGTTTTTTATTTCTTAAGCCACATTTTGTCTGTTTTTTATTGGTCATATATAACTGCATTATATATTTAATTGTAGTTATTGTGACAAGACCCACATTTACGTCAAGTTGGTCTCATTTTTGTCACATGATAAAGGTTTGTTGATGACAATATTTAGGGACTATAAGGTGCACTGTAAATTAATGGTTTATTTTTTTTTATTTTTTATTCTTCATATATAAATAAGGTGCACTGGATTATAAACTTATGTATGGCACATTAAGTGAAGTAAAAATCTTTAGATAAAAAGTGAAAATTATGAGATAAAAAGTCAAAATCATGAGAAAAAAGTAAAAATTATGAGACAAAAAGTGAAAATTCCCAGTCACTAAACACAACCAGAATCAATCCACATATAAGGTGCACTGGCGTTTTTGGAGGAAATGTAATTCTTTTAAGTGTCACCTTATAGTCAATATGGACATTTTATAAACATCCAAATATTGATATGGACATTTTAGAAACATCCAAATATTGATATGGACATTTTAGAAACATCCAAATATTGATATGGACATTTTAGAAACATCTAAATATTGGTATGGACATGTCCATAGTGTCCATATGCAATTTTATTCTCATGCCTCCAACACTACTTTTGAGACAGACTGGCTGTTCAGATGCAGTCCTGTCGCATGCTCTATAACTTGCTGTGTCAACACAAACATAGGATAGAATGTAAATAACTGTAGAAAATAGCTCTGAAGGAATAATGCATGTCACAAGATACTGAAGAGGAACAGCATTGTTAAGAGACAGACAAGAGTCGCCTGGTGTTCTCCTCGCTCTCAATGCATCACTCATCTCCACTTCTATGACTCCATGTGGTTTAGAAGGTGTGGTGCTGTGTGTGGCCCCTCTCGGTCTGACCCCCCTCTGCTCTGAGCTGGTTTCCTGAGTAAGACGGCCCATTTCCTCTGGGACTGAAGGGCACACGGGCTGTTAAATGATGTGTCTGTGTCAGTGCACTGGTCAGCAGTAGGACTGAATACTCACCCTGGTGTGGATGATGTGGCAGAACATCTAAGATACATTTTTATCTCTTCCCTGAGGCGACCTTTTCAGCAAGGTTTGTTTCATATGACATTTGACAGCCTCTGATTGTGATGTTTTGTTGCTTTTTTTGGTGATATAATAACAGAATGTTTTCATACGAATGCTGATGGGTGTGAATTTCACAGTTTTTAGCCAAATGTTCTTGAGTATTTTATCATTCATTGTCTATTTATGCTTACTCTTAATGTGTTTTCATTGTTCATGATTTGGATGATGTTGCAGACCATAGAAAATTAACATTTATTTGCCCTCAGTTGACTTGTCGTCTGTTTCTCAAATGTTTATTTATTATTTTTAATTTGAGCACATTGTCATGCAGTTACATGTTTACTGTTCTCAGCAGAGGTGGAAGTAACTAAGTAGAAGTACTTATTTTATTGTACTTAAGTAGATTTTTTTTTAGGTATCTGTATTTTACCTGAGTATTTATTTTTCTGGCAACTTTTTGCTTTTACTCCCTACATTTTTGTATGAATATCTGTACTTTATACTTTTGACATTCTCAGAATAGAGCCATTACTTTTTCAAACTAGACAAATGTGACAGTATGAAAAATAAATCCTAAATCAGAAATTGTGACTTACTATATCATAATTATGACTTTCTCTCCTAATTGTTACTTTAATCTCATAAATGTTACTTTTTATCCCATAATTTGGACTTTTTATCTCATAATTCAGATTTTTTAATCTAATAATTTTGACTTTTTATTTTACGATTTAATTTTTTTAGCCTCATTGTTTTTGAAAATCTCCTATTTATGACTTTTGAATTTTGCCTAAATGTCTTGTCTATACCCACTAAACTGAGTACCATGACCCAATAAAACACATACTCTACACAGCAACTCACTTTTAAAGGCTTTATTTTTTTTCAGTTTTTTCCGGCTTAAATTAAAAAAAAAATGCAGTTTTAATTTTTACTTTATTACAATTGAGAAGTTGTACTTTTTTACTTTTACTTCAGTAAAGAAGTTAAATCAGTACTTCTACTTTTACCAGAGTATTTTTCCACAGTAAGTAACTGTACTTGTACTTAAGTATGGGATTGGGAGTAGTTTGACCACCTCTGGTTTTCAGATTAAAGTTGTAGACTGTTTCCAGTTTTACTTCAGCCAGTAGCCAAAACAGTTACAGCATTAGCATCGAAGTATTGATCTGAAGTTGTTAAGAGTGCTGAGTTGGCTTTGTCTCACAACTTACTGAAGCTGTGATCAAAGAACTGTCGAGTCTGACTTAACATAATCAACCTGTTGACAGATAATCATTATACTTAGCTCCCAATACAAGTTATTTCCTTATTTCACATTTTTCAACCTGTCAGTGATGCTCACTTTTTCCTCACAGTGAAACTGCAGAACGTAAAGACTGTTTAAGATGCAAAATGGCATCAAAATGTGACTCCAGTTCTGTTTCTCTACTGTTATGACTGATCATCTAGAGCTGCTTCATATGTGTTGTAGTTAAATTTAATCACAAGTTCTTATGCATGAAAAAGTTTTAGCTGAACCAGGTTTGTAAATATAAACGTGGAAAAACAATTATTCGACCAAACCTTGCTTTCTTCAATTTCTTATTTAATTTTATTTCAGGTAAAACTAAAGGTACATTCGTTTGGATTTGTATAATTATAACAACAAAAATAGCTAATAAGAGTTTAATTTCAGAGCTATCCATTTTCCTTGTTTTTTTCTTAATAATACCAAACATCCCATCACTTCTTATATCAAAAGCTATGTTATTGTACTGACAAACACGGTGCTTTTAGTTATTTTTCTGTCTGTTTTAGTCACATAATACAAACAGGAGCTAGTACATGATTGCATAATGATTGTTTTGGATGATTTTTAATGCTCTAATAATTGGTTTGTTATGTTGAACAGAAACTAAATGTAAATTTTTGCAGTGATTAATGTTAGTATTTGGCTCCAAAAGAGAAACGTTTAGCCAATAGTCTCACCTCAAAGTTTAAAACACACTGAAACACCTCCTCATTTTCCTCCTGCTTAGATCTGGCCTCCTGCAAGGCGCCTGTGGCCATGTACACTTAGGAAAATATGCTACAGTTAACACAGTGTTGTCCTAATGAACCACTGGATAGCATATCTACGCTACCGTGGCTGTTTGGGGCAATTAATGGTTATATCTTTGTCCTGTTTTTGGTTGTTTCTCTTACACATTTATCAAAATCATTTTATTCTATATAACAAAAGTATTATTTACTGGTAGTTATTGTTTCTGTTGGAAATAAAGAATACAAGAAGTAATGAAAATTATAAGGAAAGTAAAATGTGAGAAAAAAAAACATCTATATACATATAAACCCTATATACCTAAATACACAGTATCAATTTATTTACAGTTATAGTGCAATTTTTGTGTAATTATAGATAATAATGGAGAATTTGAAGTGACTGCTGTGGGGGAGGAAGCTACTTGAGTGCCTTTTGGACTCAGGATGTAATTGTTTGATACTTCTGATTTATATGCGATTGTTTTAATTCATACAAAACTTGTTATACAGTGTACTGAGTTGATATAGGTTATATCAAGATGTTTACTTTTTAAAATTTCAGGATGCATAAATAACACAAAAATTGTTTAAAGCATTTCTTTTGTACTTTAACATCATTTGTTTTTAACTGGTTAATTTCTGTTGATAATTTTCTTTGGATATTTATTCTGTTGGTGGTTCTATTGAATTGTTTATGTCAGGAAGAAAATACCTATTAATTCATTCACTCATTCATGCATGTTTAAAAAAACACATGCAATTTGTTTCAATTCATTATAAGTAACTATGACAAGCTGCATTATTGATGGTCCGTGGATGCATTGAGTTTTAATATTTATTCTCCACTGCTACATTCACTATGACGATAGCTTTCATGTATCCCGATGGTCGACAGAAATGCGATTCTGTAACTGAGAATGAGCAGCCGTGTTCTTGTTTGTTTAACAGAGCAGACATGAGCCGAGCTCAGCACACCCAAAGCCTGGATGGCCTGATCATCAATTTGCTCTACACTTTGTGTCCTGCTTCCGATAGGCGCTGAAGCTGAAACAACAACATTGCAATTTGTATTTTTAGGGACGTAAGGCCTTTCTTTCACTGTCGTATCAGCCTGCACGTGACAAGAAGCTTTGATGTTTTAGATTACATTTCACAGAACAGATATCCTGTGAGTGTATACGTTTAAACTATGTCGTCAGTAACATATTTCTAATGCTTAAATGCTGCTTGAAATGTGTCTGTCAGTTGCTGGACTGAGACAGTGGGTGGGAGGTTCGTGTGTCACTATCATCAGTCCATAAAAGCAGCCTGGTAGGCAGCCAGTGGAGAAGGCTGATGAACAGGAAGTGGCAGGGACGCAGCGTGGCCTCTGGTGTCTGAGAATCGGTTGCATTTGAGGGGGTTGGAAAAACAAGGCCACATGGATGCTCTCGGGGTTCAGCATAGTAGCACACTACATCCAAAACCACAGCTCCTTTAAAATGTGCACCTAAACAACAGGGAAATTGCACCAGAATCACTGTTTATTTCTTTAGTTCCGCTCAGAGTTATTGCATCATTGCCTGGATTTAAACGTCTCCACCCTGAAACTGCAGATGATCTACCTTGTTTACCCACAAAACAATAGAGTTTTGTTGTTTCTGTTTCAATTTCCATCCATTCAACAAGCCAGTGAGATTGGAAATAGAGCATGTATTGACTTTAAACTAATAATGTATGCTCAACATTCCAACTACAATTATTATGATCTTTAACACTTCAACACTTTAACCTTTAATTCTGTTTGAGATTTTGTTTCAGCTGGTAGAGAGTTCCAGAAGTGCTCTCCTTGCACTGAGAAGGATGACTGTCCAAATGTCGTCCTGCACAGTTCTGATGGGTTCTGGTCCTGGTCACTATCTTACAGTGCACCATACAACAATACAACACACACCCCGTTTAATGTAGATCCAAATCATCCAAACTTTCCATATTCGGAGTGTAGTTGTTCGCTCAGAGGTTACTGTTTCGCATACTGAAGGGGTCATTTAAAGTGGTAACACGCAGACAGAGGAAGGAGAGGAGACTGAAATCTGTGAGTCAGACTAGTTAGCATCCAATACCAGATTTACAGATACGCCTATGTGTTTGTTACGTATGTGTGTGTGATATATCTGTATCAATATGTTCTGTCTAAACAATCTTACACTAATGTGCTTAGTTTCTTAGTTGAAAGTACAGCTGTCTTGTGGTTTTGATAAGTAACAAGGTCAGAGATAAGGCACCATCTGGTCTCTGTCCTTGAAAGAAAGGAGCTCAGTCAGTGACAGGATACTGGATGATGCATTTAGCATTGTCTGAAGAATAAAAACTAAGAAAAAAAAAGACAAGTTTAACAAATTTCTTTATGGGTGGTCCTCTGATGGCAATGACTTTAAAAGTGAATAGAGGCAAAAAGGATGTTATCGCAATTTATTTTGATATGTCTGTTTGTTTATCATCAGTGCTCATGCTGGAATGAAAATGAGCAACTGTTTTATGTGGTCATTTTAGAGATAGAGAGAGAAAATGAGAGAGAGAGACAGAGAGAGAGAGGGGGGTGGGGGTGAAAGAAAGATACAAAATAAGAAAAGAAGAAAGAGAGTGAGAGAAATAAGAGTGAAGGATTGAAAGGGGGGAGGACTTAGTGAGAGAGAGAGAGAGAGAGAGAGAAAGTGAAAGAGAGATAGGAAAAAGAGAGGGAAAGATGGAGTGAGAGAGTCTGAGAGAGGGAGCAAGAGAGAGAGAGAGTTACTCCTGTGTGTTCAGACAGTGGAGTTGAGTAATCACCTAGCAACTGCTGCTGTAAAGCAGTCAGCAGCTGACTGGCACTGGGCTGTGTTCACAGTCTGCTCTCTCTACGCTCAGACTGGGATCAAAGCTGCTGGATCTTGTTGGACTGTGCCTGATATGACCCATGACCCATGACTAGGGTGTCACTCACTGGATCTACAGTCTGGATTAAAAGGCTGCAGAGGATCTTTCAGTCAATAACAACTCTAGGCTAAGCACATACATGGGACGCTGGTAGCATCTTTAGGTAATGTTTGCTGAACTTTTTAAGCAATGCACTGCCTTTGTTTGCAAAGACTATATTGTCAATTGATTGATTTTATTTTTTATTTTTTTGCAGAATTGCATTTTTTACTGTTTTAACACTGTCTCTCTCTTCAGAATTTGTACTTAATGTGTCATACTATGGACATATTTAATGTAAAAAAAAAAAAGGATGATTCAAAGTGGGGAAATGCAATCTCTAGTTTTCCAGTTGTTTCTGTTTGAAGAAAAATGTAACAGCACTGAAGTGAAGCCAACGTCATGGGAGGGTCTTCCCCCAATTGTTCCCCAGAGTAGCCTGAAGTGTGTCTGCCCGGAAAGCATTCAGAATAATCAGAGAATGCTTTGAGGACATCTTGCACTTTGTAGGTTATGTAATCTGGGGGGGTGAATAATTCAAAATTCAAGAGTGCATTCATGCACAGTGATGCTCACAATGCAATAATCCGGTCAAGCATGAAAAACTGAGGAGTTGGAACTGAGATATGTATCTAATATTATGGCATAGATTAACTTCATCAGCTGACTCTTTAAGAGCATCCATTCATACTGAACACATGAGGTTTACATTGTATATTCAACCCAGTTATCATTTTGCATCAGTGTATTTCACACAAATAATTCTTTTAGTGTTTAAGATGATTGTAAGGTCTCCTGCTGTGAACACTGAGCAGATGAGCACAACAGTTCGCTTCGCTGGAGGAATACAGAACATCTGTTATTGCACACATAAACTCCCCATTTATGTAGAGATAAAAGATGTTCAGTGATGAATGCAGACTCATAACTCACTGCACTCTGATTATTATTTACTTTGACCTTTCCTTTATTGTTCTTTGAATCAGTATCTAATGTGTATCAGTGTAATACTAATTAATGTATAGTAAGTTTAGTTAAGTGACTTGATCATTTACTGGAAGGAAATTAGATGTCATAACCATCCAAAACAAGTGGTACCAGGCAAATGTTTTAACTGATTTGCCCTGTCTTACCATTTTTTATGACCCTGACCTTTGAACTACGATCACCAAAATGTAATGGGATCTATTCTAGACCACCTGACACCTTTCCTGAACATTTCAGAGAAATTAGTTAATAGTTAATGTGTAAAGTCAGACAGACAGATAGACAGACAGACATACAGAGGGGGTGTAACAAACAGTATTAACACATATGTTAATGTTGCAATAACAGTGCCTGGGTTGACAAATTGAGAATTTTGAGAGGAAAAAAAAGGCATTAGTTAAGTAAATATAAGACTCTTGAAGACAAACCCAATAACAGAGTGATTGAAATGAAAGGAGCAGGTTCATGTCATTGTTTCTGCTGCCTGGAAAATGTACAGATTTTCTGTCAGAGTTAATTGTGTTGAAGTGACCCTTTTAGCCACCCTCGGGGTCAGAGTTGTCTGAAAAATAAGAATCTATAGAGTTTACTTTCATTCAGAGCATCTGGATGTGATTGGATTAGACTCTTACTCTTACTTGCTTGATCAAGTCCTATTCTGGTTATTTCTAAAACACAGTTATTGCAGCAAAGTCTAATTAATTTTTATGATGGTATTATTATTATTATTGTTATTATTA
Organism: Siphamia tubifer; assembly: GCA_020466265.1. NCBI lineage: Eukaryota > Metazoa > Chordata > Actinopteri > Kurtiformes > Apogonidae > Siphamia > Siphamia tubifer. Next base: position 37,134,433 of record CM035803.1, on the reverse strand, counting down.
TTATTATTATTATTATTATTATTATTATTATTATTATTATTATTATTATTATTATTATTATTATTATTATTATTATTATTATTATTATTATTATTATTATTCTTACACAACAAACTGTAAACTGCTCATCAAACCTCTGTGTTTCTTTCCATGACTAATAGGATTTAGATCATATGGAGTTATAGCTGTTATCCACATATAACAAGATGATGTGCTAAAGTGAATCTGCAGTTATACCTCATCCTACAAAGCATGCGCTGGTACATCATCCTTTAACAAATGGAGATACAAATGATAAACACATAGATCATCTGCCAGTATTATATAGTGGCAGAAAACATGATGTAACTGCACAAATCTCAACCATTCACTGGTATATTAGGACATTAGAATAGAATAGAATAGAATAGAATAGAATAGAATAGAATAGAATGCCTTTATTGTCACTATACAAATGTACAATTTGCATTATACGCATGCAGTCAGATGAGAGCACCTCACTGTTCAGTGCAAACACGCATATAAAAATAAAATATCTAAAATTTAAAAATATAAAATATCTAAAATACCCATAGAAAATAAAATTAAAAATATATACTGGTTTAAAAGCATATTAAAAATACTATAAAAAGAAAATGATTGCACATGGATTATTATTGCACATAAACACTGATATAAATTTTATGTATCCATAACAGACAATTTTGGATTTTTAAATATGATTTTCCCAAAGTATTTACAATTTTTATTTTTATAGTTGACACATTAACTAGTAATCTCTCTTACATATGTTAAATTTAATGGTTATTACTTTAACATAATGTTATGGGTTAATAGGGTTTGGTATAGTTCAGACCTGTCTAATGCTTGTTCGTATGACAACATTAGATAATTAGACCAATGGATAACTATATGCTATGCACATACATAGACATGAATACATCAGCTGAATCACTGCTAAAATAAGTTACAACACATGCAAAGGGTGGAGTTTGTTGTGTCTGGCACCAATTGTTTAGACTTAATTTTCCATTATGATATTGAAGATTAATACTGGTGAAAGAGTCCTAAATGTTTTACCTCTTTTAGTAACCTGAGATGAACTGTTGCACTAGTCTACAAGTAAACTGAGCTATAAATAATTAAAATAAACAGATGTTAAAAAGCAACTGACTGAGGAAAAAAAGAAGCCAAAACTAAAACTATTGGAACCAAATTACAATACAACTTCTTTCTTTTACATTTTTTTTCACTCAATTGTTTTGCTAATTGTTTCATGCTATTTGTTATTTTTTGCTAATATTGTTGTTTATTTTGGTTATTTTTTGTCAATTTACTTTTTGATTTTAGTAATTTTCTTCCAATTTTGTTTCCGTTTGCATCTTATATTGTTCATGTTACGTATTATTTTGCTGGTTTATTCATTTTTTTGTTCATTTTTATTGATCACTTTGGCTTTTTTTGTTCTTTATTGCTTCTTTTTTATTTTTTATTGTGGAGCTGCTAAAGTCTCTGGAGTTAAAGGGTTAAAAGACAAAATGGTTTATACCTGATAGCACAGCAGATAAACACCAGACTGTTTTTAAATAGTATATTTTGAGTCACAGGAGTCATTACTGACAAAATAGAAACTGAGTACCTTTTACCCACCTGACATCAGTTCTAATCTCCCTCTTAAACAACACTCCCACCCCCTCCACATTGGCCCTTCAGGGAGGCTGATGTACCGCCTCAGTTCATTTGTTCATGTGCTGCTCACTTTAAGTGCTCTTCCCTAATCCACTAATTGTCAGCAAAGACAGATAAGTGACTTGTTTTGCTGTGTCTCCTTGTATTGATTAACTCTGAATAATTCGATCTGTGCATAAAATCAGCTGTTTTATGGCTCACATTACAGACACCACAGTTTTACAGTGTGGTGTTGATGTTAATCGCTATCATTTACGAAAGTAGCAAATCAACCCTTATTTTTGCATCAGAAGACTGAGGTCACCGAGACATAAACGACTGCTTAATAGTGTGTGTGTGTGTGTGTGTGGGGTGAGGGGGGGTGGGGGGGTTGGTAAAGTGATTATCTGACTTCAGAGGGTTGAATTGGATTTAAAACATGACCTCTGAGACATTAGATCCTAGAACAAATGGCTCTATGGTCATGTTGTTCATTCCGTCTCCACTGACCAGAAGATACAAAGGTAAAGAGAATCGGAGTCACTAAGTGGTTTTCAATCAGCTTTTTATTGACCTAAAACTGCTTGGTAACATAATTAGCTTTTACTTGTCTCTTACCACAAATGAATCCTGAACATTCTACTCAGAGGTGGGAAGTAACTAAGTATAAGTGTGTCGTTACTGTACTTAAGTTGATTTTAAAAAAAATATTTTATTTATTTAGATCATGTAATGACAGTCAGAAAACAGAAAACGCAGATAAATGACAGTTAAAAAAATAAATGGTAATATAAACCTACACTATCTTAAGCCTCAAAATTTATATAAACGAAAAGGAGTAAGAAGAAGAAGAGTAAACTTATCTAGTCTTAACACTTCAGACATTTTCATACACTGTCCCAATTTATCAGCAACTCTGAAACATGTACACTATAAAAACATTATGACTTTAGCTGAACTTTACATGATTCTAAATCTGAAATCACACTTATACAAATGACAAACATTTTATGGAATTTATCCATCAATATACTTCTGGAAAATCATGTACTTTACATGAGTATTTATTTATTTATTTATCTAGTTATTTTAACCTTTATTTAACCAGGAACTCCAATTGAGATCATAAATCTCTTTTTCAAGGTAGCATTTAGGCAATTTTATTTTTCTGGCAACTCTTCACTTTTATTTCAGCTCACTAATGTAAAGTGCTTTGGGTGCAAAGAAAAGTGCGATAGAAAACCAATCCATTATTATTATTATAATTGCATGAATATCTGTACTTTATACTCTTTACATTCTCAGAATAGGCTCATTACTTTTTTTTCAAACTGATCAGATCAGTAGGTAAAATACATATATTTTTTACCTGTACACACATGTTTTAGCGGGTTACCTGTGAGGTACCAGACCAAGGCCACTGCAGAACTCAGGTCAGTACCATTCACTGTAGAATTAGAAAACACAAACTTAGAATTTTGCTTGATTAAATCATTGTTTCATTCATGGCAAAAAAATAAATAAATGCAGTTTTACTTGTTACTTTTATACTTCATGACAATTGAGAAGTTAGATGTTTTATTTAACCCTTTGATGCATACTGGTCACTCCAATGGATAGTTCTTCTACAGTTGTTCTCTTGTAGTTTTGTTGTTTTAGTTTCATATCAGTCAGTTCATATCATAACTTGGCTGTTCTTAATACCTGATCTGCAAATCAATTGGTTGTTGTTATAATTCACAGTCTTCTTAAACCAAATCCTCCAGCCAGGTGATTCTGATCAATAGCCTGACTCTACAGCAGGAGATGGGTCTGTGGGCGCTGTGCTGGGCTGCCCACTTTTGTTTTTAAATTTTTTTTTTTTATTATTATTAACCTTTATTTATGAAAGAGGGACAATGTACATTAATAAACATTTTATAGAGAAGGAAAAAGGCTAATTTCCAAAGATAATCCCACTGCCAGAAGGATCCTGGCAATAAATTAAAACATAACAATAAAGTCATAAAACATAAAATTCAGTATAGAAAACTTGACATATGAACATCACTAGTGCTGACAGATTTGATTGTGTAGCAGACATTTTTTGAGTTGCGTTTTAAATTATCTGTATGAAGTGGACTTTGTGGGATCCTTGGAAGTGAAGACTAGTTGACCAAAACTAGTTTTTTTTTATAAGGCACTGGTCCTTACTGGTTAACCCAAGGATGGGTTAAATACAGAGAACTCATTTCATTTTGTATAATGACAAATAAAGTACTTTACCTTACACTTTCATCAGGCCAAAAAGAGGAATAAAAACACTTAGGAAAGAAAATCTTGACGAAGGTTTTCATAATTCATGCATCAATGGGTTAAAGTAAAGCAGCTGAATCAGTAATTGTAAGTATTTTTTCCATACCAGTAGGTGTACTTCTGCTTAAGTACAGAATGTGAGTACTTTTACCACCTCTGCTTCTACTGGATAAATAGTTCAACCACTCACTTTATCGCTTTTGTTCGTGATGTTTTTCTCCAGCTTGTTGAAACCTACTTACAGTACTTTCTCTTTACATTCTAGTTGTATTGTATATGTTGTCACGCAGTGTGTAGGCAGTATTTCTTCATGGCTCATTGCCTCTGGTTGGATTGACCTCTTTGTGCCTTGGTGTCATGAAAAAATACGTGACATTTATAGTGCATGTGTGCAGTATGTTGACCATTACATAACATCTGTGATGCTGTAGGGCACAGTGATTGTAGCTGTGCTCTACTTCCTCTATGACTTCATCTTAAACAACATTAAGGAGAACATGCCTTCTGACAAATAAAGCTAATGTAAAACAGGGTCGGACTATATGGCCGGAAGTGTAAACACAATAAAAATGTTATCAGACCATTTTGATGATTATTGTTATTAATGAATAAACGAAGGTTGATTTGTGCTTCTGAAAGAATGAGGATGAAATCATAGCAGAACATGACAAACACTATAAACTACAAATCTGAGGTAGAACAAGCTGATCAGCTGCTGAGCCTGGAAACAATACATGCTTTTTTTCATGTTTGCAAGCAAAGCAGATTAAATATTACACTGTCCTATTTCTGGATTCTACTTACTATAAATGTGTACATGCACGGTTCAATTATTGGAGAGGAAATTCAAATTATGTAGCCAATTATGTGAAAAATGTGCCATGTTATGTGTTATTCTCAGCTCTAATTTAACACTGAGGGAAAAAAAGAATAATACAAAAATAATCAGGTTTTAGTGTAAAATTACAGTGAGAAAGTGAGAAATATTCATCAAATATATATTTAAATTAATTATTACTGAGCGAGTCTGACTGAGTTTAACAAACATTGTATAAGAGCATCCATATGACAAGTAGCAGAAAAATTAACAAGCTTTAGACATAATGTATATATTACATCCTCTGTTCAGTCAAAACAAAAGTCATATTGTCATTGTCAATGTTGGCATTGTTTATGTTATGTATTAGTACTTATGCAGTGTCACAATGACCATTTAATCCAATCCATTATTACATACATTTTACGTTTTACTGATGATGGAAGAGTTGAACCACTGTGTGAAGAGCAATACTGTAATATCCCATGCTCCCTGAACATCTCTTTCACAATCTGATCGTTTTGAATCAATGCTTTGTTATCTTGAAATTTACCCATACTGTATAACAAAAGAAAAAAAAGTTCAAATGTATTTTTCAGTATATTCCAGTTGTTACTGTTCAGATCTGACTGACTGAATCAACCCCAGATTATAACACTGCCCCCTCAGGCTTGGACTGTAGGCACTAGGCATGATGGGTATTTCCTATACTCAGAACTCAGCAAAAGAAAAAAAAAAGTTGAATTAAGCAAAAAAAAATAAAACTAATCTGCCAATGATACAAGTGAAAACTAAAAGTCAACTTATATATGTTCTTTCCTCTTTATTATGCATTATTTGGCTGGTGCCGCTTATAGTCTGGAAAATAAATAAATAAATAAATAAATGTTTTCCTATGTGTAATTTGCTAATCATGTAGATTTTCATAAAAGCCTCGAGTAAACGTAAAGATTATTATATCAAAACTGATTACTATGAAAACTCCAGATATACTGCGTCGTGCAACTACAGCCAATATCATTTATAAAACTACATGCCTTTACTGGCTCAGTTGGTATAGAGTTCACATATGTATGAATGTTGGGTGGTGGTCAGAGGGACTGTAGGTGCAATATGGCAGCCACACTTCCATCAGTCTGCCCCAGGGCAACTGTGGCTACATATGTAGTTCACCACCACCAGAGCGAGCATGTGAGAGTGAATGAATAATGGATCAATAATGTAAAGTGCTTTGGGTGCCTTGAAAAGCCTTATAGAAATCTAATCCATTATTATTATGATAATGATGTTTTCACATACGTCTAAATGTCCAGATAATACACATCTGATACCAGTGAAAAACTGAGAAACTGTATTTTAGCCAAATGACTTATATATTATAATGATATGACCAGTTTAAAAATTATTAAACATTTTAGATCACTGGCAGCTGTTCAGATCTTCGAGGGTGAATATCCAGGACATGTTCATAATAATTCACTACACCCCCTCATCTTCCCTCTTATTAACAGTTAATTCAGTGATTATTAGTCACTGAAGCATGTATTCATTCTGCATGTTAGGACTAATGAGAAGAAAATATCAGCAGATACTCCAAGCTCTCTGTTCTTGTTCTCACAGCCTGCAGTCTAGTGATGTCAGATGAATGTTTTTTTTTTCTTTTTTTTTTTTTTTTTTCTGAGGGCAGTGGGTTGGGGTTGGGGTTAGGGGTTGGTTTTGTGGGGAGGGTAAGAGGGATGCCATGCAGTAAAGATTCCCAGTGAAAACTAACCAGAGATGTTGCATAAGGTGCAGTGACTGGAGGGTTGAGTTTTGACTTGCAGCTTAATCTGCTCTAGTTCCTTTTATATGTGGACACAGATGAGTAAATATCAGCCATTTTAGAAAGTGCTTTTTAAAAATGTAAATGTCAGCGTTTGCGTTGAGTTGTCGTACATTAACTTCCTCTGACCTGAATAATTGTACGACAGGGCCGAGGCGCTGGTGTCTTTAAGGTCATGTTTCCTTATGATTAAAGCACAATACAGTAAGAGATGGGGGTTAATGTTTTAGGTGTGGTTCTGATCAAAATCTCCATTACAGTGGCGGCTCCTGAAAATGTTCACAGGAGGGGAAAATGATCTGATAATGTCTGAGGTGACTCATTCAACTGGTGTATTCATAGTTCGTCATTATTATAGGCATTATTGACCCTATTTCTCTCTCTCTCTCTCTCTCTGCAAATTGCAAAAAAATTGCAAGTCCAGTAGTTGGCACCACATTACATAAATCTTTAGCCTGTAGCTAGCTCGTATATAATACATAATGGTGCAAGGTTGTGAACAACATTCATATTGCATGTTTATTCATGCAATAAACATTTCCACCATTTCCACCCTATTTACATAATTTCAAAATTGTATAATAAAAAACTATGTTCAAAACCAACATAAGAAATGGAACAGTTTTAAAAGAAAAAATTACCTATTTATTTACCAGTCTTTATATATTATTATACTACAGAATGTCAGATTTTCAAAGTGTGCAGCCTCTATAACTCAACTTCAGTATCTTCAAGTAGGAAAATGCACTTAATAAAACCATTTTAAACAGAAACAGCCTCGTTGAGAGGATTTAACTATTAAATAATAGTTGAGAGGATATTTAGACCTTGTTATTTCTAATATTTATCATGGATATTATCACATTGTAAATAATAACATGGCAATAATTAAAACAGTTGAGTGGATATTTACATATTTACATGCTATTTTAATTAAGAACGTTACCTAACTCAAAGTAAAATATGACAAATACAAAGAAAAAAAATGTGTGTGTGTGTGTGTGTGTGTGTGTGTGTGTGCCTGTTGAAATACCTTAAGTCTAAGATTTTCCTCCTTTTGACAAAACATGTTTTCTGTAGCACTTTTCTCTGCACCCAAACTTGTTTTATTGCTAATTTATCTGGATCTGAGCGCTAACTAAAGGGAATTTCTTTTAAGGACCAGACCATTGTTTTCACTCTATCCATCTGACAGACCTGACAGGAACATTCCTTGACTGTGGAAAATTTGCAGTGACGAAAGTACGTTGGGGAAAGCCCTCCCATGAGCCTTAGACTTTGCATTGAAGTGACTGTTATGTGAAAAATAAAAACAAAATGCATGAAAGTCTATCAGTGAACTCTTGGGTGATTTTGGACGTAACTGAAATCACCCCAAAAGGGGCGGTACCGAGTGTCACTGACTGTACTTAGGACTTCGCTCTGATTGGACAATGATATCCGCTAAAGTAGGGAAGGGGGAAAATAAACTTTAAAAAAAAAAAAGGTACGCTAGCTATAGTGTGGCAGTCTGTCGCCCAATCACCCTTATGGAGAAACCGCCCATGCTCCAGTATTCATGACTGATTTATTTCTGTGTTTTCCTTTTTTCTTTTTTCTTTTAACAGAAATATCATCAGTGCATGGCTGGACTCCTCGCTCCACCCTATGGTGTGATGGAAAGCGGTTGTAGCACAGACAGTAAGTATTAAATTATGACTATTTCTCTTTATACCACAATTATTTAAAGCTAGTGTGTTTCACATTTTATGATTTAAATCTTCCCAAGTATTATAATTATTTTAACTGTATTAATCTTAAATTAGGGCATATTTTCCCTTAACTGAACACACCCTTTGTATCTGAACAGATCTAATTTTTTAGGATAATAGCCCATGAAATAAGCATAAAATATTCTGCAGATTCACTAAATGTTTAAACACAACACTTGTCAGCAGAGGTCTAATTACAACCCCGAACAGTCCCTTAAAATTTTACTTTTTTATCTCATAATTTTGACTTTTTATCAGATAATTTTGACTTTTTACCTCATAATTTTGTCTTTTTATCTCATAATTTTGACTTTTTATCAGATAATTTTGACTTTTTATCACATAATTTTGACTTTTTACCTCATAATTTGGTCTTTTTATCTCATAATTTTGACTTTTTACTTCATAATTTGGTCTTTTTATCTCAGAATTTTGACTTTTTATCAGATAATTTTGACTTTTTACCTCATAATTTGGTCTTTTTATCTCATAATTTTGACTTTTTATTCGATAATTTGGTCTCTTTATCTCATAATTTTGACCTTTTGCTCACCTAGGGCACCACATTGACCAGAACTGGCCCTGCTTACAAAAAAAATCTTAAGTCCATTTATATTCCCTTCTTTCTTGAGTCAGTTCGCCCATGATAAATAACATGTAGATTAAAAAAAAAGACTAATTTTTTTTCATTAAAAAGGAATGGCATTAATCGAAATTAACCCATAGGAACTCTATTCATTAGAGAGCAGTAGTAATTACACAAATAAAAGTTTTTGACCGTACATTAGAAAAGTATTGTTTTTTTTTACATGCTCATATAGCCTAACTCAAAAACCTGACATACCCCAAAATTCTGTCAAGCCCCTTAAAATAACTCACAGGTCGTAGAACATTATTATTTATTCTATTATAAACCTTTATTAATGTTCATATCCTTCTTATGGTGTTTAACAGTAGGAATTCCACCTTTTCATATTTCTATGTAAACTTTAACAGGTTCATTTGAGCGGTTTAATCTTGTTTCATTGTTTTGTTAAGTTCCTCTGTTAAGTTTATGAACATTTCCTCTTTTATTTTTTGTGAGGACTCTATGTCCTGGATTCTTATCTTCAGATGCCTGACTCCCAGCATTGTGGGAACAGCTGATGTTTATGCTTTTCTATTGCAACTTAACTCAATATTGACTTCGCTTTGCTCTGACGGAACATTTAAATTGCTGCAAAGTCATGTACCATAAAAATGATGAACAGCAGCATACAGAGAGACAATCCAGGCCCTACCAGTGCACAGGCAGTCACTTTTTTTTGTTGTTTTACTGTTTGTTGTTTTGTATGTCTAAATATATAAAGACAGATTTACTGTATATGACGCTGGTATTTGTGACACATTGCTTTGTCTGTAGATCTGCTGCTCTTTTGAAACTGTCATGTTTTGTTTGCTGTGTGAAATCATAACTGAACACAAACAAAATGAAAACATGGTCTAATTTTGTGCTTCGAAAATCATTTTATGCAGTCAGTTAAAATAAATAATCTCCTTTCACAATACAATTTTAACACATTAACTCCTAAAACTTTAACAGTTCCAGTCAAAATTAATAAAATAAGTAACAAAATGGACAATAACAGCTAAAAATGTATAATAAACCAACAAAATAATGAGTAACATGAACAAAATAAGACACAAATGGCACAAAAGTGAAGAAAAATAATAAAATATGATATTAAATGTAGAAATATAAAACAAAATAAGGAAAAAATTAACAAAAACTATAAAAAAAAAATAACTTAACTTAATTAAAATAAATTGAAATGAAGTACAAATAAATAAATAAATAATACTGTAATTTGGTTCCAGTTGTTTCAGTTATGGCTTTTTTTCTTTTTCTAAATGAGTTGCTTTTTGACACTTGTTTATTTCCATATATCAGCTCCATGAACAAAAATCACAGTAAAAAAAACAAAACAGTTTTTTTTTTCTGAATATTGAAACTAAACCATCCTTTTAGAACGTGTCATCGTTGATACATCAGTGGTTAAAGGGTTAAACTCTAACACTAAAACACACGAGGTTTTTTTTAAATTATTATTTTCTTTGTACTTAAGAACAGTTATACGAGTGGGAACCCCAATGTAAGACCAAAACTGAGTGCATTTTTGTACAATACTGTAGAGTACTTCAGGGATTTACAGTACTCTATACATGAGTGCACCAAGATAGAAATTACACATGCATCAAGCAGCTGGAGGCTGATGCACTCTCCTGTTTGACAGCTTAGTGTTATTCTACGCTGGCTACTTGCAAAACATGAATTAAACATGCCTTAAATAGTTTTCTTAGTTGCAACAACACTGCACTTCAACAGCACTTCGGTGTTAACAGATGGAGCTTTTAAGTCAGCACTGTTTCATTTACTCGTATCACGCATTCACTACTACTCCACCTGAGACCCGTTTAAATCTCCAAACAACACAGTGGTCACATCAGTTGCATAAGACTTTCTAACTGTGATATTTTTTCCTGATAAAGTCTAACCTTGAATTCATTTTTTTTTTTTTTTTTAATTAATGGGCTTAAGTCCTGATGATGTGACACTATAATGAGTGGTGTGTTAATTGTCAAGTGGACCGCTTTGATAGTATTACAAAAAAAATGATGGACAAATGTGTTAATGCCTCAAAATAACAGCAAACAAGCTCACATTCAGACTCATGACATGTATATATATAAATGTTTAGTCTTCTTTGATGTATATTTAACTCCAGGAGCCAAAAATAAGATTTTCTTTACCATAAAGTGACATAAATCCTCCAGCTTATAACGAGGCAGTCATTATATGGTTTATGTATTTGTGTGTGCCAAAAAAAAAATCTGTACAATGTTGACAAAAATGAGGCTTGTACCAGCAGGACATTATTTTAAGTGTGGGCGTCTTATTGGCAACAATAGTAAGTCATATATGTATGTTAGTGTTTTATAGCTCCCTGCCCAGGGACCACAGACGTAAATTAGCTTTCTAGCTAACTCTAGTACATGGTCCCTAACAAATAAGACAATAAATAAAAGATAGATAGATAGATAGATAGATAGATAGATAGATAGATAGATAGATAGATAGATAGATAGATAGATAGATAGATAGATAGATAGATAGATAGATAGATAGATAGATAGATAGATAGATAGATAGATAGATAGATAGATAGATAGATAGATAGATAGATAGATAGATAGATAGATAGATAGATAGATAGATAGATAGATAGATAGATAGATAGAGGTTTATTATATCTATTTTAAGTCTTGCCCAAAGCACCAGTGTTGTATTTCTAAGCATTCTCCACTTTCTGTGTGTTGTGTGGATTTTGTTTTTGTGGTATCAGCAATCGGAGAAGCATGTCCAAGAATAGCTTTAGAGTTTTTCCCCTGCAGATACAATTGTGACTGAGCAGCCTTGACAGATTACGCTGTTTGTCCTGCAGCGAACAGCACAAGCTTAAAGCTCTTAACCCTCAGAAGTAACCACACCCCTCTAACAAACCCTCTGTAAGGTTAAGATGGGATAAAAACTGGAAAAATGATTCTTCGACGGAGTTTTTTTTTTTTTTTTTTAACTTTGTTACAACACCAGGGTATGTTATCATGAACAAACATGTCTTAACTGTATACTTTCAAGATTCTGTTACATCTCACTGGTACAATTGGTGCATCCTTTTGTGTTTCATCATCATCATCATTGCTCAGGATAACTTGGTGTTGGGCAAGTAAAGGAAAAAATATATATATATGGGTCTTTCATCTTTGCTATTTTGCTTTTTTACCTTCTTCCACTATATTATTTGAAGTCACTTAATAAATGTTTCCTCTTTTTCCACTCAGGAATGCCTGACAAAGAAAATATCAGCAACAACTCATTTGTTACAGTCTCCAAACATCAGAATAAGGTACATTTATTTTATTTTTTAAAGTGACACATACAATATGTTGTGCAGAATTCATTTTATATCATTAAATGTTACAAAAAATTATAGACATCTTATTTTCTTGTTTTTCCTATCTGCCTGACATAGACTCTGTATCACTGTTATGTTATAATCTATGTGCTTGTGTTTTTATTCACAGCTCGGTTCCTTCTTTATTATCTCTTAAAATGAAGAAGAACAAATTACAATAGAAACCACACTATAAATGTATATATAGATATAGATATAAGCAACATATACAAAAAAACTATACAGTGGATTTGTAAAAATTATGCAGAAAAAAACTATTGGATGATTATGGAGATCAATGTCCCTAAATGGCACATATGCATGAAATCTGTAAATGCTACAAAATACCACATGAGTGGTTTAGGCTGTCAGGAACAAAAACAACATAGAGTGATAAAACACAGTCCAACGAAGGGCTGACACAAGGTTTAACACTGGACATGATGAAAAAAGAAATACTAGTCATTGTGATCATTATAAAAATTACAGTCATACCTAAAATGTTTAGGACTGACACAAATATATTCTCTTCTTAAATGTGATTAATTTGTGGTTTAGAATTTAAAATGAATAATTTTTTCAATGTGTCTCATTTATTTATTCATGTATTCATTGTGAACATGCAAAGAAACAAAATAAAACAAAACAAAGTAAAAGAAAAGAAAAGAAAAGAAAAACTATATCACATTTAAATGAACACAATCTATCTTCAAGTATATACACATTTGGAAGGTTCCTCCTTTGTTGGAAAGGAGTAGGGAGACGCATAAACTTCTAATAATAATAATAATGATCTCAGATGCACATAGAAATAATACATGCATTTACATTAACATTAATCTTCCATCTGTAAATTCACAGTTTGATAAATTGTGAAACAGATAAATGCACGGACCATCTCAGTTCCTTCCATTAGGCCAACTAGTTAGTTGGACAATTAGTCTTTCCACTTGGCCAACAGTTATGGCCAAAAATTTTGGGAATGACACAACTTTGTCATTTTTAGGTTATAGGTTTCAAAGTTTGTAAAGTGTAAATTACATTTAATAGACTTATGTATTTGTGTAATTCACAGAGGTTCTCCTCGTGACTGACTATATATTATAATTTTAATGGTAAGATCAGGGTGATTTTGTGACTGTTCCATCATGCTATCCTTTACTTTGTCTTATATTCTTGTCTATTTTTCAGGCATCGTGGGCATTCAAAGTCTAAAGAAATGAATTTCTGGAATAAAACATACGTTAACTTCAAATCTCACAGCAGTAGCCACTCATTAGCTTTTTAAATAGGTTAAATAAATATGTTTCTTTACGTAACAGCTTCCTTTATGCTACCCACTTCTCCAAAAAGAGGATGGAAATGAGTGCAGAATGTCAAGTTTGTTTTAAGTGGCTCTAAATATAAACCAGCTGACTGGTCCCCATCAATTCCAGTTCCTGTCCCACCTTTCTCCTGTTGTCGTTTCCTGCCCATTGCATTACAATCATGTCTCCGCTGCTGATTTATTTTGTCCTGTGCTTTTGTTTCTGTGACGTGAAAGTGTTGCAACATGGCTTCATGACTGTTCTCTTATGTAAAATCTATAGACCCCTTTTTTTTGCATTATGTAACAAACAAACACAGCTTCACTTGTGTTCTTAAACATATGGAAGTCAGTACTTCTTTGGCGACTCCATGGACTAATTTTCTGTTGAATAAATGATGAATAAAGCCTTGACATAAATGCATGAGTTACAGTTTGCTGCTCTGTGAAGTATGCAGAATAAGTTTTAAATGTCAAAGCCCTACAGCTCAGCTAGTGGACACAGCAGAAACAAAATGCATATGCACACTTACGTATATACTATATCTGACTCCTATTTAACTACCTCTGGTGAAAAGATGTTATCTTAAAACTAATACAAAGGGTGAATCATGCAGTGTGACTTTAAGGTGGTCTCTAATGGTTGGAAAAGTGAGCTGTTAGACATTTTACAGCCTCTTAATGGTTCAGAGGATGTTGTTACATAATGCCAAATTTATTTTTATCCCTTTTTTTTATGCATTTTTAAAAATCTAACTCATGTGTCATTGCCATCCATCCATCATGTATTTAATTTCTACACCTCTTATTTTCCATTTCACTTTATTTTGCAGAAGTCATTCATTGAAAGCCCAGCCAAACCTCACCCTAAATGCATTTCTCAGGTAGTAAAACACCTTCACTTCCTAATGACAGCGCCTGTTCATGTGTCAGGTTCACAGCAGGACTTTGTCGGTGCTGTTCAAATTTAACTTGACTGCTGCTGTGCCGACCCCTTTTTACACCGTCAGGTACCTTCAGAGAAGATCCTCCGGGCAGGGAAGATCATCCGAAATGCCATCCTTTCCAGGGCGCCACACATGATCAGGGACAGGAAGTACCATCTGAAGACGTACAGGTAGGTGGATTTGTGAAAGTGGTGGAGGTGGAGAGGGAGAAAGGAAAATAAAGTGGAAAAAATAAGATGATCTGAAATTAGATTATGCAATTAAACCATAATCAGTGATGTGAATATTTTTACTACCTTATTTTTTAGGGAAACATATAAAGATTATTTAGTGAAAAGTTCAAAATTATGAGGAGCTTTACCATGAGGTAGAATAAAAAATTTAATTATTAGTCATATTTAACTTCCAGAGTATGCATCATGTTTTTGGAAGTTTTTGCTTAGTATGAGTAAGGATGTATCTATTAAAACATATTATCATATAATCAGTGTAGTAAAGTACCTTATATTCCAACAGTAATGACATAGCATCACATCATCAGCGTATACGTTAACCCTGGTTCAGTTTCCTATTTTAAAACTATTGGCAGAGTCACTGACACTGTTGTGTTGAGGAAAAAAACCTGATATGATTCTAGAGACTTTAATTATCGTATCAAAATAAAGTACAGTATGATATTTTATTACTTTTTGATTATGTTTATAGCTAATGTTTCAAAACATGTTTCACACAAATTATTCTACTATTTCAAAAACATCTAAGAAAATATGCCACGCAAGCTTTTAACTGACAAAAGTATATCCATGTCTTTTGTTACCACACATTTTGATTTGATCTTGCAACATAATCGAACATTTTTGAGTCTGATTTATTCTGATTGATCATTGGAAAATTGTTTTTGTTGGAATTAAACCCTTAAAGTCTAAGAACTACTTCTATTAAATTAATTGATTTTTTCTGCTGGAGATGATTTGAAATATTGCATTTTCTCAGTAAAAGGTCCAAAGACGCATCAATGCAGGTCTAGATATTTATATATGGACCTGTTTTCATGCTATTATGAACAACATAACTCAAAAAATTATGGACGTATTTCCATGATATTTTCAGGATTGCTTGGGAATGACAAAAGCACCAATTGATTAGAATTTGGTGAAGATCCGAAAGAGATCCTGGATTCTGTATCACTTTGAAATGTATTCTCCATTTACCGCAATGTAAAATTAAGTAACTGTAACTGAGGAAAAAGTATTT
The DNA here is from genome assembly GCA_020466265.1 of Siphamia tubifer. Classification (NCBI taxonomy): domain Eukaryota; kingdom Metazoa; phylum Chordata; class Actinopteri; order Kurtiformes; family Apogonidae; genus Siphamia; species Siphamia tubifer. The sequence goes on along the minus strand of CM035803.1, from coordinate 37,118,581 downwards.
AAAAAATTCATGACAAAATTGAACTTTGAGATACTTTTCCCAAAATGTAATCACATCTTTTCTGGGCCACTGATAATCTATAAACCCAATTTGGTATGAATTCAATGAGTATTTTTTTTCTGCTATAGTGTCAACACGCAAACAAACTGAACCAAAAATAATATCTCTTGCCTCCCCTTTGGGTTTTGGGTAATAATTTAAGCAGTATGTGGAGAGTCTTTTTTTTTTTTTTTAGGTCAGATGATTAATTTGACTGATATATTGTATTGGTTTTTTTTTTTTTCCCTAGACAATGTTGTGTGGGGACAGAATTGGTTGACTGGCAGATGCAGCAGAGCTCATACATCCACTCCCGCATTCAGGCCGTGGGCATGTGGCAGGTGCTGCTGGAAGAAGGTGTTCTCAACCATGGTGAGAGTCTGTTTGATGTGTGCGTCTGCATGCATGAATGTGGGGGGCAGAGAGTGAGCATTTTCAGCCTGGATGCTCATGCTGTGTTATTGTTCTGCAGTGGACCAGGAACTCAACTTTCAGGACAAGTACCTTTTCTACCGCTTCCTGGATGACGAACAGGAGGATGCGCCTTTACCCAGTGAGGAGGAGTTCAAGGAGAGCCAAGAGGAACTGCAGGACACGCTGCTCCTCCTCTCGCAGATTGGGCCGGACGCCCACATGAGGATGATTCTCAGAAAACAGTAGGTCTCTGATCCAGTGAAGCAATAATGTTAAATAAAGTAATGCCATTAAAATGTATTTGACATATTTTCTCTTTATAGTCCATCAGAGAGAACCACAGATGATTTGGAGATTATTTATGAGGAGCTGCTTCACATAAAAGCTTTATCTCACCTGTCCACCACTGTGAGTATACACTGATTCAAAGACCTCTGTCACATTTGGAAGAACATTCTGGTAAATACACTGCAAAATAGGACAAACTGAGTTGGATAAACGTAAAAATATATTTACTATCTATCTATCTATCTATCTATCTATCTATCTATCTATCTATCTATCTATCTATCTATCTATCTATCTATCTATCTATCTATCTATCTATCTATCTATCTATCTATCTATCTATCTATCTATTTATCTGACTTGAAAGACGTATGTTCTGGTTAAAATAAGAATTTAGATGATATACTGTTATTCAAGAAAGGTTGATAAGGTCAATTTTCTTCCTGTTCTATCAGATAATTTTACTTGAAATAATACATTTAAACCCAAGAAGGAATTTTATTTTCTTATTTTTGCACAGGCTTTTTTTTTTTTTGCAGTGCACATGCATGAAAGTAGTGATCACATACATTTATTAGATCAAGGAGACATCATGAAGCCATCTGCCCTCCATCATATTTCAAATGTTAAAGCAGATGTGAGACCTTTTTGAGCTTTATACAGAATCGATGCTTTTGTTTATGCACATAAAAACTAAGAAATATCTAATATGTTTAACTCCCCCTTTTGAGCCTTTCCATGCATGCCATAATGTAGAATTGTGCTTTCCATATTGTGTTAGTATAACTCTACCTCATGACATTTCTAGATAAGAAATCAGCATTAGAATGTCTAGTCAGATTGGTTCTTTTGCTCAGATTCTGTCAAACGTGGTTTATTTCCAAATTATAGCTGCTTTACCAGTTTGTTCAGAACCCTCCGACTCACAACAGCAGAGGTTTTTTACGTTGTGTTACTGCCTCTTTGTTTTCTGAAATTATATAGAAAAGCATCATAATGACACAACAAAACAGGCTGCAGACGTGCACTGTCTGTCAGGGAACTTTTTATTAGGTTTAAGAGCACTTCAGGACCTCTGTTCACTGTGTGAAAAGAATAAATAACTGCAAGAAAAGACACTAAAAAATATTCTAAAGGTAAATCCATATTAATAGACATTCATTAGGTGATAAAACCAGAACAAAAACTCAAACTAATCATTTCAGTTCCTCATATTAGTTTACATGAGTGTGTTGTGATAGTGTATTATCCTGATGTCCCTGAACTACTCTTGTCTCAACATCCCACACACTGATTGTCTCCATCTCAGCCTGTTTAAGTTGTTTTTTTCCCCGTAAATTTCAGAAACTGCAGGTGGTGATAGATGATGAGTGTAAAGTCACTTGTTAATTTGTGAACAGGTATATTTCTACAGATTGCAGGTTCACACAGTTCACAAAAATGGGCAGATGAAAGGTGTTAGATTTCAGAATCCAGTCCCCAGTATACCTGACAATAATCACAGACTTTTTTTAAAAAAGTGTTAAGCCTTTATTTTTTAATCGGTAATTATATTAATCCTTTAAACTTCCACTCAATTTCGCCTAAATTTCTCAATAAACTACATTTAATGCTGTTCTTGAACCATTTTGATAACATGCAATTGGTGTTTGATTATATTAGAAATGAAAATATTAAGATAAAAACTGGGATATTGGAGGCGGGTCCTGTTAAAAGATGCAATAGACGAAACATTTGTGGATATTTATTGATGTTTTGATCTGTTTTGGACTACATATGGACTTTTTAAAAAAATTTATTTTGCATGTTTTTGTTGGACGATTACTGCGATTATTTGAATATGGTTCCTCTGTGGATAACTATGAGACATAAAGGTTCAGATCTACTGTTTGACATTTGTATTTTGAACAAATGAGTGACTGTACCTGCTGTGGTTATTTTATCTGAAAGTGGCTTTTATCTTCCAAAGTGTGAGAATCCCTGTTGTCAAACTACATTAGGTCATGTGACATTTTGGACAGGTTTGGGTGGTTTGATTAACATTTTTGAGCGACTACTTCCAGCCTATATGTGGACCCTTGGATGTTTAAAGGACAATCTCTGGTATTATCACCAATATTCACAAAAATTAGGTGGATGAATGACATGTTCTACAACTCAAATGAACAACTGTCCAATAAATGTACGTCTGAGGCATCTTTGAGACTGTAGGAATACTTAACCGAACATATGCTGCACAGTTTTTGGTTTCTCTTTGTTGCGGTACAAAGTAGAACAACTTATCGATCAGGCTGGGTTATGCATCTGTCTTTCCTGCTTGCACAGGTAAAGAGGGAACTGGCAGGAGTGCTGATCTTTGAGTCCCACGCAAAAGCTGGAACAGTATGTAAGTAAAGAGGTGACAAAAAGGAAATTAAAACCAGGGTCTTGTATGAAAACTTGATGGAATAGATGGTTAATACTACAGTTGGATTCTATTACATTGTATGTGCATGAGTCAGAAGAAAGAGAGGCTTGATATTCCAATAAAAACACAGTTTCCGAGATTATATGAACAATACGTTTACAAGAAATTATTCAGAGTCACACATTTATAAGATAAATACAGAATAAGTCATTATTCCAGTTAAATTTTACATATTACAACAACAATGACAAATAATTCACTAATAATACACAACAAAGTATTTAAGGGGTTATGACATAAGCACATTCATTACACGTGTCCATATGGTTAGACGTGAAATAGCTCTGTAATTTGAAAAATTAACTGACCCCTGGTTTTGTATAATGTTCTCTTTTAGCTAAAATGTATTACAGCCAAATCTCTCATTCAATCTCATCATTATTCAAAACTATTAATTACTCATTAACTATGTGAAATGATGGTATTAATTAATTATCCATTTTATATTAAGTTTAACCATTTTTGCTGCAGGACTCACATCTATAAATCAGTAAGAAAAGATAAGCTCCTATGAGGATATATATGTTGCATATGTTGTTGTTAAATGATCTCTTTGTTTGTTTTTTCTCAGTGTTCAATCAAGGGGAGGAGGGTACATCATGGTACATTATTCTGAAGGGCTCAGTTAATGTTGTCATTTATGGAAAAGTAGGTATTATTCCAATTGAGACTGTAGTGTTTGTGAAGGCAGGAAGCTGATGTTTGTTCCTTGGCTGAGCATTGAAAGTGTGTTGATTTTCACAGGGTGTTGTTTGCACTCTTCACGAAGGAGACGACTTTGGGAAACTCGCTCTTGTCAATGATGCCCCCCGTGCCGCCTCCATCGTCCTGAGAGAAGACAACTGTCACTTCTTAAGAGTTGACAAGGAGGACTTCAATAGGATCCTCAGGGTGAGTGTGTATGTGTGTGTGTGTGTGTGTGTGTGTGTGTGTGTGTGTCTGTGTTCACAGTAAAAGTACTGCTGCCCTCTGCTGGAAAACACCAAGTAATGCAACCATACTGATAATTCAACCGTATTTAATTTTTAAAAAATGATACACGTGTATTTTATCAGGATGAATGTGAAGGAAGAATTGGATTTAGGGAGTTTTGTTTTTATCATATATTTCTTATTGTGACTGAGAAGCAGCCAAGTGTAAACAGTTTAAAATAATAGTATTTGTTGCAAGTTAAATATACTAAAATAAGTCTGAACATTCTATAATAAGTAATAACATCCAGAAAATGTTACATGAACCTAAAAACTCCATTGTAAATACGGTGATGGAGTAGAGATAAAACATGTTTAACAATTGCTTTTCTGACTTTAATTACAGAGTTACTTCATAAGTGGTGTTGCAACTGAAATGTTTAGCTTTTTCCGTCATATTTTACAATATAATATAATAATAATAATAATAATAATAATAATAATAATAATAATAATAATAATAATAATAAAGTCTTCTTAAGGTCTTGTGATATTTATTTCTCTTTATTGTATGTTTATTGTTCTTCTTCTTTGTTCATGTGTGCCTTTCAATCTCATGGCTAATTTTCAGCTGTTCTACCATTGCCAGATGGTTCCTGTTGTTTTACTCATCAGGAAATTTGAACAGTAAAAGCTGAAACATCACAGTAAAACCCTAAAAGAAGACAAACAGGCAAAGCAAGAGAGAATAAAATAATAATAATAATAAAAGACAGCATTACATTATACATTATACAGACAAGGCTTTAACATGATCAGGCAAGCACCAAACAACTATACAATAATGAAAGAAAATCATATACAACCTTATTTTATATGCATCATGCATAAAAATAATCTGATTCACATCACCTGTGTGTCTCAGGTTACATTATTTATTTATTTGAGTTGAGCCCAGGGGTTTCAAAGTTGAAATGGGACTGCAATGGAATCAGCACTACTGCATCACAATGGACATATTAACTGATTTGAACAAAATAATTAATTTAGTGTCTGTAAGTCGTTGTATGCTGTTTTGTGGATATCGGTGCAAAACCTAAATACTTCCAAAGAAAAACAAAAAGTAACATGGGTGAGTAGAACAGTTAAAATTATATCATAATTAAGGCCCCAATTTCAAAAACCAGCAAACCACAGGAAATTAATGCAGAACATTTACTGAACTACGCTGAAAATGAGATGTTTTTGATTTGATATGATTTGATTTATTTGGCTGAAAATGCAATACACATGACAAATGACAACATTTAAAACTGGGATAGTGCAAAAAAACATAAAGCACTTGGTTTCATTGTGGTCCCTTACTTACTTTTACCACAATGGAAACAAGCACTTTATGTTTAAAGGTTTAAAGTACATTTAGCTAAACATACAATATACAGCTTCTACAGCAGTTAAAATAATCAATGAGTGAATAGGTTAATGTTACTTATGAAATATTTACCATGTGACAGACAAACAGCTGGTAGTTGTGTTATTTTTTTCTTTTGTGACACATGATAAATGTCATTTTTTTGTGTAAATATATTTATTTTAGTCTGCTGTAAAACTCATAAAGTCCTGCAGAAAACAGAAAGGACAAATGATTTGCTTCCCTGATGAAAATCCAACTCATATTCACTAACAGAGTCATATATTTACACCGCTAATGACAAAGAACAGTGCAGTTTATTGACACTTATGTTCTGAAATGCTGTCGTGTGTCATTACATTAAGTGTCTGTTTGTGCAGGATGTGGAGGCCAACACGGTACGCCTGAAGGAACATGGACAGGATGTTCTGGTGTTGGAGAAGAGTCTGGGCAGCAGCAGAAGCTCTATCCACGGAGGCTCATCCTCAAATTACAAGTAAATGCACCAACACGAACATACCAATAAAAATAAGGGGGGTAAAATCCAACTGTCTGACAAGTGTTTTGTGACTTTTAATGCAGATCAAGTGACTCTACATTTTGTTCAGTAGCCACATAACTATTAGCATTTTTAGCATGATGATCTGAACACTGTTTTAACCATAGGTGTGAATGTGACAGTGATTGTTTGTCCTTCAGCTTCACTCAACACATCTAATAGATCACCAAAACATCCTTTCTTCACCTCAAAAACATGGTCCGTATCCGTCCATCTCTCTCCCTCTCCACCACAGAAACACTTATTCACACTTTCATCACCTCCAGACTTGACTACTGCAATAGCCTTCTGTATGGTTTACCCTCCAAACACCTCAATAAACTCCTGCTCACACCATCACATCACTCCTGTCCTCCAACACCTTCACTGACTCCACCCGTCAAACACAGAATCACATTTAAGATCCTCTTCCTCACCCATAAAACCTTCCATCACCAGACACCCCCCTACCTCACTGACCTCCTAACACCTCATGTCCCCTCCCGCAGCCTCCGATCCTCTTCTGCCCACTTCCTCACCCCACCGCCCAAAACCAAGCCCCGAACCTGGGGGGGGTCAGAGCCTTTTCTGTAGCGGCCCCAAAACTCTGGAACTCACTCCCCCCAACCATCCATCACTGTTCCGACCTCAACACTTTTAAATCCCTTTTAAAAACTCATTTATTCAAGATTGCTTTTAATATGTGATTACTTTTATTCTGTCTGCTTTAATTTGTGATTGCTCTGTTTTCGCTTGTTTGTTTTTATTGTTGTTGGACTTTTATTGATCTGTTTTTTCTGCATGTAAAGCGTCTTTGAGTGCCATGAAAAGCGCTATTTATTATTATTATTATTATTATTATATATGTTCAGCCCTGAGATGAACTGGAGACTCATACAGGGTGTACCCCCCATTCATTGATTGTAGCTGGATTAGGCCCCCAGTGACCCCTGTGACCCCAGTGAGGATAAAGTGGGTTCAGATGACGAAATGAGACGAGACTTTCTAAGTTGAAGTTTAAGTCCAGTATGTCTGCGACACCTCTGATCACTAACACTGTGTTCTGGTGACGTATGATTTAAGACGACACAGCAGCAAGACAGAGAATGAAACTGCATTTACATTAATGTTGACAATATGCAGATGTCAAAGTAACACTGAGAAGGAAATTGTGTTGAAAGCAAATATAAAACCAAAGTTATGAGACACTGTGTTATTATGTTTGGTGCAGGTAGAAATGGAAAAAAAGATGAAAAAAATATTAAAAAAAAAAAAAAAAAAAGAAATGGAAAAAAACTGGGAAAAGAGGGAATTTCTTTCTGTTTTACAGAGCAACATAAGTGATTTATATGGAATGTTATGACACCTGGTTATTTGTTTAGAGTTGTAATAGTATATTATATAGTTTTCTGGTTTGTCAAAATGGTTTATTGAACATATTTGTTCCATCATATTGTGGCACCAGGTTTTTTTTTAAATACTTGAATATAATTTTCCCAAAAAACACCTGAGGGATTGTCTGCATTTTATTCAAATATTGGCACGTACTGTATATAACTTTATTTACTAGATTTAAAATTATTGTTTTGAAAGTTCCTATCTGTATGTTCATTCTAAGTTATGAAAATGGTTCGTCCAACATGTTTTTGGTGAAAAATAGTAAAAAAATTAAATAATAATAATAATAATATTTTTTCCCCATCCTAACTCATACTGTATCTCTTGGTTTTTGTTTGATTTCAGGTTTAGTGTATTAAAACAGCATGTCAAATGAAAAACATTACTTCACAGTCACACACACACTGAAAAAAAATTATACTAAATAAGTCAAGATAAAGACTTTTGTTAATGATAGATATGAAGGCAAAATCAAAAGTATTAAAAAATTACTAAAATGCAGAACACTGAGACTCCTAAGGGTTAAACAATATAGTTTTACTCAGTGTCGATCACTGATGTGCCTACAATACACACATAAAAAAAAAAAATAAAATACAACAGCGTATGTATTTTCTAATAATCTGTAATAATGTATTTAATGCAGAAAAATAATTTGGCTTTTAAATTAAAGTCTTATGATCTACTTTTGTTGTTATCATTATATTTGTCCGAACAAATGTACCTTTAATTGTGTCAGGCATTAACATGAATAAAAAAAAATGAAGAAATCAACTATATGACTGTATGAGTTTTTATCTCATAATTATATATAATTACTGAGAGCTGATGTAAATAAAGAAATACAAGATATAACCAGTTTGCTGAACTTTCATGGTACCTCATGAATACTGGACTCTAAGGGTCAATAAAAACAGTACAGGTTGCAGTGGGGTGATTCTGTGCACTGTGTGTTATCTTAATAGAGGCATCTGTCACTGCACCACAGTTACTGTAATATGGAGAGACACATTAATGATAATAATGGCCTTGCTCCAAGGGGAAGAAGAAAGCCTGGCAAGTCACAATTACTTGCTCGGGGTCACTCTCTAATCAACTCCTCTCCTTGTTCGTAAGGGTGTCAAGACCGTGGTGTCCCCCATGAGAGGAGGGGGACACACCATGCTTGTGCAGCTCCCTCTTGTGATGCTGTTGTCAAGCACTGAAAACAACCCAGGTCTGCGCTTGTGTTGATTCTCCTTCACAGAGAAGACGCCCCTTACTTTTTTTTTTTTTTCTCCCAGACACTTTGCCCAGACTCCTCTTAATCTTCAACCAGCCAAGAACTCTGTGATTGTAAATAGGATTGTTATCAAACAGAGCAATCACAGACACATGTTTAAGAAACACAAATCAGTCAAGGGCCATAGCTGCATCGATAAGCATTAAGAGCCCGGTGTTTCTTGATTAGTGAAGAGTGTTTTATTCTGTGTTACTCCAGATACAAGGTAATGTCGGGGACGCCGGAGAAGATTCTGGAGCACCTCCTCGAAATGATGCGCTTGGATTCTCAATTCTCAGAGTCAGGTACATCTCTACACGCAGGCTCCAGTACATTGGATTAGTGTTGTCTAATGCAGTGCATCAATATGATGCTCATTTACTATGAAGGGCTTTCTCTTGTGCTGTATATCAGTCCCTCCAAGATTTCGCAGGCCTTTCTTGAGACTGTTGTGTCCTAAAAATGTCTGATGTTGCATGAGCTTTTCTGAAAAATTGCAATGAAAATTGAGGTCTTTTTAGGCTTTTGTTGCGGGAGGAAGTGAAAGTTGCGATAAATAGTTATGATTTTCCCTTTTTGTAATCAAAATTAAGTAATATATCAAATATTTAGTTACTGGAAAGTTAATTCAAAGTCATTGTGATATGGTCCTCAAAACTACCTTTTACCGAGATGGAAAATAAACGATTATGAGGATTATAAAAATGCAACAAATGTTTTTTTTTTTTTTTTGCAAATGCACCTGTTTGTTCAAAGGTTAAAGTTCATATGACTTCACAACACTACATGAAGTTATAAAACATAATAGAAATGTCTCAGCCAGTCAAAAAAACCCCATTATCATTACTGTGTAGTAGAGGCAGTTTCTGACAAAAATAGAACAAAGACACTGAGATATTAAGACAACCTTTCAAATACGGCAAATAAAATATTACTTGGACGACAAAAATGTAACAAAATAGTACTCTACCATATGCACCTGTTGGTACTAGTGCATTATTTTAGTCTGTAAATGTGAACTGTTGGCCTTGCACATGTTGCTTCGTACTCTAAGGTAAACAGGAAAAGGCTGAAGGAACAGCTCAAGACGTCACAAATGATTGGTCACATTTTGAGGGAAAGTCGTGGTGATTGGTTAAAATTGCAACATTGCTCTGAATTCAAGGGGATTGGCTGAATTTGTGTTGAAATGTGAAATCCTGCAGGGTGTGATATATTTATTTTGTCTCTTTTCTTTGCTTTTGTTCTTTCTTTCTTTCTGCTCTGCACTGACCCGTTTGTTCTTATCTATAATTAGACACACATCACAGAGCTGATCTAATTACTCTCAGTTGTGTAGATGTGTTAATGTGCGTGTATAGGTTTTGGAGATGGGGCCATGTGCATTAAAGCCTGATGAATCTCAACACTCTTTGATCTCCACTTCCACTGGTGTCACAGGTGTTTGACGTGGTCTGCTCTCTCTGTTTTGTCTCCACAGACTCAGCCTTAAATGACTTTGTCCTCATGCACTGTGTCTTCATACCAAACAGTCAGCTGTGTCCAGTGTTAATGGCTCAATATCCTTTCACTGTCATGAGGTGAAATGTTCTGTTCCAATAAAGTCAAGTATCCCCTGGTTATGCTGCACAGGCCAGGGTTTCTCCACATGTTCACGAATGTTACAGTAAAATGAGCCCTGAAAACTCCATATTTAGTGGAATCTAGTGGTGAAATTGGAGATTGCAGCATTCCTAGTTTCCCTAATGGTGGTTGCAAAAATAAATAAGTAAAAAATAAAAATCAATACACTAAATTCACTCAAACTTTTTAAATATTTACTAGTTTGTGTTTATTTTGTGGATTATTTTTTATTTATTTTACACTTTGTTTTTTTTTTTCATTTGGTTCCATTTGTGTTCAGGCTTAAACTGAATCATGTGAAAAAGGGAAGTATCCAAAACATGCAGGACACTGTAGTTTGACACCTATACATTAACGTATCACAGATCTGGACAGTTGAACAAACAGTCATATAATCTTATCTTAAATTTCATTTTAATAGGATAAAAAAAAAGTCTAATATATGTCTGTAGTTTAACAGATAGTAGACAGTGATAGGAAAGATTCTCTCTCTGTTGCATTAAATATGGTTTTTATCTTTAACTGCTGTGTACCTACCATGCCCAGGCCTCACAGGGCTCTGAACAGGAAAAACTGGACTACACACTCAACAACAAGCGCAGGGTGATCCGCCTGGTGATGCAGTGGGCTGCTGCCCATGGAGACCACCTGCAGCAGGAGGACGTTGCTGTGGCCTTTCTGGAGGTCGGCCAACACACAGCATTGTTATACAGTACACAGTGTATAACAATGACGTTCAGAGCAACACTGTGCTTTTAATGACTCTGATTAGCAAGGGATAATACATGGAACACGAGTTACTATCAGAAAAATATTCCCCGACGGGGTGAACAACACCCCGACGCTTATTCTACGGGTTATAACAGTTTTTTACTGTCACTACTCTAACAGACTAGTGTTGTGAAATAGGCGGAGCAGACAGAAGGGGAAGAGTTTTAGGCGGAGAAAAGAGAAAGACGGATGTACACAGTCAGGTCGGGGGAGCAGGTGTTGTCCCGTTCCTGCAAATAAATACTGAAAACGAAGCTCCCTGAAACCAGCATAGAGGAGTTAACTGAGGGGTAAAATACTTACTTCGGCCCTGGAGAATTTGTACGAGATGAGGACGCATATTTCCCCTGATTTCCTGACTACAGCAAGGATAACATCAGGATAGGTTAACATTGGATAAGCTAGCAGTTACAACGAAGCTAATATGTACTTTAAAAGTGGCCGAACTACCTGCGGAGTGATATGGTACAGTGAATCTGAAGTGACAAAACCCGTTGCCATGGGCAGCGGGCGTTAACGGTGCAGCGGGCGGTTATCGAAAAAAATCCGCCCGTTGACGTCATTCAAAGTGAACGGGACGTTTTAGAGGGCCGTAGAATAAACATGTATAATATATTTTAATAGTTTAGAGTCATTAGCTGTAGGTGTGGTATCTAAGAAATGTAAAAGTCATGTCAGTTGTTTGACTGGGTTTTGGCTGATGATGAGGAAAGGATGGTTCAACTGTAACTTTACCAGTGTTGTGTGAAGTACTAGAAAGTTATTATTTTAATTATTATTATCTCTATTATTATTATTATTATTATTATTATTATTATTATTATTATTAGGAGGAGGAGGTTATGTTTTTGCCAGAGTTTGTTTGTATGTCTGTTAGCAAGATAAAATGGCACATTAAAACAAAAACAAAAAAATCTTTTTTCCAGAGTGAAACATATACATAAAAATCAGAGGTGGAAGTAACTGAGTAGAAGTACTTATGTTACTGTACTTACTGTAAGTGCAGTGTTTAGGTATCTGTACTTTACTTGAGTATTTATTTTTCTGGCAACTTTTTACTTTTACTCCCTACATTTTTGTATAAATATCTGTACTTTATACTCTTTACATTCTCAGAATAGACTCATTACTTTTTCAAATTAGACAAATATGACAGTATGAAAAATAAGTTGTAAATCAGACTTTGTGACTGACTATAATTGTAACTTTTTATCAAGTAATTATTCATTTCTTATCTATAACTATAACTTTAATCCCATAATTCTGACTTTTTTATCTCACAGTTTTGCCTTTGTATGTCATGATTATGCTTCTTTTTCTTTTCTTTTCTTTTTTTAAATCTCCTATTTATGACTTTTTAATGTTTCCTAAATGTTCTGTCCATACCCACTAAACTGGGTACCATGACCCAATAAAAACACATCATCTGCAGTAACTCACTATTAAAAGCTTTATTTTTGGATATTTTTATTGGGTTTTTTTCCCCGGCTTAAATAAGTATTATTTCATTCATAGCAAAAAAAAAGAGTTTTACTTTTTTACTTTATTACAAATGAGAAATTGGACTTTTTTCTTTTACTTCAGTACAGGAGTTGAATCAGTACTTTTACCAGTGTATTTTTCCACATAGAATCCACAGAATGTGAGTAATTAACCACTTCTGATAAAAAAATGCACTAAAATAGGAATACAACTCCATTCTAAAAATAAAATGTAAAACACAATGTAGATGTAAATTAAAAACAGAATCTAATCCTTTGCAGACCTCATAAACTCATGCTGTCTTTTTTTGTCTTGTGTTTTGCAGAGGTTTTTCATGGCAGTGTCAGATGATGCAAAGGTCATTCTACCTCTTAGGGATCAACTAACAGAGTTGGAGAGAATTGTAAAGCACAAGTAAGATGGCTTCATATCAAACAATTACAGTCCCACCAGTTTTAATGCATTATATTAGCAGTGACATGTCCCATACCTTTACCATGGTCAGGGGTCAATCTTACACAATATTTGTTCCATTTCTTTATCTTTTAGTGGTGAAGATGCCAGATCATCTCAGAAAAAGGTGAGGTTCTGTTAAATTAGACTCATGGTGAATTTGTTGTGTAGTTAATTTTGAGACTAAACTTATTAATTTTGTCACAGCACAAAATTCTGCTGCGTCAGTTCAGTACAGGAGACGAGAAGCTGCAGAAACGTGAGCCTATCAAGAGTAATGATGAACGTAAGTAAAGCGTGAAATATAATTAATAACATTCACTCAGATCATACTGTCTATATTGACTGATTCTGTCATATATATTTCGATGTCATAGTGATTTTTAATATCTAGCTATTAGCATGTTTAATTTTTTATTGTTCAGTAATTCTTCTATATGCACTTCACAGTTTACTTTAGGCTAACTTACAGATAGTTTTCCATAAAAGAGTGATTATGGAAAATTAATCCCAAACTCTCAACAGCAGGGAAAAGTCAGGTGCATACTTATAGTTACAAAAACTACCAAACAATCAACTCTTTTATCCACAGACTGTATCACTCACTGAAGAGTAAACCACACTGTTTAATGCTACACACATTTATAATATGATATTTTCAAGTTTTCTCCTGCAAACAAACAAGTTTTTACATTTAGTAAAAAAAAGTTACTGCATTGGCTGATATTGGTTAACATTATAGCTGTTAGTTTGACTCTGTTTTTAGACAGAGAATCAAATCACCTCTGGAACAACAAATGGCAACTTTTTACTTCACATAATAATTTTATACCTTCATAATCCTCAAAATAAAACTAGGAAATACTGCTATTTCAGCATTTTTACATTTCAGAGCTGTATTTAAGGATACAAACAACTGTGCTTGTTACCTTCTTGCTCTGAAAAAAACCCAAAACAAAACAAAAAAACAGAGATCACCCATAATTTCAACATCTGAACTTAGCTGTAAATGTGTGAAATGATAAACAGCCAAAAACCTTCATAAGCTATGAAACAGAATTGAACTGTCTGCATTTTGTATCAGAAGTGGCATAGAACTAACCTATCCCTATTGATTACATACAGTATATAGGTCATTGGATACTTCATAGGGAGGCGGGGCTAAAAGGTCGTCTTTCAAATCCTCTGTATGCAATAGGACGGTACTACAGCCAATCAGCGTCATCTTTAGGATGACGTGGTTAGATGTAGGAAAATTCATGGAGGAGTCCGTAGAAAGTTAGGAATGACTAAACAAATGGTGGATTATGGAGTTTAACGACTGTTGTCGCTTTTGTAAAAAAAAATAATTTAATGATTGCTGACGTTTTCTCACTCATCTTTGATGAAAGGAAATTTATTTATTTTTTTTTGCTTGCTTATATTTTTAATATATGAAATACATTTTATTACATAAATATAATTTTTATTAGATATGTGGATTATATACATGTACACAATATATTTTATTTGATAAACCTTCCATTAGAAATAACCTGTAAAATGAATGTATTGTAATTGTAATCTGCACATTGTGTTATGAAGTAGATCTGAACCTATGTTTAGGGATTTGGGGTCAAAACAGTTATTTAACATAATTGAAAGGAAATCTACGCCCGTTGTTCTTCTTCTATGGTTGCTTCCGGTTGTTTGTCTCCGAATCATTGCAGCGTCACTTTGTTACTCCCGCCCTCTGACCAGTTTCAGGGAAATCTAGCCAAAATGGGATCGGGCATAACTAGACTACTACTGTAGCAGATTACATGTGCTGCCGCTAGGAGTGTAGCGCAGCTAGGCTAACATAGAACACCTGTGGTAACATGAAAAAGTGAGTAATTTCACCAAATTGATTTACAAATTATTCTTAAGTGAAAATATAAGTATTGTGTTCTTACCCCCTTAACACCTTCTGTCACGACCATGCAACATACCAACACATCTACCTATTATATGTGGTATAGCCAATTTAATTATCTCCACTTCATTTAGCATTTACTTTTTATGCAGCTATGTTTAAATTCAGGCGTTAAAGGGTTAAATCATTAATGTGAGCTTGTTTTCTTTGTATTATTTGAGGTCTAAAACTAGTCATTTCTTACTTTTTTCCAAGGCCTAGCAGGTTTTCCACACTATAAGGTGCTTTGTCAATGAATAGTTTATTTTTTTATATATATTTTTTTCTTCATATGAAAAGTGCACTGGACTATAAGGAGCATTAAGTGAAACAAAAGTGAGATACGTCAGTCAGTCAAACTTTATTAAACACCTTCATAATAACTCACCTTTGTTCAAATATTAAGTGGTGAACCTTTAAAATGAAGGTTTCATTTGATGAAATGAGTTTATATATTAACATAAAGAATGTTATGACAAAGACAGCACTCTGTTTAACTGCACCTTCATTCCTTCTCACATACTGTTCTATATTTCCTCTGGCACATGTCTACAGTGCTGTTCAAAGTCTACTGCTGTGACCACACCTACATAACAATCCGGGTTTGTGTGGCTGCTTCAGTCAAGGAGGTCATCGGGGCCGTGGCCGACAAGCTGGGGTCAGCAGAGGACCTCCTCCTGGTCAGCCTCAGTTCAGCAGGAGGTGAGAGTGGCCACACTTACATGATAATCAACAGACTGAAGAGTCCGAGACAAGTGCTACAGCAATGAATCTTACGTAGATTAAATGAGAAATAAGTGCATTTATGTAGTTAACTGTGCTACGAGTGGCATTTAAAGAAGCCAGGGGGAAAACCTGAGCTCAGGGCTGTTGTCGCTGATGGTGATGTGCCCTTTTGTCCTCAAGAAAACACACATGAAGTTCACAGTGTGTGGGTGGGATACACTTTTTTTTTTTTTTATCAGTTATTGATGACAAATAAACAAATGCAGAGCAGAGGCTGTGCTCTATGTGATTACAATAGCGCTGATAAAACTCTAACAATGAACTTTGGCTCTGCAAGGTGACGTGAAGACGGTTCCTTCTCATGACTAAAACACTCTTGGAAACATGTAACGTAATTGTCAAGTTTACACAATATATTTTTCCAGCTCGTGTTGCACTTTATTAATGAACTCATGGCTCCATCCATTCATCTTTCCTCTTGAATTTGCAATAATGTTCAATAGGTTATGATTGAAGATGCAGTGATGTGTAGAAGTGGGAGTGAGTAATGTCATTCTTTTATCTTGCTTTTATTTTTCTTATTTTACTCTTCTATTTTTACTTCTATTTCTTTTTCTTTTTTATTAGACATGTGACATAAATCTATCTTTCTTATTTTATCCCTTTTAAATTTTGCTCTTTTTCACCATCTGAGTTAATTTGCTTTAATGTAATAATAACATTTAATGGAGTAAATGACATCTACAGTAGAGTTAGTCAGGATGATAAATAGGACAAGTGTATACAAAATATATTATTTCAAAACCGAGGAATATGCACTATAATTTAGATGTGCATTTACATTTATTTACCTATTACCTGAAAATATACACTCACTGGCCACTTTATTAGACACACATGTCCAACTTGACAATATTCAGGCCGGTCTCAATTTATTTCGGGTTTTAGACATGGTAATGGTTTCAAGATGTGGCAGATAATTAAATTTATTTGATGTGTTTTAGGTGTTTTTATTTGAGCTTCTAATTACTCTATGGAAATGAATAGTCTATTCTATTCTATTCTACTGCTTCAGACCACAGTCTACTCACTCTATGATGGCTACTTCATTCATTCATTCACTCACTCACACATTTATTTAAAAAATCCAAGTATAAGAACTAGGACACTCTGGGAAGTGGAGGGGCTCTTGAGAGGCGTCCAGACACAAAGAATAAATACCACGTGTAACAATAATGCAACACTTTTTACAGTCAGACAAACCCCCCATCCTATTTCTACCATCCACAGTCTAATATAATACAGGTTTACATGATAAGCACATTGATCCACAGTCACACACACACACACACACACACACACACACACACACACACACACACACACACACACACACACACACACACACACACACACACACATTTGTTTAAAAGTTCGTAATCAAGTACATATTGGGTAGTGAGTTATTTAATAGAATAAAATACAAATAATAATAATAAAAATGTAAAAATTAAATTAAAAATATCTATATAAAAATTAATGAAATAAAAAATACAATATATGAAATATATGATACATAAAATACATAATAATAATATTATAAATACTACATAAATAAATAAATATCTAAATAAATAAATATATAAATGCATAAAAATTAACCCTTTGAAAAATACATGTTTCGCTTTACACCTATTTCTCCCATCCTTTATGGGGACTTCTGGAAAAAAAAAAATTCATGTATTTATAGGACCACATCATTACTATTGTACTAGTGGGGACCTTTATTTATATTTAACCCTTGTGGGGACCTGAATGTTGGTCCTCATAGTGTCAGAGTTCCCCATAGTGTGACTGTGGAAACCTATCAATGTCCCCATAAAGATAGGCATACACACACACAATAAAATAATGTTAACATTATTATTGATAATAATATTAACATTATTATGGATAGAAATAATAATAATAATAATGTTAATTCCCATGACCTCAAACTAATCTCCTGTATTTCTAGCAGCAACAAAAACAATCCTCAAAGGTCACATTATCTCAAACTAGTTTCCAGAACATGACAATGAGCTCACTTTGATTAAGTCACCAGATCTTAATCTAATAGACCAGCTTTGGGATGTGGTGGAACAAGAGCTCTCCATCATAGATGTGCAGTTGAAAAATCTGCAGCAACTGTGTGACATTTTCATGTCAATGTGGACCAAAAACCGCTGATGAAAATTTCACATGGCACAAATAATCAAGCCTGTACCTAATAAAGTGGCCACTTGGTGCAGGTTTAATGCATATATGTATGTAATCATACTTAATCTGAACAAAAAATGGGGAAAATTTGACTGTTCTGTAAATTCATCATTCAAATGCTGTGAACTTCACAAACAGAAGAACTTATTAATATAATAGCACGTAAGTATGTAGAATATACACTCTCATTTTGTCACTTTTTAGAATTTTTTTATGTGATTTTCTCAAGTTCTTTTTAATTAATAAAATAATACAAGCAGTTAAAAATGATCTGTTTATACCATTTCACTTGTTTTTTTTTTCAACAGAGAAAGTCATCTTCAAGCCCAATGATCTTTCAGTCTTTTCTTCGCTCAGCATAAATGGACGACTGTTCGCCTGCCGCAGGGATCAGCTGGATTCTTTGGTGGGTTAAAGATTTTCACAAAACGCATCACAACATCATCATGTAAAGTCTAGACACCATCTGGATTTATATCAAACTAAAGCACGGGGGAATGTTACTGTCGTATAATGTTTTAGATTCTAATATGTTGATAATAATCATTGTCAATTTAACCTATTAAGTCTTAGTGTGACTTTTGTGGCATTTCCAATGTGAATTTTTCACTATTTATAACCTTTCTGAATGTTAACATTTATTCTGATATTATGTTCTGTAATTTGTATTCTTATGTGAAAGTCAGATATTTTTCTATATTGAATTAATCACGTACATCAGGGGTCTCAAACTCATTTTCTTTCAGGGGCTACAATTGCCTAGATTTGATCTTCAGTGGGCCGGGCCAGTAAAATAATAAAATCTATAAATGACAACTCAAAATTTTTGTCCTTTTTTTTTTACTACAAAAAAACCCCCAAACATCATTAAATTATGAAAATACTTACTTTTATAGACTATCCAAACCAAAAAAGATGTAAATAAGTTGAAAAAACGGACTATTCTACCTGAACTTATCACTCCTGTATGTGCATTATGGAACAGAAAATGGTTCAAATTGTGCTTAACTTTCTTTCAACATTTCAGGTTGTTCACATTTGTTCTGGTAATTCACATTTTATTGTTACAGGATAGTTTGTAAATGTAAATATTTTCATAATTTAATGTTATTTTGTACTAAAACAAAGACATTTAACATTTATGTTGTCTTCTATTTTTCGTCATAATGTGATTTTTTTCCTCACATCAAACCGAGAAGAAAATATGGAGTCCTTATTTTTTGTAGGTTGGTATCCTATTATTTCACCATAGATCCTATTGGTCTGTATGTGAAATGTAAACTAAAATGACTTCAACAGCCTTGAGTGAAATTTTTGCACTTTGCAATTTCATCCCAGGGCCAGATCGGAAACATTGGTGGGTCGCATTTGACCCCCGGGCCACATGTTTGAGACCCCTGATGTAGATGTTCATAAAAGCTCAAATTAAAATCAAGGGTTTTTATTTCAAACACTAAGAAAATGGTACAAAAAGTGACCAAGTATCTTCATCCGCTGTCATTGGTCCTGTTCTATGGGTTTTACTGGTGAATTGATGTTGTATAAGATCATGGTGTTTCCATGTTAATTACTCTGAACGTCCAAATGGGTCAAATCTGATGACAATGAAAATGGGAAACATAAATTGTTTACATATATTGATAGGATTTGTGGATCAACAGTGATTACATTATTCATATCAGAAATGTTTTGGTTGTTGTTTGATGTTTGGGTCTTTATGAGTTATGATATAATCCTAGAAAATAAGATTGTATGATTGGTTTGCTTACTTGTCTGTTTTTTTAGACACCATTACCAGAGCAGGAGGGTCCGACTACAGGGTCACTGTCCAGCTTTGAGCTGATGAGCTCTAAAGATGTGGCTTACCATATGACATCTTATGACTGGGAACTTTTCCACTGCGTACATGAGGTTGTCACTTCCTTCTGTGATGCCATTTCTTGTCTATTTTGTTTGTTTAATTACAGTTTTAAAAAAAAATTAACATCCTTTTCTGAAATTTGTCTGTATTTTCCTGCAGCTGGAGCTCATTTATCACACATTTGGGAGGCAAAATGTCAAGAAAACCACTGTCAACCTGGATCTGTTCCTACGGAGGTTCAATGAAATCCAGTTTTGGGTGATCACAGAGATCTGTCTGTGTTCTCAGCTCAGTAAGAGGGTGCAGCTGCTCAAGAAGTTCATAAAGATCGCAGCCCAGTAAGTGGATGTTATTTCACAATCTTCTTAATACTTTTGTGTGGTTTTGTTTTTCCTACTGCTTCATTTTGTGTGTTTTCTGTCAAAGTTGTAAGGAGTACAGGAACCTGAATGCCTTTTTTGCCGTCATTATGGGACTGAGTAACCCAGCAGTGAGCAGACTGAATCAGACCTGGGAGGTGGGTATCTGACTTCACTCCTCCCTTCCTCTCATTTCTATACTTTTAGCCCCTCGACTCCTCATCCCTCATTTGCATCAGTTAAATATGATGCGTTTAGTGGCAGTTTGTTGGGTCTTTCCTTATGATCTCTGACTACACTTAACTGACTTTTAATTCAGTTCATCATATAACATTCACATCCAACATTGGTAAGTAATTTAGGGATGTTATACATACAGTAAAAGTTGGGGGAAGGGTGGACAACGATTTAAGGCTGATTCTTAATGAAACCTTTGACACATTCATGGGGTGTCCAAAACAATACTGTTTTACATCACTATATTTTTTTATACAATACACATAAGTTTGACTACACATTTAGTCATTTTAGATAAACAATTAGCTTATTTCACACGTGAGCCATATTGGATTCAAAACAAGGCTCAGTTGGGTGCTGGTTTCTGTCAGTACACACTTCTTTTATTCATGTCATTGTAATTGGTGTGTGCCAGGTTGGAAGTCCAATAAAAGAAAGAAATCCTGTCTATATTTTGAATTTAAAAAGAAAAAAAAAACATGGTAGGAATCCAGCTGCAAGTGCAATAATGTGAATTGGGGTTGTGCTAAACCATTAACTTGTAGCAACCTAAACCTAAAAAAGTTCACTTTTACCATGTAGAAAGTTTACTAGTGACTGAAACTAAATCAGGAAATCAGCCAATATGAACACACATTGTCAGTTTACGGGAAAATTTGTTTAATTTATACCATAATATAAATGTTGCACTAGCACAATCAACTAAGTGTTAGTTAGCATCAGTTAGCACAAACTTTTATTTGATTTCTCTCATGTCCTTACCTTTAATTTTGTGAATAAATCCTTGGAAGTTGTTGTAGCTGTTTTTCTCCAAGTTATCTGTCCACGTCTCTGAGGTAAATGTCAAATAACAACTCCTCTTGTGTTCACGATGTTCTGTGTTTAACTACCCAGTCTTCAAAATGGCTGCCACGTGAAAAAGTCTAATATGACTTCAGATTGAGAAAAACATTCATTTTTTAAAAGCCCTAATCCAAGTTTGTATAATTCAGATGTGTGTCTCCTTCTTTTATTTCTGTTTTCAATACTGTCCATACTTCTTCAGTATATATTTTAGACAAGTGATTCACATGGGGTATCCTTAAGTGAACATGTGTTATCTATCTTCACAGAAACTTCCCAGCAAATTTAAGAAGTTTTACGTGGAATTTGAGAACCTAATGGTAAGTGAAGGCACTTCATTCTTTATTAATTCATGGTTTATTTGATAGGGAGCCATAATTGTCACATTATAGCCACAAACTCAAATGTATTTTATTTAATTTTATGTAATAGACCAACACAAAGGTGAACATAATTGTGAAGTGGACAGAAAATGGTAGGCTATATGGTGTTCAAGTAAAAAAAAAAAAAAAACGTTAGAAAAATCTAAATCTTAAAATCCAAATATTCTTAATTCTTTACCATAGTGTCTACAGCGAATGTGAATTTGTGACATTTGTCCCTACAAGAGCTTGTCCAGAAGCAGAGAAGTAAAATGTGAAATCAAAGGTGTAAAGTAACTCAGTAAAAGTACTTCATTACTGTACTTAAGTAGATTTTTTTTAGGTATCTGTACTTTACTTGAGTATTTATATTTCTGGCAACTTTTTACTTTTACTTCCTACATTTTGGTATAAATATCTGTACTTTACACTCTTGACATTGTCAGCATAGACTCATTACTTTTTCAAACTAAACAGACATGACAGTACATAACATCAGTCACTACAGAGGGACAATCAGTGGAGGAGAGAAACTGTGACTTTATATATTATAGTTAGTTTCTCTTAAAATTATGCATTTTTATCTCATATTTATACCTTTTTATCTCAATTGTCACTTTTCTTCCCCCATTTTTCCTAAATTTGCTGTCCATATCCACAAAACTGAGTAACTGTGACTCGATCAAACACATGATCTACACAGTAACTCACTTTTAAAGGCTTTATTTTAGATACTTTTGAAACTTTTCAGATTTTATTTTCTGAAGTATTATTGCATTCATGACAAAAAAAAGCACTTTTTACTTTATTACAATTGAGAAGTTGTACTTTTTTACTTTTACTTAAGTAGAAGAGTTGAATCAGTACTTCTACTTTTACCAGAGTAGCCGTACTTCTACTTAAGTACAGAAGGTCAGTACTTTGAACACCTCTGTATGAAATACAAGCTACAGTATCAACAGTGTGTAAAGCTTACTGTGAAAATACTGAACATGATAGCAGCACAATAACAGTTCAAATTAAACATAAATACAGATTTGTAGCTAAATAAAGAGTAATTTATTTTAACGGTTAGAAGTGAGAACGTGGTCACACTTGATTTACTTCACAATGACTTGATTTTTGTTTCCACATCTGGGTTCATATATCAGTTTAAAAATCTAGGATTTATTCAGGTTGTTCAGGTCAGGTGCAGGTTTAGCAGTGTCACTCTCAGCCAGGACTGTGATGGATCCATTTAATAACACAGTAACAGCAGATCTCAGGACAGTGTGACTGTTTCCACAGGACCCGTCCAGGAACCACCGGGCGTACCGGCTGACTGTTGCCAAGCTGGAGCCTCCCATCATTCCTTTCATGCCTCTGTTGATCAAAGGTCAGAATGTCAGCGTTTATTTTCAGCATCATTTTGACCTTGATGTCACACTTCTGCCACCCCTTAAATGTTTTTATCTTTCTAAATAATCAACTTCCTGTTTACTCACTCCTATTTTCTCCTGTTTCACCAGACATGACGTTCACTCATGAGGGCAACAAGACGTTTATCGACAATTTGGTCAATTTTGAGAAAGCGGTGAGGATCTGAATGACCAGTGATTTGTCAGATATTATATTTAAAAAAATTAGATTTTCATGAGTTATTTTCCTTTCCTTTGTCTTTCAGAGGATGATTGCAAATACAGTAAAGACAGTCAGACACTGCAGGAGTCAGCCATTCAGTAAGTCCTGAACATAACGTTAATTAAATTCAAACTGCCATCAGTTGATGTTTTTAACAGTAGTGGAAAATAATATTTAACATGTTTGCCAAGTACTGTTTTTAGGGACACTGTTAAAAAATTATTACACTGGAAAGTTGAGAAATTGCAACAGAAAAAAAACAAACAAAAAATATTTTTGTTTTAATATTTAAATCAAATATAGCTGTAGTTTTTAAGGGAAGAGTATGTTAACACAAGCAGATTTATATTTAGAAATTATGTGTTTATATTGTTTTGAGAAAATAAAACTGTAAATTTAAAAACAATGTGATGCTATTTAAATTGCGTGAATATATATATATATATATATATATATATATATATATATATATATATATTTATTTTTATTTTTTTATTTTTTTAAATAAAAAAGGTAATTAAAAAGTAAACAGTTTAATATTTTGATGGGCAGATGTGACTCAGTTAAAAGACCAGGTTGTGTAATGCCTGAAGGGGTGGTGGTTGAAATCCTGGCTCTGACTGTCCACTTTAAAATTTTAACACAATTAAATGCAACAGTTGTTTTCAGTTGTTTTGTTGAAACTATTGAAGTTCTTGAATAAACATGTTATTTGCATATTCTTATTTTTGCACGTTTTGGATTTTTTTCCATATTTTTTTTGTGTTTTTTCTGTATTTTAGAAGAGCTTATAATATATTTAGGATATTTTTTGTTAGTTTATTTTTTTTTTGTCAATTTTAATGGATTTTAGCACATTTTGTATATTTATTTTCCTCACATGTTTTTGTGATTCTTACAGTATTTTGGTGTATTTTTTGGGAAATTTGAGGACAAGAAAACTTCTAGAGACAGAACAGTTGGCCAACATAAAGTATTATGCACAGTCTGCAAGCTGGACCTGCAACCTTTTTGTTGAAGCTCTTCCATCTTAAAATAACACATTAACACGAAGCAGGGTTTCTGCTACAGTAACACTTCAGCTGATGCATCACACAGCTTGGACAAACATGTTAGGTGCAGTTATATTCCCTTCTTGAGTCTGTTTGCTCATCGAAAATTAAACTATGTACCAAAGTTAGTTAGTTAGTTAGATAGATAGATAGATAGATAGATAGATAGATAGATAGATAGATAGATAGATAGATAGATAGATAGATAGATAGATAGATAGATAGATAGATAGATAGATAGATAGATAGATAGATAGATAGATAGATAGATAGATAGATAGATAGATAGATAGATAGATAGATAGATAGATAGATAGATAGATAGATAGATAGATAGATAGATAGATAGATAGATAGATAGATAGATAGATAGATAGATAGATAGATAGATAGATAGATAGATAGATAGATAGATAGATAGATAGATAGATAGATAGATAGATAGATAGATAGATAGATAGATAGATAGATAGATAGATAGATAGATAGATAGATAGATAGATAGATAGATAGATAGATAGATAGATAGATAGATAGATAGATAGATAGATAGATAGATAGATAGATAGATAGATAGATAGATAGATAGATAGATAGATAGATAGATAGATAGATAGATAGATAGATAGATAGATAGATAGATAGATAGATAGATAGATAGATAGATAGATAGATAGATAGATAGATAGATAGATAGATAGATAGATAGATAGATAGATAGATAGATAGATAGATAGATAGATAGATAGATAGATAGATAGATAGATAGATAGATAGATAGATAGATAGATAGATAGATAGATAGATAGATAGATAGATAGATAGATAGATAGATAGATAGATAGATAGATAGATAGATAGATAGATAGATAGATAGATAGATAGATAGATAGATAGATAGATAGATAGATAGATAGATAGATAGATAGATAGATAGATAGATAGATAGATAGATAGATAGATAGATAGATAGATAGATAGATAGATAGATAGATAGATAGATAGATAGATAGATAGATAGATAGATAGATAGATAGATAGATAGATAGATAGATACTTGAGTTAATTATTTAGTTATAAAGTGTAGTTAAACAGTCTGACAGCCTCAGGTATAATAAAACACTTCTGTTCCGCTAAATAACAAGACTTCTTCGTCCACTATAAAAGTAATTTTTTTATAAGACATTAATTAACGCTGCTCATGTGTTGGACTGAACAGGCCCAGATTCACCTGTCGCCAACAAGAACCACCCAGAGGTGCGCGGCTACGTTCGTCATCTGAATGTGATCGACAACCAGAGGACGCTAACTCAGCTGTCTCACAGACTAGAACCTCGCAGGTCTTGAAGACACTCAGGGACAGAAATGTTACACACAGACGCTGCTTCAGTTCATGACATGTGTTTGCTTAGTGTGAGTTTACTGAAATACAGCCAATCGTATGGAGGGCTTAATGACCTACTAGATAATGAGGTATTGTCTCAGATGCCATTGTCTGACTTATTAAGTCTTTTATTACAGTAATTTGGAATATTTTAACAATAGTAATTGTTGGCGGGTGAAGTACCTCTCATATCTCTGTACTCCAGATATTACCATCATCTCAGAATCCAACAAGAGACACAAGAAGGAATTTAATCTTCATTTTATGGGATGTCATCAAATTATTCTGTAACATATCAAATGTAAACGCCAATGTTACGCTGAAACTTTAAAGGATCCTGATATTCAGTTGTTTCGTATCTTTTGTATCAAACAATATTTATACATATTTAAGTTTGTGAGTTTATTATGCGTTGTAAATTGTATACAAATATTTATTTTCACACCAGCATGCAAATGATTATGATTTTTTGACTTTTTATTCATCTGAGCACATTTCTCATTAAAAGGTCTGATATGCAGGTAAAGTCTAACAAAAAAGCTTTTGTTTGATATAAATGTAATATATATATTATATAATATTTTGGATGTATTTATGTGCCATAATGTCATTACTGTTTTGTTATGCTGTTTCATTTATACGCTGGTGTCAGTCAAGGCATGTTGAAACAGAGGTTTATGATATAATAAAAAAAAAAAGGGTCTGTTTTAAGTACTGAGAGAATGGAAAATGCACTTATTTGCCTAAAACTTTTCCAGGTTTCACTAATAGCAGCAGGTTTCTGTCACTGGAAAGCAATGATTAACTGTTATTTGGGTTTAATATTACAAGGGAAATTCTCACCTGTGAAAAAGTATAATTAGAAACATCAAATAGTTTAAATTTAAGTTAAAACAGGAATAATGAGTAACATAATAAACACATAAACTGCAGGTAAAATGTATACCAACAGTAAATGCTTCATACATACAAAACTACAACAGAGTTAAATAAATGGAGGGAAAAAACAAACTAAAACATGGTTAAAAAAAATTAAATTAGGGAAGTAAGGGTTTATATAAAAACAAAATCAATGCAAGAAACATTGATGGAATGTAACACGAGTACATTTTCTTAAATTTCAGGTACTTTACTCAGCACTTTCTATTTTATCTAAATCATATTTTATCTTTACTGTGTCTCTGAGGCAAATATTGCACTTTTTCTCTATTAAACTTGTCTTACAGTTTTAGTTACTTTACAATTCACTTTTTTTTTTTCATCCTTTTTTGTCAAATAAAAACTACATTGAGTAAGGATCAAATATTTTTTTATGGGCTGAGAAAATGATCTAGCCTCTGAACCTTCAAAAACTGAGACTGTTGCTAAAACACTGGACAACATTAAAAATACTAAACCTATGCATATGCTTTGAAAGCCAGATAAAGTGGAATTTCTCAACTTTTTACTGACACAAGCCTCATTTTAAACCTTTAAACTTCTAAGGGTCCACATATAGGCTGGAAATAGTCGCTTAAAAATGTTAATCAAACCACCCAAACCCGTCCTTAAATGTCACATGACCTAATGGACATTCTCACACATTTGGAAGATATAAAACACTTTCTGATAA
Source organism: Siphamia tubifer (assembly GCA_020466265.1). Lineage (NCBI taxonomy): Eukaryota > Metazoa > Chordata > Actinopteri > Kurtiformes > Apogonidae > Siphamia > Siphamia tubifer. The sequence continues at coordinate 37,091,277 of CM035803.1, read as the reverse complement.
AATATCCACAGCAGCAGCATTTATTCAAAATACAAATGACAAACAGCTGATCTAAACCTTTATGTCTCATAATTATCCACAGAGGAACCATAGTCTAACAAACACAGTCATAGTCCAACAAAAAACATCAAAAACAAACAAGAAAAATGGTCAAAATGTAGTGTAAAACACATCAAAAAATCAATAAATATTCACAAATGTTTTATCTATTGCATCAATTAACCCAGTTTTCATCTTAATATTTTCATTTATATTATTAGCAAATACTAATTGCATGTTATCAAAATGGTTCAAGAACAGCAGTTAATTGACTTTATTAAGAAATTTAAGTGAAATTAAGTGGAAGTTTAAAGGTTTAACACATCTATACCTTTACATGTGACAGATATATTGGAGAAAAGAAAACTCAAAAGAAAAATAAATTCATTATTTTGTCCAACATCAGACATGCCTAAGAAATAAGAAAAAGGAAACAATATCTATAACAGTAAAACTTTATCAGTAACGAAAAAAAAAACAACCTGATGATAGTTTGTCTTAGTTTACAGTTTAAAGCTATTGCATTAATACAACATTATTTAAAGTATATTCATGGATTTTCAGACAGTGTAAATGTAAAAACCAAATGTAACTGAAGTTCTCTGGAATCAGATGATGTTACGCTGAGTTATAGAAAAGGATATAAATAGAATGCAAGAATGCAGGAGAGTCTGCACAGAATTGCTCGAGGTCTAAGGATTAAGCTAAGTTTTTTTTTTTTTTTTAAAATAAAAGCCCTCTTGCATTCCTGGTAAGTGCATGGTCATAAAGCAGAAAAAATATGCCTGGTACAGAGATTTTACAGAAACATGGAGCACAAACACATGCTGATGTTAACGATCAGTATAAACACATTAATATGATAATAACCTTAAAAATAATAAAAAAAAAATACAATTAGAGGAGTGAAACCCTGACTAGGAACATTTTTCTACACTTTTACTCGTGTCATGCCTTTTTAAAATTAAATAATTGCCTAGATTGGAAAATTCAGCTGCAATAGTTTTTCAGATACAATTTTAATTCAGGATTTTTTTTTTTTAAAAGAAAGTTTTGAAACTCTTGTTCCTTACAGAGGATTAAAACACATTGTTGGGTCTCAAAAGGATTTTTTTGGTAACTTTTAACTAAAGTTTTGAGTACTTTTATTTGTAGCAGACTATATCCCCCATAACTAAAAACTACCTCATGCATTGTGGTATTAGTACTTTCTGAATACTTCTTCCATCACTGCTCATACGGAAAACAATATTAGACCATCAAAAGTAATTAAAGACAATGAAATACTAACTATTAGATGATGCTAAAATGTGAGAAAACATCAGATTAGCACCATTAAAATAAGTCATGGTTTTTACCAGAAGTGGAAGTAACTAAGTAAAAGTACTTCCTTTACCCTACTTAACTTTTTACTTTGATTCCCTACATTTTTGTAGAAATATCTGTACTTTATACATATATAAAATAAAATGTACTTTATACATATATAAAATAAAATGTACTTTATACATACATAAAATAAGTTGTAAATCAAAAATTGTGATTGACTATATCATAATTTAGATTTTTTTAAATCTCAGAATTCAGAGTTTTTACTCAAAAGTTTGACATTTTAATCTGATCATTTTAACTTTTTATCTCATAATGTTGACTTTTCATCTCACGATTTAGATTTTTTTTAATCTCATAATTGTGTGGGTTTTTTAAAATCTCCTATTTATGACTTTTTAAATGTTTCTAAGTTTTCTGTCCATATCCACTAAACCATGACCCAATAAATAAAAAAAATTTTTTTCCTGGATAAATAAGTATTATTTCATTCATATGAAAAAAAAAATGCTGTTTTACTTCATTACAATTGAGAAGCTGTACTTTTTTACTTTTACTTAAGTAAATAAGTTGAATCAGTACTTCTACTTTTACCAGAGTATTTTTTCCCACCAGTATCTGTACTTCTACTTAAGTACAGAATGTGAGTACTTTTACCACCTCTGGTTTTTACAGTTTATCACTAAATACTTGTTTCTTTGCTTCAAAAATCAAACATATTCACATCCATCTGAATGGATATTTAAAAAAATACATTCTATCACATCATTTTTTTCATGCCTAAAAATGAATACAAATGAGTAAAAAAGGAAAAAAAAGAACCTTAATTAAGCTTTAAACTACTATGATTTATCTTTGTTCTCATCATTATATTTGTCCAAACTTACTTTTAGTTTTACAGACATTAAAACCAAAAAGAAATGGAAGACAACATTTGTCATCCATTTCAGTTGAGACTCTGTACTTTAAGAATAAACATCCAACATGTAATAACTTCTTCATTTCATTTTGTAATAATACCACATTTTGCAATAAACTGCCCCAACGCGTTATGTAACACATTTTGCCACATTACATAATAAGTTACATTTGATAAAAGTTGAGAAAAAGCTGTAAGTGCGTTTTGTAATAATTTTATCCAAATATAATAATTTATCACGCTGTAAAATTTACTACAAAATGAGGTGGGACAGTTTATTATAAAATGCAGCAGTTTTTTTTTCTCTTTTCAAAACATGGCTTCATCACAAATTAAACTAGAAAAACAGCCAAAGCGCAGACTCCGCCAAGGCAGAGCCCATCTCACCACCACCACCCAAAAAAAAAAAGTTCAATTCGATTTCAATTCAGCAAGAACTGGTACTGTATGAAAGATACATACTGTATACACCCCCCCCCCCCCACACACACACACACACTGATCACCACCAAACTTTTATGTTCCTTGTGTCATCCTGAAATTTCCTGACAATTTTAGCCACATCCCGCCATAACCTTTTGAGCTATGATGCACACAAACAAACAAACAAACAAAAAAACAAACAAACCAGGGCCGTGTAGAGACCTTTGGGTGGGACAGGGGCTCAAGTCACTGAACATGTGATGTCATGAATTGTGGCTGCAGGGTATTTATATGTAAAACTTTATTTTCCAAATGTATAATTATAAAAAGAAAGAAAGAAAGAAAGAAAGAAAGAAAGAAAGAAAGAAAGAAAGAAAGAAAGAAAGAAAGAAAGAAAGAAAGAAAGAAAGAAAGAAAGAAAGAAAGTTAGTAAGTAATAAAGAACGAAAGAAAGAAAGAAAGAAAAACAAACAAATAAACAAACAAACACATCACTCTGACATTCCTTGGTAATGAAACAGTTATTACCTTTAGACATTCATTACAACATTTATAACAACATTTATTACAACATTTATAACAACATTTATAACAATATTTATAACAACATTTATAACAACATTTATTACAACATTTATAACAACATTTATAACAACATTTATAACAACATTTATTACAACATTTATAACAACATTTATTACAACATTTATTACAACATTTATAACAACATTTATTACAACATTTATAACAACATTTATAACAACATTTATAACAACATTTATAACATTTATTACAACATTTATAACAACATTTATAACAACATTTATTACAACATTTATAACAACATTTATAACAACATTTATAACATTTATTACAACATTTATAACAACATTTATAACAACATTTATTACAACATTTATAACAACATTTATTACAACATTTATAACAACATTTATTACAACATTTATAACAACATTTATTACAACATTTATAACAACATTTATAACAACATTTATTACAACATTTATTACATTTATAACAACATTTATAACAACATTTATTACAACATTTATTACAACATTTATAACAACATTTATTACAACATTTATAACAACATTTATAACAACATTTATTACAACATTTATAACAACATTTATAACAACATTTATTACAACATTTATAACAACATTTATAACAACATTTATTACAACATTTATAACAACATTTATAACAACATTTATAACAACATTTATAACAACATTTATTACAACATTTATAACAACATTTATAACAACATTTATAACAACATTTATTACAACATTTATAACAACATTTATTACAACATTTATAACAACATTTATAACAACATTTATTACAACATTTATAACAACATTTATAACAACATGTATTACTACATTTATAACAACATTTATAACAACATTTATAACAACATTTATGACTAAATGCATAAATCAGCAGAGCACACCGTGGACAGTAAACCCCGTGGGCCCAGGACACCCAGCTACAAAAACAAAGGCCCCATGGCTGCAGTACCTCTGGGGTCCATCGGGGGGAGCTGTTGTCATGGACATTGCGCCAGGGCAGCTGGTATGAAAACAGGGCTGCAGCTGGAAGAAGTTGTGCAACCAGCAAAACCACCGAGGACAGAGTGTGGGGAAATATTACAACGTCACATGAGTTTTCCCGGAACTCGGAACCGACTAGTTTTCGTCCTGTGTCCGGTGAAGTCTGCAGAGAAGAGCTGATCTGAAGCCCCCTCCTCCACCCTGTATGTCGGTATGTTCTGTGTGTTTCTACTGAAGCTACTGGAAGGAAAAGTTGTTTTGAGTGGGTCATCCATGTGAATAGGATCATATCAGATCAGAGTGGGGATGCGTGGACTCATGTTTTATTATGATACAGTACAAACAGGCTGGTGGAATAATAACAGGTGCGAGTAAATCACATTATTTCACTCTTTCCTTTAATTCCCAGTCGTGTGGGAAGTTGTCAAAGTGGGGTATGTTTACCAGAAAATGAAAAGTAAAAGTAGACATTGTGCAGTAAAGCGTTCCCAGTATTTAACCCTTAAAGTCCCAGAACTATTTGTATGCATGGATTTTTCCTCTACATTTAACCTTTCTTTAATCACTATTTGTGTTTTAAATTATTCAGTGAAAATCAGATCTGGTCTTATATTTAACTTAGGTGTTCATAAAAGATCACAGTAACTTCTAAGGTTATTGTAGTAAAATATAGCATCAGCTGAACATACAAACAAGCACTGACATTTGTCAAACCACATGTGTTTTGTAGGTGAATCAGATAATTTTAGAAAGTGACAGTGTTTCCATGTTCACTTTGTTCAAATCTGATATCAGTGGAAAAGTGAGAACCTACAATTTGAGCTGAATCACTTCAACGTATTGATAAGATTAATAGTTCTGAGGTTGTAAAATTAACAGATCAGTAGATGCATTTGGTTTCCCATTATCTTCCTATCATATTTACTGTAATAATGTATTATATATGTGTTGAGATGCATCATGGCATTATTAAACAAAGCACATTAATCACAAAAATAAGTAGTTCAGAACACCGGTTGAAACCACTCACTGTTGAAAGTGTTAAATTGATTTTGAGAATGAATCAGCTGCAGCTCACAGGTCACAGGGTAATCTGCCAGAGTGTTTTATGTCTTTTATTTTTCACTTAGTTGTGATTACCTGCAGTTTGACATATGGCTATCAGGCTGTTGTATTGTTGCTGTGCTTTACAACACTGCTGTGGAGTGAGAACTGGCAGGAAGGAGAGCAGGAGAGCTCCCATATCCCAGTAACCTCGGCTTCTTGAGTGGATGGACAATACAGGGGGCTGGTCCACTGAGCAGATTGCTCCGAGGCTAAATATAGCATGAATACAAGTAAATCAGCAGAGAACAGTGGCTCCCCTCTGTGACAATGGAGGCATTTCCCGCTGGGATAGATAGCAATCCCAATGTGGACCCAGGTAACAACCTCTTAAAAGCTGTAATTGCTCAGCTGTAAATGGGAAATGCTATGAACAATAACAGACCCAACAATTTCCTGTAATAATGGAATTATTTCTGCACTAGATGCGTTTATGTTGGTACAGACAAACAAAAGGATGTGTGGACTCCAGTTTGGATGCATTACAGTCTGATTTCATCTTTACAGTATGAGGCCTTTAAATAAACAACATAGATTGTCATATGCTGAACAGTTTAAGACAGTATTTTACAAACCTTAGGGTTGGGAAGAAATGGCCATAGTAGAGTACATGGCAATGATATGATTTGTTAATTAATGTTACTAATTTAAGTAAAAAAAAAAAAAAAATCAATAAAAAACAGGGATTAAAATGTTGACCTCAGTAAGGCAATGTGAAATATAGAAGAGACAAATGTTTAAAGCACAAAAAAAATGCATAAAAGAAAATACAGAAATAACAAAAACCCATAAAGTAAGAAGTTAGCAAGACGTAGACAAAAGTGATGAAAACATCTACAATACTAATGTAAAAGATGCAACCAGGATAGAAATTATGTCAAAATGAAATGGCAAAACAATGTGAAATATGAAACAAAAACAGAAGTAATGTAGGAAACAAACAAAAAAATGTGATAAATGATTTTAAAAAAGATGAAAATAACAGTTGTTCCATAAAGTTTCAATCAACTTTGAAGCAGTTTTTGGAGAAGCCACAAAACTGCTAATTCAGAATCCAGAAACGACATAATTTTAACTCATTAACTAGAAAAACACTCTGAGAGCGCAGACCTCCGCCAAGGTAGACCCCCGCCACACACCTCGATCACCCCCAAAATTAAATCAGTTCTTCCTGTTCACATTTCCAACATATCCTGAAAATTTCATCAAAATCCGTCCATAAGTTTTTGAGTTATCTTGAACACAAACAAACAGATAAACGCTGGCAAAAACATAATAATCTAATAATAATAATCTGTAATAATCTGGTCTGCATTCTTTTTCCAGCAGGTGGCGCTGTAGATGTCTCTAATAAACAGAGTAAAAAAGAAGCAGAGCAATGGATTATGGATCATGTTTTCACATTCGCAAAATTTTTCCCAAAAAAAATAAAATAAAATAAAGTGCATTAAATTATTTTTCTTAAAATCCAGCAGTTGAATGTTTTGGGTTTTTGTAATTTGTTTAGAATTTCCAATTGCAGTGAAGCATAAAATTGAGCTTCTCGGTCATTTGGTGCTGAAAATAATTTAGGAACTACTGGTTTGTGAATATGAGTCTCACTGGAGTTTTAATTCTGCTGATAATTCTGTCATTTATTCCCATCATGCTTTGCTTGACGTGTTACATGTGGCCTTACTTGTACTGAACACATTAGACTGAGCTGGAATAGTCTGTGACTTTGGCTGCGTGAACACAACATACCATTCATGCCATCACCGTTATACAAGCACGGTCTGGACCCTGAGCTCATAGTTTACTGGTACTGATGATGAGGACTGTGTGTGGAAAGAGGGACGGTAACACTCAGGATATCTGCCTGACACTGGATGCACATCAACGGCCTCTGTCGGGTAACACCGGGTAACCCTGGAGCTGCAGGAGTGAATGGGTTTCACCACAGACGACCTCGTTGAGCGAACAACACTTCCTTCCTTCTCTCTCTGTGATTCCCCAGAAGCTGAGTTGGTGCTGAGCGTCATAATGAAATGTCGTCTCCCAGCGCCTCCTTCGTGCAAATCAAGTTTGATGACATCCTCTTCTACGAGAACTGTGGCGGCGGCAGCTTCGGAAGTGTGTACCGAGCCAGGTGGATCTCCCAGGACAAAGAGGTGGCAGTGAAAAAGCTGCTGAAGATTGAAAATGAGGTAGGAGTCATAATTGCCCAGGCTTTTCATATACTTTTAATTGTCAGTGTAGTAATCATTTTAATTGCTTCCCCATTTAGCGGGATGTGGTGACTTCTGTAGCCATCACTCATGGTCATTATACTCCCCCACTCTTAGAAATGAAAGAAACATTATTGCAAAATGAAAGAACGTATTTGTCCCAATTACAGCGCAGTCTTGAAATTCCTTTCAAAGCTGAGGCTCATTGTCTTAAAGACAAAAAACAAATTATCTTTGAAATCTTTTCAGGGAAATGGTTGCATTTGTTGGCCTGTGATGGGAAGTTCAGAAAATTACTCAGCGTCTCTTTTATGAAATTCTGAAAGATCACACATATCCATTCAACTTTGCTCAAATGTTGGAGAGATGAATGTTCAGAGAAATAATACTGTAATCCTTTCATATTGAACCAATTGTTCATTTAATTACAGTGTTTAGCTATAATTAAATGAACTGGTTTTGTCAGGTTCCTCTTCTTTGTAGGAACTGTTATATGTCGGGCTCACAGGGCCTTCATGTTATATAATATTATATCTTTACATTGGCTTTTTTACATTTCAGCTCCAGACACAGATGTTTCTATAGCAGTTTCCTTTATCTGTAAAATCATTATTTTGTCTGTTTAATGCTCAGGCTGAAATCCTCAGCGTCCTCAGTCACCGTAACATCATCCAGTTTTACGGCGCGATTGTCGAGGCTCCCAACTATGGCATCGTCACCGGTAAGTTTTTATCAAAACATTCAGATGCCCCTTGTATATACAGTGGATCTGAGTGAGCGGCGAGAAACAGATTTACAAGGTGACATCACCACGGAAAATGCAGAAGCTGACATGTGTTTGTATCAGTTACACCGTTTGCTCAGCGCTGAATGGAGCAGAGGTTTCTATGGAAGCATTAGTGGAAGCCAGAGGGTTCAGGAAGTGCACACATGGATATAATATCTGTGTGTCCCTGCTTTATTGTCTGTGGGAGAGGCTGAAAATAAAGCTCATGTAGCTGGTGTGGACTTTACGAAGGGGCCCTGGATACCTCTGCACAGACCGTTATCTGGTCATCCTCTGGTTTGTTGTGTTTACTCTCTTGGTTGCTGTCGCTACAGTGTTATTGTGTTTTGTGCTGAGTGGAGCATCATCTGCTCTGTTTACACTCCTGTATTGGAGTTTTTACCACCCAAGCGCAGCCAGACATAAGTGGTTTTCTGCTGATTGGTTTATTTGAAAGTTTCCAAATCCAGTGTAAAAACCAAACACAGGCAGTGGTTATAACTGCATCTAATCATCCTTTTTCCAATATTGACCTCTTGGGCAAGTTTAAACATGGACTTGTGCTTAGATTAACCCCCCCTGTCATTTGTTTTCTTGAATCTTCAGCTGTCTGCACCCTCATGGTCTCTAGTATCCACTCAGACAGCTAGATTTTTATCATTCAACAGTTCAAAGCGATAAACACTTAGCAAATGTAATATCTTTAAGTAATAAATTCCCAAAATCCCACATAAATAAACATTCCATACTCACATTATAGGGGCACACAGTCAGATAATACTCATAGAATCAAATCCAAAGGCAGGGATGGGAATGTTCTATTTTACCAAATATTCCGAATATTTGTATTCCATGATTTAATTTCCAGGAATGATTTGCCCTATCTCTTATCACTTTTGGTGACCTTGACAATGACCTTTCACCTACATTCACCATAATTAAATGGGATCTCTTTTGGACCACCTTGCACCTTTCCAGAAATTTTATGGAAATTGATCCAGTAGTTTTTCGGTAAAACTGCTGACAAACAAACAAACAAAAAATAAAATGAACCAAACATTTATATATTTATGTCAATATTTCAATCAATACAGTTATAGCTCTTTTTGTTTTGTTCTTTGCAGAGTATCGTGCCAAATCTTTGTGTTCACAACTAATGAAGTCTCAGTCCAAATGTATGACTGTGTAATTATGAAATGGCAAAACAAAGAATTTTCTGCTGAGTAGCCATTAAAAAGCTTCATAGAATGGCAGTAGTAGTAATTTCACATCAACATGTAGTATTGGCACACTTGAAACTAAAGATAAGGGGCGTATTTCCGTTTCCTTTAGGATGCAGTTTCATTGAAACCACAAACCACCAACGGAAATCTGCCTGCAGCATCTGAGCAACAGTTTGGCCCAAACCAATCAGGACACAATAAACCTCACAATATTGTAGTATTCTGTCTGTAGTATTCTGTATTTTATGTGATGTTCAAATGTCTTTGGCTTGTTTTTTCGTCATAATAGATTACACATATGCATTTATCAGTCTCATAGGTTTCAGGAGCATATGCAGCAGGGCCGTGCAGAGAGATTTGGTGGGGCGGGGGCTCAATTCTTTTTAAAAAAGGGCACATAAAACTACATTTTCACACAAGTGAACTTTATATTAAACTAAAACTCAATAACTCAATAATGTCTGAGTGTATATATGTGTGTGTGTGTGTGTGTGTGTGTGTGTGTGTGTGTGTGATGTCAAAAGGTTCACTGAACATGTGACTCATGAATCATGGCGGCAAGGTATTTACTAGGACCAGGACGATATGCTTTTATGCCTAATTTCACATATGATGAAGGCCACATTGTGAAGAGCTTTGCTGTTGGAACTCATTTACTTTATCTTTAAAAAATAAAAAAAAAAAGCCAAAAAAACTGCCCCTGTCAAAGGGCAATTTGGATGTCAATCAGCAAAGGGGCAGGTGCCAGAGCCCCTGTAGCCCCCCTTCTCTGCATGTGCCTAATATGCAGTATTTAATTGTGTATTTTTAATACTTTGCCTATGCAGTATGTGAAATATTTTATTGCTGTACAGTACTGTGTCTGTGCTTTGTTGTTTTTGCAGGGTTGAATTTAACATGTATGAGTTTGCAGTCTGTACGTAACCTAGGAAATATGTTTTGAATGAAAGCTGGTGTAAACCATCATAAAATGTAGGCAGCATATCTAATATTCTCTGAAAAAAAGGGTTAAAAACATTATGTAGACATTTAAAGAAGCAGTGCCAAAGTGTGTGTTTGTTTGTCAGCAGGTTTACGCAAAAAGTTCTGAACAGATTTTGATAAAACTTTCAGGAATGATAGATAATGGGTTAAGGAAGAACCCATTACATTTGGAGCAATGAAGGTCAAAGGCCAAGGTGACACTGAAGGTCAACAGTTAAAATATGTCAGTGGTAATATGATAGGATTCAGACAAGATAGAATCATGTTTTTTTTTGCATTCACATCATCTCATCAGATAGGTCAACACCTGTGGTTCAATCGCATCAAGTGTGAATGAAAAAATCAGGCCTTGGCAGAGATCTGCTGTCTCTGACTTGTTTTCATTTAAATGCTTATTTATACTGTTGCACATTTAACCAGATCGGATCTTATTAATGTAGACACTGAGAAATACATAAGTATGGTCATTATTATAACAACGACTGGGACTGTCATTTCATTCTCATAGACTGAGAATCCTCTGATATCTGTGAAAAATGAACAAAAGCAAACACTGCCTTAGACTTTTACACAGTATTGTATTTTGTCATTTAATGACCCCAGTTTCACAAAATCAGCTTCTCTTTATAAAAAAAAAAAAGCTGAATACGGTATATGATTATAATAAAACTGGACTTAGATCTTGATCTGAGAGTACTTCTTGTTTTTAGGATGTAGGAAATACACCTCACGATGGAGCTTAATACAAATAAAGTTTTTGGTGCAAGCTCTTTGCTCACATGTGTCCTCATTAAATCAGCTGTTTTATCCAATGCTTATCTCGAGCTCAATTGGATTTTTTTTTTTTTTCATATACGGTAACACTTAAAGGTGCTTGCTCACCTGGGGTTTGGTGTTTGGATACATTTTAACTGCCTTTTCTGGGTTAACAATGTGTTCACAGTGTGATATCCATGAGCTGCCCACTTCACTGTGGTGGTTTTTTTGTCCTGAGATGATTCTGTGAACCTCTCCCACGCTGGCCAGTCCAGTCCAGCCGGCCTTGAGGAATCTGTTGTTTTTCTAAAGTGCGGTTCTGATATCAAGAAACAAAAAATCTTCTCTTCATGTCCAAGAGAGAACTATGCATTGCTTTGTTGTGTTTTGGTTTTTTTTATTCGAGCAGCAGCCTCCTACTGTAAACTGAACAAAACATTGTGTGTGTGCAGAAAAAGAGTAGAATGTCCAATCTCCAGGCTCTTAAAACTGAATTTAATCACTATATAGGCCTGTTTTAAACATATAGTGGTCTGTGGTAGTTGGTCTGTTTCTAAACACTTCTTCATCCCTACATGTGAAGTTATCTTTTTATGTGTAATTATTCCATCTCTGTTTGTACTTTTGCACCTCTAACTCAAAAACTATTGTCATTTTTGATGAGGTGCGTTAACTATCCCAGCCTTCCCAGAAAATACGAATCAGGATCTGGATTCTACAGCTTTTTAAAACACTTTTCACCCTTTAGAAATAAGGAAATTTTATAAGATATTTTACACTAAAGACAAAATATTCATATCTGAGTAATATTAGTAGTATTATATAATGTAATAGCTGACCTGTGGCTCATTAGCTTAAGCTTCATGTGTATTACTGAAAGTCAATCACTTTATTTATTTATTTGGGACAATGCAGTGAAACTTAGTGAACATATGAAACATCTCGGCCCTGGTTGGACTTTTCATCAGAGAAATGCATTTACAGTATAAATAACAATAATATAAAAAGAGAATTAACAAAAGCATAAATTAACTATATAAAAGCCTATTTACGTCACATATTAATGGTGCAGAATAGAAAAACAGTCTGACTTCACTGAACATTTTACACACATTATTGTTTTGATAGATACTTTATTGATCCCTCACAGGAAAGAAATATTCAGAGAATGCCTAATCTTACCCCTATTTTGTACCAATCTCAGGTTTCTATGATGACCCCTTTTTGAATTAGAGCCAATAATGTGATTTTGACCTTTTGCAATATTGATAATTTAATTATATGTATATATACGTCAGTATGTGTAATATTATGATAATATATCCAGAATTGATTAAGTTATAGCGTAATATGTTTATGCTTGACACATGCAAACAGTGCTACAGAAGTTAGTTTTGCAAATTGTGATCTTTGAACCTCAAAAACTATTGGTCGTAGGTGATAACACCAACTATGAGAATGGTAGAAATCTTCATTCCACATCATTTGGTACCAATCTGAAAGTTCTGTGACCCTCTGTTCTTGAGTTATAACTGATAATGTGATTTTGACCTTTTAGTTAATTGTGACCATGACCTTTGACCTTTACTCAAATGGATCATTGCATCTGATGTGCATTAACTATATGTATATGTCCCTGTAATTTCATGGTGATATTTCAAGTATTCATTGAGTTATAGTGTGACATGTCTCTGCGGACACACACACAGACACACTAAGTTATTACAATAATCTCTCCCCACCAATGTTGGGCGAGATTAATGACTTGGTTACTACAGCAGAAGAGAGATGCAGTAACAGACTGCTCACCACAGGCGCACATACAATAAAACATAGTCAGATAGCAGACATTGTAGATACAGTACAAGTGGAAAATCCTCAGTACAGTAGATTTATAAACTGATAGGACACACTAGTATCTATCAAAAATATAAAGAAGTGGAGAAATATACAGAACATACATGTACATTTCTGCTCATAATTTTACATACCCTGACTGAATGAGTCGACCTGTCATTAGCTACAGAAAAAAAAAAAAAAAAAAAAAGAAAGGTGAAGGAGTGTCCATCTTAGTCTGCTGACTCCAATATACTATTTGAGGCACTTTGGGGAGGAGTCAAACATGTAGAAAACCCCAAATCTTAACATAATTTAAGGATTTATACCAGAAAGAAGTGACTGCTTTACCATCTGAGAAAATACAGTGTCTGATCCACAACTACCATAAAAGACTGTCACTGATATTAAAGGAGCCAATACAGAGGATGAAGGACTAGGGTATGTAAACTTATGATCAGGGTCATTTGGATAGTTTTTTGTCATCAGTATGATTTAAAAAGACCAAACATATTTAGAATAAATGGCTTCACTAAACACAAATGAAAGAAACATTTTTATATTATCATCAGAGGTGGGTAATCCCAGCTCCATAAAGTAAAAGTCTTACCATGTATTCGTCCTAACCAAAGCGGCCCATTTGGGTGAGCATACCTCTATGTGGAGGGATCATTAGTGGAATCACCTGCCATTGAACAGTGAACAGGTCGCATTAAGACATGGCAGGACTTTTAATCTATGGGGCTGGGATTACCCACCTCTGATTATCATTCATATTCTCTGAAAAATGGTCAAATAATCACACATTCTGCTAGGGTATGTAAACTTATGAACACAATTGTGTGTTTGATCCATGACTGTAGAGCTGCTCTACATGGACTTCACCTGTCTTAACACATTAAACAGCCTTTGGGTCACAAATCCATTATGTATTTAACATTACATTTTATTCAGGTGGCATTAAAAAGACACGAGTGATCATCATAGAGGTCCTCTGACTGTAATGAAACCAACAGTTTTCATGAACCAGTTGTTTATTTAGAGAACTGAACCAGTTCCATTTAACCAGTGGTTAATATTTATGTATTTACACCTCTAAATTGGATTTTTTTTGTGTGACATTTTTACAATTCTGCCAGAAATTAAGCCAAAAACTATGACATCCTGCAGGACTATATCAACTCCTTACTGATCTGGACCAAAAGCTGTATTTTATTTCTACATTTGACTATATCATTTCTGATCCTTTTGACACATAGTAACTTCAGAGTCAATATTTATACCTATTATTCTTTCCTTGTTTTTTATTTTTATTTTTTTTACACCAGACCTGTTTATGGCCAGTCTAACAATATAACTGACATCACTGACACCAAAGTCACATCCAGTCACATGACGGGTTCAAGTTTTAAAGGTTAAGTGAATGATCGGACACATGCCTGTTTCTTTGTGTTCATTCACAACATAATAGAATTATTCAGCATGATGAATGTAATCTAAAGGGGTTAGGGTCTCCACAAATAACAAAAAAAAGAGTAGGTAGCAGTATAATATGATAACCAAACTAATACAAGGTAGTAAATTTACAGATATCAGGAGTGTAAATGAAAAACTAAGAAAAAGACCATTTGTTTATGACTCAATATCTTAGCTTAAGGCCATTTCTATTTATTCCTTCTGTAAAATTCCTCCTGCTCTGAAAAACACTGGGTTAGTTCAAACTTGTCGTGTCATTTCAGGTCAGTGCTGTATCACTGATGATAATGTTGTTCTCACTTTTATTGAGAATGAGCTGTTTGGTCATGTTACGTATCATCATTACCTGCAGTAGAGAACATGTTAACAATCACTGTCTTTATTGTGGGTATTGAAGACATTTACTGAACTACATCCACAAATGATAATGAAGGTTTTGCAGAAAATATCAAAATGCTGATGAGTTTTGGTTTTCGTAGGCACACAGAATATAATTTGTAGATCAGAACATCTCTAGAACTGCAATTTTTCATTTCTAATGTTATGATGTATCTACTATTCAATTCTTTGATGGCTATTAAATGAAGTTTCAACTATTTTGATAGTGTACTATTATTGGTTTGAGTGCTTTTGTTGAAAATGCAGTAAAATTATTTGATTCTCGCTTCTTAAATTTGAATTATTCTGTATTTATGATATTAAATTGAATGTCTGTATTGGCAAAACAATTACTTCATTAGACAAGAAAATAGCACAGGGTTCAATACAGGTGCTTGAAATCCTCGAAAATGTTTGAATTTCAATGTTGTATTTTTAAGGTGTGAAAAGTGTTTGTAATTATGACTCTGTGATGTGATTTATTTATATATATTTTAATATTAACACTGCCAGGTTAGAGGTCAGGCCAATGCTACAGTTTGAAAAGTAAAACTTTATGTCCAAAAAGAAAATCAGCAGGTACTCCAGGTTGACCCCATGTATATTTTTATGTGTATATATATATATATATATATATATATATATATATATATATATATATATTTATTTATTTATTTTTTTAAATTTATTTATTTATTTTTTTTCTCTTTTGCTCAGTGCGAGTGTGCCTAAAGAACACTCCTCTTTTTGCTGCAAACGTTTTGCTGTTATGAAACATCATTTTAGATGTTTATAAGATACAATGTACATTGTTGTGACAAAAAAAAAATCATGAGTATAGCTATTCCTGTAAATACAGGGTTATTAAAAAGGATGAACCAGTGTCACTGGGTGATATTTACCCTCTGCCCCAAAGGGAAGGTGAGGGTATTGTTTTTTTTTTTGTGTGTGTTTGTCTGTTGGATTGTAAATATTTTGCACAAAATCTACTGGACCAATTTCCATTAAATCATCAGGAAAGGTGTAAGGTGGTCAAGAATAGATTTAGTTACATTTTGGTAAACATGGGTCAAAGGTCAAAGTCACCAAAATGTGTTTATGTTTGTAAGCGGTGAGGTTTGTTGCACCTGGCACCACTTGTTTAGGAATAGCAATAGAAAACTCCATCCAAATCATAAGTATTCTGCTCACAATCAACTTTTATTTCCTGTCTTACAAATGTTGAGCGTGGCTGCCACCTGCAACATAGAAAACATCAATGTGATAAGAGACTTCCTCCCAGATGCACGACACAAACCACTGTTATTATTATTATATTATTCAGTGTTTAAGGTCATTGAGGATAGCCGTTCAAAACTTTAAAAAACTCCTCTTTCAAATGGTCACTGTCTGTTCCCATGGCGATGCCTGAGAACTGAAGCATTCTTTAGAATAACCCAATGAGCCTGAAATTGCTTGAATTTGATCTTGATAAATGTGGAAAAAATATGAGCAGTGATAACATCTTTGAGTGTTTATTATTATTATTATTATTATTATTATTATTATTATTATTATTATTATTATTATTATTATTATTATTATTATTATTATTATTATTATTATTATTATTATTATTATTATTATTATTATTATTATTATTATTGTTATTATTATTATTATTATTATTATTATTATTATTATTATTATTATTATTATTATTGTTATTATTATTATTATTATATTAATTGTTCGTTATAGCCCATAGATGTGAACAGAAGTTGAGCTCCAGTAGCTCTGACCACAACTGAAGCCAACAATATTCCCTGCAAAAAAAGTTTAAAGGTGTAATTTTATCAGAGATAAGATTGAACATCTATCCAAGATGCGTCACTTCCACTCACAGTGAAGTTAAGAAGCCTATCATCAGCATCGGTCATTATTACATTATTGAAATTCAGTTTGAAAAACATCCTGTTGCTGCTGATTAAAGTGTATCTCTGTAATTGCAACACACTATGTTTTATTTAAAATTGCTGCCCCTGCAATGCAGATCTCACATGTAATTTTTTTTTAAATATATTTTTGAGTAGTTTCAGGAACACAAAACTGAAAACGGCGATAGATAGCGGTTTGTGAAACAGACAGTTTGTCGTCAAGGAGCTGGTGTTTCTGTTTATCAAAGCAGAATCTAATTAGCACCAGATCCAGGAAAAAGGTTTATGGCCATCCTGACCATGCCATGTCCACATTCATCAGCTCTGTTATAAATTTCCTCTGTTGACATAGAGTAGGCATCAGGCCGCACAGCTCCCGCTTTCTGACAGACAATATCTTCGTCCATATTTATGAGACGTGTTGCAGGAGTTTACCAATATCAGCTGTCACTCAGCGGCCTCATAACCTAATAAAAGAATAAATTAAGTATTGTATTAAGATAAAGGTGAGTTTACCTAAAGCGAGACAGACGACAGTGGCTTAATAATGCTCTGCTGTGACTTTAGGTTTATTCACTGCAGTACAAGGACATGGATGAAAGTCAAATGAAAGTAAAAGTTAACAACCACAAGGAATGGAGACCTATTATCTATGGAATGTAGACAAAGTTATTAAAGTTCAAAGTACAGAAGCACACGTGTGTTAACTCGCACACATACAGCAGGTATCTACAGTTTGCAGCGATCAACTAATTGTATTGTAAGATAAAAAATATAAGTAAATAGTAATAAAAACAGTGATTATCAATTATTTCTGGTATCTGTGTGTGTTTATTTTACTTCTGATTGAGTTATGATGCCGAAGTAGCTTTTCCTGAATGAAATCTGGTTCATTCTGTTTTACACAAATGTTTACAGCAGGGGTGTCCAACTCATTTTCTTCTAGGGGTCACTGTTACAATCCAAAACATAATAACTGCCAATAATGTAATAATTTTGGCCCATTTCAGACGTAATAAAGCCAATAACATAATAAGTTGCCAATAATGTAATAAAACTTTTTTGGACATGCAGAGATTAACACATTAAAATATATACAGTCATTGTTATGTGTCGTTATATTCCTGGACAGAGGTGAGAAGAAATATGAACAATAAAATAGTAAAGTACATTTCAATTATTACTCTATTAAAGTCATTTGTGCTACATGTCCCTCCGAATAACCAGCCAATAATGTAGGCAGACAGCAGATTTTGGTCAACCCTCATTTTAAAAGGCAATATTTAGACATTTTCAAACATGAATGTAAAAATAAAGGAAAGTAAAACACAATTTGATACATTATTAGCATAGTTATTACATTATCAATAATGTAACAGCCTGTCAATAATGTAATAACTTATTATGTTATTGGGAAAATGTGATTATGTTATTGTCTTGAAATGGGCCCAGATTATTACATTATTGCCAGTTATTACATTTTGGGTTATAACAGTCGCATTCAGCCCAACTGGATCTCAAGTGGGCCAATCCTGTAAAATAATAGCGTCATAATTTATAAGAATGACAACTATTTCTTTTTGTTCTAGTGCAATAAAAAACAGTACATTGTGGAAATACTTGCATTTACAAACTACCCGTTCCCAAACAATTAGAGTAATAATAATAATTTTTAAAAAAGATGCATTTTGTGATAAAAAAAAATAAGTGTAGCTTTGAGAAGCCCACATCACATCATTCACACCACACACATTTAACATGCTCCATTACACATCAAACATGTGCATAACCAATCAATACTACCTGGTCTGTAACACATTTTGTTGCTTTTGTACATTACTATACGTGCCATATATCTCTCCAGTGTAAATGTAAATGTTGTATATTATTGTACATAACTTTCCTTGTCATTTGGTGTCACTTCAATAAAGGTTAAAGAGAAAAAAAGGAAAAAAAATAAAATGTAGTTTTCACAATATTATGCCTCAACTTATCATTTGTAAATGTGTATTGAACAATGTTACAAATATTTAGTAACACAGGTATAATATTGTTAAAAATTCTGATAACAATTTGTCATTTGTCCAGGTCATTGTTGTTCTTGGTAGTTCTTTGAGGTTCCTCTGGACTTTGTTCGTTGTTACAGTTTATAGGTTATTAGATAGTGATAAATGTGTAAAAATACTCAAGGAGTAGGTTTGAATACGTTTATACTTCCTCATACTCCTTTTTGATCATGTAAAATTCAGACTTCTATGTTCTATATATTCTATTCATTGAAATGTTTTTTTTAATCTTATTTTGTCTTGTTTTATTTATTTATTTGCATGTTCAAAAAATTATACTACTATTCTACTTGAGATGATATTGATCTGAATGTGGAACTTTAACTAAAATAAGTTCAACACCTTTGATTGTTCATAACTTTGCTTCACAAAATCATCCCATGGGCCAGATTTGGTCCCCGGGCCGCATGTTTAACACCCCTGGTTTCCAGTGTTTACCTGTTCTACATATTTGTTTTGCACACAGGCTTCATCCAAGGTTTATTTTTTTCTTTATTTCCTGCTTTATTTCTTTGACTGTTTTTGAAAAGTAATTTGAAAGAGGCTGTCAGCGTCTATAGGTTGTCACAAATTCACTCATGTGTTGGAAACTTTTGAAAACATAGCAGGAAGACCATTTCCTTTCAAACATCAAAATGTGACAACGTGTCTGAGGAAACAGGAGGCTCTTTTTGTTCACTTACACTGTGATAAATGGAGCTCATTGACGGTGACAGGTCAGTGACAGGCGCAATCTGTAAACAAGACACTGTCAACTGGCAGAATCTCAATTTTCAACAGTTTTCATGTTATGCTCACACATACTACACGCTTATGTGTAATGTAATGCTTCAAGACAGAAGGCCAGTGTCTGTAAAACCATCATAAATTAGCTCCTTTAGTTACATTTTTAACTTTTCACTCTATATTCCTCCACAGAGTATGCAAGTGGGGGATCCTTGTACGATTACCTGTCCAGTGATGAAAGTGAGGAAATGGACATGGGGCAGATTATGACCTGGGCTGCAGAGATTGCAAGAGGTACTTTTCACATTTATTTATTCTTTTAGCAGCATGTCAACAACTGAGGTTTAAAATATATACAAATCTGATATGAAAGATGTATAGAGCTGCAGCTATTCATTATTGTTTTCCATTCAATTAAACAATTGTTGGAAAATTGTATATATATATATATATATAGTCAATTCATCACATGCGCTTTACATACAAAGGTATCGAAATTATGTTTCTCACTCTTCTATGCTTTTACTTCAAGTGCAGATGTGTAACAGACAAAAATCCTAGCTAAGTTGAAAATAAATAAATAAATAGAGTGCCGTGGCTTAAGGCTACTTTCCTAGTGCTACTAAATTAACCAGGATCACTTTGAAATTTTACATTGTGGTAAATGGAGATTACATTTCAAAGTGATCCAGAATCCAGCATCATTTGTTCCTTGTGACATTCCCAACACATCCTGAACATGTTTTTTAATCAAAATCCATCCATAACTTTTTGAGTAATGTTGTTAACAGACAAACAAACAGACAAACTTAAGCAAAAACATAACTTCCTTAGTAGAGATAGTAATAATAATAATAATAATAATAATAATAATAATAATAATAATAATAATAATAATAATAATAATAATAATAATAATAATAATAATAATAATAATAATTTCCATCCAATAAAGTTGCATTGTTACTTGATATTGTATTATATTACATCACATTGTACCATTTGTCATTTCACCTATATTCAGTTTTTTTCTCTCCACTAGGAATGCACTATTTACATTCAGAGGCTCCTGTTAAGGTTATTCACAGAGACCTTAAATCCAGGAATGGTAAGAGATTTCACATTAATTAATCAAAATGTTCCAATGTTTTTGGTCCATGTAAACTAAGTTGATCTTTCTGTTTTTAGTTGTTTTGACTGCAGATAAAGTCCTCAAGGTATGTTTTCAGTGTGACTTAAACCTTTACACATAGAGCTCAGATCCACATGTATGCTTGATATTATCTGAAGAGAAGTTTGAAGAAACGAAGGAAATTTATCTGCAGTGTACGGACACAAGAGGGCAGTGACTAACTTATCATGTTCAAGAAGCTGCTGCAGAGTGATTCATTATTCAGCTTTAGGGGGGTTGTGCCTGAAACCATGAGATATTAATATTTATTATTAACAAGTACAAATGTATATGCCATGGTTTCTTAATGTCTCTTGAGTATGTTTAAGTGAACAATACAAAGCATTTAGTGTTATCTGCTGCAATTTATGTACTATATATAAACAGAAGAATCAGCACAAAACACAGACTTTACTTATTTATGTTTCAATTAATGCATAAATATCCTCTCCACACCTAGCAATTATTGTTTTTGTCCTCTGTATAAAAGTTTAATTAAAAAAAAAAGGTATGAAAAACGTCATTCCATTAAATATATATATATATAAAAACTACTGCATTATGCTATTTCCAACTATTCAACAGAAAAAAAGCCTGAACCTTTACTTTTCTGTGTCTCAGGAGGATGTGACAAGATAAAGATGTTTTTATTTCTTGCACTTTTTGTTGTATTTCTGTTTGGACTCTTCCAGATTTGTGATTTTGGCGCCTCAAAGTTCCTGACTCACACTACACACATGTCTTTGGTCGGGACGTTTCCCTGGATGGCACCTGAGGTGATCCAAAGTCTGCCGGTGTCCGAGACCTGTGACACTTTCTCCTACGGCGTGGTACGCAATGACAGTGCTTCTATTTTAACCATGGTTATTTAAATAATTTATTTCAAATATTTCAAATAAATAATAGAGCAGATATTGCCCATTTACCTCCATACTGCACTTTGCCAAAATCCGTATTTACTGTGTATATGTTTATATGTTATGTTTGTCACATCAGTTTCATATGTTTGTCTGAATATTTATATATATATTTTTTTTATATTTTATTCTATTATATTTATTTTTTGAGCATCTTGGGCCATGGAGACACAACATTTCATTCTCCTTTTTAATAGACACTAAACAAAACTATTCCACAAGACAAGTATAGTTACCCTGCCCACCGAAGGGGAGGGGGGTATTGATTTTAAGTTGGTCTGTTTTTTTTTGTCTGCACCTTTGAAGAAAGGTACAAAGTGGACCAGAATAGATCCCATTAAATTTAGGTGAATGTAGGTCAAAGGTCACAGTCACTAAAAATATATTTTCACATTGATGAGAGATCGGGGCGGGGTTTGTTGTGCACCACCTGTTATCACTGTTTTGACTTTCAAATAAATTATTCTAATGAGTAACAAAGAAACTCATTTACAAAAGAACGTCCGTTCCAAATGAAATAGGATGAAGGAATGTTTTATATATATTCTAACAGTGACTCCATATTAGTAGAACTGATGCTGTTATTGAGAGTTCGACACGTCAGTAATAGTTCTGATCTCTGTCAGCCTTCTTAGTTTGTGCTAATGAGGTTTTTTTGCCACAATTATTTCACTCTTAAGGACAGACATGTTAAGAAAAAAAACATGAAATTCACAGAATATTCAGAATTATTTCTAGAGAAAAAGTACTCTAAAACCACTTAAAGCTAAAACACACACCTGGAAACCCCATCAATTGCCATTTCTGCATTTTTTTGTTAAAATGAACAGTAACAGTGGGTTTGACCTTTACAGAACTGAAGGTTTTCTTCTTAATTTACTCTCTACCATATTTATTCTCAATGACTGAATGAAGAGCCACAGGAAATTATAGGAAAATGTGTTTAAATTGATATATAAATTCACAAATTATCTGTCAACCCACCGTAAATACTTTAACTCCATGAGATATATGAAGTATTATGAAGTATCTAATGTGCACACATGCATAACCCATAGTTATAATAGGTCAAATGTATATCTCTTTAAAAAAAAAACAGGTATACCTATTATTAGGTGTTGCTGAAATGTCACATAAAATGTCCAGAAATGGTTATTTAAGTACACATTTTTCAATGATTAATCCATGAAGACCTATTTTCAACTATTAGCTATTGGTTTTTCAAATTTGGGAAACAATATCATTCAGAATTAGGGAAATTTAGCAGAATTAAGAGCCAATAACATGCTTAAAAATATATAAACTCTAGGGAAATTCCTTCTCCCTAAAGTGTATGTGTTTTACATTAGTGTACGCATCTGTATGTATATCCCAAGATGATAAAAACACAGTTTTTATGATTGCAATGGCTTATCTTTGTGTCAAGTGTACTGCAGTATGATTGCAAATTTAAGCATGTAGTTTGGCCACTTAAACACTTTTCTGATGAGATGATTTGGTTTCTATAGTAAAATACATACGTAATGAGATGCAGCTGGCAAGTACAAAAATGCTGAAATATATGGTACAGACATGCAATGTGAAATATGACTACATTTTGTGAGATGTCAACGAAGCGGTGACACTGATGAATGGTGACTGAAAAGAGTCTAAATTTCCAAGGGAGTGAAGCTATTGTAGGAAAATCATCTGTTTTTAGTAGGTTTTAGAAATGTAAAGAAGAGGGACAGCTAAGTGTTTCTAATGACTATTTGTACATGAATTCACATAAAGTGATGCATACTCATCTTCTAAGCAGACTATGTATGTGTTTATACTTTTCTATTGAAGAGTTACATACATGAACGTGACCTCAGCTGTTTTTTCTGGAACGTAGGTGCTTTGGGAAATGCTGACGCGTGAGATCCCCTTCAAAGGTCTGGAGGGTTTGCAAGTGGCCTGGCTCGTCGTGGAGAAAAATGAGGTAATCACATGTGTGCATGCAATACAGTTTACTTTTTACAGTGTTATCTTTTTTTATTTAACCCTTTGGTGCATGACTTGAAAACTGTAGTGGAGATTTCTCTCCTGAGTGTTTTTATTCTTCTTTAGGCACGAAAAATACAATGTGATATATATATGTATTATATGAACCTGTTTTTCCTGGAATTACAAAAATGTCCACTCAACTGTTTAATTTTTGAAGCAAAGAAACATGTATTTAAAACTCATAAGAAAGTGTCTGTGTGAAAATAGAAATGAATGAATAAATGAAAACAATTATTCAGCTAATTAATCACATTTTAACAAAACCTAATACTAGTTACTACTTTAATTATTACTTCATAAAGATAATATGCAAAAAGAAAATGAGTGACTGTAGGAACTGGCAATTTTGCACTATTGTGTAATTTTTGCACAGTCAAACTCTTATATTGTCTTGGATAACTTCACTACTCAATTAGGGAATCTGGTTAACTTATATGTAAACTACACATATCATTTTTGCACTGGTTCATTTTGCACTGTTATGCTATTAATTTATAATTGTGTATAATTATTTATTTCCACGTATTTTATATATTGTATATAGCCAATACCTGTGTATTTAATTATTACTTCTGTAGATATAATTAACATTTTACATCCTTGTCTGATACGACACAAGCACATCTGTCAATGCCTGTACTGCTGCAACAACATTTCCCAACTTGGGATGAATAAAGTCTGTCTGTCTGTCCATATGAATGTCAGTGTATTGGATGGTACATAACCCACAAAACCCATGAATATACAAGACAACAGCTGTGGAATAACTGTCCACTGTAGTGACCAGTGTGCATCAAAGGGTTAACCCTTTAAACTTCCACTCAATTTGTTGTGTTGTAGAAGGAAAATCAATAATTACTTGTGTCTACAGTAAGTCTTTTATGTGTTCCTTCCACTATCACATCACATAATGTAAAATCACATACTGTAGGAAGGGATGCTTTACATAAAACTGCTTTGAATACTCATATAGTACCTGTGCAGTTTTTTCTCTCTAACCTGCATCTATATTTCAGAGGTTAACCATCCCCAGTGGCTGCCCTGTCAGTTTTGCTGAACTGATGAGAAAATGCTGGTCAACAGATCCAAAGGTAAATTATCCACTTAATTTTTTTAACCCATAAAAAGCCATTGATGACAAACCATCTACTGATCCAACATGTTCAATAACTTCTATCAATAAGTAATAAGTGTCAATTTCAGTATGTGACCTTTTCATGGTCACCAGATTTAAGGAAGTAAACTTTATTTATGTAGCACTTTTTACAGATATATACATTCACAAAGTGTTTTACACTGAAACACAATAATAATAAAAAATTAAATACAGTTAAAATACAATTTATAGATTTATGAGATATGAGTCATTTGGATGTTAAGAGGAAACACCGTAATCTTCTACAACATTGATTCACCAGTAAAACAAATGGAGTTGGATCAATGACAGTGGATAGAGACTGTTATATTTAGTTAAGGCAGTGTTTTTATTTTACACCTTGATGTTGGGACATCTGGAATTCAAATAGGGTCATCTGAAATTTCTAGTAATTGATAAAAATACAAAAAAAATTAAAAATAAATTAAATATATGGTGATGAGCCAATCTCGATTCCATAAGACATGACAAAGTGTGAAGGTAAAACTGAAGCACTGTGGTAACTATTTATCTGTTAAAGTGTTTCTTTATTCATAGTTTGAATTCTTGTTTGTTTAGTTTTAATTGTCAGGCCGTGTAAATACAACTGTACATATCCTGACCAAGGAAAATGTAATTGTCATTTTGTGTAGTAATCTACACCTGTTGTTATGGGCAGAGGCAGACATTATATAGCCTACATTTGTCTAAAATTAACATTTATTTGCAACATAGTATAGCAAACTATTACGTGATCAAAAACACATAGATTTTTTACTTTTTTTTTAAAGTCTTTGTATTGAATGTCTGGGGTCATCAGGAATTTGTGATGCTAAAATGGGATGACAAGCTAAAAAAGTTTATGAAACACTGAGTTGATCATATATTTAGCTGAAAATTTTATTTTCTTTAGTTTTCCCTGTTTTTAATATAGTTACCCTCAACGTTAATCTCAGGAACATCTACATTATCAGTAAAGTAACTACCTCATGTTAACTGATTATTAAATATTAAAAATATTAAATACAGAGGATAGTATTATAGTAAAAGGTGCTAAATCACTTAAGAAAAGTTCATCTCCTGAGACCCTGATAAGACTGTCACAGCTTTAATGAAGAAAAAAATAAACTTGTCCATTGCAAAGTACATTCCATAATAAAAAATAAACAAATACCTGAATTTATCTGTTGCATTGTACTGGTTCCAAAAAGGCAATTATCTATTTATTTATTTAATTATTAATACTTTCCTGGGTCTCATGAAGTTAAATAATGTGAAAAAAAAATATTTGGTAAGTACCACAAAAGTAACACTGGGTCTTTATGGGTTAATATGAACATACATCAAATCTTCATGTTTTTTTTTTAGATCCCATCCAGAACTAATGCTTTCATGTGTGTGTGTGTGTGTGTGTGTGTGTGTGTGTGTGTGTGTGTGTGTGTATGTATGTTTAGGAGAGGCCAGTGTTCAAGCAGATCCTCTCCACTTTGGAGTCCATGTCTAACGACAGCCAACTTCCTCAACAGTGCAACTCTTTCCTTCACAACAAGGCTGAATGGAGGTAATGTAATCAACTGTTCTACAGGCCCAGTACATGTATTTATAAACCTCTTTTTTTCTTAAACCAATATACTATCTCAGCCTAAGGAAATGTGTGAATGTTTTTCAAAGAATGATGTGGAAATGTAGTTGATGGGAGCCACGAAACAGAAAGGAACTTGAGATTGTGCATATAGATCTTTAATAATTACACTGATAGCTACATAAAGGCATGAAAACCTCCGAAGAATCATCCATCTGGATATACTTCCTCTCTTTACCCATAAGGCCCTAAAAATAATCACCATCTTTTTCAAGTAGAAGTGTTTAATTGGCCTGTATGAGCAGCTGGAGGTTTGGTGATGTTCAGCACAGCCTGAGTCTCAGCTGTTACTTTATTCTCTATCTGCCTCTCTGTGGGGCTTGTTTGTACTCTGAGGTTTTTCCTCAGAAGTTTCACAAGTGGCATCATGTCCAGGAACCCATGTGCAGGTGGAGTACATTTACACACTGGCAACTAGAAACGAGCAACGCATGGCACAATGCGTTTTAGCCTGAGAGGTTTGATACTAGCACTTTTAAGTATATTTGTCACTACAGTGGGCAGCTATTCTACAGCTGTTCTCATATATTGTACATAATATATTGTACATAAACTGTACATACATAAACTGTACATAAACTGTACATACATAAACTGTACATACATAAACTGTACATACATAAACTGTACATAAACTGTACATACATAAACTGTACATAAACTGTATATACATAAACTGTAAATAAATAAACTGTATATACATAAACTGTACATAAACTGTACATACATGAACTGTACATACATAAACTGTACATAAACTGTACATACATAAACTGTATATACATAAACTGTAAATAAATAAACTGTACATACATAAATGTTATATACTGTAGGACATTCGTGCAATTATAATAAAAGTGACACAGCCACAATAAAAAAAAGACATCAGGTGGACATAAAAGATATCAGGTTGTGCAATTATAAAATAGAAAAGCACTTGGACAGCGCAGACCTCCACCAGTATTATATATATATTAAGTTAGAACCATTTCTGTCAAAACCGGTCCTAACTCCCAACAGTAAAGAATCCTTCAAAAACATCCTGGTTC
Organism: Siphamia tubifer; assembly: GCA_020466265.1. Lineage (NCBI taxonomy): Eukaryota > Metazoa > Chordata > Actinopteri > Kurtiformes > Apogonidae > Siphamia > Siphamia tubifer. The sequence goes on along the minus strand of CM035803.1, from coordinate 37,063,601 downwards.
CAGATAGTGATCTGGATCACCCTCAAAATCTAATCATTTGTTGGTTTTGTCATTCTGGACATTCTGTGAATATATTATTGAAGTGCGCTCATAACTTTTTGCGTTATATTGGTAACAGAGACAGATGGACGGACTTCTTATTATCTGCTGTCGGAGATAAGAAGTAACATAGCCACAATAAAAGAAAGTCCTAACCAGAAGAATAAATAGCTAAACTACTATATAATGAAAAACACACAGTAAAAGGCATCATTAAAAGTACATATTAAATACTGAACCCTGAACCTAACATTCATGTATTTCAAGTGGTTAAAATATGTTTTTCTGTTGCTGTAGGACGTTTCTCATTCAAACTAACATTAAAAAAATCCTAACTAATCTTTTAAGGTTTTTCACATCCCTTTTAGTGGGCACTGTGAAAAACATTATTTTCTTTTTTTTTTAAATTATTATTAATGCTAATACTATAACACAGACAATTTCTGAACATTTGTGGCAATAAAAACTGTCACTGTTTGACATTATTTGTTCTTATAACACTGTGCATTATTCATATAAAGCTCAAATTCAAAGTTCTGATTCAGATTATGTCTAATAATAACTATATTTATAAAGCAGTATATATTTAGTCGAATTATTTCTTTTGTGTGAGGAAAAAAAATAATGTCTTCATTCTGATGCAACTGTAGTGCATCAGAATTAAGTACAAAAACAGAAACACACTGAAAATGCAGCAGGCAAAATATGAAACACATAAAAAAAACACAAAAAAAAACATTTCATTTGGAAAGTTGAAATGTAAAACAAGACATTTTGAGGGAAGTTGGGTGAATTGTTTGAGGTGGGAAGCATTAGGGCGGAGGACCAGAAGGAGGGCGCCTGGGCCTTCCTGCCTCAGTCAAACGTGTTTATGGACAGTGTCTCAGAAATAAGTTTTGTTAGGTTCGAGCTCAGCGTGGATTTCCATGACACAGTGTGCAGCCCCCCCTGCTGGGCAAAACAAACGTCCCGGCATGAGTTTAAACATGAGCCATTTCTCTGTCCTTGGCATTCAAAGCATCAGATAGAGACTAAACCTAATCACCTTCTGACTGCAGGGCCCCACTGGTTGTTTACAGGACAGTTATGTTTTCTCTCTGTGCTTTTCCTTTTTCATTGAAATGTCCAAAAAAATAAGTTGGATAATATTCCTGTTTCTTCTTACTGCTCTGCCTACAAATCATAAAAAAGATGAGAAGCTGGTTTACTGGACTAAACTGAATTTAAAATGTGATATAGTTCATCCCTTTGTATTAAACAACCACAAGCCACTGGGTGACATGTTAGTTAGGGACCGTACATCACAGTGTCCTGCTATTTTAAGGATTGACATGATCATAAAGTGTGTCTCTGTGACTGAAAATAACAATCTCAATATATCGCACATACTCTTTTTGCGTTAATCTTTGTACCTTTGACCCTTTTTCACTAAGAGTCAGTGCTGCACAACTTGAAGAAAATATGTAATTGTGATTATTGTGGACTATACTGCAATTTGCGATTGTGATTATGGATTAAGATTGTCTGTGGCTCAGTTGGTAGAGCAGGACATCCCAGCTCTAACTGTCCATATGTTGAAGTGTCCTTGGGTAATACACTGAACCCTAAACTGTTCCCAGTAGGTCTGGTAGCACCTACTGGTGTATGTGAATGGGTGAATGTGATGCTAACATAAAGTGCTTTGAGCAACACAAAGGTGGAAAAAACACTATATAAGTGCAGTCCATATATTACAGCTTATTCTGTTGTTGGAGTATATCTGTGTGGACATTAGACTGAGACCTGGTCTTTGAAGATGGTCCAGTGGTCTAATATTGTATTTCCACTCAGCACCACTTGGCTGGACTCTACTCAACTCTACTCACTTTGGTGTTTCCATGACCCAGTACCATGGTAACCAGTACTTGCCTGGTTGTCATGACTTTTCAATGCTCTGCGAGTTATTGGGTGTGGCCAATATGTTAAGGTGAATCATTTCCCAAAGCATGTGGTTGACCCGCCTCCCTCAAATGCCTCAGTTTGCTACTGGTTGCATCCAGAAAAGGTGGTGACGAAGCTGAAACCAATCGTATCAGAGTGGATGTAGGGAGTGGCAACTCTCTCAGCAGTATCTGCATAAGGAGCCATAGACAACAGGATCTGCAGTGACTGTGTCCTGTGCTGACCTGTGACCCCAGACCTCCTCCCTCACCCTCACCTGTCTGATAGATGGACCTACCCCCCCTCCTTTGTCTACAAATAGACGTTCATCTATAGTCTGTCCGTCCATTGGAGTGGACATGTCCTTCAGTGTGTTTCTCCCCAAGATTTCTTCTTTTTCCCACTGGGTTTTGGAGTTTTTTCTTGCTGAGAAGGAGGGTCGAAGTACTTTATCTATTTCTGTGGTTGTTTTTTTCTGTAAAGCCCTGTGAGACGAAATTGTTGTGTTTTGGGGCTCTATAAATAAAATTTAACTGAATATGTATCCAGAGGGGCTAACTGGTAGATTAAACTCTGACCAAAGCCAATTGGGATCAAGGCAAAAACATCTTTGCTTTTAATATATACCTCCAGTGCTGCTCTCTGCTACGTTTTCAATGAGAATTTCCAGTTGAAATCTTTCAATACAGTATCTACGGCTCAGTCAAAAGGTTTGCCGCTGCTTCATGCTAGCAATGAATGAAGCATTTCTGTAAACAATCCTGGGGTTCTGGTCACAGTTGGTCACTACCTTGTCCAGTGGCTTTTATCCAGAGCCACTGCAGATACTCAATATTAATTGGCTTCCGACAAAGAGGGTGGAGTTCCTGATTTCTCCAGAGTTTCGAAAGCTGTAGATAGCCTGCCTGGACAGATTAGTTGTAGCAACACAGTTGAGTGTTGCGTCAAACTAGGATTGGTGGGCTCAGGCTAACCCAGTACTAGGTTTATGGTATCGCTTCCGTTGAGGTTCCAAGCGCTACTTTTATGTGACGTGTAAACAGCGTAGACACTGGTTTGTAGAATTGTCTCTGCGTCATTTTGTTATCAATATATGACCCGCCATTTTTTAAAAACTAGATTCAGAGTTACAGTAAACAGAGCAGTAAGTTTATTCAGTCTGCAACACAATAATGTCATAATGTCAAAACAACACTGTGGACAGTCACAGAGGTTGAGACATTTCTGTCTTTGGTACCTGATTAAAAAATCTAGTATGAGCTTGATGGGGCAATGAGCAAGTGTACCATGTGGGAGTTACCCCACATGACGTCCAGGTACTATAGTATCTGTATGGAAACAAACAGGTACTATAGTATCTATATGGAAACAAACAGGTACTATAGTATCTGTATGGAAACAAACAGGTACTATAGTATCTGTATGGAAACAAACAGGTACTATAGTATCTGTATGGAAATACCATGTAGTGGAAACGCAGCATAAGTTTGAAGCTGTCTGTCAGGTAGACCAGGGTTCGAGTCCCAGAGAAGTTGTTTTGTCTACAAAAGAATAACATTTGAGACCCTGCCTGAAATAAAAGTACATGATTTAAAGACTTGCTTTTCTTTTTTGTCAGGCAGATAAACAGAGGGTGATCGTACATGTTTCATATCCATGGTTTGTAGCCTTCATCAGAATGTGGTCACTTAGTATTTCTGTGAAGTGTCTTGTCAGCTGTTTTATCCAGAAATGACAGAAACAACAAATGACTAAACATGATTAAACGGTGGTAACATTCACAACAGCAATCATGCACCACTTTAGTCTGAAAAAGAAAAAAATAAATTGATAAAATTGTTGACACAAGCTTATGACTATGACAGTTTGGAGCAGTTCCACTTAACATTGTTTTTTTTGTTTGTTTGTTTTTTTACTGCATAAAACCATCTTTCTTCCGCAGATAAAATTTGAATAATTCAACAGACAGACAGACAGATAGATGCACAGACAGACAATAAGGAGGGGGGCAATATGTAAAAGAATCTGCCAAAGGAACAAGTGAAAATTATTGTTATAAAATTCATTGAAATAAGATTTTCCAAACGTATTGTCTAAAAATCAGTTCTTACATCTCACCGAAACAACGATTATGTCTTATTTTTAGTGTAATATTTAGACTAGTAATGAAAAACATAGACTTTTTTCCCTAGTGTGTTGACCAGGTGCATGCTGGGAGCCTATGTATAGGACTCTTATGCTCCATTTAGTTAGGTTTCCTTGTTTCCTATAAGTTCTATGGTAATAAGCCTCATGTTTACAGGAAACACAAACATCCACATAGACATACCTTTAGGCTTTTTCTACTTATACTTTTTTTTTTCTCAGCTCCTAATTGAACTTAAAGAATGAACCACCGTGAACAATTTGCTTTAATCATGTTTTTTAACATCATAGTGAACATCTACTACACATACTGCTGGATCTTTCCTCCATGCAACAAGCACAGACTGGAGCAGCCTACTGGGCTTTCTGCTTTTTTGTACCGTCATGTATTGTTTGTCCTTAGTGATGCGGTCGTTTTTGTCATTGAGCAACAAACGCCTGCAAAGAATGATTCTGCCATATTTGTTTGTCCTTTATTGTGGTGCTTTGGGCATCATGAAGGTGCATACAAATGTGCTATATACGCTCAGATAATTTTGAATAGAATAGAATAGAGGGGCGGGTCATTGGTACAGTGCTTAGCATTCGTGCATCACAGCAAGAAGGTCCCTGGTTCTATTCCCACACCAGACCTTTCTGTGTGGAGTTTGCATGGGTTTTCTCCAGGTACTCTGGTTTCCTCCCACCATCCAATCACATGCACTGATAGGTTAATTGGTTAATCTAAATTACCCATAGGTGTGAATGTGAGAATGATTGTTTGTCTATATATGTTCAGCCCTGAGATGAACTGGAGACTCATACAGGGTGTACCCCGCCTTCACCCATTGTAGCTGGATTAAACCCCCAGTGACCCACGTGACCCTAGTGAGGATAAAGCGGGTTCAGATGATGAGAGAGAATAGAATAGAATTACTTTATTGATTCCACAATTACCAATTAAGATGAACACTTAGTATCTTCAAAACATTACAAAATATATGTTCTGTTCCCGAACAGGTGTGAGATCGAAGCTACACTTGAGAGGCTAAAGAAGCTGGAGAGAGACCTGAGCACTAAAGAGCAGGAGCTGAAGGAGAGAGAGCGACGGCTAAAGATGTGGGAGCGTAAACTCATCGAACAGTCCAACAGTCCGGTGAGTTCATAGTCATCCTCTTCTTCACGTTGGCACACCTTCATCCTAGGAACCACTGGTACCAACAGTCGAGTAACCACACTGCAACACCTCACTTTTATTCACATGTGTGGCTTCTTCACTGGAAATGGGAAAGCGGTGGAATGAAAATAAAGAGTGGAATGAATGAGAAGCAGAAATGGCACATGATGAGAATCTGATGAGTGACGCACATATTTGGCAGGACTGTGTTTAAACATGGCTGCATAATATAACATATGCATCATGATGCACATAGTAAATGCTCTTCATAAGAATTTGCATCTAGACTGTCCTACGCTTCACGTTTCTGCTGCTTTGCTTTTTTTGTAACATTTTCTATTAATGTACATATATTCACCATTAGCCAGTTGTTTATTAGCATACATAGTAGTAGGATATTGGCTCTTTATGCATCATTATACAACACTTGGCTGAAGATAATCTATATCTATTTGATCATTAACAAACATTTTTCCCTCTAACCTCAAATTACTGTTTATTAATTAAAAAAAAAACATCTTTAATACTACTACTTTATAAGAACTAAGTTAATGATTGACCAATTTGGGGCCCATACCAATTTTTATTAACATCAGCCTTAGCCAATGACTGATACAGTCTGTTAATGTTTCTAACCTCATAGTTGGAGTTGATACCGATTTTTTTCTAAGCCAAATGATAACAAATGTCATAAAATTAAATTTTTGTAAAGGAAACATTTATTGAATTTAAAATAATATTAAACTACTGGTAAAAAAGAAGAAATGTAACATAGAATAGATAACATTAACATTTTGCAAAATAAAAATTACATTCAGATAAAAACAAAACAATGTACTAAGTGCATTTAATTCTTCAAGTTAGTTTGTTCAAAAGGTAACAGTATCTCCAAGAACAACAGAGGTGCTGTGAATTTCACCTGTCAGTAAATCATGGCAGAAAAAATAGCATATCAGTCGATACAACAGGCAGATACTGATACAAGAAAAATATAATAATCTGTCTGTTATATCAGCCACCCAATATATCAGTTTATTATTAAACTAAACTGAGTTCAACTTAATTAGATGCATTAAATATAATTTATGATATAACAAATTATATATATTAAATATAATTAAGTATTATAATTAAGTAAATATCATTTAATAAATGTTTATTGCAGGAACCACCTTCCCAACATGATCTCAGGTAATAACATAACAACCCATAAATAATGTAAACTCCAAGCTTTTCTCTGTTTTATTGTCTTTGAAAAAGGAAAATTATCCTTTAGAAAATTATGAATAACCTGAACCATGAACAATTTTGATAGTTTAGTATTTACACATACACATTACAACTTACATGTCTACAAATGCACATAAAATGTAGTAACAAATATGTATTATATATCTTTTTCAATATGTTGATACATTTTTCCTTAACAATACAACACAACAGCTCAGCATCATTTAAAATATAACAGGGATGACAATAATAACAATAATAAAATATATATGCATATACACAAAGAAATAATAATAAATAAAATACAAATATATATATAGTCATGCACATACATACAGATTAAAATTAGACCAGCTTTGAAATTGCCAGTCGTCATTTTGTCTATATGTTGACTCTATGAAATCCCACACCTGATTTTATTTATCTGATTTTATGTATTTTTTATTTTCCCCCGTTCCTTTTCTTCCTTCAGTTTTATTAAACATTTATTTATTGTTTTATTTGAATAGAATTTGTTTCATTTTCTGCAGTAACAAAAATTAATTTTTCCTCCCTTTCTTTTCTTTTCTTTTCTTTTCTTTTCTTTTCTTTTCTTTTCTTTTCTTTTCTTTTCTTTTCTTTTCTTTTCTTTTCTTTTCTTTTCTTTTCTTTTCTTTTCTTTTCTTTTCTTTTGTAAAATCAGGTATGGGAGAATCTATTTAAGAGTTGATGTAAGCTTGTGACAGAATTATGGACATATGGTTGAATATATCAGTCTTAGAATGAGCCAAACATGTCAAACATATTCTAGAATAATCATCTCCATCCAGAAAGAGTGGGTGATTTACTAGAAATCCATTATAACAGTATATTCTTACTGGCACATAATGTCAGAACATTAAATATATCTTATATTTGTCACCAATTTGCTTACTTAGTAGACTGAGGAGAAGAGAATCTGGATCTGGATTCATATTGATTTTAATAATATTTCTAATCTCAGATAAAACAGACTCCCAGTATTTCTGGATCTTTGGGCATAACCAAAGATAATACCATCCTGAGCTCTGCATGTAGGACAATGTGATGAGGCACCTGCTTTAAATGATAATAGATGGTTTGAGGCCCAGTGTGCTCTGTGCAGTAACTTAAGTTGCAGGACCCATGGACAATTACAAATTTATTTTTTTTTGGCAGCATTCCAGATACTGTCCCATGTTTCCTTTGTAATATCAATATAAGTATTATATTGTTAAAAGTGCACATACTTCTGTTAAAGACATTTCAGGTTGTTCATATTTGCTGAGGTTATTTTTGTGAAAGGATAGTTTATAAATGTAAAACCTTTCCAGGACTTTTACTTTTCTCACACTAAAACAGAGTTCCATTAATTTAGTAGTTTTTAATGTTACCATATACCGACCCAAACCACTTTAGATTTAATTGCTGTGTATGTGGGCCCTGAACTAAAACAGTTTGAAGAAGTTTGATGATTGATATCTTCAGTATAATTTTTCCATTTCACTAATTTAAACAAACATCGTTGGCCATATGTTTGGTTTAATGTATGTAAAATCAACATGCGGTAAATAAAAAGTTACTAAGGCAAATTGTAATTACCCTAGAAGTAGTAGAATATGATCAGACTGTAAAACATGTTTTATAAGGACTATTAGAGTTATTATGTATGAATAACCATTGGGTTAATGTAGAATATGTGTACCAAAATATAAAGTGTTACAGCTTTTCTCTTCTGTTTTGATGTTTGCATGTAAAAGCCACTTAAGACTCTCTTTAGCTGTTTTTACTTGTGTATATGTTGGACTCAACCACATGTTTTATCTCATCTGAATGCCACAGTAAAAGGAATAGAAAACACAAAACAGCACTGTTTCTGTAGTTGACTGAAGTCAGTAAGGGCTTTGGTTGAAACACTAACTACCTTTCTTTTTTCCATGCTACTTTTACGCTGGTTCTATAGTGTTAATGCTACTTACCATCTGTTTTTCTAAATACTTTGGATTAGGGCTGGGCAATACTGACAGAATAAATCACAGTATATTTTGGTTCATTGGAACACACTCGTGTGTGTGTGTGTGTGTGTGTGTGTGTAGTTTTCCTCTGATATAGGTTATTTTTTTCTGATGTAATCCAAAACTATACAGGATGTCACAAAAATCCTAACTTTATAACAGCTTTTTTTTTGGGGGGGGGGGGGGGGTGTATAAACTATATCACAAAATATAACATGTATAATATCAAGAGCAGTTTTGGGTCCGCTGCCATCCACATATTTTAGACATTTTTATAATTATGTACATATTGGGAGAGAAAACATTTACAAATTGACACAATAAATAAAATCAGAAAGAAGGGATTAGATGAGGTTAAAAATTCACAAAAGCAAAAACAACTAAAAAAAGCACTCGAAGAGCGCAGACTCCACCAAGGCAGATCATCCACACACACACACACACACACACTCACACTGATCACCACCAAACTTTTATCATTTGTTCCTTGAGCCTGTATCAACATTTCCTGAAAATTTCAGCCAAATCCATCCATAACTTGTTGAGTTATCTTGCTAACAAACAAACAAACAAACAAACAAACAAACACATTAACACCAGCAGATACATAACTGCCATTTCCTTGTAATCATAAGGAAGTAAATTTACAGTTACAGTTCAGGATTCCACAAATTCCTGCAGGTTAAAATGTGAACATGAAAAGCCTCCAGTGCTAAATAGTCACTATAAACAGATTGAAAGAGTAGTTAACGTAGCAACACTCAAGGTTTTTATTTGTGAGAGGTGCATGTGTGCGCATTACGACTATATTGAACTTTCAAGATATTGAATCTATGATAAAAGCGCATACACTTATTTTTTTAAGACAACTTATTTAGTTTTTTTTCCATGTTCAATACAACCTACTGTTATCTTAGAGGTTAAAACTCAACAAACGGTTGATTGGAACAATAAAATAAATCCTTAAGAAAAAAATCAGTGTTTTTATAGAAACTAGATGACAACTGAAATAAATAAGTGAAAGTAAGTAATCCATAAATCTGAAACTATACCATATGAATGCAGTGGTATTTGAATATTTTTTATATTTTTTAGCTCAAAGTCAGTAATAATTATTGACTAATAAGTCAATTATTGTAGTTGCTATTATATTGTTGATAGTTTGTAAAACATCCCAACAGTGCAATTAATCAGTCTATTAATCTCTATTGGAGTCTGAACAATTAATTCATCTCTTGATAAGTGCTAATTATACCAACAACTACTTAATAATCCAGGGGTCTCCCCAGAAACAACCATAAGAGCGCACCACCTCGTTGCCACCATCTTAGCGCCTTCCTTCCATTGTACTAGTGAACACAGTCACATTATGCCAGCATTTAAAAGGCCACTTTCCACACAAAATTTTCCATAAGCAAAGCGTTACATGAAACCTGCTGACCAGAAGAGGGACCACTCCCTGTAATCTGTTTAAGTCATTTATTTATTCTGTGAATATATTCTTGTACTGTCAAACTATTATATTTTTTAATCAGATTAATCACATGGTTGCCGTGGATGAAATTTGGTTAATCACGATTAAATGTCATTCATTTCTAATCTATTAATCATGTTTCATTTTGCATGAGCAAACAGATTTAAGAAAGAAGGAAATAAATGTATTTGCCACAAATTGGGCGATGCATTACTCAAAGCAGAATCCCTGACTTTTTCTATTCAAATTTTCCATCCAAAGGCCCAATGTACAATCTTTATGGGTTGGTTCTGCCGCCTTTGGATCAACTACCCATTTTTCATAGTTTGATGGTAACACTACTTGGACAAACAGACACAAATGTGTTTCCAGAGTCATTCTGCATTGCAGATGGGTTAATTAGTTACATTTTCTAATGGGAATAATCATGATAAAGGATTAACCTGTGTTGTTGCGTTAATTTCGACAGCACCAATATATTCTCGGTTTGTTTTTGGGGTTTTTTCCCGTTTTTGACCATGAACTAAATGTCTTTGGTTTTAGGCTGAGTTAGGCGTTTCAGGAAGTCGTGTTAGCCTTTGGGAACTCATTTATTAATTAAAAATATATGTATATGTATATATATATATATATATATATATATATATATATATATATATATATATATGTATATATATATATATATATATATATATATATATATATATATATATATATATATATATATATATATATATATATATATATATATATATATATATATATATATATATATATATATATGTATATGTATATATATATATATGTATATATATATATATATATATATATATATATATATATATATATATATATATATATATATATATATATATATATATATATATATATATATATATATGTATATATATATATATTATCCCAGTGTACTATACATAAACATGCAGCATGAACATACACATGCACACACTGTAAAATTATGCATTTACTATACACAGCCCAATTAAAAACAGAGTGAAAGTGAGTCCTAAGAATTGATGTGACAATTGGAGCTCAATATTCACAACAAAGTCATTTCACTACATCCTGCATAGAACGATCATGCATCATGTATGTGCTACGTATTACCCAGCCCTGCCTCAGATTAAGCTAATAATGACCAGCTTGTCTTATCTTCCTTACTGTAGTGAATGATTATTTACTTCTTGTTCTTCTCTATCCTCTCCTCTTTCTCTTCTTTTACCCCTCTGTATCCACTCTCCACCTGTCTCTGCCTCTCAGCTCTTCTTACCTGTGGCAAAAAAGATAAGTGCTCAGTCATTCTATCAGTCTAAGACGGAGGAATCAAACAGTTCACAGATGTCATGTCAGATAATCGCCTCCGGTAACAAGGAGGTGAATCTGCCATCCATGATGAAAGGCTTTGGAGACATGTTTTCTTTGGACTTTGGTCGACCTGCCCTGCGTTTGGGTATGCAGGTCAACATGCAGGCCAAGCAGAACACTTCTAAGTCCAGCTTTGTCAGAGAAGGACACAAAATCAACATGACTCCAGGGATGGGACACTTCACTTGGTCTGACGACAGTGACTAAACCACTCCAGTTGCTGCTCATTCTGTCAGTCACTGTGATTGTTCAGATATTTCCTGTAATGTGTTTCTGGTATTGTGAAGCACTTTTTTTTTTTTTTTTTAATATTATTATTTCTGACATTTTTTTCCGAGTTTCTTGGAACACATTTCTGAGCACATTATGCCCTCTACTTTGTTCAAATTTACCTCTTGAAAGAACTGAAGTATGTGCATTTATTGAATATATTTAAAGCCCTCCACCTATGGATATTAAAGATGTAATTTACTGTACTGTAAGCCTAATGTACTGGATGTATAGTGCCATGCTGTGAAGACAGAGCCATGTGAGCCAGTTGCTTAGAGAAGGCCAGGCTTTTATGATGAAGTGACATTTTGCTGACATTAAGATTGGCCAATTTGTTCTGGATGTGGTGGAGTGCAGTTGTTGAGATGCAGTCTCTTACCAGGATGAGAAAGCACATGTTTTTTCTTCTGACTGACCCCGGTTCAAAACAGCAGGAGAGGGACTTTGCTGTGTGAAGACCAACTTCATTCTTTCATTTTCCTTTTTTCTTTTCCTTTTAATATATGTCAATCTGCAGGAGAATAAAGAAACTATTCATAATAACCCATATTTAATTTGGCTTCAATCAATTATAAAGTTACACATGCAAAGTGGACATCAGTACCATGGCTTCTATATTAGTTTCTGTACTATACGTTCTCTGTTACCAGGTGTGAATTTATTATACCACTAATAAAATCAAATCACAATTCTCATTGCAATTCTAGTTAGTTTTATTTATTTGGATTTTCTATCAGTTTTTTTATGCTCATATGCAAACATTTAAAGCAGTTTTATACCGTAAATCTATTAAAACAACTTGAAGGTGTCTAATACAATTTAATTTTTCAATATTTTGCAATGCTTTACTTTATTTTTATTTAACCAAGAAATATCCAATTGGCCAAGATACTTTCTACTATCAAAGTTGTCTTGTCACTATAAAAATACCCAGCCATAATTCTACTTGTTTTACACATATTATTTCATTCATTGAGTGTTTTTTAGCATTTGTTTTACAGACTTCATCATTTAGAATATAAATTAGCTCTTCAACAGGCATAGAAACATTTCTATACCTGATGTTTTTAGCATAAATTTCCCTTATTTAGATGTATTTTACACACAGTATCACACCATGTCCTCTGACTGAATATTATCCCAGAGGGCTGTGCTTTACAGTGGGGAAACCATATTAGCATTAGTGTTGGGTTAGGTATTATGCTTCATGTGGAGGAAGGACATGCTTCCTTGAGCATAGCCCATTAAATAGCCCCCTTGTTATCGTCAGTCAGTCTCATGAGGATGTAATCTGCTGTATCCCTGTGCTGCTGCTGGTTAGCTTCTTGCTATGAGCTAATGTTCCAAACACTGTTGTTGCTGTTGTGCCATCAGCACCAAGACATGACAATTAACATACCAATATTTACATTTATTCAGTGTGAAATTTAGCCACTTCATCTGAAGCATTCTCTCTTGTGAGTTGTCTCTGTAAAGTCCAACAGATTCACATAATGAGCAGCTTCTTGGTGTGATATGACTTTCTACATCCTTCACTGTTTTGTCAATAAACCAATTTCATTCAACTCTGTTTTATATCGTTTTTATCACTTTCCATCCATGATCCAATTGTGTGCAAGTGTTCAATGAGGTAATGTGGTGTATAACATTTTATTTCACTCCATATTTTGTTGATGAATCTCCTGTGTGCTTTTTGCATTTTCTCATTTTTCTTTGCTTGAAGTATCTCCCACTCAGTCCACATGGGGGCAGGATTGCGTGAACTACTGTAAACCCATGTCAAACTATTTTTTTCTTGCACATTTGGTTCACCATCATCACATTAAAACCATGTTCCATGTTTTAAATCTGAAATCTATTTACATTTTGTCAACACCATGCCATGGATCCAGATATAAGCAGCATAGCTGCTCATTTCTGAAACGTATTATGCCGACTGAAAAGTGGTGTAAAGTCAGTCCAATGAGACTTTGGCAGAGTGTTTCTCAATCTGTTTATTTCCGAACTGCAGCACTGGAGGAGGCGGAAAAAGCTGCAGGGCTGAGTGGCTTTATGAGGCGGCAGGCTGCACTGAAATGTATGGCAGTGACTTTCTATTGAGACCGACATTCAGTTCATAATCTGAGCTGTTATCAGATGTTGTGGGAAGAAGACAGTGAATGGAAATTACTCATTCATTTAGTCATCTTTCCTACAATTTTCCATTGCATTATTTCTTTCATTACACAGCAGCCTCATGATCACAATGATGAAATCTTTATTTTGGCTGGCAAGTTTCTGCCTGATTACATTTAATGAGCAATAAATGATTTATCATTCAAATAGATCACATTAGATCAGTCAGATGGACATTTCTGTTTGATATAGACCATTAGAGACAAGTCTACTTCACCGCTTGGCACAATAACAGGGAAAGGGATGACTTTGAAGACAGAAAACATGGCCATTTTCCATTTTAATAACATTTACTTAAGTTGTGTGCTTTTGAGTTTAGTGCTTAGTGCCTGGTGTTTATAATAAAAACACATACACACACGTATACTTTGTGCAGACTTTGTATTACCTGTCATTGTCTTGTGTTTCTGTACAGTTGCTGCCCACTCTTGACATCTACACCTGGACAGAGGAACATGTGGTCAGTGTCAGCATCATTACCTCATAACTCATGCCTTCACGTCCCTATACTACTACATTGTATGATATAATTAGTTAATAAACTAACATCTCAACATTTTATTTCTCCAGTATTTCTGGATGCAGCAAATATTTGGTGCAGGTCTGTTTATTCTCAGATAATATTCCATCAGACAATGGCAGCTTTTGGCTGTTCATTAGCACCATGTTGTTTCATATTTGGGTGTTTCCTTTTTCCATCACAGGGGAGGATACATGTGGAATGCAACACTATGCTGACCTGTTTAAGGAGAATCACATAACTGGCAAGAGGTTGCTGTTGCTCACAGAAAACGATATGCGGGACATGGGGGTCAAGTCCAAAGGTCACGTTATACACCTCAAGGCAAGGCTGGGTTAACCATTAACTATAGATGTGAATTAAACAATCCTTCATACACAGCATCATTTACTATAAAACATCTGTACTCATTAAATTATCATGAATAACATATTTATTCTTCCCAATTTCAGGGTGAAATTACAAAGCTAACCCACGATTACCTCGGCCTCGTCCACTTCCCACCACTGTTAAAGGTACGTCTATTTTATTCCTCCTTTTTCCTTGGAACCTTGTTATTTCTGTTCTCATTGTTTTCTGTTTTTCTTAGGAAGAGCTAGAAAAACAGGTGGAGCAGAGCAAAACTGTAAATCTAGAACTGGTGTTTGGATACCATTGGAAACCAGGAACCGGACAATCTGTACGTTTTCCCTGAACACACACATTAACCCACATATTCTACAGCTTTAAGAGTGTATGTCAACCAGAGCATGAGAGTAGGCATGACGCCGTTGATGTCAATGTTGTAAATATTTTTGTTAAGTCTGGGAATCCTGCACTTTCAAAATGAATAAAATAGTCAAATCATGTTTTTGTAATGATTCAATCAGCCACCCTTGTACTGAAGCAGTTTGCTCTGTGCATTCATGATGATGGCTGTTTTACTGACCATTGAGGGCATCACAGCAAAGACATGTATAAAACCAGACAAATAAACATTTCATTCTCAGCCATGTACAACATCCACCTCGGCTTACTCACAGCCCTTTGTTAGGGTCTCAAACTGTGGAGAAAGGGTGGCTCTTCACTTGCTGTTTGAATTTAATCAAAAATAGCCCATTTAGCCAGAAGTCATTTTCTTTTTAAAAGGCAAACGTTATTTAATCTTTCAGCTGTTCATTGTCCCATCATAAATAGTCCTCTTTCAGTGTGTTCGGCAGGGCTGAAACGAGCCTGCTAATTGCCTCCCATTTCTTCTGACATGTGGTGGTTTAGTGGGTAGAAAACACAGCAGGGAGAAGGAAACAGGAGGCTGAGAAAATGAGAGCTAATTATTTTCCCCTGCCTGGTGTCAGGTTCCGTGTCAGCCTTGTTTTTACAAACTGGAAGGTTTTTTGCACTAAATAAAACAAACCCGCACTGCATTTTTTTTCTTCGCCCCTCTTTGCTGGCGATGTCATGGAAGCAGCTGCACTTCTCAAAGACAAAATGAGGGCCTGCAATTGTGCGGCCACCATCTGACAGCCACTGAGGGTCCCCTACTAATGAGGATATCACCGTGCAGCCAAGTGAAAGGTGCTGAATTATGTATGAGTTGTCATTAGACGCACTCGGGTCCTAGGCATCATTACCAGACATTGTTTCTGCTGGAGTGATTAGACTAGCACGGACTTGGGAGCCCTGGTGCGACCGTCCAGGGCCGACACCAGGCCAGCGCAGGGCCACTGGTGTGTTTCTGAGCCAGAGGCTTGCTGAAGCTTCCCCCTTTGAGCGGTTTCCAGCCCCTGGGGAGGATGCAGGAGAGGACGAAGGCTCCTCAGACGAGTGTGTTAGTGCCACTCCTCTGATGTCTTTCTTTGTGATCACTACACAATGGATTGGCCTGTGCCATGAACCCTGTGTGGTTAAGCAGTGACCTGTGGCTTCGAGGCTGGCGTTTGGGGATTGGCAAAATCATTACTGCTTCGTCAGCATTCACTATGCAGGAGAGATAGACAGGGGGCAATTGTTCAGATTTGTTCCTCCTAGTGAGGATTTGATGTGTGCTGCATGTAGAAACTCATGATAAAAAGCTTTTTCTCTACATCATGTAAAAAGTAACAAACCAAAGATTTAACAAGAAATACACCAATAAAAAAAAACTAGTGTCATTTTGGAACTTTTACAAAACTTTATCTGTGATGTAATACTTTCAGAATATAGGACTTCTTTTTTTTTTTTTTTTTACTTAACACATACAGTTTGTGCAGTAACTTGCAGTAAAAATTCTATACATTTATCTTCTAATCTAATTCCTCCTCCACAATATGAGGCTTTGTGGCTGGTAATTTCCCACTGCCGTTACTCTACCTCTAGGTTGTGCTGTTGGTTTAAGAGTAACCAGAAGTTCACCATTCAGAATAGTACAACTATTAACTTTTTCATACAATGCAGCTCTCAGGTGTCAGTTCTGAGAATGACAGATGACCTAATTTATCCCATCACTGATTGTTTCTTTCAAGGACTGCAAATGGAAAATGTACATGGAACTTGATGGTGATGACGTCGCAATAACCTATATCAAAGATGTTGTGTTTAATGCCAACCGTCACGATGTGGATGTCCTGCGGATGACTAAGGTGCCACTGGAAACATACTACCTGTACAAATACAAAACATCCTTTTGCTTTGTTTTTTTCCTTATTTCTTAAATCTATTTTATTTCATGCACTTCATCACACATTGCTTCTCTTATCTACATATCTCTTATCTGCACCATTTATATTATATTTGTTGGATTTTATTTTTTTTTTTTTTAATAATGCATATCTTTACATTACAGCCCCCTTTTGTAATGGACAAATGGATCATTGGAATACAGCCGAACCAGAGGGTGGACTATATTGTGAATTATGAGGTGAGTTAGTTCAGCAGCTACTGTGTCTTAAAACCATTGCAGTGCAGTTTAGTACAAAACAATACAAATATGCACATCATATGTAAAATACAGTATGGATTTAGGTGATTCGAGAACTCTCTGCAGGCTTTTTGATGATTAAATCTTTGACTTTTAATTGAATGCCTCAGAATGATGTAAAATCACCAAAAACTACCAGACACAGCAGCACTGTGACGTGGAGTCTGATTGGTGGACAGGATGAAATCAAGACTGTGGAGCTGATCATTGAAACACCAGCAGCAAACATTGACTGCTGCCCCAGGAGCGCTTTGAACTGTGGTAATTGTTATATTAAATTATTTTTTAAAAATGTCTGAGAAATGTCACCTGATTGTGCGACAGGTGCAGCAGAGGAAAACACAACTAATAGTCTCACACAGTGTTTCACTTAGGCTTTGTTCAGACTGCAGACGAGAGGCTAAAATCTGATCATAAAGATTCAGTTCTGTATTTTTCAACATCAGAATTAATACAATGTTTCCATCATTTTCTCTGTCACTCCATCCTCTGTCTTTCTTTTCACATATTCACAAATTGTTGGCTTCCACTGCACATTTATTCAGATATTGAACTGTATATAATAACTTCTATGGACTGTTTATTTCAGTACAGAAGGCAGCATTTTAAAGCTTCCTTATTCTTTCTCTGCATGTGGTTTATTTAATCAGTGTAGCAGGTTCACAATAGAGTCTGATTTAAAACAAATATATTAAAAAACAAAGAATAAATCTAAATTGGGCACTACAATCGGCAGTGTGAACAACCCCTCTTTGCAGTTGCATATATTTGAGTAATTTTTATTTATCCGCAGCAAAGAAATAGTTTCAAATATTATACACATACGAATCAGAGTTATCTTTATTCACCAAGCATGTAAATATATACAAGTAGATGTCTCATTAGTAATTTATAAATAAGATTTAATTTTTTAAAATGTGACAAAAGTAAATTCAGGGCAAAAATGTAACTATACACAGTATATTAAAAAAATGCAGCATCAACTTATTTTTATTTTTGCAGCCGTGGATATCAAGAGTGGGATAGTTTTAAGTGCTCATGAAAGTGAATGCTGTATTTTTAGTTTTAATTGTTATAACATTACTAAATATCCTATACCACATGTATATTTGCTTGATATGGACTATTGTCTTATCATACCCTACTACTTTCCTCATATAAAACCCCATTGTTCTATTGTTTAGTGCCACCCTATTTGTACAATTTGGTAAAGATTATTATTCTTTTTATATATATATATATATATTTTTTTTTTTACACAACACAACACAAAATCCTTGTTTATGTGCACAAACTTGGCCACTAAAACTGGTTGTGATTTTGAATGAAAGACATCAGGAACATATTTTATCTATGCACGTCCTCTGTTTTAGGTATAGATCCATTTTGGATGTACAATGTAAGACGGAGACAGATGACGGTGGAGAAACCACACCAGCCGACGACCTTCAGCAGCTCTGACACCTGCACTCTTTCTCAGTTCCTGTCTGCTCATCAGAGCCAGGAGTTTTCCTATGCAGCAGCGGTGCGTCGCTCACCCAGCCGCAGCCATGCATCACCGTGGGGTGACTCGCGCAGCTCCTCACCAACCGCAAACTTGTCACCCAAGCTCTCCCAGCTCCATCTGGGGTCAAAGGGCAGCAGCCCCTGTAGCACAACATCAGAGAGCGCCTCGGAAAGAGAGCGAGAGCGCCCACTTAGTGCCGGAGCAGCGACTAAACACAGCAGCTACTTTGGCAACACTTTAAATGTGGGAGGAGGGCAGGGTAGGGGGCAGACATGGACCTACACTAGAGGTAACTATAGTCATACTAAAAACAGCAGAAGCTCTCGACAGCCAGGCAGGCCACGGTCCCACAGCTACAGTATCGCAACACATAACCGCCCTCCCATGATACCAGGGATATTGTCTGTGACTGAAAACCCCAGTCAAGAAAGAGAGGAGACTAAAGCCAGCGAAGGAGGGTGGATCAAAGTGGAGCGGCAGAAAAGATTACCACGTCAGGACAATAAACAAGTCAGAGGTCGAGCGAGGAGAGGGGGCAGGGGAGGGCGTGGCGCTGGAGGAAGAACTTAATATGGACTTAGACAGCCTCAATATGTTCACAATGACATGCACTGGAGACATTTGTTATATTCATTAAATTATGCTCTAAAATGAACTGCTTCTTCAGAGAGAATCATATGCTTTTTATGTATTAACGTGTTATTTTACTCTATGTTTTGTTTTATTTGATACTCGTGCTCAAAATGTACTGTATTTATTAAAGTTATCAAATGGTGTACTGTTGGTGTGTGAAATAAACTAAGCTAAAAAAAAATGCTTTGAGAAATATTGGTTTTGATGATGAAATAAATAACCATTTAATACTTATGTTTTTCATTTTTCATTTTCAGTTTTCATTTGTCCAAGTTATTATTCATTCAATGTTTTCAAGAACAAAAACATCTGATATTTCAATTTTCTTATTGTACTTTTTGGCATTGTAACCAATTTTAGGAAGCTTTTACAACTGCAAGTGTGACAAAAAAACTAAATCCAAAAGAATGAAACAGATGTATTTATTACTCCAATTTCTCAATAAACAAGTGGTATCCAGCACAACAGGCCCTGCCCCTCGCAAAGGTTTTACTTAATTTGCCTATGTCTTATTGTGAAAACAAATTTTGGTGACCTTGACCATTGACCTATATTCACCAAAATTTAATGGGATCTGTTCTGGACCACCTTGCACCTTTCCTGAAAATGTCATGAAATTTGGTCTTCTAGTTCTTTGCATGAAAGTGCTGACAAACAGACAAAAAAAAAAACAATACCCCCCCCCCCCCCCCCACACACACACACACACACACACACACGTCCCTTTTGTGGGGTGGGATAATAAAATAAATCTCAGCCAAAACAGCATGGCTAACAATTCAATACAAATGATGCATCAGTTTTCTCTTTGCAATTTAATTCACAAACGTCCAGTAACAGATTTTATATTTAAAATAATCTCCTTAAACCAATGACTACTTCTTCAAGTACAAACCCCATTCATTCTGCAAACCAGAGCTGTGTTGCAGTTCTTTGCATACTTAATCATGCCTACTTCCTGTTGTTTTTCAGAAGATTTACACACATCATGAATGCAGTTGCTCTCAAATATTAAACAACATATTGTAAATGAACTATTCACCAACTCTTGTAGTTTCACAATTTTGTTTGCCTACATGTAGCTGTAACTTAAATTTAACTAAAATATAATGTATAACCTATTTTTGTTCAGTGTTAATACATTAATTTTATTATTTTCTATTCAGTATTAGCAAAACCTGACCTGCAATACTGATCAAAAATGTAAATCTTTTTTTTTTAAACTACCCAGGTCAGTTTAACCTACTTACCAAGATTTACAAGTTGGAACGGTTTCAACATTTTACCCGCCGTGTATGCAAATTATCAGGGGAAATTTCGCGCCGCTTCAAAGTTCCTGGAAGATCAGTAGATTTCCTCGAGCGCACATTGATTAAATCAAAGATTTCCTTTTAATAATGTCTGAATTTAATAGAAACATAGTCTTTTTTAAAATAATTATAACGAATTTGACTTTTAATCAGCCTTTTTTAACCTACATATTTTTTTCTTTCTGGCTAAATATTTTGTGTATCTTCCGGGACCTTTCGATGGCGCGGGAAACGAACAGTGTGTCTGAGCTGAGGAGGCGCCTTGTTTCATTCAGAGCCTCTGATTCTCAACTGAACTGTGTCTCAGACTGCCTTGAAGCCTCAAAATGCCAGCCACTCGCTCCATGGTAAGACAAAACAAACAGCAATTTTCTTAATTAACCGCTCATTACATATGTAACTGATTGTTTATGTTTCATAGGTGAAAGATTTTCGATTATATTGAATGTTTGACTGTTTAAATCCTAGTGAAAGTTTCATTTCCGGTTCCAGCTAACTTAATATACTTCACAATTTCATATAGTTTTCTACTCGAAACATAAACTGTTTGTTTTGAACATGCATAGTTATTTACGAAAAATGAAGTTGGTGTAAAAATGAATGAGTAAAAAGAGTAGAAAGGGTATGAATGCATGGTTTATGTTGGCTTGCGTTTAATGTGATATTTCATAAAAGTTAATGTGGGGTATGTATTTATTGTCTGCGATATTAATAATAAAGCCTAGTTTCTAGTTTTACAACGTGTCCCATCAATGAACTCGACTAGTTACCTCAAACAATTAAAACATCTAACATTCATGAGGTTAACAAGAACAACTTTATATATTATTATTATTATTAAGCAGGATACTGAATTATGACTTAACTATAAAAATTACTTCAGTTATATATTTAACAAAAGTGTGAAGATAAATTTGTCATTTAAATTGTTATTTATAGAAAGTTTTAGAGATTGAATGTTACCGTTTCATTGTCAGATTTATGTGGAAAAAATTTACCCTTAAATATTCTTGGGCACTTGATAAAGTATTATTCCGTTTTCTAATCTAAAATGGCCTGTTCATTCTAAAATGGTCTGTTTATTATCTACAGAAAGTAGCAGTGCAGCCTCCGTCCACCAGAATGAGTCTGAGGAGTTTCCGCAGCGTCCCATTGGTTTCCATGGAGACGTCATCCTCTTCCTCCGATGACAGCTGTGACAGCTTTGGCTCCGATGGAGGCTTTGCAAATACTGTAATGAAACAATACTGCTCTGTAAATGTAATCCCAAAAATGGAAGAACATTGCTTGTTTTGTGCAGCACCATTGAATATTTAATATTGCCCGTGTTTTTTAGAGAAGCAACTTAAGACGAACGAGGAGGTCGGTGGAGAAACCACAGGTGTTTGGGGCCACGTCAGAGGAGGATGCATGCAGTGGGTTTGAAGACAATGTGATCAGTAGTCGGATGAAAGCCATGGTGAGTTCAGAATAAACAAGTGGTGCAAGACACAACAAACCCCACCACCTCGCATATATTTTACCTGATTTGCCCTATCTCTCATCATTGCAAAAATCATTTTCCGGTAACTTTGATCTACATTCACCAACATTTATTAGGATCTATTCTGGACCATCTCACATCTTTCCTGAAAATTTCATGGACATTGGTCCAGTATATTTTGCGTAAAGTTACTGACAAACAAAAAACTGAACCAAAAACAATACCCCTCTCCCCTTTTGGGGGGCAGGATACATAACTGTTTCATAATGTTGAACTGACAGGAAGTTCTATTAGACACTAAAGAATGCATCTTTTTCTCAGAAAGTGCAGTCGGACTGTCACGCTTCCAGACGTGGTCGCAAGTCCAGTGGTCTGAAGGTTGCCATGACGTTTCCTACCAGGAAGATGGCGAAGAAACGCCCGGCCTCTGAACCACTCCTTCAGCCTAAAACAGAAGATCCAGACTCAGAAGAAGAAAACTTCATGATGAAGAGAGCCCTGAATATTAAGGAGAACAAAGCAATGGTATGTTGGCTTTTGTATAAGCACTGTACACTTTTGGAAACATTTCTTTAGACCAGACCTTGAGAACCTCTGATCAAAAGGTTGTGAGCTGTTTCAGTCAAACTACTCACTGTCTTTATGTCTCTTAATTTTTCCAGAGTTGTATACTAAAATGTTGGGATTAAAAACGGTCCTGTTCAACTTGTCATGTATTCTTTTTATTTACTTCTAGCTTGCGAAGTTAATGGCAGAACTGAACAAAGTAAACGGACTCATCCCAAAGCGTATGCCGACATCAGCATCCACTACGGTAATTTCCATATGGACAATATTTCTGTGCAATGTAAAATATGTGCCTTAATTACCTCCTGTTTGTGCAACAGCCCTCCCAGCTGCCAATGTTCCTGTTTGTAACTTAAATTATTCTGGTTATTTATTGCACTCATTTATTCTTAGCTTGTTTGTAAAGTAATATATAATTTTTTTTTTTTAAATCCTGTGGAACCTGGAAGCCATGCAATGACATTTCGTTGCCAAATCTCACTTGTGTGTTTTTGTGCAATGACAATAAAAGGAAGTCTAATTCTAATTTAACACGAATACGTTTAAGTGTCTGCCAAGAAAGTGCCACATAAATTTATTTGTCTTATTAAGTGCTGTGCTTATTGGCTTGTTTCTAAACCATACAGCCCAGACTAACACCTCGACGGACAATGGGAACTCCACGATCCTGCAGAAGGAACCCGGAACGTTTGTCTCGACCCCACACACGATCCCGCAGTCTGATTGACGGACCCCCAAGCCCGACTCCAGAGGAGGACGAGCCCGAGGATAAGTTCAGCTTGGTTCGCAGGAGCCGGTACTATGAGGACGACGATGAGCCGGTACGTTTCCTTCAACAACAGTGTGAAGGAAAGTCTCTTTCCATACATGCTTCGATTTCATTCTTATCACCGTCATATGTTCTGCACAGCCCCGTCGTCGTTCACACAATGGGAGCAAGGCCATTCCTCATGTGGTCATACCTGTGGAAGACGTCACTGAGCTGGACCTGCAGCACATTTGCACCAATGTACGAGAAAAGGTCTACAACAGCTCCACTGTAAGTCCACAGTTCACCGTAATGACTATAACAAATGTGAGCAGCTGTATTTTATTTGTAATATTGTGTAGCTAAATATAACACTTCTGTTTTATCAGGGATCCACTTGCCACCAGTGTCGACAGAAAACAACCGACACCAAAACCAACTGCCGTAACCCAGACTGTCTTGGCGTGAGGGGTCAGTTCTGTGGTCCGTGTCTCCGTAACCGCTACGGTGAGGAGGTACGCGACGCTCTGCTTGATCCGGTAAGTATCAAAATAAAGGTATTCATTTCAGGGATGATTTAAGTTCATTTAAGTGCCATGTATTGCAACGTAATTTGAAGAAAGAAAAAGACAAAACACACAATTCCACAGCTAGACTAAGACAAACTAGGGGCGCTCACTGGGGAGGACATATGAGCTAGTGGGGGGGGGCACAAAAATCCAGGCACTCACTTGATTGGCATGAGCCTTTTTTAGGGTGTAGAAGAAGGTTCATGGAATAAAGGCTTTTTCCAACCAAATGAGTGCCTGGATTTTTCTTTATCTTCCATATTTTTTTCTTAATCGCATTGACAAAATGAAGAGAACACATCTGCTCTGAGTAGAATGTCTCTTCACATTTCAACTCTGTGTCCCAATGTGGTGTGTGAACTTGTGGAAGTCAAGTGAACTGGCCTGATAACATAACACTTGGCACTGGATTGAAAGTCACAAACCTCAGTCTGCCTTGTGTAGGAAAATACTCAAAATTAGAAGCTTTGACGGTAAAGGCTTGAGGTTTTAAAGAGAAGCACAAAGCTGCTAAAAAGTCAAGCCTCAGCATGACTCACTTTTAACAGTAATGATTGGGGCTTAAACGTTTTGAGAATGGCCTCAAATCTAAGTTCTTCAACATTGCAGAAAACCGGTTGTGCAGCACAGTGAAACAGAACATTGACTAGAACAGAATATTTTTGTCCTTGTAAAGTACAATGAAATGAAAAGTGCTATCCAGTCTGGACAAATGAAAGCCACTAAAATAAATGGCTACTCATTTGATGTCATTTACTGCCCTTTTTTGGCAGCGTGGGTGGGCATGAAATAGAGCTAAGATTCTGTTATAGACATCTGCATGTACACGTCTGGTCTGATGTGTCATTGTTTGATGACAGGAGTGGCAGTGTCCGCCGTGTAGAGGGATCTGTAATTGCAGCTTCTGTCGGGCCCGTGATGGTCGCTGTGCTACTGGAGTCTTGGTTTACTTGGCCAAATACCACGGCTACGACAATGTGCACTCTTACTTGAAAAGGTAACTGTAGTATTTCAAGTCTTCACATTTACTTATCAATTAGTATTTTTTATTTTTTGTTGTCGTAACCTTGAGGTTCTTTTCTCTGCAGCTTAAAGAAGGAGATGGAGGAGAGCAGCGAGTGACGTGTGGATGGCCAAGCTGCTCTGGATCTGACCGTTTCACACATCTGTGCTTCTTGGTCTTCAGAAGCACTTAATGTTTCTGCTCATGAACCGTTTTGAAGTTGACTGACATGTAGAGGAGGTGATCAGATCTCTCCACCATCCAGCTTTCATTGTGCTCCTTCTCATGTTCTGTTTCTAGAATGCGTGGCCTCCTCGTAAAAAGTTCTTTAGGTAGTTAAGGAGGGGCAGTGAACATTGTTAGCTTGTCTGAACTGGCCTCCAAATATTTCTAAACTTAAGGTGTACATATTCTGAGCCTGTAAAAATACTTTTTTTTTTTTTTTTTAAATACTGTAAGTGAATCATTCCATGTGCTGAAAAAGTACAACTATTTTTACATTGTTTTAAATGTATAGATTTTATGCAGACCCTTGACTTGAATTAACACCCTATGGAAACAAATTCTCTAGTTGCAAATCATTGCATTGTGTTTTTTTTCTTTTACAAGTTTAGGTTCTGTAAATGTTGGAAAACATGTTTGCTTTCTTTTTGGATGTTTTGTGGAAATGGCTGAATGATTGGAGATGGTGCAGGTGTTAAAGCTGTAGACTGGGGTCCACTGCCTCCCGCTTAAACCAAGACGAACTGTGATATACTACAGCGCCTGCTTAAATATCCTTCATTAGATAACTGTCACTAATGGTGTGGAAACAATTAGCACACTCTAATGGGAATCTCATACCTGTAAATCACTTTCTCCTGTTAAAGCACATTCCCGCTCTGCTCCACTCTCTTTGGCTCATTTTCTGCCTTACACTGTTAAGTAGCAATGGTTGAAGGTGCCACTGAAGTGGCAATAGAGTTATGGCCTGCATTTTCTGTTCAGAAGTGTGATACTCCACAGGAAATGACATGACATTAACCTTTGTGTCGTTCATCTTTTGAAATGTACTTCATTTGACCTGCACCCGGTGATACTCTGATTATATGATACTGTTTCAAAAATAATCAGCGGTGAAGATTTCCTCCAGTGTATGTTGGGGCAAGTGGAGGTTATTGTACTGTTCAGTGGGTACTTTGGTCCAAACAAGAGTAATGTAGAATTATTGACAGGAAGATCTGTTATAGTGACGCTTGCTTTTGTGCTCATTGGGTTAACTCTTCATTTTCATTAAAGTGTTAATCACTGCAGAATCGTGTTATCGCTTTTCTTTGACTTGACGATCATTCTCCCAGAACAGTGGCAGCTCTAATTACTGTTATTGGAACATGGAGGAAAAATCCTGAATAGTACTGGTGATGGAGTATCAGAGCTGTGAAGGCCAGAGGTTTGTCACTGTCTTAAAGCAAACAACTTTAATGACTTTAATATAATTTGACATAACTATACTTTATATCTGTTAACTTGGGTATAGTGCCTGATTTCTACCTCACATTTTTAAAGACCATAAATAAATATTTAACATAAATGGATGCTGAGGTTAAAGTATCTGGTCACAAACAGTGAAGTGTGATCCTGCAGTTTATTTGCCTCTAAAAATGTAACTAACATTTTTTTTTTTTAAAACGAGGTAGTATGAAAGCCCTACATATATTTTTTTTGTTGTGATGGAAGAACACATTTTATCTACTTCATCTTAAAATACTCATATGACACTAGTGTACAATTGTGCAGCGTTCATACAGTTTAAGATGTAAAACAGTGATTTAAGAAGAGAATAATAATAATAATAATAATAATAGAATTCCACAATAATTCAATATTTATAACCAGTAAATCCTGGTTGTACTAGCTGCTATGGTTGGTAAATGCTACTTCACTATGGAAGTTGAAACGGATTATTATTAGAATTTAGTCCAGAGGTGATCCAGGCGTAAAACGGACATCCTTGAGTTAAACTAATGAGCTGTTCAAAGTGAAGTGAATTCTTTTTAGAAAGTATCTGCTTCATACATTAAATGTGCAAAATCTTACATACTTTAATAAGATGAATCTGAAAACAAATGACAAAAGTGCTGGTTATCTCATGTTTGTGTTGTTCCTCATATATGGTGGTTTATGTACATGTATACAATGGATTTGTAAATATTCCACTAGAAAGAACCTGTAAAGTGAATGGATCATAATGTGCAGACAGTGTTTTGAAGTAGATCTGAGACCAATATTCCTTTGGACTAAAACCTATTCTCTTGTTAATTCTAAGGATTTCACATTTTCACCCCAGACTTATCTTGGAAACTTGAGCCAACCAGCATTTAAGATTTACCGGTAACACACATGTGGTAACATTTCCTTAGTTTCATTCCGGAAGCATTTTACTTGTAGACCAGTGTAATAAAACAAAGCTGAGATTTACCAAGAGCATATGGTAAAACAAACAACAAAAAACATAGTTTTACACATTTCCTCTACTGTTTTTATAGTTGAGGCCTATTGTAAATTGGGTTGTGACGGTTAAAAGAAAAAACAGGAATCAGATGCATCACAACACAAACTTAACAGTGATCAACAAATATCAGATTATCAAACAATTACTCTGAAATGGCAAAAAATATGTTATAATTTTAAATGAAATGTCACTAGAATAATCTATACCGTTAATCACTATGGCATCGACACCACAATAACAGAGTAACAAAGTATTATTGACAAAACAATACAATAATAAGATAGTAAAAATGACCAAACTGTTGATTTGGTACCTTTACAACACAGCTTGCATTGTAAGAATAATTTACACAATGCAACTTTCATCAACATGTAACATCAATACATCAAATTTTTCCTCCTTCTATGCCTCCTAAAGAAATGTTTCAAAAACTATTATTAATATAATAAAGATGCACTTGAAAATACTAGTCCTGTATTAAATACCAATGATCATCCACTTTGGGGTGATGAATATTTAGGGAAGTAATTGTTTACAACGCTCAAGCATTGAGCTGATCTGGTAATCAGGCTATGAAATACAATATTTATTCATTAGAGCAGATTTAATGAGGCCTTGCGGCGCTAATTATGAAAACCAGTGTAGCAGTAAATGAGTAGCGCACGGTGGCGGGCTGCGGGGTACCTGTAAGGAGGGACTGGGGGTTGAAGTGCCCTGAGAACCATGGCACACTGAGCAGCAACACACAACCGGAGTGTGTCCATGAAGGCACCAGCCATACATCACCGGACCCACCGACAGGTCACAGATGGGCCCTCCTTGTACCCACCTCCACAGATAAAACCTGGATTTCCGCCCACGTTCATACCCAGTTTGTTTGTTTCAGTCCACGCCGTAGACAAGAAAATGCAAAAATCCAACCTAAAATGCTGCTTCAGGTGGAAATATGTTAAATATTGCTCTGGTATAAGGCTTGGAACAGGTTGAGTGCTTATTCTGCAGTTTCTATTTGTATGCAGGTCTGGAGAGATGTGGTAGGATTTCACAGCATAATATGGGTTTTGATTGACTGATATTTTCATTATGGCTGCAGGGTAGCGTGAAGACTGTTAATTTGCTTGAGAGTCCTGCAGGTCTACTGTGATTGTAGTAGAGCCAGAAGAAAAGCTGAATAAATGAAACTCACAGGGCACAATCACAATCTGTGGGTCAAAATCAACTGATTAATTATAATTTAGAATCAATCTGTCAGGCCTCTGTAATAAACACCCTTTCAGGCTTGCTGCCTAATAACCAGCTCTACATGGGACACCTTGCTAGACCAAGCAAAGCTGAATGATTGCAGCAACTACTTGAATATTTCCGATAATTAAGTGCAAGATTAAAACTGAAAACAGGATTTATTCACGTCTTTTTTTTTCTTTTTTTTTCCTTTTCGATGCAGCTCAGCCACATAACTTTCCCTCACAAGCATCTCCATCTGGTTCTGACCTCCACATTCTGGAAAGTATAGTGAGGAGAGTGCTGTTAAATGCACAGTGAGTGACTCTGGGTGGCAGGAGGCTTATGACATGTTCCTCTCCTCCTGTTCCAGGCTGCAAAGTGATGGAAACAGCAGTTTGGTCCAGGTGTCAGGGACATTATCAAAGAAAAGGGCTGCCTGCAGTTGCTCCATCTCACAGGAAATTGCCAACTCACCCTAACAAAGGAAGGCATAAGTGCACTTGCTGCTGCCTTCAAGGGGAGCGTGATAAGATGACATTATAAATACAGAATTGTTCATGGAGGTGCAGGAGGGGAGGCACATCAGGCGGCTGAACTTTACAATTCTGTTTTTCATGTACATGCCTAACGACTATATAGGTTCATAAAAAAAAAAAAAAAAAACTAAATCTGCTCCTTATCCCCCCTTTCGATGTGTTTAACTGTAATTGTTTGTGTTGACACTGAAAGTACTTGGGTATGTAGCTTCACATTGTTGACAACACAATCAGATACATCCATTTGGACTGTTGCAATCCTTTAATATTTTAAAGATATGCAACATGCGTTTTTATTCATGCATTATTTTCACCTTTTATTATTTATTTATTATTATTATCTATTTTAGGAATCTATTGTTCTTATGTTGTACTGAAAGGAGATGCTCAAATATCATTGAACATAGACAATAAAGGCTATCTATCTATCTATCTTATAACATTAATATACAGGAAAGTGGCCACTGATAGTATATTTTTCACATAAATCAACTTTTAAGCAAGATGAACATTGTTATTTTTTATTTGTGTTAAATGTCACTTTGAAAAACCGTAAATCTTTGTTACATGTAGTTTATCATAACATATACATTACACATATCATTCCATTGAAGTCATTTTCATATTTGTTAGCTTTTACTTGTATTAGTTTAGCATTTGTTAGCCTACCTTTATCTTGCTCTAAGAAATGCACCCATCTGTATTAGCTTGTACTCTAGTCTATCAATTTCCCATGCATTATATTTAAATATTATATTAGTTTATTTACACATACAAAAATCTACTATATCAATTAATTTAAGCATTTAGTTCTGACTTTTAACTTCCTAATGAAACAATACTTTGAGGTTAATCTTTGATTTGTAATGTTGGTCTGTGTAAATAATATTGAATTGAATTAAATGCATTAATAGATTACACCTTTAACACCTTAATGCAACCTTTTTAAAATATTTATCTGTTCCTTTTAGCTTACATAGCTACTAAAAAAATTGACTGATCCCTCATATTACATCTATTTATGTTAGCTTGTACTTTTACTTGACTTTTTTTTGCTTTAACTTTTTTTTTTTAATCATTCATCTTACTTTTAGTGTATACACTACATACTTGTATAACAACTTTCATATTTTTCAGCATTAATTTTTACTTATATATTACATTAATTTAAGTTTTTTTTTAAGTTTCACATAGTAAGCTAAAAGAACAGATAAATAATCAAGAATAAGTGGTTAATTCAGTAGATCATGCACAATATATTTAATACAATTGTTAACTGACTGTAATATATGTTAGCAAGTACAACGGAAACAAATAAATTAACCAGCCTATAAATTCCATTTACCTCAATTATACTGGTCTACAAGTAAAATGCTTCCGGAATTAAACGAATGAAATGTTCCCACATGTGTGTTACTGATCAAGAAAACTCAAGTCTCTCAAGTTTCCAAGACAAGTCAAAATGTGAAATTCTTATAATTAAGGGAATAGGTTTTAGTCCAAAGGAATATTGGTCTCAGATCTACTTCAAAACACTGTCTGCACATTATGATCCATTCACTTTACAGGTTCTTTCTAGTGGAATATTTACAAATCCATTGTATACATGTACATAAACCACCATATATGTGGAATAACACACAATCATATATATTAAAAACATGAGCAAAGAGCATTTTAGTCATTTCATTATTCATTCATTTATTAAAGATTTAGATTTAGAGATTTAGCACATTTAATGTCTGAAGTAGATACTTTCTAAAAAAAAATTGTAGAGTAATGTTATCCTTCACTTTGAACAGCTCATTAGTTTAACTCAAGGATGTCTGTTTTACGCCTGGATCACCTCTGGACTAAATTATAATAATAATCTGTTTCAACTTCCATAGTGAAGAAGCATTTACCAACTATAGCAGCTCATATAACCAGGACTTAGTGGTTATAAACATTGAATTATTCTGGAATCCTATTATTATTCTCTTCTTAAGTCAGTGTTTTACATCTTAAACTGTATGAAGGCTGCACATTTTGTCTACTGTTTGTATTCACTGACAGGACATCCACATATAGTGACTCGTACATAATGAAGATAAATGTTTAGTAGTAGCTCTAATGCAAATCTATAATCTATAACAATAGGCTTTAGTAGAAAATTAACATTTTAAAGAGGTCAAATACATGTGACCAGTCCATGTTGGATAATGTGCTACTTCTTCTAATGTGGACTTCATCTGCCTCATACATAGTTTTCTCTGACACCTGAAGGGGGAGCTCTAATACAGGCAACTTACTTTTCATTTTCAACTTTCAACAAGTCTTCCAAGACAGGATGAGAAAGTGAAAAGGTGATCGGATCTTCCCCTGTTATACCACTAAAATGTAATCAATACTGAGACGATCTATGCAAATCATAAACCCATGTAAAGGCTTCGCACATTTGTGAATGCCACTTTTTTTTTTTTATTATTATTATTATTATTAAATCACTGCCACATCAGGTGAATATATTCATCTGTAGAGAACGAGGACGGTGACATTGCGTGTGCACAGTGTTGTGAACTTTGAATTTAATTTTCTAAAGGAGTCCAGCAGCTCACTTTGGCAGTAAGAAGGGGAGGGTGGAGGGGGTAATTATGACCAGGGGAACACAGAGCTGTAATCTGTAAATCTATTCTTACCCTAAGTGAGAACTGGTACATTGGATTGATTTTATTGAGATCATACATTATAAATGGGGCATGGAAGAGCTTACAGCCTTGAGATGGTGGTGCTCACGTGCTTCATTAATTTTTACTTCATTAACTCTCTCCTTCAGACCCTTCGACACACAATTCATTGCCGCCCATGAATCCAGGCTACAGGCAAATGGACAAGCCCGGGACGACTTTCAGTGGAGTGGATACACTGAGTAACACTGTCAAAACAAATCAGTAACACATGAAATACACATAACCTCAGATCAGCCTGGAATCATGCACGAGGTCACTTCCTTCGAGCTCGCGGGTTTACATTAAAACCATGTTCATAAGGAATAAAAGTATTCATTCCAGTCATAGTAAGATGAAGTGCTGCAACAATTTAGCTGTCAGAAAGTCATTACAGATAGAAGACAAAAGAATGGAAACAAAAAGTCTTTTCTGGGAGCTGATGCCGAGGAGAAAAAGAAACCTTATTGATATTTTTTTTTTTTCCTGTCAAATTATGTAGAAAGGATGTTTTGAAACAGTTTTTACTTCTTTCTTTTTATGCATTATTGTTCCAATCAAACGTGATAATTACACATTAGTCATCCAAAGGTAACTATAACTACAGTGCATTTGCTTTTTTTCTGGTTACAAATCAATAGGAGGTGCAGTAGTTTTGCATCACAGCGAGAAATAAAAATAAAAAATGGGGGAAAAAAATCCACTTGGACACTTTAGAATGGGCCATTTGTTTAATATTATAGCCTTAAACCCAACAATATCAATCAGTCATGAAAGCACCTATGCATTCCGCTCTGCCCTGCGTCACCATTAACTGCGGACAAGTGATGGGCTCCTCTGGTTCTGCAGGAGAGCAAAGGGAGGGTGGCGGAAAGTAAAGAGGGATAAATGGATAGTGTCGCTTTGCTTTTGCTTTTTTTCGTGATTTTCCAATTCAATAATAAAATGAGTGTGTGTCGCTGTAACAACAAACAAACAAAAAAAAAACAATAGATCTAGAACACTTGAGAAAAGTTTAGAGACTGGAAAAAAAACTGAAGTTGAAAAGAAGCAGCTGCAAATGTATGAAATCAGATCATAGTTCAGATTAAACCAAACAAATATGTTTTTAGGATAATTATATTTTTAAGGTCAAATGACAATAAATTGTAAATTAATTTTCAGAGGGACATTTTGTTAAAATCTGGTGTATTAGTTGTAGATGTTGAAGTTGTTCATGCAGCAAACCTGTTGTCAAACTCTTCCCTCACTAAGCATGAGAACAACACGCATCAGTGAACAGGCGCCAAGTGCTTTCTCTCAGCACAAACTTGCTAACATTTTAAATCAGTTACGACAGCTGTCCCGAGGAACATTTGTAAGATCTGTTTCACCACACATGTTGAAATGATGATTCCTTCATTACATTTGCCATCAAACAATGTCTCCAAAGCTAACAGTTGACAAAATCCAGTTAAAACATTTGGGGCAAGCTCTTAAAGGAAGAATTAATGGGAGCAAAAGAAAAACAGCTCTTAGACAATTAGCACCAGAGACCACTCTATAATCTTAAGATTATTTTCACCACTTAAAAGCAGCACACATGGTTTGTATTGTGGAGGGGCAGAATGAACAACACTTGAGTGGATTTGATTTGGTCTCCCTAATCTGCATTTCCTTTAACATGCCTTTCTTCTGTTCCAAAATGTCAGTGTTGATCAACTCCAGCTGGAATAAACCAGTGTGTGTCATCCCAGTTGCAAAATCCTTGAGAAGATTTTTCCCAAGAGGAGGGAATAAAGCATTTGGTCTAAGGCGTGTTTCCAGCTAATGCCTGTCATATTATGCAGATTCAACAATCAGTTATTTTGTCTCAGTAAGTGTGGAAATGAAGATGTGACTTATTCGACACTTTTCTTTATGTTGATGTACAACTTAAGATTTAAAGTGACTTGCTGAATACTAACATCCACTGCAATAAATATAGACATTTTTGTTAATGACCCAAAAACAGACAATCTATTCTTCATGTAGAAATCTGTGAGCTAAAATAGAGTCAAATTAATCTGCAATTCATTTTTGTAGAGATCCCTCAGGGTACTCAAATAGGGCCCTCAGTGGTGCCTAGACCTCACTTTGAGAACCACTATATTGGATCTGGTTAACAGAAACATCCCAAAGCTATCATCATTTAAATAACATGTATTTTGTGAATTAAAAAAAAAAAAAAAAAACTGTAATTGCAAAATTTGAGATTTAACCCTGGGGCCGGTTACTAAACCAAACATGCTTTGGCTGGTTAGGCTTAGTCACAGAGGAAATGTCTGGCACACAGATTGAATTTGTTCTCTCTGAAGTCAAAGGCAGGAAAACAATTAAGTGTCTGCCGCACATTTCGCTGTGTACCACTTGACACAGTTTTCACATCACTGGGGCAATTGTCTGCAGAGAGCAGCGAGACAAAGCCATTACTACCAATGTCTCAAAAAGATGGCATTGTTATTTTCTGATTTTGTAACATTTCAATTAAATCACTGATGGAGATAATAAACATAATGGTGTGAGACTTACACTGTTTTCTTTTGTTCGTTCACATCCGTGTTCTAGAAGCCAGAGGTGCATCACTCAAGGCTTTGGTCCAAGAGGTGTACGTACGTATGTGGGTATATGCGAGTGGGGGAGTGTGTGTGTGTGTGTGTGTCTGTCCTCTGGAGCCCCTTCCCCTCCTCAACCTTCGTCTTTCATTCAACGTCGAGTCCTTTCAAAACAAGGTGAAGTTCAGCAAAGTTTCTCTGCAGAGATGATCAAACAGTCACATCACTAATGGCGATGGGTGACAGGGCCAGTGAATACAGATCAGCTTTAATTGTGGTGGGTCTTACTGCCACTGTCTGTCAATCTGAGCCTTTGAATTGGTGAAAATTTGCTCTGTTCATTCTGTTAAATGATGTATCCAATTAAATGCTTTAGAATTCATGATCTTCAGTCAAGGTTAAATGAAAGCAGTTACTCCTGTCAGTAAGGTGATTAAAAGCTGCCTACATCAGGCACATTTTGTGCAAAAATTTAAATTTGGGACTAAAGCATGAATCTTTATTCATTATGTGCAGTCCTGCTATATAAATGTCCAGCACAACCGCTCTTAATCACCTTGTTCATTTTAAATCTCACTTTAGTCCTTTTTATTAAAAAGGCATTTCAGCCTTTAAATTACAGTGTTTTACATTCACATTAAGCTGATTCAAATAACTTTTTCAGCTGCAAATACTCCTTTTAAAAGCACTTCTCTTTTGTCTTTTTATCCTGCAATTACATGTTTGGTATAGGAAAATAGAGCAGGTTAAGACCCTTTCTGTTTCTTGATAGCCAGCCTATTTAATATGATGCTATACTTTTTACAAGTGTGATTGAAGGGATAGAATAAGTCCTGTTTTGAAAAACAAAGAATAAGGTTCTTTGACAGTTGGTTAAAATGAACAAGTGCACAACAGCAAGGAAATTAATTTTCTCTCCAGAAGATGAATGTTGTAAAAGGTTATTAATGAGCATATAATATGCTTATGCAAGTACGTTTCCCGTGTCGTGGTGATAAATGTGATGATAGAGGTGAAGAGCATGTTGACTAATGAGTATTGTCCAGGGATGTGATCTCGGTGCCCTCTGGGGGAAAAGCCACCATCTGGATCTGACACCTCACACATGACGCTAACGCCCTGAAGTCCACCAGTCAAGCTCTGTCACATCTAGACTCCTTTAGATCCATCCTCATTCAGTCTGGACTCAGTTTCAAAGTCATGTACTCACAGGCTCTTATAGGATATAATCTGTTTGGAATATTGAATAAAAAGCATATGTACTATTACACACACGGCACTAAACACTAATAATAATGATAAAAATACAAGATGACATTGTTAATTAGTAGACCTATTTGGTTATACATACTATATTAGCCAGAATAAACCGAATTTGATTGTTACCCAGTATAGAATGTTAATAGGTTGGTTATAATTTATAGAAATAATAAACTAATCAGTCAAAATTTCATTTATCCATAGTGACAATATGTTTTGTAAATGTATGATGCATATACAACATGAAAAAGGACATAAATACACACACACACAAAAAATCCTCCAATTAGAATCAGTTGCATAAATGATGGGAATAATTGGTCGGGAGTTTTTAAATACAAAACACAACTGTTTTTGAAAAAATACAAAACAACTAGAATATTAGCAAGAAAGCACCATTTATAATGTGACTTACTTCAACATAAAATATCAAGAAAAAAATTTATATAATGCTTATATACTATAGTTACGATAGGGAATTCCACTTTTTTGTTCATAAGACAAAAGCTTTGTAGTGTAGTGTTGTACATGAACATTAAGTGACTGATTTATAGCAAAGAGAGAAGCACAGTTTGTTGTAAAAGTTATAAGCACTAAGGAATGCAGCAGTAGCAGCAGCAGCAGAAAACTTTAAAGGGACCTGGTTAAAATGTTCCTTGGTTTGTGTGTTTTGTGTCTCCTATAGATACATAATAGGATACAGGCCTGGGGCCAAGATGCACATTTGAATAACTGCCAAATACATAAACTAGACTCACTCAAGGGCTCATGGCGAATAAATAAGGCTGTGGATTACATCAAATCTCTTCTCAAACCACTACTCATGCACACCACTCCCAGTGTAGAGACCATTTAAACTCTAGAAGGGGCCAAACATCAGCAGTTGGTCTCCTTTAAACAAGTCTGAGCAAAGTAGAAAAATAAATAAAGCCCCCGGCGCTCTACTTTAATGTATTCAATTAACTGGGGTCCCTCTAGAGAACTCCAGCGCACACTTGGATAAAGAGAGAGCATATCGCCTGGAGATGAATACGCTGAATGCTCTCATTCTGAAGACCATGATTGGAAATCTTCTTCAACAGGTTCTTACTTAATTAAACTTCCCTTCATCTGACTTTCTGTCGCTTTCGAGGGAAAATTGGGAGAGACACATTCAAAGCCAGAGAAACTTTGTTCACTGCTGCATGTTGTTTACAGGGCAATTCGGGGGACTTGTAGGGCCTGTGATAACCTCCACCATCACTGTGGAAAGTCAGCTCAGGCTGAAAGAACAGAGAAGTATATAACATCTCCAATTCAATCACAGACAATTATGTTGTGAAATGAGAGAAATTCAGCTGCCGTCAAGTCTGAGTGGGAGGGATAATTATCTGGCAGTCATTACTGCTCCCATAATAGCATTTAACGACATTCATATACTGTATGAACATATTGCACTTGTTGGAAACATGTAAGTTGAAAATAATCAGATCAGCCGTTCCTCAGAAATATATGAAATCCTCTGTATGCTGAGAATTGTAACATGTTCATCATGTCCTTGGCTGAATAAGTATGTTAGTGTGAAATTTACCTAATTATCTCAAATATGCCTCATGAGAATCCATTCAGCATCCCTTTGTACCTTATTTTCCCTCTGCAGCCCCTTTGTGCAGTGAAGCCCCAACAGAATATTCTATCTATTAAAATCAATCTCTCATCACATCGCCTACATCCACCATGTGCTGCACTTCTTCCTTCCATAACAAATCAACTTAATCAAGCTCATTAAGTGTCATTATTAGGTATTTATTGTTATCTCCCTCTATGTAGCGCTGACAGGTCCACCCCGCCCACACATGTCCCCCCAGATACCGGGACCTTTGCTTGTCACGGCGCCTCTGCACTCACTCGTTCTAATTGGTCTTCATTGTTTTGCTTTTGCAAGAAAATTGAGCAGTTTGATCCTCATCTCCATCGACCATGAACTTCTCTGTTCTGCACTTTACATGGTGCAAAAGGTGCAAGAGAAAACAATATTGAAATAGTTTAGTTCCAACAGATGAAGTCATCCAAATACAGTGTCTTCTGTGTTATATATATATATATATATATATATATATATAAAACAGTATATGTGTGTAAACTCCTGTCACCACAGCACGACCGTCCTATTGCACCTAGATTCGTCACGCTTCCTTTATGATTCTTCCAGATGTTTCATCCATTTTTCCCTTCCTGCTAAGCAGCATTTTGGGTCAGTTTTTCTCATTCACACTCAGGGTCAAATGGATAAATGACGTTTTGTTATTGTAAGCCCCTTCAAGAATTTCCAACTATGTGATATGAATATCAAATGCATACATTTACTTTAGATATTAAATAATAAAAATGAATGCTCATATTGTCATTCTTCTATTTTAATATCTTCTCATTTATTATCTAACAACTGTAGGTGTTGGACAAATTCACCTCAAGGTACCAGATTTCACAGAATATTCCTGACTGACCATGTCCAATTTGTTTCATTCTTTTGGAAAATAATCATATTAATTCTAGGAAACACCAAACAACATTGTAGCCTTGTATCTTTATTAGTT
This sequence comes from Siphamia tubifer, assembly GCA_020466265.1. Taxonomy (NCBI): domain Eukaryota; kingdom Metazoa; phylum Chordata; class Actinopteri; order Kurtiformes; family Apogonidae; genus Siphamia; species Siphamia tubifer. The sequence goes on along the minus strand of CM035803.1, from coordinate 37,025,154 downwards.
TTAGATGCACTGGAGCTTTGAAAATGTGGTGTAGCATTGATTTTTACTATAAAAATGGGAGGCATAAAAAAAGATGCCATGTTCAATAAACCTCACAAATCAGACAATTTTAGTTACTTGAAAAAAAAAACTTAATACAATTTTGTCCAAAATAACCAAAACAGTACTACAAATGACAAATTAAATCCAGAATTTGACAATATGATGTGCTTTAATGTGATGCTAAAGTTACAGAAATTGTCAGTTATTTTTTGTATTTACAGTTTTTAGCAAGATGTAATTTAGCGGTTATGCAAATGTGGATCTTTAAAGACATTTTGTACTTAAACATCCTGAAAATGACATGTGTCTATCATGGATAAATCCAATGTTATGACCCGTAGAACTTAACATTGTTCTTTTTTATAATAAAATCAGCATCACATTTTATTTTCACAGCCCCAAACATCTCTAATGCTAATGAGTATATACAGAATTCTATATGGTGTATACTAGGTTTAAAACAGTATTTTCTAATAGTATGAAGCTAATCTGACATGTTCAGCTTCTGTGATTTCTCATGGACTGAGTCAGATGGGTATCGAGAACCAGTTCTGCTTGAAAACCGTTTCCAAATCGTCCTGTCTGGAATGATTCACATGCTCATGACTGTCTTTTACAGATGCTAAATGTCTTTCACATTCACTCTTTGTAAAACAACGGCATCAAACTCACGTGTCTACATTGCTGGAAACAAATGGCACATAATGAAACTGTCCAGACCTACTTTTTCTTCTGCACAGAAAATGAATCTGGAAAGTAACCAATAAAGAATAAATAAGCAGAATTTATGGAAAAGTTTAAATCAGCAAATCTCATTTCAGATGCTAATTCTAATTCTGGGTATAAATAGTGATGTGACCTGACCCTAGTTACTAAAACGAAACCTGCCATTAAAGCATATAGTAAAATAAAGGGACATTCTTTTTAGGACGTCCGTGAAAAATGGGCTCAGACAAGGTGCCCCAGATTCTTTTGGTGTTTAAGTGCAGCGTTAAACACCGTGGATGCTCTTTAATGCAGCATGGCCAATGTATTTCCACAGCTGTCAGGGTGATGGACAGAGGGGCGAGTCTTTCCACTGCAGGGACAGGCTTCTACCTGCACACAATAGACCTGCACGATGAGAGCGTGGGGTACAGACACACAGGCAGGAGGGTGGGTGTGTGTGTGTGCGCGTTGGGTGGAGGGGGCGGTGGAGGGGTGTGGGAAGTTTGTCCCGTCGCAGGAGTTATTAAGTTTGTCTCTCGGACACACTTGGTTTCACCAGGGTGCTCGTCCCTCATTCATAATAGATGCTAATCTGTTCAGGGCTGACTGATGACAGAGCTTCCTGCCCTTCATAGAATTAGTCCTCAGCTTTATCAAAGGACCCAAACTGCCTGCTAATTAGACTCATTTCCTCCAGCATGAATTATTTATTTCCATTGTAACTGATCAGAGGCGATTGTGACGCATCATGCTGCCACCAGTTTTCACACAGATGCGCATACCAACACAAGTTTCCAAACTCTGTCAGTGTGTGAGGTTTAGTAGGCCATGGTGTCTGCAGGTTGAATGGAGACAAATAAATGATGTTTTAAGACATTTTTCTAAGGTCAAATTTACATTAATAAAAATAACAGTACATTGGACCTCACAGTTGTTGCCTTGAACCACTCTATACCATGTTTCAATCCAGTTTATGCAGTGGCGTCACTAGGGTCTCTTGGGGTTCAAAGCAAGAAATCCACGGGGACCCCACCTGTGCATGCCGAAAAAATTGGTTGTTGCACAGGAAAACAGATAGGCAGACCACATTAAACATACATTTCAAGACCTCTATGTAACCCTCACCCCAACTATAACCCTAAACCAATGGTTCTCAAATCAGGTCCTCATGGCCCAGTGTCCTGCATGTTTTAGATATGTCCCTATTCTTTTCTTTTTTTTAATTGTTTTAATAAAAACTAATTAAAAATATTATATATATATATATATATATATATATATATATATATATATATATATATATATATATATATATATATATATATATATATATATATACACATTTTAATTAAAAATGTTTTTTAAAATAACAAAAAAAAGTTTAAAAATTTTTTTTTAAGAAAAATATATATAAATAAAAGAAATGACTCCCTCTTCCATCACACCTGGAAGCCATTTCATCATTAGCTTCAGCTTCAGCCCTAAACCTTTTTGGTCAAACACTATTGATCTGTGTGCATCTATGTGTCTTGCCTGCTTTGTGCCTTGTTTTGTATTATGACCAAAACAAAAAGATCTAATCTAAAAAAAAAAAAATTTAAAATCATATGAGTTAAATAATTAAAGAATTTAAAGAATTTTCAAGCACATTCTGGGGTAAATATTTAAGAGATGGGAATTACTCTTGAATGTTGGGTGGAGTACAAGCAGCTGATATGACAGAGAAGTAATAATGCACACTCTTATAGCTTTGTTACAGACTGAAGGTTATTGATATATTCCATAAGTTCTGTTCTCCTCATCAAAACATTCACTCCCTAATTACATCTACTTAAGCAATTTTGTGTTGTGCTTAATTGCATTACTATCTAGAAGGCAGAAATATGCAGAGCGAAAAAACATATAGCAACGTGGGGGGACTGCTAATTAGTGAGATATTTGGTTTGCATTACCAAATAGCATCGAGCAACACACACAGATAGAGCGAGTGAAGAGAGTGAGGGTCCCACTGTTGAAAATGTAATCAGACAAAGACAGATGTACAGATAAACACTAGAGGGAAAGTTTGAAATAATTGTTCATGTTCTCCTGTTCTTCTGGGAGGGATCAGTGGATTACAGACACTTCCATTTCTGCCCTTTCACACCTATAGGCCCCTGGTATAAGACTCCTTATGATGAAATGTCCCCCTATTACAATGGCAGCTGATAAGGTTAATAAAAACAGACCTTGTAGCACAATAGGTAGAAATGTGTAGCAGTTGAAATATTCATGATGGCGTATTGTGTTGCATATTTACAAATCAACTCGAACACAATGTGCTCCAGAAGCCTGCCATTTTCTCCGTCTCCGAGGGTCAATGCACAATAAGGCTCAGTTTCGTCGCACAATTTTAAAGTTTATTCAGACTTTGAAGCTGGCTTAAAAAAAAATAATGAAAAAATTTAATGAATAAAAAAAGATGCCCTTCTCTGTGCGGTAACACTTAAAATGCTCCTTTGGTTGCCATTTTCACACGAACAATAGGAAATTATGTCGAGGCAAAGGGGAAAAAAAAAAAAACTTTTATAATGAATACCACATTTAGTGATTGCAAATAATTGCGTTAAGTGGCTTATTTGCCTTAGGTCGGGGAGGGTGACTCCTGTATAACTAACATAAGGATCTGAACCCTCACCTTCACTGATGAGGCCTATTCACAACTCGGCTGAACTGTGCCCCCTCCCAGCTCCTTATGTTCCAACGTGATGAGGAGTGTGTTTTTGAAGTTTCAAAGCAATGATTTCTTCACAATGAAATTCATACCTGTGTTAAGCAGCAGGAAGTACAAAAGTGGTATAATTCTGTCCCCGGTGTGGAGCAAGGCAGTAGAGAATAGGAAGCACACCATTGTCTGCATCACTACACAAACTACAAAACATACGATCACATGTTTGAACGCAGTCTTAAGACTAGATTCAAATTGAAAAATCTATATTTTCATGCATTGCTGACACTCATTTAAGCAATAGTGATTTTATTATAGAAGGAGTAGATTTTTTTTAGGGATCATGCAGGGGATATATGTGCAATTATCCACCACATTTTAGCTAAATTTGATCTGACGTGGACCAAACCAGTGAAATAATAACACATAAATAATGTCAAATCCAAACTTTTCTCTATATTTTAGAGTGGAAAAAGTATAATTAAACAATGAAAATGTTGACATCGACAAACTATCATTTCAAACAATGTGAACAACATGAAAAATTGAAAGAATAAGAATAAATTTAACATTCCTACATGTTTGTTATAATTTACAGATCACAGCGGATCTACAAATACACAAAACATTTAACATCAGGTAGAATATCTAGACAATTGCACTTTCTCTTAAAACATTCCAGCTTCTTATTTTGTTCATCTTATTCCCTCTTTTTTTGTTGAAAAATTATACTTAGTTTTAGTGTAAATATGTGGGGAAAAAAATTGAGAAAGAGAAAAAAAGTGGAGCTGTGAGAATTTATAGATTGTTAGGATTTAATTTACTGGTCTGACCCACTGCAGATTGAATTGATCTAAATGTGTCACCTGAACTAAAATGATTGTTAATATCTTGCATTTCACAAATTCAACTCAAGGGCCAGACTGGACTGTATGTGGGCCGGATTTGGCCCCTGGGCCAGATGTTTGACACCTGTGCCTTAAATCCAAAAAAATAATTTGGTTCTTGTGCATACTTTAATGACAATGAATCTATCACCTAATATAATATGACATATATGTTTTCTACCAGAGTTGATCAACACATTTAGTAGTTAATGGGGAGAAATGTAGCTTCATCTTGAGTCAACTTCAACATTCCTTAAAAAAAAAAAAAAAAAAAAAAAAAAAAAAAAAAAAAAAATTATATATATATATATATATATATATATATATATATATATATATTTTTTTTTTTTTTTTTTTATTTTAGTAATAAGCACAAAAATGTAATATAGTATGAGATGTGTCAGTAGTAAAGTATAAATGCAAGGTACAAAAGAGGAAATCTGGTTCATATTTGTGAACAATCTCACAAGAGAAACGTCAATATGAGCAGGGCTGTTTCAAGGTATTTGGGGGCCCTAGGCAAAGGGGGACCTGGGGCCCCATTCCACCTCAATCCCCCCGCGACAGACAAGGACCTGGGGCCCCTGCAACGCTACTCGACCCCACACAGAGACAGACAGACAGGCAGACAGACACATGCACACACACCCTTACCAAAAATAGTACAAGGGAAACTGAACACTGAATCTGTGCTGATGGAATAAACCGACCATGATCAATTAATTTTCTCACCATTTTTCATGGTTCTTTTATAGTAGTCTTTAGTAAATCTTTGAGGAGGATTGTCTAAGTATTGGGGCAATTCAATGTCCATGATTTGCACAGGTCCTTTTTTACTATTTCACAGCACATGCTGCTTGTGAGGACACTGGGCCAGTGTCCTGGGTCATCACTTATTGCGGTTCTTGATTACCTTATGGTGCATCAGTGCTGGAAAATGGGGTGGACTCCACCATGTTGTCTTCCCCTTTGTCCTCCTCATCAAATTCAGGTGGAGTTGATGGCACTGCTGAAAAAAATATGGAATGCAAATATATATGTATTTATATAGCACAATTATCATGTGTAGAGTACAACAGCTATACCTTCTGTAGGAAGTGGTGTGGACTCTGCCATTCCCTCTTAAACTTTGTTCTTCTTGCGAATTTGAGATTAAGTCGATGGATCTGCTGGAAAAATTATTTATTATTACATGAAATAAGGCCATTTGATAATATTTAACATACTGAAAAAAGGCACTATTAACAGGTAGATTAAAAAAAAAAATCACTACCTTCATCATCCACATTAGAGACATCACTTTGAAGAGGAGGTAGATATTTCAGCAAAGCACCTTGGAGAAAGAATGGGTATGGTGAGATCAGGGCTCTACACTAACTTTTTTTTTCAGGAGCACACGTGCCCCTAAGTTAAAAAATTTAGGAGCATTAAAAAAAAAGTGTAAGCTAATAAATTTGTACTCCCAATAAGCATAAAAAAGGCAGATGCAATTGTTCCCCAGTCTGTTTTACCTCACACTGAGCTGTTTGTGAGTGAACGACGTAACATAAACTTCATTATGACATGTGGTAGTAGAAAAGAGTATTTTCCGTGTCTAGGCAACATTTGTTTATGTCATCCGAGTATTTACACGTGATCTTGAAGCAATCACTGGGGGAAAAAAAATAGTGCTGTCCATTACTTACGGACGCACACCATGCAACATGAAGCCGATTCTAAACACAGGCTTGAAACAAAACAACTTGATCTGTTTTGTGTGTGCATTGACCCTTTCCATTTGGCTCCACTCTGTTACAGTTTACCTTTTAGAAAAAAAAAGCCTTCATGGATTATTAGGAGTATTTTGGCTGATGGTGGAAAACAAAAATATAGAAATGATTGCGCACATTGTGTTCCATTTGAAAAGAGATACCCAGGGAAATCATCAACGAACAAAAAAATCAGGATGCTGCAATAATTACTTTAGGGTATCCAGTACTCTCTCATGGAATATATCAGTGGCCACCATGTCTGGGCTTTGACCCTCAGCTGCTACAAAAACCTACAGCAAACAAGGTACCAGAGGAAAACCTCCCTTTATGGGCAACTAGAACCATCCCCTGGCATCAAATAGATTTAAAAACATAGAAAAGTGACCACCTGGCTAGCTGAATTTTGGTAGAGGAATAAAATGTGTTTTTGTTCAAAAAATATAGAGTACATAGCCAGGCGAGTAAATATGCATAAAAAAGGGGAAAACAGTGAAAGTTGCCACAAAAATGGGGTTTAAGTTAGGTAGTGAAGTGTGCCCTTGATAAATGTAATATAAATGTAATCAATTTAATCAAATTAATCCAAAATAGTTTTTTATGACTGATATTTTAAGTAATTTTAATGGACTGTATGCATGTTTTTAAAGGGAAACGCCACCCCCAGGCCAAATGCAGTGTTTCTCCACTGTTCCAAGACCTAAATAAGTGTGTGGAAGCATTTTCGTGGCAACCCAGCCAATGTACGAATCTATGAGACCTGACCACAGGTTGGATTCCTACGCTAACGGCATTCTTGCATCGCCAACTCATCTAAAGTGAATTAATGTACTTGATTTTGTCTCCTCATTACTTTCTGCGTACTGGGCATTTACTTCGAGGGTGAATGATGGCACAATTCACAGCGCAAAGGACTCGTCTTACTCATTTGTGTATGGGAACTATTTTTCGGTGTGGAGAAACACAGCCGACGCACACCAAGGACTGTCAGTGACAGCCCCCACCCCCCACGTCTCCAGCAACCCAGCATTGTAAAAAAAAAACTTCAAATAATAAAACAATCTCTCTCTGCCCCCAACACAAGTTTGAAGACTGTTCAATAATTGGTTTGATCACCAGCAAACTCTGCTCTGCACTGGAAGTTCTATTATCAAAAGGTAATGCACAAACAAGTCTATTTATTATAATGAAGTTAATAGTGAAACTAGTATCTGTATTAATCGTACTAATTTATTCTTGATATTAACCATACATGTGAACCATACATAGCTCATATAAAATGTGTCGGACATGGTGAAAAAGCATATTGATAAAATATTTTCCAATGAATATGTAATTGAATAACAGTAAACATAATAGTGACAGTGAATTTCTATATGTTCTTTTTTTTCTTAGCATCACTACCCTTATTGCTATACTTGAACCGTTAGCATGCCATATCATGTTTTTACACAGTAAGGTTAGGTTAGGTTTACCGGCTTTGTCATTTGGAGCGAATGTTTCATTGTATCTGCAAGTCGTGTGTGACGTCACACTTATGAATTCGAACTACGAGGATATGACGATCAACAAATTAATCCAGCAAGGGCAGCCTTGATATCAAAGATGCCGCACAGTTGAGCTATAATCCACCACACTGATAAATCAATGAACTTTGCAATACCTTTGATTCCAGCAATGAGGCTTTGATGAAATACTGCAGTAGTTACCCAGGTTGTAATCCAGGAAGGAAATTTAATTCCAATGATGAGGCTTTGATAAAATGCTGCAGTAGTTACCCTCACAAGTTCAGGAAGCGAAGTTTGAATAAATGAAAGGATGCCCCCAACAGTAACGCAGAGCCGTCTTCTCCAATCGTATCATTGCTCGGTGGAAGGAGCATTGACACCGACAATGACATGAATTTGGGTGTTTTATTTGATAAAGAGATGTCCCTAGTGCAGCACTGTAAGCAGCTGACAAGAAACTGTTTCTTCCAGTTAAGAAAAATATCCAAAGTTAGAAAAATGGTCTCACGTAATGATCTAGAGCTCATCATCTATGCTTTTGTATCATCACGTTTAGATTACTGTAACAGTTTGTTTTCTTGTCTTAACAAGAAGGAGCTTTCGAGGCTGCAACTTGTGCAAAATTCGGCAGCGAGAATTTTGACCTGCACCAATAGGAGGACTCATATATCTTCTATTTTAAAGGAGCTGCATTGACTGCCGGTCTCCTACAGAATCAATTTCAAGATTTTGGTTTTAACCTTTCAGGCCTTGCTTGGTGAAGCTCCTTCTTATATTGGTGATCTGCTCCAGCCTTACTCCCCTGCGAGGGCTCTAAGGTCTATGGATCAGAATCTGTTAAAGGTGCCACGCACTCGGTTCCAGACCAGAGGAGTCCGATCTTTCCAGGCCGTTGCTCCCAGGCTTTGGAATGATCTCCCACTCTCTCTTCGCTCAGCTGCGTCTGTTGGCGATTTTAAAACAAATCTTAAAACTTTTTTGTTTGGTCAAGCATTTGCTTAGTTTTTTAGGGTGTTGATCTCATTTTTAGTGTTGACTATTTATGTGTATTTAATTGTTGTATTTTATTTATGTTGTGCAGCACTTTGTGGCTCTGTCTGTGAAAAGTGCTATATAAATAAAATTTACTTACTTACTTACTTACATGTCCAGCTTCTTCCAATAGCAGGGTATTACATTGATCTCATTCATAAACTCAGTAACAAAGTTTGAATTTTCACTTTATGGGAGGCTTTTGTGTACAAATATTGGTGCTATCAGTTCCAACACCATCAAATGTTCAGAAGCTGCAGTGGGTTAAGCAGAAGAAACTATATTGTTTTATACGCATTTAAAGATCCAATGTCCATAAGTACTCTCCATTTCATTAACAAGACCCCAATAGTCTTCCAAAGTGCAAGGTCGAGCAAAAACATAAGCAAAGTTGAGTTCATGTAATGGGATGCGGTACACAAAAGATAGACTTTCCTCGAGTTCATGCCACACCAGATTGAACCGAATCACAGGTGCCAGGTAAGGCTAATTAAGGCTAGCAATTGCACGCCACACCCAAAACAAACCAATACCCACAACCACAAAAGTTGACACATAATTTAAAGTTTTTATATATATATATATATATATATATATATATATCCTACAAGTATAATAGCTATAAACTACAGTAAGTGGAAGCAAAATTTAACTAGATTTCATGACACTTTTCTTTTTATCTTATTCCACACTCAAGGGCCTCTACAAGCCAGACTAAAATACATTTAAGTTGATGTGTGAAGGAGCTTCTCATTATTTTTTTGTCATTGCATCTTGTTCAGGAGTGAAAAAGTGCTTTTGAAGAAGTAAAATAATTACCATCATATTTTATGCATAATAATGAGCACGAGGCATATTTGTTTGTCCCAGAGTGATAACAATAAATAATGTGATTATTCATGCTAGTTACAGTCTATAATCATCCCAGGGTATCATGTCCTGTTAACTTTAACTGGTGCATGTTAAATAACCTTTAAAATCACCACAATGCATGTTGGGAAAACTATAAAAGTAGATTTGTGAGTCTCAGTCTCTTAACACAGGTGTAAAAATGCATCTAAAAGTGAAATCATTTATTTGAGGCATAAACAGACTAGTTATACAAATATAGCCGTTTTGCCAAAAATCTGGACTAAATGAAGTCGAGGTGATAACAAGTTCATAAAGGTAATATTTGTGAAGGGAGTAGAGTTACAACTTGAAATCATTTGCTAGTTTCCACAAATGTGTCATAAATGGTGTGAGAATTTTTAAGAAGCTGGATTCAGAAAGAAGGAAAGTTTCACAGTTCATATACAGTTCATGTAGTCATTGTAGGAGCCAGCACTTAGCCTATTAGAGCTGATGCCATAGCAGTACGCAATTAAATGTCTCCATGCAAAATGAGCACTCAGGTCATGTTTAATGGGCAGAGAGCTAATAAAGCTTGGGCTGAGCAGGAGGAGAGGTGACTCACCTACAGTAGCAGCATAAAGGTGTCGCAAAGACAAGAACAGGGAGGGCTCCTAGTCTCCATGTAGTCTCCATAAGGCACCTCTGTCAGCCTCCATCACAGGTTACAGCTCATCAGTATCAGAAGCACCTGCCCACAGACTGAAATATGATGTTCTTTAGCAAGTGTAGCATGTAAACAAGGGAAAACAGCATCCTACAGTCCAACAAAAGGTAATTAATACTGCTAAAGAATGTTTATACGCTTTCTAAAATATTCCAACAGACCTATGCAACTGTAGCCTAGCCGCGCTAAACTCCTAGCGGCAACAGTAGTAGTCTAGTTATGCTTAATGTAACTTTTGGCTAGATTTCCCTGAAACTTGCCGACGAATCACAGTGAAGTATAGAGTCAGGGGGCGGGAGTAACAAAGTGACGCATAACGATTCGGAGACAAAGAACCGGAAGTAACCACAGAAGAAGAATAACAGGTGTAGATTTCCTTTTATCAAAGATGAGTTAAGAATGTGAGAAAACGTCAGCAATATTTAACTTTTTTTTTTTTTTTTTTTTTTGCAAAAGCGACTCCAATTTGTTTAGTCATTCGTAACTTTCTCCGGACTCCTCTGTGAACCTTCCGGCGTCTAACTACGTCATTCTAAAGATTAGCTGATTGGTTGTAGTACCGTCCTATTGCATACAGAGGATTTGAAAGACAAGCTTTTAGCCCGCCTCCCCTGACTATGAAACGTCCCTAGACCTACACATGTAATCAATAGGGATAGCACAGCTAGGCTAAAGCAGCTGCCCTGATGTTACAAATGTAATATTTGCTTTAGCTGACAGCTGCAGCATTACTGTTGTCACATTCCATAGTGGATTGGTTTCAGTTTTGCACTCTGGAGCTGCGTGCTTCATATTTTCTCAGTAATAATGTACATAAACAGAAGACATGACACAGAGCATAAACCTTTGAGTCAATACTTTGCTTTTAATGGAGAAAGATGAAAATATCAATACCAGCTCATTTACAAAATGTGTTTTGTAGCCCAGTTACTTATAGTTAATTGATTTTAACAGCCACATGGGAGATGTAGCAAGAAATCAATTGAAGGGCTAAGTTAAGTGACTGCCTGACAGCTCATATTGTTGCCAATTCAACATTGTCTAATCTGAAAAGACAATAATCCGAGGGGAGCAGCCCAGAGAGGGGAATATTACAGCTGAATTGGGCCCCCCACCTCCCTCCGCAGCAGCAATACCAAACTGTCTTTCAAGAAAACATGAGACGAAGTGGAATACATTCTCCTGGTAAATGTTATTACAAACAATATGCCTTCACAAAAGGAAGGGGGAAGAGCAATCTGTAAAGACTGACCATTCTGTGAACCGTTCATCAGCTTGAAATGCTATTTCATGCATTAATACTCCACAAACTGCAAATCCCCCCCTTCCAACACATTCAGTACAAAGCCCTCCGATTTATGATTACCAGTCAACTAAGCAATAGGCTGTGGCCCCCGCAGGCACACTTTTACTTCCTTCACTGCGAGCTCGGCTCAGGGCCCCTGCAGATTCAGAGACAAGGCTGTCAGGATAATGTGATCAAGGTGGATGCAGGCAGACAGAAGCTAAATCGTGGCTGGAGGATGACATTCTTTGATTTTTAACCATTACAGAGTTTTCATAGAGCTGCAGTCAATTTATTTTATTTATTCTAATGAAGAGCATTAGGAGTGCCATAGTGTGCTGCACTGCACATTGATCGCCTCGTTAATCACACTTTGCAGACACTCGCAAATCAAGTTCTAACAGCAAGCACTGAATCAAGTGCAATGAAGCATAAGCTCCTTCACAATTTATGATCTTTCAAATTGCATCTTTTCAACCATTAAATTGCAAGATACCATAAATTTTTATCCTCTCTTCGTCAGTCCTGGTATTGATTCTCTTGTGTGAAAAATAGAAGAGTAGTAAATTCAGGCAGTTAGACCAAATTTAAGCCTTGTCTTCAGAAAGGAAACTGAATGGCACAAGGAAGGCTGTTAATTTGCCATTGAGAACAAATATCGGCTGTGATAAAAATTTTAAAGTCCAACAGGGGCTTCAAAGACATGGCTGAGATGGGTTTCAGTCCTCTGCAACCTTGAGCTCTTTTACTTGACTACCTGTGAAATGCTGGTGCACCTTCAGGGTATTTTACCCACCATTTTTTAAGATTAGGTACCTGATGTGCTGCAGAATTAGAATTAAGTCCTCACCTTAAGAAAATGACCAGATGTGGGTCCCACAGTCACAGACAAGGCAGCTTTTATGGAAAAAGTAATGAAAAAGGACAAACTTAAAAAAGTGGTAAAAGAAATTAATGTACTATTCCATTGAAGATATCTGCATTTGTTCTTGAGAAGCATCAGCGATTTCTGAGAAAAACGAACACTAAAATCCAGCACTTACAGTGGTCATTATATTTAACTTGTGGAAATCTAAAATGGTTCTTACCTGCCCTGCACTGTTCTCAGAAAATGGCATAATTGTTCTTAGATTGCGTCTCACTCACACCTAGCTGCAAGAAACACTTGTCAAACAATACAGCCAAATTAGTTCTCTGTGATTGAGCATGTTAAGGATCTATCCAATGCATTATATTTCCAGAAAAGGAAACAGAAGTGCCATAAAAGAGTCTAAATTACCATGATAAAGTCACCGCTTCCAAAAGTGAAGAGTTAACCTCTTGACATCTGTACAGGGACCAACACTTTTGTGATTGGAGAGAAGACCTGCTGTTACAAGAAAATAAGAATATCTGCAATGTTAGAGCAGGAGAAAAGTTCCAAGAAAAACAAACCTGACTGTATATGTTTGGTCTGTTTTTAAAATCTTGTGTTAAATATCTGACATATTCTTATCAGAACATGAATACTTTAACATAACGTGACGGGAAAATAACAAAGGTTGATCCCTGCATGTTTTAAAAGGTAAAAGAGAATTCAAGGCAAATGACATTTCGAAATGTCTAAATTAATTCTTGTACTCCTTAGAATGGTGAAAAAGAAAGCCTTCACTAACCTCTGCACAGAGGAAAGCAGGGCGGCATTAATCATATAGCGTTGTGCCAGACAACTGCTCTGCAAAGGTGAACAGTGAAACTGCAGTGCGATGGCTGACAGGACTGGAAGATAATGCTGCTCCATTCACTTTCATGGGAGGTGGTGCCCAGCTCAGATGGCACACAATATGACTCTGCATTCTGAGAGATGAAACGCTGGTCAGGCAGCAAAAGTGTTTTTTGACACAGTCCCTCCCCAAGGGAAGGCAAATCAGCAGAGGAAATAGCACGTAAGGAAAACAAACCATAATAAAAGGCATAAAAGCTCACAAACATTGGATTGATCAGACAATTACAACCCATCTGGCTTGTTAAACTCAATCTGCTACCACAAACTGGCTGGCACTTCGCCTTTTTGCAGCCGAATGTGCAGTTGGACTGATCCCAGATCTGCAAACATTGAAAGTTAATAAAGGATACGGGTGGTCAAATTAAATGTTTTTTTTTTAATGAATGAATGATCAACATGTTCCAATAAAAGACCAATTGTTTCCCAGTAATAATATTGAGTGTGAAGTCAAAGTATGATAGAGTTTATTTATGTTTAGCCCTGTCATAGACTCCTGTGTTTTTATTCATTATCTCATATACACCCTGTATTATGTTGTATATAGCCTTTACATTTTGAATATATTTACTCTATTTGTGATATATATTCAGTATTTGTATTTTTTGTATATTGTTGGTATTTTCAGTATCATTTTCATGTGATAGTTGTTTTATAAAACCTTCTTTTTACACTTTAAGAATCTAGTGCTTAGCAGAGCTGCTGAACTGAGATTTTCAATAGCCTCACTAGGGTCACAAGGGTCACATGGAGCCTATCCCAGCTATTGAAGTGCTAAGGCGGGGTACACCCTGGATCCTAAATCCTATTCTGACAAATTGCTAGTTCATCGCAGGTCTTTTCTGGTCTATTCTAGATTCCATCACATGTATCTATGTACACACACACACATATACATATATGGTGACTGTGACCTTTAGCCTACATTCACCAAAATGTAATGGTATCTATTTATTTGGTATTTATTTCTTGTACCATACCTCCTGCATAAGTTTTCTGAATTCCACTGAAATTAGCTGTTGCAGAGACCGTACAAGCGTGAGGGTTAAATACATTTCCACCATGTATTTTTAAATAGAATTTGAAGACTTTATAAGAAAAGTATGTGAATTGTGGGTCAGAAACAAGGAAAACAAGCATGACATCTGGATGCTAATTTGATGGTCCATGACAAAAGGATCCTGTGAGGCTTTGTGACAATTTATATACAGCCGAGATCAACTCCACATATACCCCACTGCATGATAACTCAAACAGACAAAAAAAAAAAAAAATCACACACAAAAACACGATGTGACTCTATAGGCCAGCACATATCAACAAGCTCACAATAGTGCACTCAAAGAAAAAAAAAAGAAACGACACTTTCACCAGCCCAACAAAAGAAGATGCTACTGGGTATGACAACTTCTCGCGAACGACAAAATGCCGCCTGACAAGCTTTCAGGGGATGGTTGAGCTCTGGCAGATTACAGAGATCTTTATCTTTTCATAAAACGGAGTGCAGCATTTAAGTGCCAATGACTGAGAATACAATCTGAATTGTAAAGTGTGTCACAGCCATTACATGGAGATGTAGGGCCAGTAATGGTGAGAGTAATTGTGTGATGACAGTTTCACTGCACAGTGACATTCTCCAGGGCATTGTCATCATCCCTGACAGGTAATATGGGTCCAGTGGGATTTGGGTATGTCTTACAGTTGGAGTTTCTTCTTCATAAACACCCAGAAGCACCACAACCCATCGTTACTTACAGCTTTGTCAAACCCCAGAACTCATGTTGGCTTTTCAGTATAGCTGCAGGTCTTGGTGAGGTAATTAGATGTTAATGTGAAATAATGGAATCATGTCGGGCTGTTACATAGGCAGAAATGCAGACCTTGGTGTGATCTCAGAGTGAAAAGCACAATTGCTTAAAAATCAAAACATGCTGTCAGCGGCTCACCTAAGCAGCAGAAAATGCCCTGACTTTGGAATGCATTACAATGGTAATTGCTCTGACTAAATTACCTTGTCTAAGATGAGCTCGACTAGACATCTGAGACATGCATGTCGATTGGCTCAATTTCATGATCATTGGGAGGCTGAAATCAAGGCCTTTATGTGAAAGGAAATCAACGGGGAAATTGACATAAACATCTCATTGGAGGCATTATACCGAATCGTAGATAGAGCTCCATTTTAACAATGCATTCAGGTGAATCGACCTGAAGAGAAGCTGTACTTTCAAATAACCATTCTTCAGGTGGAAAGTAATGAAAAGCATTTGGCTACATCATTTGACAATATGTAGATACTGTGAACAGTGTAGATGAATTAGCTATTGTAGATTTTGTTAGATGCCGCTCTCATCTTTAATCCTGTCTTTGTATATTTAATACAATGAGCTTAAAGTGATGTTTAATTTGTGCATCAAGATGTCAGATGTTCTGGCACAAACAAGCCTCCTTTTCAACACTGCATCAGTTACCAAGCCTGTTGTTTTGCTTCTTTAAGATTAACAAAAGAGGTTGGACAGTAGCCAGGATGCTGTAAAATGACTTAATAATCAAGAGCATAACGTCATACACTGACTCCACCTTTGATTGTGGGTTGTGGTTCTTTCTGTCTGGATTTTTCTTCACATGTATCAGGACAGGGAGAGTTAAAATGCCTCTCGTGTCTGTGATCTGATGAGGATCACCTTCATCCATTTGAAAGGTGATTTCCAAGCAAAATTGTTTCTCTGAACACACGCTGCTTGAGCCGAGAGCACATTTTTCCAGCATGTTAACAAACATGTAATTTCCATAAACACGTCCAGTAATTGACAGCTTGATTTGGGCTCTGCCAGGAGGCTGACAGACAGTTCTTGGCTGCTTTAATGCAGACAACACAGGCTTAAGGCCTCACCAGGCTGTAATGAGCTTCTCAGGGCTTTGTCTGGATTAGACCACCAAAACACAGACAAATCTCACACAAATCCTTTCTTGCAATCTTTATCTTGTTAGATTATAACAACTAGTGTAATTCAGTATTACCATAAAAACGAATAAAAAAAAAACCTGATGCTAAATAAAAGCAGAAACAAATGTTATATTTAGCTCAATCTAAATTAACCAAGTGAGACAATAAGTGGGGAGTTGAGTTTTATACAGATCCGTCTACAGATATCACAGAAATCATTTAAGATTTTAAGGCCTTTTTAATGGTAAATATCATATATACAATCTATTTTTTGTGGCAGAAGCAGTATAACAGGTAACAGGAACAGCATTTTGGTTTAACAGTTGACCAGAAATATGTATTAAGTAAAAGTAATATGTCAAACAAAGATCACGTATACATTAGGTTGATGATTTTACAAAACCTTAAAGCTTTTCGACATCAAATATTCATAAAAATGCAATGTTTGTTGGTTTTTTATTTTTATTTTTTAAGTGAATGCTAAAATGTTGCTACGCATTATAGTTTACATTTTATTCTGGTGACTAGATTGGTTAAAACAACATCATGTACCATTTTTTTATCCATAAATGTTGACACTATACATATCAGTGGTTTGCAGACATGTACAATGAAAACATTTTACTCAGGTGACTGGTTTGTTTTCTCATTTAACCTAAATTATGTTCGATTTGCGGCGTCTGCAAGCCTCAGTTGCAGATCAGTGGAGTCTGTATTGAATCTGCAGGCAAACATTAGCTCCTTGAACATCAGCAGCACATTCAGGTCTGGTCTACTGGTGAAAAGCGGAGGTTCAAGAGCAGCAGAGGGACGATGGCGAGCACAAGAGAGAGAGAGAGAGGGGGGGGGGGCTGATAAATCTGTATTGAACAGTGTGTGAAGGATGTTAATACATATTAATGGTGACAGGAATATTTGCAAGTGAATACACGGGCAAAGGGGATTAAACATAACTCTCCAAAGAAGGGGAGGTATCATCACTCCCATTCTGGCGTGGGACTCAGCCGTATCAGATCCATCCCCATGCACATTGCCAGCAAACACTAAGCCCTTATCTCTTCACTGGGCCTCTCCGGAGAGTTTACAATTTCTCGCTTCGTTGGAGCCTGAGCTGAGCTTGTTACTGGCACAAAGGCTGAGAGGTGGCCTGGTTGATAGCACAAAGCCATGCTCACCTCTGGACAGACACATTTCCTTCAGATAACGGACGACTTGTTGGACAGCGACACTACAGTGTCCCTATACATTAGTACGACAGACACACATCCTGCTCGTGGTGGGACTCACAGCAAAGTTAAAGTTCCAACAAAACACACGACACTATAACATGACTTTTGTGACTGATCCTTATTAATGAGTTGTGTAAGACACGGCAGAGGGACATGAATTGAGCAGATGTATCCTAGGCCCTGGGAGACACTATATCATCTGCCCATGGGTGCTATTCTCTGAGGACCCAAGCACCAGAGAAAACGTCCCATTTAATACTCGGCTGATCATATTAACTCCCAAGGGGGTTAATGATAGGAACATAGACATGAAATTTAGGCTAAATGTGCCTTTTAACCACACCAAAATCTATGTTTCAGACAAATGAGCCCATTTAGTGGCTGAATGTGGCCATACACATTTCCCAACCCTCTGCTGAAAGTACATATGTAGTGATTCAAATACACTTTACACAACTAACACACATATAGTTGTATTCTAGGATTGATAATAATGTTTTCATGAACTGTCTTAAAACATGAATACTTGTGAAATGCATGTTGGTGACCCATAACGCATTAAAATCTCTTATTAATATGTCACCTGCCACTAATTAAATCACAAATCATTCTTTGTTGTGATGTAAAGACACTTTTAAGAGCATTGAGGATTAAAGAGAAGATGAACAAATAAATAAATATTAGCGACTGAGTTTTGTTACAGTTACCTTTACATTTAAAGAGGTGAGAATATTCTTAAAGCCACTAAATTATTTATGGATTAAAGATTATTTGCTCTCAATTTTAAAAGGAAAGCTAAAATGAGCCTATCATGATCACACAAGAAAATTCACGAGTTAATGCAAAAACAGGATACAGTGCAGGGCAAATAAAGTGTGCATGCAGCATAAAAAAAGCTGCAAAAGGTAAAAAGTGCCAAAAATGAAATATTCATTCATTTCCTGAACCTGCTTTATCCTCACTAGAATCATGTGGGTCGCATGGAGCCTATCTGAGCTACTTATGGGTGAAGGTGGGGTACACCCTGGGCACCAGTTCATTGCAGGGCTGAACATAGAGAGGCAAACAATCACTCTCACATTCGCAATTTAGAATAACCAATGAACCTATCAGTCCATGTCTTTGGAATGGTTGGAAAAAGCCGGAATACTGGGAGAAAACCCACACAGACATGAGGAGAACATACAAACTCCACACAGAAAGGCCTCACCCCCTTCAATTGGTGTTGAATTTAATCTAGGATGATCTTCCTGCAGTTTTAAGAACACTAAGTGTTAAAGACAAGATGAATAACTAAATAAATATTCTTGACTGTGTTTGGTTACAGTTACCTTTATATTTAAAGACGTGAGAATAGTCTTAAAGCCACTAAATTACTTATTGATTAGGATTATTTGCTCTCAATTTTAAAAGGCAAGATAAAATGATCACAATAGAAAAATTAATTAGTTCACACAAAAAACAGGATAAAGTGAAGGGCAAATAAAGTGTGCATGCAGCACAAAAAAAGTGCCAAAAAAATAAAGCAATACAAAAATAAGAACCATTTTCTTTTTATTTCCCACAAACCTGTGAGTGCGAGTGAATGTGGACAATAGTGGGTGTTAAAATGGGTAAGATATGTTAGACTGAACATTAATGATATTTATTTTCTGTCCTTTTAAGCTATTTCATATTGTAGGAAATAGAAGATAAAATTACTTTTTCTGGAACTGCTTTTATCATAAGAGGATTAGTGGTAGGGAAACAAAATGTCCTTTGAACAGTACACCACAACAAATGTTCTACTGTAGAATTGTAAATTCATCATAGATTTTCCTCATCTTTGTTTCATGGATTTCATTCTTATTGACTTGACGCTGTGAGACATAAAAAGGTCAGGAAAGTCGAACAAAATGTGGGTCTTCATCCAAAACATCACAGCTTTGTGTTTACACATACTTACAGAATACGTCTGCAGCACTTAAGAGTGATTCCTGGGTTCAGTTTAAATCAAACAGCTGTCCATCTGTCTATCTGTCCATCTGTTTAAAACTCGGTGGAAGTAAAGGGCAGAGGCCAAGGATGAAGCCCCTAAAAACTGGAGGAAGAAAGGATCCTGACAAAGGTACAAATGATTTAAACGGAATTTTGCACTTGACACATGGAGGTAAATTAGAGCTTAGACCGACAATAATGAATGAATTAATAATATCCATGGCAACAGCCAGTTAAACTACCCAGTGGTACTAGACGACAAAAAAGAGAAAAAGGCAGAATAAACCCCATCCCTTGCAAACATTTTTGGTTTTAATAAACATCTTCCTCCCAAAACATGAGGCTATCAATTTGACCTCAAGGTCAAATGTCATGGTGCCATTTTGGAGCCAACATCTGTCAACAGTAGTAACTGAGTATTTATCATTACTCATTTTGGACTTGCGACCATTTAAAACCATGTGACCTTGATTTTGACCTTTCAAGTTCACTCAGGGTCAAAGATCATGGTGTACTTTTGAAGCTCATGTCAGGTTTCCTATCTGCCAATAATAGTAAATAAGTCTCGATCTCCACTTGTTTTTCCATCATTGTCCATTTGAGTTTTTTTAGGTACTGACCCAGTGACCCTCGACCTCAAGGTCAACAATAGGTCAGAGTCTATACACACAAGATGCAGAATGTAAAGACGAGACATTAGAAGTCTCTAAGAGGAATAGTTCAAAAGTGACATCCATAATTTGATTTTGACCTTGACCTTTGACCTAGAGTCTTCAAATTTGGCCTTCAAGGTTCTTATGTCAATACACATCAACAGTGAGAGCAAAAAGAAGCTTCATGCAAATCTTTTCATTCTTATCATTATGAAAACATCTTTTTGGTGACCTTGACTGTGACCTTTGACCTACATTTATCAAAATGTTGGTCCATTCTTGACCACCTCACAAATTTCTTGAAAATGTTATATAAATTGGTTTAACAGTTTTTGAGTAAAGGTGATCACAACCAGATAGACAAACGGACAAACAAATAAACAAACAAACAAAAACAAACCAAAAATTACCCACCCACGCACCTCCCATCTGGGGGGCAGGGTAATAACATATCCCATGAGGAAATGAATGGATTTCTCTGTCCTTCTAGTTCAAACTGTTACGAACAATGAAATTAAATAAAACGCTGAAATAATCCAAAATGTAAATAAGTAACTCACTTTGGGTATCACTGGTCTACAAGTAAAATTATTAGACCAAAAAAAGTAATCAAAAACAATGGTTGTGAAATACAGTACTAACTCCTGTGTGTATCATGTGCCTAAAACAGACAGAAAAGAAAACATGGAATGATTAAAAGCACTGTTTTTAAGTATATTACCACATATATTGATGTAAAAACTGAAGTGATTTTGGTTATTATCAAGAAAATGTGAAAAATTGATATATATCAGTTCAAATCTTTTCAGCTATTTTTGTTATTGTATTTTTCCAAACAAATGTACCTTTATTTGTACCAGGCATTAAAATGAACAAGAAATTGTAGGGAAAAAAGATACATGACTGTAGATTTAAAACATCATTTGTTTTCTAATTCATCTTATTAAAATACATACAGTTTAGCAAATTAACCTCTGAGTCAGATAATTCATTCCAAAAAAACTGTAGACCATTGTAATTTAACACAGTACATTAATAATTATTCAAGGGCATGATATTTGAAATTTGTAGTGAAAAAGCAAATCCTGACATAAACTAACTGTTCATTTCTGGTGAGTCTCAAGTTTTGAAAGGAAAATGTAAGACTTCTTACAGTAGTCCACAAAAGACCACAACAGAATGGATAGTTCTATTGCAAGCTGCACTGAAAGCCATTAAAAAGTCTGGTTTATAACCAAATAGCACCCACTTTAATTGCTTTGTGAATAAAGTTTTGCATGTGGTCTTGTTTTGCTGCACAGGATATAATAACCCTATAAAACCCACATGCTATTTCACCATTTTTTAATAAAAGGAGAAACTGTCAATATGGTTTCAGTAGGTTTTAAGTTGACAAGTAATATTGGATTGCTGCTTGTCTTACAGTAGGTCTCCCAGTCGCAGTAATTTCAGCAGACATGTTGCTGAGACAGCTCTGGCATTGTTTTCTGGGACACAGTGAAATTCTATTTTCAGTTTTACTTGGTGCAGTAATTATCTGCATTGTTGGTGAGAATAAAGAAAATAAAGTGCATGAATATGTGCCGGTCAATTGGATTCTGTCAGTTCAAGCAGAATTGGGTACACAAGCGAGCGGCTTGCCAGCTTGTAATAACGATGGTGTTTGCGTGGAACAATTTCCCCTCTAAAACAGCTCATCAACAGCAGAGAGAGTCTGTCACCCAGGGTACGGAGTGACAAGTCTTCTGCATCTCCGTCTGTTATTAACATGTCTCTTACGACAAGCTCAATTATCTGACACTGCCCGTAATTTCCATTCCTTTTTCTGGCACAATGTAAAGTTCCTCTCCTTCATTTTCAAAGCTGGTCGTTTTGGATCCAGCAAATACTGATATAAGACATGTGTGGGAGGAGGAAGTGAAAACTGAGGGAAAAACATCTGCGAGTCAGAGTGAAGTTGCTGCAGGCCTGCTATGCTGAGGTCTTGATAATTCCTGATATTTATGGTGTACAAAGGCCAAATGTTTCTAGGATCATGCTGTTTGACAGTGAATGTTATGTGTGGAAGATAGAAAGGAAAAACTAAACCTAGTTAACGGTCTGCCTATGAATTCCTAAAATAAAAATGGCCCTATGTGTTTATGTTTCAAACAGCACACAAATGTTCTGTTTCCTCTGCTCTTTGTGACACACATACTATTGTCCATCTGTTAGCTTTGCAAAATACAACCAAAACTCTTTTAATTAAAAGTACATTTGTTAAAATAATTGTGTTAAGACACAATAGCCTTTCAAGGCTTGTATGTCTGTGAAACTGCACTCCATTTGATGTCATCTACTAATGAGGGGCAGATATAAGTTATATCAAGGTGTACATCATGGTTAACTAACATGCAGTTGGTTATTTCTCTTTTACACTCACTTTAATGAACAATTCAGTGATTTTTTTTTTTAAAGAAGTGCCTAATGATTATTTTCAGACTGTAATTTCCCAATCATTTTCAAAAACTCAGCCAAAATAGAAGATAAATGCCACTGACCCTCATGAGCCTCATATTCTGACAGTGATTTTCTCAGAGAAAGCATGGGTAGGGACACCTCTAAAAACCTTTTATCATTGAGATTTTTTGGCAATCTGAAAAGTTCAAGTCAAAATCATACTCTGTAACCAGGGATTTTTTTTTTTTTTTTTTTTGAAACGTTATGTTTTAGTGTGCACCCCAAAGGCCTGTTAGAGGTTACCTTACCGCTTCAAATCTTAGGCTATACTGCCTTTACTCGTGTACGGAGCGATGCATGATAAAAAGTGAAAATGTTCCACCAAAGTGAAATATCGCTCTTAGTGGGAGTGTCTGGGTTGCTGTGGGGGAACGTTAGAGGAAGTGGTAATGATGACAGCTCTAACTCAGTGCAGGTGCAGTAAAGCATGGCAGGTTGGTCAATTGCCCAGAACCCATTACTTCTCCCTTGAGACCAACCTTGTAATGTGCTAGGTACCTTCTGTAAAGGATTGACCTATTGTCAACAGAGAAATCTCTCAGGTTTTACATAAAGACACGAGTGTTCCTCACAAGGTTACAAAGGCAGGTTAAGAGCATGTTAAATATCTGAGTGCGCTACCGGCAAACTTTACAATTTATGGGGAAAAAAAACTAACTTCCTGCACTAGTTTCATCAAACCAATTTCTATTTATAGAGAATAAAAGAGATGGTTTGCTCTTGGAAAATGATTAAGAGACCACATCCAAGGAACACTGGTGGAGGGGTTAAACATTAGAACATTGTGCTGTTGAAAAATGAGTATGGACATATTTTCCTTACATGACATGTGAGAACACTTCCTTTTTATATTGACCAATTATTTCTTCTTACTCTCGAGTAATGCTCCATTATTCTACTCAAACACATACCCATGAATAACAAAAACTGCTTTTTTCTCATATTCTCTGTTGAATTTCATGGTGGGTCATGTTGGACAGGTTCAGTATTGGCCTGTTGAGCTGTAAGAGTCACTTTGCATTTTGTAACCACAGAGCACAATACTGCTGAATGTAAAATTCATGATATTGTTTTTTTTTCTTTGTGAGTGCCTGTACAGGAGCTCTAAACATTTGTGACTGTGCTGGAGATGGGAATGGGATGACCTTGGGTCCCAGATAAATCTCTGTCCCTGTGTCATCTTCAGACAGCTACTGTTTGACCACTATCTACCAGATGCATTCTATCCGACACTTGTAACAATAGTGTAAATGGGATGAAAATTGAGCTCACCTTAAAGGCGGACTTCAGTCCTCTTGAAGGCTGAAAGCCCTGGATGAGCCCAGTGCCCAGTGGCAGCTCAGAGTCCTTGTTTTGCTCCCTGAGATGTGTGTAATCAGAGAGAAAGTCCAGCACAGATTACAGTCTTCAATCAGTCAGTGAGGAAAATGATATGTACATCATTGTCTCTACCGCACATCCCAGGCACTGTCAGCCTGCATGCATATTACCTGTGTCAAAGCTGCCAGGGACATGACGAGAGAAACTGAGAGCCATCACAGAGCCGCCACTCAGGGGGGTGTCGAGTCTTCAGGCGCAGCAGCCAGATTCAGTCTCGGTGGGGACTCTATTCTGACCTCTGGGATGTTGTTGACACCATTTAATGTACATTTCCAGATACAAACGTCTCCTTTCATATCTGAAATCGTTTTCAATGGGCTGAATAACACCGGTGGCTACCTCTTGTCACCAGAAGAAAATATTGAGCACACGCTCACAGTTATTCCTCCAGTATGAGTAAGCGGAAGCCACTGTCAAGTTTGACCTTCAGGTGCATGATAAAGACAAAGAGTTATCTCGTACAGTGGGAAAACTATATCACCACTGTGAGGAAACACTACAAACGATCACTGCTAATCTGCTCATGCATCTCAGCATCATTTCATGCAATTGTCTCTCAACCAAAAACAGACACATACTGAGTATGAGTACAAAGAACAACATAATGTGGAAAAATTTGACAGAGGTATCTCATTGTCATCGATTCAATTTTCACAGTTGGATCTGAAAAGCATAGATACAGTAAACGCAAAGCAGCAGGAGTGAGAAATTTTACAATAAAGACAGCCAAGACTGATCTCAATTAAACTTAACCCTTATGTAGCGAGAACCAGTGCCGGTGCATAATTTACCTGAAACAAGTGTGTTTAATGTGAAGTTGTGGATGCATGTGAAGGGATGATGGAAGATGATTTGCAGTCACACTATACTTTTCAACTCAGTGTACGTCTGTCAGTTTAAACATCTGGCCCGACACAGGTAATAACCGCTGACAGCAAATAATGACCTAAAATACACAAAAAACCAAATCCACAAGCATGTGACCACCAACCGCAGCTTCCAGGTTTGCATAATAGTCCCTCTGTCCCACTCCAGGTGTCTGTTCACCTTGAGAAGTCCAGGCCTACACGCAATGTCAACACAAGCACTTTGTAGCTCGACGATTCTGTTTGTCTCCTCTGGTCCTGCTGGGGCTCCAGAGGGAGGTCACCAAATTGTCTCTGGAATAAAAAAAAGGCTCTGACCTTCTGCTAAATTGGCCACATTCAGTAGACAGGGAATATCAGGTTATTGAGTTGATCCATGCTGTGTTTCCTTGCCTGGGGAAAATGATCTGCGCCATTGTCTGCCTTCTGCAGATGATCAAGGGCAAGAATGTGTAAGGAATGCAGAAATATGAGACTTTTTTTTTTAGCAGTTTCAAATGTCCTAATGGTTTAAGAGAAAAACACCATTAGGACTCTGCTATAAACAAAATGTTAAGTAGGATGCTAAGTGCTTTCCACTTACAAAGAAGCTTACAGTTTATATCCAAAAGGAAATTAAATAAAAGCTTTAAGCTCTAAAATCTGTGAGGTTTTTCTTAGAGACACATCGTAAATGAATGCAGCTGCAAAACAGCAACAATTCATTGCACTGTACTTTCAAGTTGTTGATTCCTTGAGAAAGGCAAATAATAGTCATTTTGCAAAATTGCAGGCCTATCCTCCAACAACTGTGGAAAACAGTTAAAATTGGGCAGGGATAGGGAAGAAGCAGCTCTCTCGCTTAAGTATTTTGTATATTTGGGACAGTATAATGAAATAAGTCATTTTTGCCAACAGTTCACATTACCTCCCAATGGTTAAGAACCATAATCCCAATTGCATTTTGAATTCTATCACACATACAGTTGGAAACGTTATTGCATGATTATAGTGTTCTCTCCCCCGACATAGTTATTGTATTTATACACTTTGCACATGAATTTACATCGAAGTTGAGCACCAAGAACAATTACACCACCATTCAAATGGAGCTACAAGAACCAAAGCAGTTTGGTGCAATAAAGACACAAACAGCTTGTGGGGTAAGCGCAATTTGAAATGATACCTGTCTATCACAAAACACAACACTGAAGTGGCATAATCAAAAAAGAAAAATACGACTCAAGTCGAAGTATCAATTTTTTTTTTTTTTTGATTTACATGATGTTCAAACCATCAAATCAGTAAAAATGAAGAACTGTGCACAGCAAAGTGTGTTTACCATAGTAAAGACAAATCCTTGTCTCTTTTAATGCAAGTTTATGAGGAAGTAATTCACATTCATACCTGAGCTGAAAACTGCTCTAAAAAAGCTACACCAACAGAGGAGAGTTTGAATTTGTTGATAAAAGTTCCTTCCTCATAGCTGGTGGTCAGATGAAATAACAGTGTGGACAGTGTCACGCTCACCTGCCGCCTGATCTCTCTCCCTCCTTTAACCTGCCGGGAGAGAATCACCCACTGATGGCGGCTTTTATCTGCATCAGCCAGGGGAAGAAGCCTCTTCCTGTTACGAAGCACTGCCACTTTGTCAAGCAAGACAAACTTATCCTGACTCTGAAACTGGACAATCATTATTTGTTCTCAATATATTTCAATCTGTGGGTGTGATTTGCATCATAAAAGCAGAAGACAGGTCACGCTCTAACTGTAGTAAACAGTATTCAGACACAGAGCATTAAAAATGATCTCAGAATCTTGGACACCAATAATTTTTAAAAGACAGTTTTGTTTTTTTCTTCAAATGTTCCATACACTACAAATGGAAAAATCATGATTCTTGACTCAGATTGTCCCAGAGGTCTGTGTGTCGCAGATTTCATTCCTGCAGGGGAGCAAAGATTATTACAATATTCAGATTACCGAGCAGGGGAAATTAATTGGACTAATTAACATACAAGTAAATGATGATACCGTTAACACATTTCATTAACTCAAACTGTCATTCTATGTTCCTGGTGCACTTGGTATCGCATTACAATGAATTGGATTCATTAAATTATGCAAATGAAAGGAACGACAAAAACGGACGGGTCTCTTTTAACATCCTAGAGCACATTTTCTGACTCGTTTTCAGAAAATTGACGAAGACTCCAAAAGCATGTGCTCTTCACTGCGATTTACCAGATAAAGCTTTTCATAGAGTCCAGTTTTAATTATGTTCACGGGCACTAAAATCAGGTAGGCTTTAATGCATTTCATACTCCTTCGTGCCGCTGTCTTGTTCCTAATATTCAAGAAAAAAAATAGCAGCAGCACCTAATTAGTAAAATGTCCTATTTAGTGTAAAAGGTAAAGATAGTAATACAGCATGTGTCGATGACTTAAGTGATATCAGACTGACATGTTCTCAGAATGGTGACTGTAAAAAGGTAATGGTTCGATTTATGGTTCAGATTCTGTGAAATCAGAGGTGATGACTTTGATCAGATTTGGACCATGCCCCTGTACTAAAGGGGAAGCATATAAACTCTGCTATTACTTACATTATTTATCTACACATTCACAATTATATATGACCCCTATTGTTATAGCAATGCTGATTTCTTTTTGCATTCTTACTATGTTCTTTGAAACAGGCATATAATAAAACTAAAGATATTTGGTACTGTGTATGGTACTTCAGCTTCATTGCTTGTGCAAGATTGTAAAGAACATCACTAATGTGACATCTGCTGCGATGATGAAAACTATACAAAACAATAAAATCTGACGTGCATAAAAATTATATAAAAAAAAAAACACCAGATGAAAATGGAGACAATATGAAGGGCAGAGGGATGTAATGTCAAATACCTGATATTTAAGTCTATAAATACCAGATTTTCAGGAATGCCTGTTTTTGCTGTTGATATATTTCCTGTATATTCTCCATTCTATCTTGGTATACCTTGAGAAATGCTTATATATGTATATGCATTAGAACTTTGCTAAATGTTACTGTATTTGCTCTATCACCACTGCAAACTATTTGTTGAATCCATTCTTTTATTCTCATTCTATTTGGATGGCTTTTTTTTTTTCTCCTGTTGAATGACTTGAATAATTAGTCTCCGGTCCCAGAATCTGTTATCTTTATGAATTTCAAAACTCAGACCGTTCTGTTCTGTGGGAAAGTAAGCTTTTACATTTTTGGCTCCGACTGCCTGGAACGACCTACAGAAGGACATTAAATTAAAGGAATTGGTCTCTCTTAATATATTGTAAGTTATTTTAAATGAATGGATAAAGAATAAATGTAGTTGTTCTTCTAATTGATTGAATTGGGTTGAGCTTTGAAATGTTTTTAAAGAATGTTGTAATACTTTTATTATGTTTTAAAATCATGTGTTTATTTATTTTTTTCTTAACAGTTTTAAGTTTGTGTTCATGTATACATTTAGCGGATGTATGGCTGTAATATCCATCTTGTGGTAATTCTGCTGTTACCTTGGCCAGAAGACTCTTGAAAAAGATATTTTTAATCTCAAAGAGCGTTTTTTCCCTGGTTAAATAAAGGTTGTAAGAAATATGACATTTCTTAGCAAGATGACACACATTTTAGTCCTTTATAAATTGCTGTGCATTTAGTGAATTGTCAACAGACATCTCTTGAGTCTTTAAACAAACCTTACAGTGGCTTAAGCCTTTGCCGTGTAAAGTCAAGTCAATATTATCCTTGTAAATAATAGTACAGACATTGCCTTGTTTGTACATTTTAAAAGGAAAGACAGAGCAGATCACTTACAAGGTGTTGCTACTTCTTCCCCATGTGAACCTGGGTCTGGACCTGCTGAAGGCTTTGCTCTTCACGTGCAGCCTGCGTTCCTGACATTTCTATGTGACATTAAGTTGTGGTTAATTGAGGGTCCACACACCTCCTGTTGGCCTCTATGACTTCTGTCTTCATCTTGGTGGCGGAACATGGGGAAGGTCAAGGGGTCAAAGATATTTCCTGGAGCTGCTCCCTTGGCTGTAGTGACCTCTACTGGACTAGACACTCAAGACTGGAACATATGGGCTACAAGAGTTAGAAAACAACAAACTGGGATGAAATAAAAAAGGGAAAAAAAAAAAAAAAAGAAAAAGAATTCAAGTGTAACAGAAGGGTTTATATTGACGTTAGATTGACATATTTATACAAAAGATTTGAATGACAAAAAACCTTCAGTGTTTAGTACATATGGATTTGCAGTAAGCGTATCAACTGCATTTTGCTATCAGAGGGTAAAGTATAATCCGATTAGAATCATAAGTCCATGTGAGAAGAAAAAAAATAAAAATCACATCGCATAATTATAATTGACAAATAAAGACGCAGATATTTCACCATTAAATTCACTGTTCAGTATGGATGTGTATACAGTTGAACAGTTTGGAGTCAAATATCAAATAAAATACACAGTTGAAAAAAAAATGGCTAACAGGGAGATGCAACATACAGTTACAGAAAAGAACACAAAGACAAAACATTGGACATTTTCTGACAATGGGTATAAAGAACACTTTCTCAGGAACTATACAAAACATATCTTACACAAAAGGATTAACAATTAAATGATGAATACAATGTTGAGTACCGCATTCAGTGACACATGATCAGACTGATGGACAGTGAACATTCTGCAACTGCTTCCATAAGATGAATATAGGGGCTGTCTTAAAAAAAAACCAAAAGGTGACATGGTCAGATTTGATGAGCACAGGTAACATGGTGACAGCTTAATTCACCTCAGCTTTTGGTCCATCAAATAACGTTTCTTCACGACACCCCACTCTCACTGTGGCCCAAGAAGCTCCGGGGGTGGTTTACTCCTCTATTATCACGTAGTCACAAGTCACCCTGAGTTTGTAGTCAAATTTGGCAAACATCTCCAAAGAATGGCTTTTTTCTTTATATTAAAATGCTTTTTTTTTTTTTTTTAATTTGAAGTCCTCGAAAAAGGTTTTACAAAAACACATTTGAGTTACATACAGTTTGATGAAATAGTCGCTTGAAATATCTTGGGACTTTCCATATCACAAAATGCTTTTTTGTGTAAAGCCTACTATAAATAGCTATTAAGTCAAAAAATTTCATAAGCAAATAATGTGTATCATTATCAACAGTACATGTTAAAGAGAACATACAATACAAAATTTTGATTGTTTTTCATTTTCACCTGCAAAATATAGTAGGTGTGAGCATTTTTTTTTTTTTAAATGGGAGGACTTGCTAAATTGCAAGAACGGTGAGTGCACAGAGGAAAAAAATGCATAATATAACAAATAAATGAATAGAATTGCATGGACGTAAGCAACAACATTATTTCAGCTGGATAAAATTAGGTCTGCTGTCAAATTCTTATTCAAAGGAATATGAAACAAACTTTACTAACCAAGACCATCATTAAAATATACCATCAACAAAAGGCAAAAAAGAAAGTTGCTCAATGTATGAATAATTTTTGTGAAAAACACATCGATAGGTAGATACAAAACAAAATGGCATCCTACATTTCCAACTACACAGTATTATACAAAATAAGGCATTTCCTTGTGTCTTTACTGCAACATCTTTTCCCACCTCAATCTTCTTTTAAGTCTTCGCTGCTAGTTGTCACTCAGTAAAAACTGAGTATGAACATTGACTTACTACTTCTGTGTTAAAAAATATATATATATATATTTATAATTTTAGTTTTTCTTCAAATCTTGAATAGAAATGCAGGTAGGAGTATACAGTATGAGAGAGGCTGTAGAAGTTCATAAGTGGAGGGTAAATCACTCCATGACTTCGGCGGCCGCTACCGTGGTGACGAGCTGAAGAGGGATCTCTGCGTTGGCCAGGATGTCCTGGGCGTTGCTGGAGCCTTGCTGGATATTGGTGAGGATGAGGGTGGTCCCGCCTGCTGTGGTGATGATACTATCTGAGGACCCTGCGGATTCCATCGAGGCCACCACAGCGCTGCCAGAGTTCACGCCTTTTTTGTTCTGATGAGTTTTAATGTGCTTCGCCAGGTGGTCGCTCCGCATGAAGCGCTTGGAACATTCTGGGCAGACAAACTTCTTCTCTCCTGCCAGAGAGAAAATACAGTTCGAAAAATAAAGAGTCTGACACTGAATACATTTGCAGAGGGTCAAACATGCCATCTATCTGAGGGAGATGCAGGATATATCAGGTGAGAGGTTAAATTCAGAACTTGCTTTTGTCATAAATACAATTAAAGTAATCATTGATGACATTTAGATATATCTGGGAACTAATGGTCAATCAATCAACAATTAACCAAACTGTGAGTACAACTCTTATCAAATACAAACAAATCATGCTAACACTTTATAATACGTACACATAATTCACTATGTATTAACCATTTGCTCACCATTTGTTAATGTCTTGTAAAGGTTCATACTGTCTTCCAAAGATAAATGTAAAATTAGTTTATTTTTAACAGACAGGTACAGTGTTTACAATTACTTGTTTGTTTATCTGCAAAGGAGGTAAACAAACACTGCATCTGTGTGTTAAAAATAATCTCATTTTACAGCTATTTGTTAGTGGTTTGTTAACAAATGGTTGTTTTTTTGATAAATTGTGTATGAATAATACATTAATAAAGCATTAACAAAGAGGTAACAAACAGTTAATACATAGTGAATTGTACGTCGGTATTATAAAGTGTTACCCAAATAATGATTGTCTTTGATTGTGTAAGACCAGTTAAAATGTGCACCTCATTACATGACTTTGTATAATTCTTGATAATTAATTTTTCTTATACACATCCTATATAAAATCTACTAGACTATTTTATGTAGTCAAAGCAAAAGACTAACAAAGCAATTTTTCTATATTTTGTTTAGTCAACCAGTTGATTTCTTAGTTTAGCCATTGGATAATAAACAGAATAATTGAGGATACCTGACCAGGTGATGCAGAATAAACTGTATAGCGACACTGAAGGTAATAACACTAGTTTGGTAAGCTTACTTTTTTTATGTGAACCACATCCAGTTGTTTTAACTTAACTCCTCATATGCATTTCTAGCACGCACAGGACACATACTGTGTTCAGCTGTTCACTACCCCAGACAAACCCAACACATTATTTCCCAAAATTCAGAGTGCAGTCAGTGAGCAGATACAGCTGTTTGACGGAAAATCCAAACATAATACCTCAACTCTTGTTATGGGCATCATGTAACACATTTGTTGAATACTGTGATGTTAAAAGCTGCAACATTAACCATTTTAATCTAATCTTTAACTGGGAAATTATCACCAAGTTTATGAAATCTGGATATATTTTTCAGAATGGTCTTCAACTGTAACCTGACATTTTACATGTAAATCTAGAGTGGGACCAACACTGTTATTTTTTACATGACTCACACTTTGTAGGGCACAAATTAACACATTTTACTGATGTTTCCCCGATGTACAAACACTGAAGGAGCAAAGAAAGGGCACCTGTGTGTGTTCTCCTGTGTCTCTGCAGCTCGTCACTGCGTGTGAACCTCTTTCCACAGAACATCCAGCTGCAAACAAAAGGTCGCTCCCCTGAATGCCAACGCAGGTGTGCTCGCAGGTGTGATGTCTTTCCATACACTTTCCCACAGCCTGCAATGTGGCAGATGTGCTGCTTCTTCTTCCCCATGCTGGATCCTCTGAGAAGCACAGGTACAGACATTTAGGGTGTTTATTTTCCTATGACCACACATACAGTGTGAGTGAAGTGAAGAACAGTAGTCAGGTAAACTCACCTCCCACCTGATTCTTTACAGTTGGGGCAAGTACATGCAACTCTACGCAACCTTTTGCCTTCTTGGCCAAACTGATCGTCTTCATCCACCAGTCTGACACGAAGATGTGATAGATCACTGGTGTTTAAGGTGGAGTCGGTGCTCAGCTGCCAGTCTCCAGTGTCCGGTTCTTCTTTTATTCGAATATCTACACAGCAAAGGCAGAGAAACTCATGTGTCAACATTATTACTAAGTCTAACAACTAAAATAGCTAAAACCAACAAAAAAAAAACAGTGGTGAGAGGTAGTTTAAATTCACATAACATCTCAGTGACAAAATGGATGTAGAATGGCTCACGGGATTTTTACATTTCATTGATACGCAGCTACATATTTTTTGTTGAATTGCATTGCATTGATATTTATTATTTTGACTTAATTAAGCAGTTTAATAGTAATAAAGTGTAAGCATCATCTGAATAATCATTATCTGCTTATATGGACTCTGAACTACAGTCACTATGTCAGTCTTAAAAATATTCACAATGGCCTGACTTCTAACTCAAATGCAAAGCGTATTTCACATCAGGCATTTTGACCAACTAACGTTAATGACAGCTCCAAAGAATTACTTTTAAAAAAGAATAACTTAATAACAGTGTACAAATTACTTTGATTCATTGGAGTTTGTTTGCTGTGTATATTCTGATAAGAAGTTACTCAACCTCCATGGGCTTCCATGTCCCCATCCTGTTGGCCCACTGAGTTGATGGTCACTGTCTGCAGGTTAGGAATCTGCCCAGTGCTGATGCTGACTGGATTAGACCCCAGCGCCAGGGTCTGAACTGGAGCCAAGGTGATCTGCTGGGGAGGGGTGGTGGGCAGCTGAAGGTTCTGCAAGTTCTGCACACCCTGCACCTGGAACGTCTGCCACTGTATCTGGCCTGACGGTGTTACTGTCTGGGCCTGGATGATGAAGGTCCCGGGATTGATCAGCTGCACGTTTTGCAAGCCCTGTCCACCTGTTGCCACCGACTGGACCACCTGACCGTTGCTGGTCTGAACAGGCACCTGCTGCAGTTGGATGATTGGCTGAGTGGAGGACACTTGAACACTCTGCTCCTGATTCTGCTGCATGAAACTTTCCTGGAGACCGGAACTTGAATCGCCTTGCTCTGTACCCACTGATGACAAGCCTGTTTCTTGTGTCAACAGACCTGATTCGTTCGCTGGATCATGTAGCTGACTGGAAGACGTTGGCACAAATATCTCAGCATTTGCATTTGAGTCATTTACTGGTAATGTCTGTGAGAGGTGATCATCTGCCTTTGCCAGAGTCTCTGAAGTGTCCACAGGCTGACTTGCCATTATTAACTGACCATCAGCAGTGACCCCGGTCGCAATTGTCTGAGCACCAGACAGGCCAAGTGAGTCCAAGTCCACACTATTAATAGGAACAAAAGTGATGTTCCCAGGCAATCCCACAGGCACATTAGTAACAACCTGACCGTGGTTGTTGAAGGTGGAGCTGCCAATAGAAACCCCTTGGATCTGCTGGACATTACCAGTCTGTGATATGAGGTTCTGGTTGTTATTAAGGATGTTTGCAGATGAGGCCATGCTGAGACTCTGACTTCCATCGGGCATGATCTGGATCTGCCCCGTGGCATCTTGACTCAGAGTTGCTCCTTCCACACCAGAAGTGGAGAAGCTCAGTTGTCCATCTGTGGTCTGAATTTGAGGAATTACTTGGTACTGAATGTTAGGCACTGAATTGGCAGAGGATGTGTCCGTTCCCGACGTCACAAAGATTGGCTGAGTCTGTAAGTTTTGAAGAGGAAGAACAAACTGTCCATTTGATGTTAATATCCCTTGACTCTGGATCTGTATCATTCCAGATTCATCCTTGGCTCCTGACGTGGGGGTTAAAACCTCCCATTTATCAGTACCAGTGAGCTGTGAAGATGACGAATCTGTTGTCTACAGACAAAAGTGATTAGAATTAGCAAAATTCTAATAATATTAAGCAATGGTATGTCTGAAGCCTAAATGCAATAATCTTTAAATTTCTTTTTAAACAATTCTACATAGATTACATTTACCAATAGTATCATGTAGCAACAAAAGAAAATGGAAATTAGCAATATTCATCAAGACAAGAGGAAAAATATTAAATTTGTGTTCATTATTTACCATTAGTTTAAGGTTCATTATGAGTTAGTTTTAACATGTCACTGAACGAGTCATCCATGCTACATAGCCACACAGCTACAACTCCACTTCTATCAAACTTACTCAACTTCCAAATAATTGGGGCTGTCTTCAATTTCCAATTGTAACATATCAAGCAAAAGGTCTCTAAAGCTATATATAGATATTGACAAGAATATAGCAATATGATACATAAAAATACAGAAGTTATGATTCAATACCAGTGATATGATGCTAAATTGTCTTTTGCGATTGTGAAATTTTCAAAATATAACCAGGATTGAGAAAATGCCACCATTATGCATAAAATATAAACATGAAAAATGTTAAATTGAAGGCATCAAAATGCTTAACAAAGATTACTAAACTCCTTGCCTATGAACTAGTGTTTAAAATTGATTGTGTTTTTGAAAACTAATGAAGCATTACAAAAACATAATATTTTAATACTCAGGTGTATCAGTCTCTTGCCACCACACAGTGAGATTTGATGCATGTTCTATTGTTAGAACTTCAGTCTTTGTTGCAAGGACAAAAGCTTATCAGATATGTTCACAGTAGTACAGTCACTGTACAAAAAAATGTGCCTAACAAGATACCAGTGTTTTTTTTTTAAATAAACGTACAAATCCTTTAATACTGTCCCAGTGCACTGCCCATAATTTAAATAAAGCAAGTACAAAGGTCAGATACACATCCACCACTTATGTTCAACTGTAGTCTAAAGCTACCACTTCTATTAATAAGGCCGGTTTACCCGCCTCTGTCCATCACTGAAGAGGGGGACCCAACCTGAGTGCAGGTAGTTGCTAGTGGTTCAAGTGCCGATGTGCTACCCACAAAAAGAAGAAAGTGGGTGGCCATTGATGTGGGTCATGTAAAAAATGTGACTCGGGGATATTGAGCCGGGTGACATAACTTTACTGACCCCCTTGGAGAACACCAATGGGCTGGCGATGTCCTGCTTTTTCTTCAGATCTGTCGCTTAAAGCAGAGCGATGGAGGAGGGATTTGTAACCCGCCGAAGGGGTTCAAAATCAGACGGCAATATCCCCTCCAAGTTTGAAATGTGTGAACTTCTCTAGGCGCCGAAACGCACTTACGACTTATACTGTGACCACTACACCAACGGGGAAACCTTACCTGATTGCTCCTGCCTTCATTCTGTTGAAGAAAGTCGTTTTGACTGCTGTTCACGTCCATATCCGCTGGTTTCATGGGCTGTTCTGGTGCTAAGTCATAAAAATCACATATGAGTGACAATAGCCGGAGCTAATGTTAGCTAAACAAAACTGATGCCCACACATATGATTTCTATGGGTAACGTTTACATAACATCAGTAGACCAGCTAAATCGCATCCACTACTGCAGCTACATAACTAATAAAACAGAAAATACGGCGATACGGTTTAAAGCCCAATCACTAATTGCGTTACTAAAACAAGCTAACCCATTTAGCTAGGCAAACCAGCGCAAGTTAGCTGCTACAGCTAACTTAGCAAGAGATGATTAGCAATATCACCGAGAAGGAGCGCTTTTAGCCTGCTAGCAAGCTAATTTAGCCAGAGGATGGTTTAGCTTGTTAGCTTACGTTAGTGAAGAACAGGACAAATATTACATACCAGTCATTGCGTGACTTGTCATGAAACGGACAGTCCTGATAGTCACAAGCCAACGGACATGATCAGCAAATTGTATTGATTGTACAATAAGTAATAAATGTCAGATTTTTTTGTATTTTGATTGACGGGCGGTAGGTAACACAAAGGGTGGGGCCTGCACTGTTGACTGGGAGTACTTGCGTCACATACAGGAAATCCCGCCGTCCTTCTCAAAGCTTATTGGTTGTGGGATTCACCTCCATAACTACTATTCGTCAGTCAACATGTCAATCATGCTTTGTTGGAGTCGGTTCCTGTTTATTATGCATTTTCAGTTTTACAGGTTTGCAGATGATTGTGTATACTGTGTTAAACTCAGGTTTTCAAACATTTTCAGGGTGAAAGTTGTCCCCAAAGATGCATATAAAGATGAATCTTTAACCCCTCTTAAATATTTTTGAACATCAGCCCAGTAAGTGTTCAATCATTTGTCAAATAATGACTTTTACCAAGATATTAATCTTGAGGTCTCAAAACTGGAGTCCCCATCAGCTCCTTTGACCCAATAGCTCCTTCTGTATTGACACATTTGTGTTGCTAATTATCTTGCTTTTAATACATTTTCTGTGAGTTGTCTTTCTTATAGCTTTATTATACACAGGTTTAAATATGCCTATGTTTCTATATAACAATACTCCAGTAGCTTTCAATACCTTTTCAAAATAAAATTGTCATACTTTTAA
The DNA here is from genome assembly GCA_020466265.1 of Siphamia tubifer. Classification (NCBI taxonomy): domain Eukaryota; kingdom Metazoa; phylum Chordata; class Actinopteri; order Kurtiformes; family Apogonidae; genus Siphamia; species Siphamia tubifer. The sequence continues at coordinate 36,988,006 of CM035803.1, read as the reverse complement.
CTGAATTGTGAGTTGTCTATCTTCCTGTCATATTGCATAATGTGAAGCATATGTGCAGCACAATTTTGTGTGGTATGAACTTGTTTGAGCACGTTTTTACACATTTTATTGTTTTGTGTGGAACTCATGAAGATAATACTGCATGCATCATGACAAAAATTTATTATTTTCAATGTTCAAAATCTTGGTAAAACTGAAAGGTTACAATGTTACTTCTTTTTGTACACAATTCTGTTTTACGAAAAAGTTATTTAACTATCTATGTAGAGTCAGGGGGAAAAGAAACCACCTTTCTATGAATTCCTAGAATAATATTAAATATAACATTTAAAAATATATAATATTAAAAACCTCTGGTATTTACTGAAAGTATTTAAATCTAAGCACAAAATAAAACACATCCCACCATACCATTATGCAGTTAACAAAAAAAAAACAACAACTAACTAACCACTCCTCGTGGTTTAGTAGATTTTACAACCACATATAGCAGGTATGTTTTCTGTGAGACTCTGTGAATGTCTCACATTTTTTGGAGGAATTTTGGTTTGCTTTTCAACATAATGTTTCTGCAATTTATTTATTTATTTTGGGCCTGTGCAGTTATAATTTAGTTATGCTTAAGCTTAGGGCTTAAAGGGCTACAGTCTTGCTACAGCATCTCAGGTTGTAGGTCTGGGTCAATGCAACACTATGGTTCTTTTCTTTTATTATTGTTCTGTTGTACATTTGCTGATGTGCATGAGATCATTGTACTGTTGCACGACCCAGTTTCAGCGAAGCTTTACCTGTAAGACAGTGTCACATTTGGCCCTGGTCCTTCAAAACAAACCCAAAGCATCACTTCTCTACCACTATGCTTGATAGTGGTAGGAGGAGTTTGTACTGATACACTGTTTGGTGTTTGCTAATTGTGGGGGCTGTGTATTACAGCCAGGCATCTCCACTTTGGTCTCTTCTGTCCAAAGTACATTGTTCCACAAGACTTGTGGTTTGTTCAGATGCAACTGTGCAAACTTAACAGGCCATTGATGATCTGACCTTTAGGTGAATATGCCTTCCACTCCTGAGATGAAGCCTGTCTTAAATGTTTGTATTGTATTGCTTGTATTTGATTTTAATTGTTTATATTTACGGAGTAGAAATTCTTTGTAAATGGCCTAAAACTCTGTTCAGACCAATGAGAAGCAACAATTCATTCTCTAAGATCATGACTGATGTCTTTCCACCTTGGCATTGAGTTAAAACACATGTAATTTACACAAGGACGATTATGGCTTAATACAACAGCATATTTTTATCAGAAGTGCCTTCCATTTAGATGAAGCCAACGCTGTCAAGGTGTGAACACGCACACATCTGAAAACTCCTTTCAGAGTGGGGCTGGGTCTCCGTCTCCGTCTAAATGGCAAGAAACGCACATGTTCACGTTGCGGGCATCTTTACGTCATATATGTTCACGTCACATACACTTTCATGTTACATTCATAAGCTGAGTAGGTAAAGCAACAAACATGTGGGACAACCTCGATCCCACAGATCTTCCAGCTGCACTAGCATTAACATTAGCATTAGCATTAGCACTAGCAGCTTTAGTAAATGTACAAGAGTCGTTTCAGCTATTGTACAGACATTACACGCATACAGAGACGGGTGTACAATTACCTATGTCAAAAACAGAAAAGGACATAGTGTCGGATAAAATATGGACCACTGTAAAATTTGTACCCCTGGCGAATTTGCACACGCACAAACCGTGGAGGTACATATTTTATGCATATACGAATAAAATACAGACGTCTATGAAATATGTACCTCGTATCGCAGTAAGTGGGGAAAAAATTGTGTTTGTTAAAGGCCAGATTTTTTATGCAAATGTTTGGATGGTGTCCTACATACTGTGCGTGTTTCTACTTTGACAGAATAAGGTAAAAAAAAAAAAAAAAAAAGTGAGTTTATTTCAATGCACTGTTCGGAAAATAAAAATCGCCATAACAGTGTAACCCTAACCCTACCCATGTGAAAGGTGCTTATTTCCTGGCAGCAGCAAACAAAACATTAACGATCAAATAGGTACATATTTTACAGGGTCCATTTTTTATACCACACCCCGGCCTGGCATGCATATCCAATCGTATTTTGCCTACTGTTGCATTGTCATATAAACAAGGATTTCCTCCTGAATACGCTTGTCTAAACATGCATGAAAAACTGAAGACAAGACGCCACTTTTGCGTCTTCTGTTTTCATCGTCTCTGTATAATGTAACCTAAAAACTGTAGTGTTCCTGGTGCTGTTACAGAGGTGGTCACACTTGCTGTTGATCAGTAAATCAAGGGCATTTGCAAAACATCCCCTGATTACTAGCCCTCTTAACCCCTTTGGAAGTATCTCCATTTTGGCTAATTTTCTATGATTTGTTAGGGTCTTTAAAATGTATTAGGTTTTCTGCAAAAGGTGATTTGAGGTTTATAATTTATAATCTGATGAAAACCAAATTATTTTTATTATTTTTATTATGTTCTTATGTGTGAAACCAAAGAGGGTATGTTTTCTTAAACTGTAAAGGATTATAAATGGCAGAAACTCCTAATAACTTATAGCTCCATTATTAATTAAAGATTATCAAGTCATTTTTACACTTTTATGTTTTATTTTGTCATGTTCTGTTGTCCAGAGGTTATGTTATCTAAAAATAAATAAACATGACAATATCAGTTACTTTTTAAATAGAGTAAAAAAAACTTGCAGCAAACTAAAGCAACTAAATATGGAAAAACTGGTAACAGAAAACAAAACGCTTGTGTCACTTCCACTTTTCCTATGTATAACATACACAAACTGAAGAAGAGAACAGTCTAATTTTTCTGTGTATGGATGTGTAAAGTTGGCATTAGGCTAGATTAGATTAGATTAGATTAGATTAGATTAGATTAGATTAGATTACATTACATTACATTACATTACATTACATTACATTACATTAGATGAGGGGTGGTCATGGCTCAGGATGTAGAGCAATTAATCCAATAACTGAAAGGTTAGCGGTTCAAATTCTGCTCTGTCCTAGTCTGTCCGTTGTGTCCTTGGGCAAGACACTTTACCCTCCTTGCCTCCAGTGCCACTCAGACTGGTGTATGAATGTTTGGTGGTAGTTGGAGAGGTCATAGGTACAAATTTACAGCCATACTTCCATCAGTCTGGCCCAGGGCAGCTGTGGAAACATATGTAGTTTACCACCACCAGAGTCAGAATGTGAGAGCAAATGAATAATGGATCAGTAATGTAAAGTGCTTTGGATTCCTTGAAAAGCACTATAGAAATGTAATCCATTATTATAAGATAAGACGTCAATGATCACATCATGGGGACATTTCAGTTGACAGCAGTAATATACAATACACACGTAAAAGAGAAATGTAACTAGAAAAAAAACTTGTGAGAGTGAAATATAAAGTAAAAATAACACACTGTGTATTCATATAAATATTCATATAAATAGGCAATTATAATTCAAGCATTCTTAAAATTTCAATTTAAATGCCATTTACTTATTTATATTTTTTACATTGTTGTTGCACATGTACATGGTGATCATTGTTTATGGTTAAAAATGAGAACAAAATTAATTAAATTAAATTAGAAAAAAAAATTCTATTTGTCACATACTTTCCTATCTGCTCATTTGTTGTTGTTTTTTGTTGTTGTTCTGTTTAGTTTTTTTTGTATATATGTATATGTTTCGTACTTCAATTATTTATTATTTATTATTAATAAATAAATTATTAATAATATTATTATTATTATTATTGTATTTATTATTTACTACTCCTTTTCGGACATGTCATTGTGTATTATTATTATTATTATTATTATTATTATTATTATTATTATTATTATTATTATTATTATTATTATTATTATTATTATTATTATTATTATTATTATTATTATTATTGTTGTTGTTGTTGTTGTTGTATTGATTATTGTTGCATTCTGTGCATGTTCGAAAGAAAAGCATTCATTAATTCATTGTCTGTTGAACAAATTTTATTCATCTTTGAAGAAATTCAACACATATAAGACTCTATGCGTTCTGACTCCAGTATGATGTGCACATATGTGTCGAAAATCGAATTTTAATGGAAACAGCTGCAGTATTTGTCAAAGTTTGGCTTAAAAAACCTTGTTTATTATACTTTTTTGTTATAGTTTCTTGTAAAAGTTTTCATAAATCTGTGAGAACACATTTTTGTGTGTGTGACCAGTCAAGACCTGTTGAAATATTAGGTCAATCACTGTCACAGTTCTAATACGCATCTACTGTTTAAAGACAAACCTTAACTAGTGGAATCAGTTTCAATACCAGTCGTCTTTTATTTCAATGTGAACATTTGTGTGTGGTATGAGGTCAAATTAATACTGAATTAATGAAGTTGATTGAATTTTCATGAACTGTTTTCACAAGTCCAGTTAATAAGTCCAATATGTGGTCCTTTGGTGTTGAACATTGCTAATATGAACCAACCAATATTCAATCTGTCTTGATGTTCTGGGTTTTTCTTTTTAATAATAGGCTTTGTTATCATGAGTTTGAGATGTTCTTGGTATAAATCAATACATAAATGATCAATAATTGTGTTTTTTTTGTTGTTGTATTTTTCTGTTGATTATTTAAAAAAAAAAACCCACACACAATCTGACATCTGGTTGTATTAGAATGAGTTTCTTCTTTCCTCCATTTGATTGTGTGAATTACAGTATTGTGAAAGTGCATTGAAATGAGAGTCTGCATGCTATTGTGCTTGCTCTGTGCTTGTGATGCTATCAAGACTCCACTTCTGAGTATTATTTGTGGTGTGTCAGTTCCTCACAGTGCGCGACCGCAGTGAGGCTATTTCTTTCAACCTTCAATTCAAACTTGGCCCATTACAGCCAGACTACAAAAGCACTTTCCGTGCACTCAGGAGCTCACGGCAGTGAATGGTGGATATTTCCAATCACTCTGCTGTCAATCCAAGTGTCAGGTAAACACAGGCCAATGGAAACAGCTTTAGAAAAACCTCACAGCTATGTCTGTCTTACTCCAGGAGTCCTTGGAAACGTATCAACAATTTCTACAAAGACCTCCAAGTTAAAGGGAAAAGTCAAATATCCTAAAAGCAACGCCATGGTGGATGCGATGCATGGTCTATGTGAGATATATAACTGCATCAATGTTTGTCTACAGATCTGCGAGTGTTGTCTCCAGCTCCAGCTGCAAACAAGAGAAATGAGATTGTATTGACAGACCTTGTAACCTTCTATTCACGTCATGAGAGGAATATGTGAATTCAGGAGAGCAATTTCCCAGTAGGAGTTTCTGAACATCCATAAAAATTCAATGTAATAGATATAACTGTAAATGAGAGAATGGGATCTACTTACTGCATGTGCACGCGCTCTCAGTTTATTATAGTCTTATTAAATATATGTACACTAAGTACTTTCTTTTATTGTTAAGGGCCAAATGAACAGATGAAATTCAAAACATTATTATTCCAAACAGAAGCTTCAACCAGAAATTTCCTATAGCAGAGGACGCTCTTGGTTTGGCACAATGCAGGAGACAAAATATGACAGGAGGAGTCCGTCCACAATGGCCCTGAGTGTTTACTATTAACATATTGACAGTTGTTTTCATGAAGGCCAGTCCAAGAGTGACCCCACAGAGAGAAAGTGCCCTGCTGGAGGCACCTTGTGGGACACTGTAAATGGGACCTGAGAGAGAAAATTGAAACTGGTGCAGCATGGTGAATGTGTGGATGGAATATCAAATGTGTGTTATAGAAAACTCTGGAAAACTCAAGACAGGAACAATCAAAGTGTTCTTTGTTTGGGGAAAAATACACTTCCATGAGTGATGAGTTTAAAGCCAGATGTATTAAAGTTTCTAAAGTTAAAATCTTCCACCGTGGCTTAAAATATAGTAAATTATATTTCTTTACAATGCTACACTGTAAACATGAATAAGTTAGCAGAACTCAAAAAAGTTAAGGAAATTGATTGCCTCAATTCTTTTACGTTGATGAAACTTTAAAAAATAAAATTTTCTAGAACTTAAAATTTAGATGCTTATTAAAGTTTACTTACATTAAAATATTACTCATTAACTTAGTATTCTAAGGTTCTGTCAGTCCTACTGGGAGACTAAAAATCAGGGCTCACTGTCTTTGCCTAAGGACACTTGGACATGTGGACAGACAGAGCCAGGAAGTGAACCTCTGACCCTTCAGTCATTGGACGACCCGCTCTACCAACTGAACCACAGCCGCCCCTGAATAAAATTACTGTGTTTTGTGATTGTAATTTTTTTGGTGTGATAGATATTGGTGGTTATTTGGAGTGATTTGAAATTGTATTTCAGCATCTACTGGATCAGTTAAGTTATTTATTTTTTTTTATGTAATCATCCTTATTTGAAACAATAGAAATAACAGTACAATATCATTCTCAGCATTTAATGACTTAATTCCACTCAGTTTTACCTCATCTATGTTTTTAAGTTCTATTCATTTATATCCACAATAATTCCCCTTAATAAAAAAATATTAGTTGGAAGAACATGTTACAACAACTTAATACATTTGAGTTAGTAGTACTATTTCTGAAACTTTGAGTATTCACAACTTAATATATTTAAATATTCTGAACATTTGGGTTTACAGTGTATAAGGTGTTTATGCAAGTAGAATATAAAAATATAAATATTAAATAAGATGAAATAAAATGACACAATCTATGTACCAACAGTAAAAAAAAAAAAAAAAAAAACAGCAAGGAAACAAAAATAGATTTTAAAATATTAGTGCAAATACAATTTTAAAAAAAAGGTAGATTCTTGTATCACAAGAATGGAACATTAAAGTTATATTAAAATGAAATTGATGACTGAAGGTAAGTAAAGATTACATGCAAGGTTTGAAGTCAAATTTACTCCAATAGAATTCAACACTTTTATACCTAATGTTTAAGTATATCACAACATATTTATATACAATGAACAAAATACTATATACTATATTCCAGTCTCACCCTGTCATGCATATACTGGTCACTACAGTGGACAGCTATTCCACACCTGTTCTCTTGCGTATTCAGTGGTTTTGTGAGTTATTCATTATCCAGTACGCTGCAATTCATATCATTACTATAACTTCCCTGATCTTGATGAACAAAATCATCAAAAGTTGTTGTTTTTTTTTTTTGCACATTATCTCTATGAAGCAATAACTAAAGTAATAATTAATATTAGAGTATATTAAAATGTGAGAAAACATCAGGTTAGATTAATTAATTTATTTTTTTATCCACTTTCTGATGATGGGTTTAAAATTGATGTTTCTTTGCTTCAAAAAATTAAACATGTTGTCCAGCTGAGTGGATATTTTTGTAGTTCCAGGAAAAATAGGTTCATATAAAAAATAACAAATTGTGTTTTTCATGCCTAAATAAGAATTTAAAAACACACAGGAAAGAAATGTCAACTAAGGTTCTAATAATTCATGCATAAAAGGGCTGGTATATGTATATAATACTGCAGAAAATTACTATGAAAGTATTTTGTTTGTTTATTTACTGGTACAGATGATGTGATGGTTGATAAATATATTTGTTTTGGGGAGGGGGGAGTTGGTTGAAAATACAAAAGAAAGTATAAAGTCTTCACAAGATACTGTACGTTAACATTCTCTTTGACTTTAACAAACACCAAAGACTGGATAATGTTTCCTGACATCACTTTGCTGATTTGACCTTACATGGGCATGATGAAAGGAAGGAGGATGACGTTTAGGAAACATAGTTCAGCACTTTAATTATATTTTACTGCTTTCTGTTGCAAAATTATGGTCTGTGTTGTAACGTGAACTGAAAATAAAATAAGGGCAAAAAGTACTTTCATATTTCAGACACAGTCAGTAACAAGATGCAAATAAAACGATGCTAAATTTGTCGAGCCTTGGTCACGAGCTCAACATTCCATCATGAAGCTCCTCTTTATGGCATTCCTCACTAATACTGGTGAAGATTTATTAACCTGACAGGGAAAGCAATAAATCAAAGAGGAAATGGTTGCATACAAATGAACATGAAGTGTTATTTTAGTAAAAATCTTGATTCTATATTCAGTTCATGTCTATTGTGTGCACAGTATTTAGTACAAGTGGCCAAGAAGTCGCACAATGACAATAATTACAACATGGCAACCATTTTATTGTCTTCCAAAATAGAGATAATTTTCTCATTGTAATAATATGATACAATACTTGTATAATAACCCTTGAATTTCCCAACACAATCCCTTGTGCGTAGTAACTGCTCTGAAAAGTGTCTCCGTTATTTATATGTTTATTTGTTTTAACTCACATTCCTTGTTCTTTATTTCTTCAAACATCTTTGGTGTTCGTGTGATTTACAATCACTGTTCTGTTCTTTTGGGTGTGTTTTTAAAGCCAGTTTTTCACTCTGTGTCGTTCTTGGTTTAATGCCACTGTGGTTTTCGCTGTGAGGCAGAGTGGCACCGCTTGATTAATGGTACTGACAGAACATTTGTACCAACACAGAATCTGGCACATTTCTGGAACCAGAGCTATTTTTAAAGAAGCTGTTTCAGTTAAACAATTGACGTCACCTCAAAGTCTTGAGATGAGTTTGATTGATAATTCTTTTGAAACATTCAATATTTTTTTTATACTGTATTTATGTGAGAGAAATGTTTTTTTTATGATGTACTGTGAGTATATAATTCAGTCGTACTCTCCTCTGTTTAGTGACAGAAGAATTGCTGGCATTAAAACCTGAAACAGTCAGCATATACTTGAAGAACAAGAGGACTGTTATAATGTTTTGTCCCATATACAGCATCTGAATGACTCTAAATAGCTTTATTACTTGCCCCTGAAATGATTTACAGTCACTTTATGAAAAACAAAATACTCCACTACCCAGACCACTGGGAACAACTCGTCAATCGCTGCGCCTCAAAACTACAGCAGATGAATAATCTTCACTGTGGGGTTTAGGTTGGCCAACACCACCACCACCCTGAGAAGAATGCAAAAACAGATTTGACTCAAGCCCCCATTGTGCTCTCCAGAGGTTTTGTATGGTTTCACTTAGAAAACAGTCGGCAGAAAACAGCAACGGCCCGTTGTTGTATGGAGGATGGTATATACATACAGTGAGCCATTAATGTTGGAAGCCTCACTGGTCTTTTCTGCGAAGAGTTTCCTGTCGGTTGCATGGGATTTGTCTGAGTGATTTCAATCAGCGGATATTACTAAAGCTATCAAACAAAGTATGCTTAATGTTATTGGATGCTCATGTTGCCATCTGTTTTTCTTTCCATCTAACCACAATAAACACTATCCTATATTTTGCTACTGATCTCAAACCTTAAAGACTATAATCCACCTTATTTCCATGACAAACACTATGCTTTGTAGTACTAGTACAGGCTTCAGCTCCATAAAACATCCTATCCAAAAAACTTGGATATGCAATACTAGCTCTATAAAATGACCATTTTTATTCAATCTTTTTTGTTCCCATCAAAAGGCCATTTTGTTCTCTGCAGTCTTAATGGTTACAAGATATTCAGTAAAGCACTGCTGATCCACAGCTCTTTGTTCGGACTCCCATGGAGAATACAATCTTACTTTGGAGCACAGCGGCTGCAGCCATACAATTCTATCAGCATAAATGCTTCACAAACACTTACACACAAAGTATAGGGGTGAGAAAAATGCTACTTCAGACAACAGGAATCGTTTTCTGGTTGTGCTTGAGGATTGTGTCAACTTCTATTTCATACTATACAAATTTTTTTTTTTTTTTTTTTTGAAAAGGTGGACTTTTTGGAAATCATGGATAGAATGAATATTTCAGTTCATGGAAGGTGTGCATTTGTCCTCCTTGTTCATGGATGGAAGTAAGAATTCAACAATGATGCTAATTTCTGTCAATATTTTAAAAACGGAACCTGAGTCTTGCAATGACAGTAAATCAATCATCATTCAAATCAAAACTGGAAATTAAAGGTTAAGTCAGTCACTTTTTAAATAATTATTTAAACTGACCACATATTTTGGCCAAACACCTGCATCCTGCATTTGCCCTTTTGAAATCAGCATCACTTAACAGATTTAATTATAATTGTCCCCTCTTTGCTACAGTCAGTGTCAGCTGTGTCTTTTAATTCTCTAATCAGTGGTCGGCAGGACCGCTATCACCATCCCCATGCAGCTTCCCACTCAATACAGACATCCCAAAACACACACAGACTGGTTTTGTCAAATGTTTTATTGAGTGTAGACATCTGGGCTACTGTAAAACATGCATTATCTGCAGAAGGGGGAGAGGAGCAGGTGGCATTGTCCCCGCTGTCAGCTGTGTCAGTGCTGGCACCCGTGATGGAGATTAATGAAGTATCTAGAGAGTAATATGCTTCTTCAAATGCTGCTACAATTTGGAGTGGGGGGCTGATCCTGATCTTAAATAGCAAAGCTGTCAGAGTTTACTGAACCTGAGCTTTGGCACAGAGAGAAGATATTATCCTGCAGGAAAACAAAAAGTGAGAATGTGGAAAAAGGTATTGGATGGAAGGGGGGGGGGAAATAAAAAACAAAGAAAGAAAACAAGAAATGGTTATGGACATTTGTGTGAATAAATAGACTGTTCTTGAGTCACTTTTTCTTTGGTGCATTTGGTGCATTAAATTTGAAAAATATGATGTCTCCATCTTCAACAATGTAGTTTCTTCCCTGTTGTCTGTATTTTCCTGCTGCCTGCAAAAGAAAAGCAAACAAACAATAATAAAAAAAAACAAAAAAAGATATATAGCACATAAATATATCAGAGGTGAAACATGCTACATTTAGCAGTAAATACAAAATAATACTAGAATGAAAATGCAACCAGTCTTTTAATCCACAATAACTTGCTGTCATGTGCCGTTTTTTTTTCATGTCTTTTCCCTCTCTGCCACACATGCACACACTCCCGCACACTTGTATCCATGTTTTGTCAAGGGAGGGGGGCTCTGAATTCCCACTGAGTGAATAATCCTCTCTTCTGCCCATTACAGCTTCATGTGCACAAGCGCAAAATGTTAATAAGTCTTTGATTACAGCACTATCAAACTTCTCAAGGAAACAAAATAAGTTCTAACATTTCTTTTGTATACAGTAAGTGTTTGTTCTCCTTTCCTGCAAACTCAAAATAATTGACTTGAAGTGCTAATACGGACAGGTTTATGCATTCTGGTTCTGCACAGCGCACAATTAATTAGAAGAATCAATGTCCCTTTAAAGGCTCAGGAGACCATTTAATCCAAGCTCAATACCACCAGAAACACTGGATGGAGAGGGAGACAGAAAAAAAAAAAAAAATCAATGGCTATTTGTGATTCCTGAGTATGTATTAAACCAGACACGTCTAACTGGTTCATTTGCACTTGAAAGCAGCCATCTGGAGCAGCAAGCTTGGCTTAAGCAGATATGATTACTAATAATGTGATATCCCCATACACTGGCCCTATTCAGAGACCCTATTCCCACAACTGGCATTAAATAGCATGGACCTTAATGCCACAGTCAGAAACGCTTCATGTTCTTATGAGGCCCAAAAAGGGATTAGCAAGAGAGCACGGACTAAGGACCTGACACTCAGATCTCAACGTCGGATAACAATAGTGAAAACCCCAAGAGACCGACACATTTCACCCTCTGTTTGCTGCTTATGGAGGGTGTGGACAATACGCCGCTGCCGCATTAAATATCAAATACTTATTAAAAAAAAGGCTTGAATAGTAAATAGATTTAAATGTTTTCATAGTGCTTCCTTTTCCACGCTGCTCTCTACAGTTCCTTGTGTGTCAGTGTAATTACATCAGTTAAATCTGCAAGTGGGTAAATTCATTTGATGGCAGTGATAATATAACAGCATGGATTTGGACTGCTGTTCCCAAATGTGACACATACATAACAAGTGTGGAGTCACTATTAAATATGTATTAGATCTATTCAATGTGATGTGTTTTTTTTTTTAAGCCAGTCAACTTAATTAAATTACTTTAAATACATTTACCTTTTTTTTCTCTTTTCTTTTTTGTGTGTGTGCATGAACAGCATCTGATTATCTGATCTAAACAGCTACTGATCTAAAATGTTGTCCAACTAACATTTGACCCATTAACCCTATCAATGTATGTAAAGCAGCATCTGACATGTGTTCTTTGGATGTTTAGAGGATCTATAGTGATTAAGAAAACAGGGTCTTTTTTATGCAATATGATTCAATTGTACATCCCATAGTTAGAGAAATAACAGCTGTTTAAGACACTTGTTTTTGTTGTTCAACTAAAATATATTTTGGTGAGAAATTCACTTTTGTCTGTTTTTTCTGTTCTGATATAATAACCTTTGACCCCACTCTGATGTTTTATTAATATCTACATGATCAGTAAATTAAATACAGGCCTAGACACCGGTTTCTGACAAAAATACAAAATGCGGAGGGTAATATAATAAATTCTGATAAATCACTTAAGAAAGAGTTCAGACGTAGATAAATATGAATGTAGGAGTCACCATTAAAATAGTTGTAGGTCTTTAAGGTTTGACTAATTATCAGCTCTGTACCTTTAATTACAAAATTATACTTTGCTCATATGAAACCAGATTCATGGAAAACGTTAATCTCTTTCTTATTCCTATAAAAAGAAAAGAAAAAAAAAACCCTGAAGCACATTTTATAAATGTACCTACTAAAGGTTGTACTCAGTTATTGTCTTCACAAATTCAGCATGAAATCAGTTATTACACTTACACAGGGGTGTGCACATGAACAACCCACATCCCAGTTAAAAGGTCAAAACAAACAGTGGCCACCGTAAAAGTAAGATATGCAAGTCACATGTCTGTGCTACCGATCCATGAAACAGTCCTCATTTGAGGTATGTCACACTTTATTTAACTTGCCTCTTTATGTCACTGTCACATGTCTACAGTAGCTCTGGGATTTGGAAACAGAGAGCTCTAAGCCAACAGCGCACTCTATAGATCTGATAAATGCCTGGTGAGGTGAAGAAGAGTTACCTCTGAGAAACTGTGCAGAGCTGCGATCAAGAACTACCATCAGCCAGTTAAGACACATTGTGATAAAGATATGCACAGCTGGAGCAGAATGGCAGTGTTTAGAGCCAGAATGTGTTGGCTTGTCAGGAGTGGTGCTAGAGTGTGTGCAGTAATTTCTTCCCCTGAGTAAAGGTGAAGAGCAGTTTGCAGTAGGAGCTGTGTGGTGACTGTCAGCTCCACTGATCACAGGAGACTTCCCCTCATCTCCTCTGGAACCCTGACTACTCACCTTGACAGCGCTCTCACTGCCTTCCTCTTTAAAATCCAGGAATTTCATTACTTCCGCCATAATGAAGCCCTTCTCAAAGTCTGTGTGGATCTTCCCTGCAGCCTGTGGAGCCTTAGTTCCTTTCTGTCACAAGGAAGGAAAAGAGAGGACAATGAATTGTTTTGGAGAAGATGGATTACAGCATGCGGTCGACATGGTGTTTGATAGGGTGATAGCGACGTGAGCAGCACTCAGGGGTGTTTTCAGTCGGGGGTATTCTTGCCTCGGTCCTGATTTCTGGATAGCTTTCCACTCGGCTGTGCCCTGCTAGGGCAGCCTGGACACCGATAAGAACCCTGCACTGCTATCAATGCTTTCTGATTCCCATTCCGTGGCGGTATTGATTTCTGTCCAAGCAATCTTGCCTCATTGTGGGTCGCTGCTCAGCTCTCCGGTCATAACAGCAAGAGCCAGTGTTGCAGTGAGAGGTGATGGTGGTGCAGACCTCACTGCATCAGGCCATGCCATTTTGATACAGAGTTTTGTCATTGAAATTCATTTCAAATATATCCAATAATTTCCACTGTGGCTGGAACAGTTAGTTTAGCAGCATAATACAAATGACAAATGTAATAAGTATAGTAGCTACAATATTGCCTCATATTGACAGCTTCATTACTTAGTTCTAATAATCAAATGTAATCAGTTACAACACAACACACACTGCTACCCATAAACATTGAATAATTTTATTTTGAGACATTTTTCTAATTTTATTCATATTCAATCACATCAATAATTACCTATGATGTTGATCATTTGAGTACCATTATAATTTAGGGGAAAATCACATTATGACAATCATTTAATGACAAAATGAAAAGTATTTTATTCCAACTTCATCAGCAACAGTATACTGTATTTCATTTCGAAATATTGTAACTGAATACATTTGATGCTTTTTCCTAAGAAATGGTTAAAATGAAGCAATGAACTTGACAAATTTTATTACTATTAATAATAATAATAATAATAATAATAATAATAATAATAATAATAACATACCTAAACCAACACTATACAGTTATGTTGCAGTTATTTTCTGTAGTCAGAAAATATAGAAAAATATTGTTGAATTTCCAGTACTGAAATATTTTTGTCTACCACTCCCCTTATAAAGTAATATAGTCTATGCATAAACTTGTCAAGAAAACAAAGAATATATTTGTCTGAAATCACTAACTCAAATGACAACTGTAAATGCACTGATACTTAAAAGTTACTTCTGCTACATGTAACTAGTTACTCGTCACCCTTTTATCGCAATAAACCTCCCCGAATTCCCCTGTTTTGCTGTCTTTAAATTGCTTTGAATGAACAGTAATAATTTGCTCCTCTAAGCATATGTTTAAATTGTTTTTATGGATTGATATTGCAAAATATAATTTTATTTCCACAGAAGCCAGTTTACAAAGCACAAAATAACAATTTAATAGTTTTATAAGTTGTTTGTACATTGGATTCTCTTTAACACTTGAAGACACAACTGATAAAATGTGCAATTTATATGCGCTGAAATAATGCAGGGCGGAAATGACAAATGACCCAAATAAGTGACGTGGCTGCTGTGTATCATTATGACTCCTGCCTGTCGACCTGCTCGCTCTCTCTCTGCTCTGCAGCACTGTGCTCAGGAACTGTTGAGCAGTTTTAATTATGTATATAATCAGGTTGGGGTCAACATATTTCATGCCAAAAGAATGATGCGTATTTAATGACTCTAATACATTACCATCTCTATGCAATCTCATTGACGGAGTGCTTGTGAGTTTAACTACCATTAATCAGCATCAAGGTTTGTCTATCTGGAGAAAAATAGATTAAGGGGGGAATTTTTTTCATATGGTGCATTACAAGAGATCCACATTGTCCTAGTTAAGAGCTATGCAGAGCAGGCTGATAGATAATGGTCACCTCGAGGCTGCCTAATAAAGCATGTTAAAGGACTTAGGAACACGACATTACTGAGTGTAGTTTTTACAATGCAAGATGTATTGGCTTAATATAGTTACCCACTGATGCTTACCTGACTAAATGCCCCTCACACACAATCAAGGCTGGATGTAATCAGTTATGAGGGAAAGGACAGGCCTGTTTTGGAGGATGCCTTTCAAGTGTTTCAGGACTTTTTTGGTAAATTGTGAGGACATCAGTCATGCTGAGACGAGCGTGCGCCACAACCAGGTGATGTCATCTGACTAAAATGTAATGTGCTCAGTGTTTAAAAAAAAAAAAGGAAAAAAGCAGTGAGCTCACCTCCTCCTCAGGCCGGTAAACATCTGAGAAGCCACAGTAAACAGATTCATCAAGTTCTTATTTGCGCAGATATGTTCCACACTATATCTTCCTCAACAGTATATTTGTTTTATTTATTTATTTATTTATTTATTTATTTATTTATTCTAAAAGTGTAGATGAGAATATCAAAGGTGGCTGTTTATTAGTAGAGTTGATGCGCATGTTCACAACTGATCAGAAGAAACAGCACCTTTCCTGTTGCTCGGTGCACTGACATAAAGTATGCATCTCAAAATGTGAATATCTGTCAAAATATTCAGCATAAGGCATGTTACTGGAGCCTGGAAGGATCGAACTGAAAAAAACTATCATGTCCTGTGTCAATCACATCAAACCCAAGAGTGATTAACTTGTCCTTTACTTTTAATTTTTTGTTAATCTACTTTATCAAACAGTTCATAAGATCTAATGGCCCTAAAGAAAACTTCAATGTGTTTTTTTTCTGTCTACAGATGTCAGGCACTTAAATTTAATAATTTTAATCACCTTATAACCATCATTTTAACGTGAATATTAAACAAATCATCCTTTTCTTATTAAAGCATTACAGGTGACTGTAAATTTAAGTATATTAGGTCTTCTAAGTCAGGTTTTATGCAGAAATATTATACATATTGCCAATAGGGAAGTGCTAGGATAAAATAAAACACAGTACCAAGTTCAGATTTGCAACACCAGAAGCATAGACTTCCATAAAAAAGAGCTTGTTACTCATTGACACCAAAATAAACCAAAAGGTGCATTACTGATAATAAAAAGTATGATTGAGCACTTACTATGGACCTGTGGACACCCTGTGTCAACAATATATGCTTCTACAATGGTGCATTTATGCATTTCCAGAGTCATTTAGGTATATTCATCCACACATTTGGATCTGTTAATATTCTGACTACACAGGAATATATTTTTTCCAAAAAGAGCAAATGCTGTAATATGATAAAATAACACAAATATGTCCTGATCTACAGTTGTTTTGATCATATCTTTAAATACATTTGGCGTACATTATAATATACATACTATATCTAATTTTTATGTACTTAATTTCCACTGAACAAATACAGAGAAACTTTCTATGGTGATGTCCATGCCTTCATTATTGAGAATAAAAGTTAAATATTTGTTTATAATGTGCTGCTGGTTCTTAAAATGCTTTGATTTTTAGATCAAACAGCAGCTGAAGAAAACACCGTAGGATTTTCAAAATTCATTAAAATCAATTATCAGTTCAATTATTACAACTACATCTTGAAAACTTTCTCCAGAAAATCACTTTGTTATAACTTAGATATTTTTATGTTTATGTACTTTTTGACCAGTCGGATACGTCCTCTGTTTAGGAAGAAAAAGGCAGAATATTCCCACAATCAAAGCATGCAAAACCAACATCTGTATTGATGTAAATGCTGTGATCCCATTGCACAAAGCCCTTGACGGGCCGGCTTCAGTAAACTGAGACACACAGGGAGGAGGAGCCCCCAGCAAGGCCCACAAACAGTCGAATGAAAAGCGACATCAATTTTGGCACAGACAACCTCCGTCACACAGATTAGGCAGGCACAATGCACAGGCTCCTTATCTCCAGCGGCAGGAGGAGGCAGTCAGATCTGCACAGGATGGAAACATTCTCATGGACGTAATGGGCAAAATCAATTGTTGCCCTCCTCAATCAATGTAGCCCCCACTTTCACCGTTCAGCAGCTCACCAGTAATTGAAGTTATCCTTGGCCTGTAATGACTAGCTAAAGCACAACCATGACAAAGTTGAAAGTGTGCGATATCAGTGAGGGTGCCAGCAGGGTGGAACATGGGACACTGTCTGGATTCATTTGTGTGTATGTACGTGCACGGCTGCTACACACTCTCGCAGGCCCGTGCATGTGCACAGCAGGCAGTGGCTCTTACCCGAATGGTCCACGCACGGACCTCATCTGGTCCAGCAGTGAAGAAGTACTCCAGCTGCAGGGCTGCATATCCTGTCTTGATGATCTTGCTTAGGGCACTGGTGGAGACAAAATTCAGTTTCAATCGAGGAAACTAAACTGCTTAAGGGTTTCTTTCTGCCTCTGCTTTCTACACAAAGTTCATTTCAGTGGCAAGGCCCCATTCATTCCAATATAAACTCATTAAGTGAATTAAGATAGGTCACTTCATTTCACATAAGACATTCAACTCTCCAATGGTTTCTTTGATTAATTAG
Organism: Siphamia tubifer; assembly: GCA_020466265.1. Classification (NCBI taxonomy): domain Eukaryota; kingdom Metazoa; phylum Chordata; class Actinopteri; order Kurtiformes; family Apogonidae; genus Siphamia; species Siphamia tubifer. The sequence continues at coordinate 36,970,062 of CM035803.1, read as the reverse complement.
AAAGCTTGTGGACTCATTTAGCATTTTTAAGAATTCAACCCGATGCCTCGTTCTGTGGCGGGGGGAAAAAAAAAATCTGCTGTCACAATTTTTCTCTCCATAGAGGTTTTCACATGAGAACAATAAACCCAAAATGCCCAAGTTATAATTATACCTACAGATGACAGATGACAGTTAAAAACTTAATTTAGAGGAAAACCCTTTGACTGAGTTGTTCAGTAAGAAGAGGGATCCTTTGCTTTATAATGGTAATTACTCTGCCATTTATTATTCTATCAGCACATGCAATTAAAGGAGTGCATGGAGGACACAGCTGATAATAAAGTGTGGGGAGACTGAATGCTAATTAACCTCTGCGTCTTGTGCTCTGTGCAGTACTTCTCCCTCTCCTCTTCACTCTTGTCCTGTAGCTGGCCCTCCAGACCGCCGCTGAAGGGGATGACCAGGGCTCCAGGATCGTGACTGTCCACCCACTCCTTGATTTTCACCAACCTAGAAAAACAGTGATGATGATTAACATAAAAACTATGCATTGTACGAAGGGTTGTGCATGTTCACAACAGAGGCTCAGCATGTTAATAATATCTGCAGGAGAGGTGAAATAAAAGAATGTGAACTCTGTCTAAAAGTTTTCTTATGAGTTATACCAGTCACAAAAATTTAAATTTAATGTATACTTCATGACTAATGCTGGGGGTAAATAAATGTTATGAGGCAATGAAGAAGTAAAGAGGCAACTGAATATTATAAAAGACCTGCAATAAAATCTGACTCACTCAAACAATGTAATTGGTGTTATTATGAGAAAGGAATGGCAATGCAAGCATAAAAAACAAACACTTTAGACTAGACTAGACTACTGACACCAAGAAAAACCTATTGCATTTCTGTTCTTTAATGTTTAGTAGTTCAATATGCAAAACACCCAAACTTATGACCTTATTTTCTCTTTACAATTGAGCTATTTTCTAAAACAAAAAACAAAAAAACAACAACAAAAACAGTGGTATAAAAATCAATCACTCAAAGTGGGATTAACACATTGGTCTGGTTTGAAGTCGAATTAAAAAACAATTTCCAAAAAATGTGTGATGCAAAACAAATGAATGTCCTTAGGCAGATGGCTGCGCAAGAATAAAAGCAATGAAATGCGATTTTAGAAAATACATGAAACAAGTTGATTAGCATTAAAACACAGCAGGGGCAGATAATAGATGTGACTGAAGTACTTAGAGATTAAACAAATAAACTGAAAAATATACAGGCTTTACAAGCTGAAAGGAACTGGTAACTAATGCAGTTTTGGGTGGTAAAAATATAATACAATAGAATAGAAATACTTTAGTAAAAGTACAGTAGAGTTCATCCACTCGTCTCTGTGATTTATCTGGATAGAATCCAATCTCCTTCAAGGATCCAACTAAACATTTAAGTAAAGGCAGGAAGAAGAAGGACAAAAACTGCTCGCCAAGGGTTTTCTTACTTTTAAATGTCTTTGTCATTCTCTTAGCTGCCTGAGTGTTTTTCTTTTTTCTTTCAGTCTTTCCTGTCCAGCAGGACACCTGACATTGCAGGACAAAGATATCCTTGCAGTTAATGGTAACTCTCAGTCAGAACAATATAAGGGGGTTAGGGCAATTATGAGATTAGCTCTACAAGCTCTCAGGCTGGGATTGGACAGGTCTCAAAGAACAGCATCACATAAATCCATTTTCACACGCTGGCCCTGACAGAGCTCCTAGGCTGGATTGATTCGAAGGGGTCCCTGTCATTATCTGTAATCCTAGTTTCCTGTTTAAAGCCTTTAAGAATCAAAGACTGGGAGGGACCCAACCACCTCAATACCACATCTATTCCAATAACAATGTCACTGCTTTATCACCTACAGCACCATATCGCTGCTACTGCCTAATGATTATCAATATATAATATATGACAAAGTAACAGCCCAGCGAGACCACAGTTTTTCTTTGATTAAATGTTTTTCCAAACAAGCTAGAATAACACAAGAGGGTACATTGGAAATGCTTCATATTCCTGTCTCTCTGTCTCTTCAGCTGCACATCTATTAGGAGCTGTAACCTAATATTTCCCTCTCTGTTCTGTGTTGTGTATGCCGCCGACTGCCACCACAATAAGGTGGTCACTAATGTCTCAACAATAAAGGACGGAAAAATGAAACACATTTAGTTAAAGCCAAAAAGCCTGAAACATAAGAGATGGCGGTGTGCTCCAAGAGGGGGGAAAAAAATTCAATCTGAGATAATAACAGCTGTAGTTTGTCACTTTTAGCAGCACAGCTGTCTATTTGGTGGCACGTTATTTGCATTCCTCAGGTATGGCGTTCTCTACAGGCGGCTGAATAATGATTCACAAATCACTCTCTCCACACCAGTCAAGGGCTGTGATCCTTTGAATAGACCATTGTACCTGAGACTGTAATTGGTGAAGACTTGACAGAGCTGAGCCAAGCCAGCCAAGTAACAAAGAGGCTCTTGGTAGAAGGCTGAGGGATGATTTTAATAATGTGAAGCCGAGACGGAGAACGTGAGCTGCAAATGAGCACGGGGGTCTCTGGGTCCTTGCACTGAGTGACACGGGACCAGACAAACACCTTGCTACGGGGACATGAAACACCCCCTTCCTCAACACCAGAAACAAAGCACTGTCAATTAAGAGCTTTGATGCTCCGTCAACACGACTCCCAAAACCAGTTCTGTCAACATCACTACCATCTACCCATGCCACTTTGCAATTTGTATTTATGTCCTTCCCAATTATTTGGATAAAATTTTACATGGAAGTGTAAATTGCAGAAATGTTTATGTAAAACATGTATTTTTTTTTTTCTTCTTTTTTTGTCGTGAGACGCCTACCAGTCAGTCGTGGATTTTTAGATAAACAAGACTACGTATTTAAATCTGTTTTTCAGTCAAGAGTTGATATGAGCCATGTTTTTTGTATATGAAAGAATCACCATATGCAGAATCAGACTGTCAAGTGTATATAGGGACTTGACTTGATGACACAAATACAGCACTAAAACTGATGAAAAGAGAAACATAAAATAACTTTGTACAAACACAGAAATATCTGTCTGTAAGAAATAGACTTGACTTTGTTTACCATCATCTGTGTCAACATTTTTCATAAATATCTTACTTCTTCCTATATGTGCAGGCTTTACACATCTACAGTAAGAGCAAAATATGTCTGTATGTTTTCTTATATGGAGACACCTTTCAACCATTCGTAGATTTTTAGATAAACAAGACCATCCCTTTAAATGTGTTTTTCAGTTAAGACTTGATGTTTGCCATGGTTTTTATGCATCAAAGGCAGCATTTTCAGGAGCAGAATCAGAATGTTCAGTATATATTTCTATCTATATGAAATAGGCTTGACCTTGTTTCCTATACCATCCATGTCAACATTTTTCATAAATATCTTATTTCCTCCTATATGTGTGGGCTTTACAAAGTTCAACAGAATCTAAAGTGATATGTGTGTCTGAGTGTGTGAGCATCTTGTTAGTGTCCCATTATGTCCCAGCTCTGAGTGCCATCTCTCACTGCTCCATTAATAGAAAGATTCAGCACTTTCTGGTCTCGATATCCTTCTCTGAACAAATGATGCCTGAAATTTTTATTCTTTTTATAATGGAATTCCAATGGCCTTTGCTGCAAATCAAGTGGAAATTTTTGCATATCAAGTGGGAAAAATTAAATGTTAACCACGTTTTAATGTGATTAAGGGTGACAGGGACATTATTTCTGCTAATCATTCACCAGTTTGAAGACTCCAACAAGGCGAAGGAACGAGTGGTGTTTGCGCTTTTCCTGTTGCCCTCAGTTCAGGAGATGGACTTTGTTTTCTTACATGTGCTTTTATTAAACTTTCGCTAATTTAAATGAGGATGCACTTTATTTTAAAGGATATTTTAAGTGATGACTCTGATCAATGTCTAAATTTTGACTTAAACTTTGGATGGTGTTGGATTTATAATACCTAAAGCTCAATATATTGTAAAATGATAAAATACAAAAAGGAATAAAAAAAAAAGAAAGAATTGGAGCTTCCACAACAGACTGGATCTGAATGGAGACATCCCACAGGGGGCCACCCTCTGGGTCTAGTCCATTTGTCTTTTTGTGTGGGATTCAGAGGGGGGATAATTCCTGTGTTTCCACATGCCTGGGGCTTCCCTGGGCTTTGTCAGAGCTTTGATCTGCTTAAATGGCTCAGGAGGGAAAAACAATGGGAGTTTCTAAAGTACAGGGGCAGCTACCTGAGACAATGACCTGGGCTTGTGTCTGACATACATTCATACAGGTAGGCTTTATTAGAAGTGCTAAGCCAGTTAAGCCTGTAAAAGGTGGGCCATCACCTCCAGTTTAAGAGCTCCTTTCAGATGCAATTGAATGCTGACAGAACTGAAGAGTAATCCACTGCCAGCATCCTCCTCAGCTTCATCCCTGACACACCTACAGGTGTCGAGCTAGCACCTGAACCTGGTACACACTAGCCTTTGCATTTTCAAGCCATTTTATATTTCTTATTCTAATACTTTGTGTAAGTATTTATATGTGTTTTGCTATTTTACTATTCTGGGACTCCATTCTATTCATCTAACCACCTCAGTTACATTCAAATAAGAATTGCCCTCAATAGAAAACATGACAGACTTTTCAAATAAACATTTTTATCTCATGATGTCTTACAAAAAGCAACATGTAGCCAGACTCAAATTTCATATGTTTACGAGTTATTAAAGCTGCAAAATATATTGATTTTCCCCTCTGAATGTTTCATGTGGCTTCATTTGAATAGATGTTGAAACCCGCCTATATGTCACCATGTTGTAAGATTAGAGAAACATTCACAAACTAAAAACAGATTTGTGTATCACAACTTTGGTTTTGTTCCTTCCTCACCCATTAATCATGCAATGAGCCCTTGGATTTACTGTTTATTTGACTTGTAATGTTTTACAAGCTGTACTTTGTATAAGTAAAGAATCTGAATTCCTGTTTTCTGAACATGACTGGCAGAATATCATCACATAACAAGGCAGTCAGAGACAACAGACCTCTTGATATGGCATCATATGACGTCAAAACACAACATGATCGAGCCATAGGTGTTGACCCACCTGATGTCCGAAGGTGAGACGATGTGAATGCAAAAAAACACTAGATTCTATCTTGTCTGAATCCTGAGATATTAGTACTGATATGTTTTAACATTTAGTGTGACCTTGACCTTTGACCTTCAAAATGAAATGTTTTCTTCCTTAATCTATTATCTATCATTCCTGAAATTTTCATCAAAATCCATTCAGACCTTTTTGCCTAATCCTGCTGACAGATAGACAGACAGACAGGCAGACAGACAGACAAACAGACCCAAATTTAATACCTCCTTGGCGGAGGTAATAAACCAAGGGTCTGCTCTGCTTCGCTGGTCCCAGGTTGCAGGGACAAGCATCCCAGGGGGTTAAGATACTGTGACACACAGCCTCCAATCCCCCTCCTTTTTCTTTCCTCTATGAAGGGAGACAGAAATGAGAGGTATGAGCTCATGGTGGCTTTTCAGGCTGGGAAGTCGGGGGCTCTGTGGGAAGCTTTTCATCCTCCCAGTGGTGAGCTCCTGAGCAACAAGAGTGCAGACGCTCTCTGCTTCCTGTGGCCATGGCCGGATGGAAAGGCATTGCACATCAGTCCCCGAGAAAGAAGGAGATCTGTCTGACAGACACACACACACACACACACACACACTAATGCCAATATTGTCAAGTTCTTTTAGTCTTCAAAGCAATCACAGGCTGGAGGAAACAGAACACAGCACTGGCACAATAGGAGCAGCTTTAATTAAGAGCATCATCTCACATCATACCTCAAAGAAACCTCAAGGGTGTTCTGCTAGCAAGCTTTTTTTCAGCAACTTTCTTTCCTTTGATAACTACATTCATTACATTTTTACAGACAAAAGCTGTGCCTGTAAATGATTTACACCTAATAGATAAAATCCTAACACCCAAACAACCACAGTTTGGTCCTCTTGATGGTTGTTGAGAATGCATTATTAAAGCTGTGGTCTTGTTTAAAAGTATTTTGTGTGTGTGTGTGTGTGTGTGTGTGTGTATATGTATATGTGTGTGTGTGTGTGTGTGTGTGTGTGTATATGTATATGTGTGTGTGTGTGTGTGTGTGTGTGGGGAGGGGGGGGTGAAGAAAGGCAAATATCAGAATATCTACCAGTAACCCACAGGAGTACATCCTACATCACCCAAAATAATTCGCTATATGGGGTATCCATCCTGTCATTCACGGCAGTTGACTGGGCTAGAGAAAATAAGGGGGCTGGGGGATAGTGGGGGAGTCATCAAGATGTGACAATTGTGACAAGAGCAGGCAAAGTGTAGTGCCGAAGCACACCACATGGATTTCTCCATCTCTTCTTTTTTTCCTGGATGACAGCTTAATGTCTACCACATGCAATATTTATTCTCATCGTGTGTCAGACTGTCTAGCTGTCCTACGGAGTACAAAGAATGCCACTTATTAGAATAAAAGCAGAAGGAAGGTAATCAAGGACATATGTAACATCAGCCAATCATGCCCACTTCCAATCCGGCTTCTTTTTTTCTCCCCATTCATAACAGTTCAACAATAATCCTGGTAATAGGCGTTCAGGAGCTGTATGTGGCAACACTAAATTCATTTATTTGTCTCATTAGAGCTGGAAAGGCTGCAGGCTGCTCTCTGTGGCATGTGTATCGGTCATAACCTTATCACAAAGATAATAAAAAGCACAGCTCAACAAAGCCAAAGCTATCAAAATGTATCATTAGGCTGACTTGAAACTCACAGCCATTTCTTTTTATGTCTGTTAACGGCAAACTACAGGGAAACGATTCCCAGGGCGCCTTTACAAAAAAGAAAACATGTTGCACCATCTAAATACGTTAAAAACTGCAGGAGAACTCCTTGGACTTTAGGTCATTGGACTAGGGCAGACAAATAAGGGACAAGTTATGATCTATCAGGGATTTTAAGTCACAAATAAACAAAGCAAAAACAAAAAAAGTGGCTGCTTTGCTTTGGGTTTATATCATTAGTTACAACAACACAAGTCTGTCTTAGCCACCAGAAGACAACAAAGACAATGGGGTGACATGTGACATGTCAACATGTTCTTTCATTACCTGGACCAGGGACAGTCTAGCAGACTAACCAGACCAACAGGACTTCATTAGCACCATCTGTTTCAGCTTTACTATACAGCCTGTCCTGTTGTTTTTCTCTCATTGAAAAGCTAGCTAAAGGCATCCATTAGGAGTGACTGCGGCCGGGTACACATCTTAGCATGGGAAAGTGTTTCTCCTTGTGCAGTGTGGGATCCTAAGAGAGTGGACGTCTGTACACAAAATAAAAAAAGGACCAGTGATCGAATATCTCCCACATGGCTTTGAACATGAACTGTAACTCCCTAGATAGTAGTTCCTAAAAAACTTGGATGGAGCCAGTGGTTTTGCACTCAATAAAGTTTCAGTTGTGTTTATGGGAATTATGGTTTGGAGTAGCTGAAGTGGGCCGCAGCAACTGCTTTCATGGAGTGGCTTTCAGTGAATCATAATAGTCCCCCACATCTCAGTTCATGTTCTGTCTCTAAATCTTGAGAGGTACTGAGAAACGGCTGGCTGTTTGTGGAAATCATCAGACAAAAACAAAATGCGTCCCTAATTTATTAAGGGGCATTCTCAAAAACCAGAAAAATGAATATAACAAAATACGAGTCAACACTGAGGAGATTAAGGATCTTTAACCACACAATCACTTCAGAGAAGCCACAGGTCGTATATACACAGGTTCCCCAAACACTGAGCCCACACTTGACAAGCTGCATCCCTGGTCTGGGCTTCATCTACTTTAATTGTCAAAGCGCCTCCTACAGGACAAACAGGGTAATAGACACAGAGGAGGCTTTACTTTACCTCACTGTAATTGTTGTTTTACATTTTTTTTTGCTAGATTTCTTGTCCAGTTTCAACACCAGAGATTTTATGAAACGTTTATGTTGCATTAGAGTTTATATAAATAGTATATTTTTCTAAATATATGAAAAGATCAAAATCAGGAAGGTGTGAATACATCCTCCTCAACCTCTTAACCCTTAACTGTATGTATATATATATATATATATATATATATATATATATATATATATATATATATATAATTTTATTTATTTATTTTTTAAATTTTTTGTTTTTTGCTTTTTTTTAAACACATACATAGTGAATAGTTGCTTTATCTTTGTCTAAATGTACAATTAATATGCAATGGGACGGATGTAGAATTGACAAAAAATAACAATTGTGCATGAAAGGAACAAAAGCATTGATGTAGCTCGTAGATGTGTTTTTAATCAAAATTTGTGACAAAGAAGACTGAGAAAAAAGAATAAGCTAGAGTATGTCAGGGGATCAATTTATTGTTGGTTTTGGTGTTTTTTTTTTATGAGATTTGTTAACAGAGTCTTGCTCAATGATACTTCAAAAAAGAAACATGGTTTTGAAGGGATCCAATCTAAACCACATAATAAAATGACTTTTCTGTGTCACTGTTTGGTGAAAAATTTGATTAAAAATAATGATACATTATTTCATGAGTCACTCCATCCCAGGCACATTTAGGAAATTCCTTTTGACACTGTCAGGAGTGTAACAGACTGAAAAATCAAATACATATGCCATTGTTTTGTGTCTTAAAATATCAAGTTTAACTCAACAGAAGTGACATATGTTAGACAATTTAAGAGTCAAATAATAAAGAGGTAATTTAACTGTTGTGTTAGTAATAATATGGACATGCACAGATTTTCCTATAGTTTCCTTTCACGCATGGCTGTATACAGACAGACAGACAGACACACAGACAGACACACATGCATACTCGTTTTCATGTCTCATGAGGACCAAGTTTGTAATCAAGGAGAGCCACTGGATAGTGAGTGTAAATATCTTTTCCCCCCTTTTTTTAATAAAAGAAAAGAAAACAATTATTTAAAAAATTTGAAAAATAAATTAAATTTTTAAAAAAATTAATGAATAAATAAATAAGAATAACTTCACAACTTAAATACATAAAACAAATAATAATAAATAAATAAATACAAAATGAAAAAAAAAAAAACCCAACAAAGTAAACATCTTCAAACTTTAGGAAAAATGCATGTTTCACTTTGCACCTGCTTTCCTCATGCTTTATGGGGAGTTCCTGATAAAAGTAATTAATGTATTTATAGGGCCACATTTCTATTTTGCTAAATAAAGGTCCCCAACCTTTATTTATATTTAACCCTCATGGGGACCTGAAATTTAGTCCCCATAGTGTCAGAGGTCCCCATGGTGTGACTGTGTAAACATATTAATGTCCCCATAAAAATAGGAATACAAACACAAACACACATGCACACAAATAGACAGGACAGACAGAAAAATGAACAGATGGAAAGATGGACATGAATTTTGTCCTCAAAAGGGAGAGTCTCTACAAGTGACTGCGAAGACAGATTTACATCTGTATGTAAAAAAATAAAATAAAAAAATACACTGCCACAAATCACACAGTTAATAAAAGCTGTAAGCAGTGGTACCCTGCAGTTCTTACACTCACCAGGAGAACCCACATGGCAGAGGCACTCACAGACAGGTCACGCTTGCTGGTTTCCTTAAAGGTCAACTCATCTACTTAAGAGCCACCAATTTACTTTAATGTACATTGTCCAAAAGAAGAAGAAAGGAAAAAAAAAAAGAAAAAAGAAATGGCAAGGAAAAAAACAACAACACAGCACATCTGGAGTATTTTTAACTACCCCCCCTCCCTCCCTAAAAACATAACTGCTCTTACTTTTAAGGATTAAAAAAAATGCCTGATAATGAAATTATGAGAAATAAAGAATGCTGCAGATGGCGAGCTTGTAAAATAAACAATATTTTAACTGACAAGTGAAAACAGGTTAACACTGGGCAGGCCACAGCCACCACATCATCAACAGTCCTCTAATGACCCTCTCTAACACACATACTACAGTATGTGGCACAGGAAAGTCTTCCAGGCCTCACTGACGCCGGGTAAAGAGGAGAAAGCCTCTTGATACACTCTTGTAGATGCCATTCCCTATCACGCAATGCCTCTCAGTCATAAACACATGACAAATGCGGCCTTAATCATTTTTTACGAGCGGGGATGTGCAGGGGGCAGTGCATGGCTAGAGGGGAGAGGGGAGCAGTGAGCAGCAGGCGGCCCCCTCTGCACAGAGGAGAGGGCTGTGTGGTAAAGTCTCCTCTGGAACATCACTCGGCCTGTGTGTCTTTGATCTCCACACCGCAATTACGCCAGCATCCAAATGAGCATGGAGTCGCCTCTGAAACAGACTTCAAACATGCACATGTACGCATTCTCATACACATACACAGTATAGGATTGGAGCCATGTGCTCCTCTCAACAGTAAATGATGTACTGTCTCCAGCAGAGAACCTGGGGATGAAAGGAGGCCTTGCTCCTCGTCTGATCCCCCCATTAATGATGGTTTGCTAAAGCTAATACTGTGTATTCTTGTCAAAACAAGGGCAGCTTGGTATGTGGTTCCCATACTCAAAACAGGATGATCTTAGTTATCAATGGACTGTTTCGGAGGCTCAAAAGTCTACTGTGATCTAGCATGTTTAACAAATGCTGCCCCATAATGTAACAATACACTCAAACCGAACTGTTATAACTATTATAAAAAACACATTAAAAGTAAAATATTTATGGTACAAGGCAGGGAGCATTTTCAAATACTGTGGCTGGAAAGTTGCAATTAACATAACACAGTGAAAAATTACATGTCTGAAAAATAAATAAATAATAATAATAATAAAAAAAACTTGAAAAAGCAATGTAAACTAAACCTGTGATAAGGCCTGAATGACTGACTGTCCTGGGAGATACAGATGAAATTGGCTTATTTGCTTCATTCTAGGATTCGCCTTCTTTTCCTCTGCACATTAAGGCTGAGATTGCAATTTGTCTTGCTATTTGCTTTGAATAGTCCTTAACCGTATCATCATCTCAACTGCGCTGGTGGAAAAACACAAGAGCATGGCGACAGCCAAATGGCAGTCTGGCGTCTCTGCTGCAGACTAGCTGCCATTAGGGCTGAGAGCAGCATTTATTGTACAATTAGGGCCAGCTAGATCTACCTGTAATCATCTCCATACAGGTGTGAGCTCCTCTCTGGACAAGGGAAGTGACTCATCACTTGTCAAACATCAACACTTTGATGTCAGTATTGTTCACTGAGGAGCCCCCAGGACACCTGAGCACTACTGTTTGCCTGTTTAAAACACTCTGAGATTTATTGCATTTCACACTTAAAAAAAAGAAAAAAAAAACACACACGCAATGTAAAAAAAAGAAAAAGAAAAAAGAAACTCTTTCTACTGATGACGGATGTTCCACATGCCATGAATCATTTGATTTATGAGCTCTCTACCTCCTCCCTCCGTCTGACAGTTATACTTTCGTGTCAAGAACATTTTAACAAACAGTCATTGGTAAACAACTTCCCTTGTAATACAATGCTGCCAAGTAAAGCAGTAAAAACAAATTTTGTAAGAAGTGACACCACAAGCTTAGAGGGCAATTGGAAAAGTGCGATAACAATTCACAAGTTGGTGTTATTGACAAAACGGCTGTAGTGAGGGAAAAGTAGCCCTTTCAGATATAATGGATGTCTAACAGGAGTCCTCTATGTACTTTCACTGTTGCCAGATGATAACATTACTTATAAAAAGGACTTTTGACACAAACAGGTTTTCACAGATATGAAAACACAGTGATGAAATTTGGATTAGTGCATCCTTAGTGTTGCACAAAGCAAAAAGTAGACTTCTGAATTAAAAGGCAGATTGTGTTTGACTCACTGTTTCTCAACAGAGCCTCAGCTGTCATCGTGATCTGTGGGAAATTCACGGCTGTAAAATGGAGCTTGTAAAGCATGCTACTAATATTACTGTCTTGAGCAACAACATGTGAAGACAAAACCAAATATTTGAGGCAAAACCATTTTAGATACATTATTTACAGAGTGTTATCCTTATGATTTATTGGCCTTCTCCATGTGATATTAATCACTTGTTTGGCTTTGACTGTACATGTTTGTTTTGCTGTCACTTAAAACCTTGCCTCCCTTTGATATCATATGGAACTGAGAAATTGTGATGGAAAATGGGGACCATATGGTAGTATGTGCTTAATGAAGTGCAGAGACTGAGGGCTGAGCGGGTTGTTGTGTTTGAGTATACTTAGTGCCACCTCCAGGCAGATCCTCTCGCAAAGATATGACTGTTTCTGTCAGCAGGAGACCACAGTCAGTGGATCAGTGAGGGTAACTCCAAAACACACACCTCTCACTCCAACACACATGCACATGCAGACATATGCAAACACAGGTTCCATGTTTAAAACACAAATCTAATCAAAGTTAGAATAATTCATAACTTGTTTCATTATTAGAAAAAAAAAAAGCTCTTTGGTGTTGATTAATGAGTGCTCGTGCCCATCCTCCAAGTACTCACCATTTGTTCTTTCTCCGAATGTAGTCTTTCTCCGAGAGATTAACGAGGTAAATCATTGGTTTAGATGTCAAAAACAAGTATTTGTTCAACACTTCGATCTGTGAAAAAGATAGACAAGGCAAATACTAAGAGTCCAAACTTTCCAAAGTAGTCTTTGAAGACAGCACAGAAAGAGACAAGTGAAGTCAAATCAAATTAGGGTCTGGTGTATAGGCACTGTGGGGAGCAAGTATAAAGCTTCTAAATCAAGATCAGCATGGCCAGATGTCATTAGCTTGTACAAAAGTAATGTCAAAATACAACCAACAAAGGCTGTGCGTAATGTCAACTTGTGATTTGAACTGAACACATGCTGCTCAAAAAAGAAAAACTAAGAATTAGCAGTTGGACTTAACTTCACCATGATAAATCACATGAATAAAAGTGACAGTAACATCAAAGACGTACCTCCTTATCGTTCCAGTCGTGATAGTAACGGACGTGTTTCTTTTCATCCACCACCCAACTCTTGATTTTGCACATAATGTCCTGTTTGGGGTTAAAAGAGAATAAACAAGAAGCTATTAAAGGAGATGAAAAAGAATATAAACCCAGCAGGGTATGGGGTAATTATTTCCTAAATGCATGGCATCCTGATGCCAAAATGAACAATAGCTGTGCTCGGATTCAGGCAAGAGTGGCCTGGCTTTGACAGGGATGGCATGCACAAGACCCTCTTCCCTCCTTTAAATCATGAGAAATGCCTTCTGGGGCGTCACTGTTCTGAGCATCAATACTCCATTGGGATTGTTTAATGAAAAGGATAGTGAGAGCACAAAATTGGATAGAACAGGGAACTAATTGGGACTTGGTTAGTTAGGTGTAAATTATTGGTCCTTCCTCACACACTTTGCAGAATGTAGTCTGACTGAATATGCACAAGTGAGGAACAGAAGTAATTATTCCCTGTTTCTTCTGGACTAAATATTGAGAATTTCCAGCTCTGTGTGCCACATTCATTACTGAGGTACTTGTGGGTTGAGACCACAGGCAAGACTGGGTCTTGACAGGATCTGGAAGCGGAAAAGGGTGGGAAAATGGGAGGGAGGTAGTTATAAAATTTGTAATAAAGAAATTGAGCCTATTATTGTTGATCCAGCCCCACAGAAATTAGCGGAACACATTCTTTTTGTTCCTGTCAACTTGACCTCCCCCTTCATATAAAAACTCCCCCACCCCCTGCAACACACCCTCTACCTCCTTTTCCCTCCCCAAACCCTTGCAGCACTTCACAATCATACTCCCTTTTGAAAGAACTGAGGAAAAAATCCTGCCAGAGCCTCAATTACACAATGGCAGAAAAAGCTCCACACACTGACCCCCAGCCAGCTGCATTCACTCTCTGCACATCTCTCTCCACAGGAATTCTAAAGGCCTTTTAGTCAGGCAGCCAGAGTGCAGCCAGCGGGAGAGAGCGCAGGAAGAGCTGCATACACTCCGCCCGCGCCGGCCCAAGTCTTCACAGAGAGATTAATCATCTGTGAAATGGAAACAGCAAACGGCCAGTGACACAGGCTGAACCCGCTCCAGGTTTCCCTCATCAGCTCGCAGCCGCCGTGCAGCGCTCCTCTAACAGGCAGGTGTTAATAAAAGGCATATAGGTCCCACAGGGGTCAAACACATACGCCTGCCACCATGAAGCGCCGCTGGTGGGCTGGCTTCTTATTATTGTTTTGTAAGGATAGGGATTTTGAGGATTCAAATGAACAAAAGCAATGAAACATTGTTCTTGTAAACACAGCACCAGCAAAATGGATTTAAATCTTTATAACAATGCATAAATATGAGCCCTGGGATGCTGCGTGCACATAAATTTAAATGAAACTCACTGTGGAATATTAAATGGCTTTTCATCCTGATGGAATTTTTTTTTTTTTTTTTTTTAACAATATATTATTTTTCAATAATTTCCAAGTTTTTCCATTTGCTTGTACATATGTACTTCTGACTAAACCTGCTTTCCATGAGTGAAAAATTCAGCTGCATAAGAAAACATAAAAGTCATTAATGTTCTCTCTTTTAATATGTGTGTGTGTGTGTGTGTGTGAGGGAGAGAGAGAGAGAGTGTGTGTGTGTGTGTGTGTGTGTGTGTGTGTATGTATATGTACAGGGAGGGAGAGGTTTTATTTTTTACTTACTGTTAATCAACATGTCTTTATCTTTTCTCAATATCTCAACAGGAGTCTTCTAATTAAATTAAATAACAAGATATATGTCATGATATTTTGTTTTAGGAACTTTGAGTGCATCTTCAAAGTAGAACAAATGACTGTAGAATTATATATTAGTATATTTTCCACAAGAATAGTTAAATATTAACAGTTTAATGTCAAAATAACTTATCTTGCATTGTAATCCTAATGTTCATTCATTTATTCATTCATTATTTATCTGCTGCATTTCCAGCAAAAACCTTAAATTTAATTCCAAGCCTAGAGAGACATAAACTAAAAATAACTTTTTACTTCTTTCATTTACATTTTAAACCTTTTTTGCTTTATAACACCATGATCCCTATGATCTAATTGTTATAATAGTTAAAGGTGAACCATTAAAAGTATTAAAAAACATATTTCAAATAAATTTAGAATTTTTAGTAGAGCAATTTATTATTAAACTACTGTGAACATTATGTGTACTTCTACTTTTTACATCAGATTAATGCATATAATAATCAAATATGCAAGTTCTTTGCTTTAAAATTTTAGGCAGGGAAAATAATAATAATAATATTAATAGAAAGGAAAAATCTAATCATATATATATATATATATATATATATATATATATATATATATATATATATATATATATATATATATATATATATTCAGTTGTTTCCCTTTAATTTAATTGCATCCTGTCACGAACAATACAAAGACTATTATTTCTTTCATACTTGTACATAGACTCAATGCAAATAATTTGCATGGATGCTAACATAAACATGCTTATATGTGACAACACACAGCTGAGCATGTCAAACGCTAGGCTCAGTTTGTGAGACAATCACACAGTCTCCTCCCATCTAAAAGCTTAGTGCAGCCTTTGATAAGCACCATTCTTTTCCATCTAAAGAGGTCTTCTATAGATTTCACTGGCCGACGTGTGCCCAACCTTTGACAAGTAATGTAGATCATTTTTATTCATTGCCTAAAATTGTTAGCAATTATGTGTGTAAGCGGCCACCTGCCTAGCCTGAATGGCTCCTGCCTGTGGGGCTACAGGGGTGTGTGGAAGTGCTGTTGGCAGTAAGGAGGGGGGTTTAGTGTGACGGGAACCAACCAGGCACGGGGCCTCTGCAGCAGGTGAAATAGCCCCTCTCGTTAGTGTAATGAGTGGTCAGAGGCTCAGTGTGTCGGGGCCTGAAATTGGGCATGCAGCTCCAAGTGAAAGGCCAGATCCCCCTGTGTGCCGGCCCACCCTATCCTGCTCCAATGATGGAAGGGCATCAGAAGACATTTACAACCAAATCGCTGCTAAAGTTGGCTGCTAAGCCTCATTACCTTAACAATATGACCATATGAATGCGTGCGGATCCACATACATTTACATCTGCCATCCAGGACATGTGTTTTGTCTGATCTTATCTTGCATACTGCCCTGCACATCACTCACTGTAACCAAGGATCCCCTGTCAAAGTATATACTAAACATTTACGGTATTCATAGCCAAGATATAGGCATCTGTTTCACCCACTGTATGGCCTTACACAATTTCCTGAGCTGTTGTAGGTGTATAAGTATGAGCAAGAGCTGTGCCATGATTTGAGTATTACTTTAGATGAAAAGAGCTGTGTGGAAACACTTTCATTAGCCCAGCTCTGTGACCCAGGGTCAGCAGCTGAATAAGTAACTCTCTATTAATGATTTCTACAGCAGAAAACCCCTGACCCCCGATCACTTTCAATCTCAGACAGGGAAAAAAATGGGGCAGGGGGGAGGGGTGAGACCTATTGGAAGGAGATTAAAAAAAACATACTTTTTTTTTTCTCCCTGGCCATGTGTGTGGGAGGGTTATTATTTGTGCCTTGCTGTGAGGGGAAGCAAAGGGCCTGCTGGGACATTGACTCACGTATTCTGGTTTGAGTTTCTTGTCACCGCCTCTAATGGCCGTCTTCTCCAGCTTGTCAATAATAGGGCTGATCATCTCCTCATCCTTCATCCTCAGCTCCTCATGGATGATCTCCATATCCCTCACAGGGTCCACCGTCCCCTCAACATGAATGATATCCTCATCTTCAAATGCACCTGCAGTGACAGCACAAACACACACAGATATCAGAGATGTTGGTATAGAATTCTGCTTTTCAGCCACAATAATAGGGCTTCATGTGAACATACAAGGATTTAGAGCAAAAGAATCAATGACATTGACTTTGGGGGATCAAATGTGAAACAGTGATTAGATTTGGAGGAAAAAAAATCATTACTTTCTGCAGAGAATATGGGAAAAATAAGCATCCACATGAAAAAGCACAGTGGGAGTCACAGGAAAGTCATAACAAATACAATGAAATATTCAGGAATATATTTAACCTCTTCTTTCAGTGTGCAAGTGTCAGAGCTGAAAGAAAACAGCTTACAGTGTCAAAGTAACTTTCATCCAAATTGGCTTTAAGTGCAAAAACCAGGGTTGACTGTCAGCCTGTGTGAAATGGAGAGCATCTGTTTTATTTTCTACCGCTCTCTCTTAAAACTATTAACCACTCATCAAAATTCACTTAAAATACAAGAAATGAACAAAATGGAGCATGATTTAACAGAGAAAAAAATGGCTTCAAATATAAGAAATAAGGGGCAGTTTTGCCCTGAGTGTCTGAGCCTGAACCGTGGCTGTGCTGATGATTAGGTAATGAGCCTCTGAAGAAGACCATTTAGCAGCAGCAGCAGCTCTCAGGACTCCTTCTGATTCTCCAGCACAGCTCCAAGTAAAAGGGGAGGGGGCTGAGGGCATGGGTGTCAAATAAGAATGAAAGAATGACAGCCTTTAATATCATCAGTGACAAATGTAGGTGACTGTTGTCCAGAAATGTTTTTTAATCTATTATTTGTTTCATTAATACTTGAGTAGACACTTGCTGATTAATATAAAACCCTACACAGATGAATTTGTGCTTCAACTGACATTAAACATAATTTAACTTCACTTCTTGTAAATCAATCATCACCAGAACTGTAAAGTTTACATTATGTCATAATGGGAATGCCATTTCATTCAACAGGGAAGTGGATGTCAGGTGAATGATGAGTAAGACTGTGCTTTAAGACACTATGTGTGGAATGTGCGTGGAGGAGTCGCCAAATGTTATCAACAAAATATTCATGTGTTGACACCCGAATGTGTGGACTGATGACAGGTGAGGCCATGCCAGAGAGTAACGTCAACAAGTGATGTGAGTCGATCGTCACGAAACTGTCACAATATCTTTCAACAAGTCCTGACAGTGATGCATGTCGAACAACTGATGAATCATAGGTGTGTGCTGGTGTCATGATGACAAACAATGTACCTGGAATTCCAGTAAATGCTTGCGGAGCACCCTCATGTAAAGTTAATGCAACAACTGAAAATTTGAGCACTCTCACTTCGAAGTGCATGATTAAGCCATCTGAAATCACAACGTCAGCCTGTGCCATGATATAATGACAGAAGCTGCAATTTAATTAAATACATAACGCACTTGTGTGAATACAACAGCTGATTATCTGTTGATTGTCTATAGTAAAGAAAGGGCGGCTGTGGATCAGTTGGTAGAGCTGGTCGTCCAATGACTGAAGGGTCAGCGGTTTGAGTCTCGGCTCTGGCTGTCCACATGTCTAAGTGTCCTTGGGCAAGACACTGAACCCTAAGTTAGGCTCCCAGTAGGACTGACAGAACCTTAGAAACCTACTGGTGTGCGACTGTGTGTGTGAATGGGTGAATGTGAGGCTAATGTAAAGCACTTTGAGCACCATGAAGGTAGAAAAGCACTATGTAAGTGCAGTCCATTTACTGTACCATTTAAAGAAATAACTAATCAGCTGCTGTTTAGCTTGTGCACGATCATATCGCTCTCCAGGTGAAATGGATGTCAGTGAAGTAAAGATATGATGATAGTTTGGGTTTGATGTTGCAATTTTTGCTAGGTTTTCTCAGTTGAAAAAAATTATTGTCAAAATGATTACTAATCACCGCAATATGATTACTCTCCCAAATCCTGCAGCCAGTTTCAGGACTGTTCCACTAATCAACATACTGTTCATTTAAACACCATTTACATCATGTCTATTAGCTCTGTATGTTTTTGAATCATTAAGGGAACCAACATAGAAATGGAGCTACTTATAAACTATTAATGCTTTTCCACTTACACAGAATATTAAGCAGGTTTAACAACGAATAAGCACCAGACTTCTCAAACCTAGTGTAGTTCAATCTACCATTGCAGACTTTTGTGCAAGCTGTCATCCTGTGCGTTGTCCTCATGGTGAAATGAACTTATCCAATTACTCTTTGCCTAATCAGGCTGTTTTGGTTCCTCTCCTCTTGCAGAGGTACTCCACAGTATAAACAGTTCACTTACGCCACACAGAAAGGGGCTAATCAGTGGAATTATTGTTTTGCTGTTCCAATTTACCAGCTCTCTGTTCAGCACTGATTGGAATGAAAATTTGCTATTGTGTCTGCATGAACCCAGAAAATATAATGCAATGTAATCATTTTGTTAGCTGCAAGAATATACATACATTATAAGCAATTATGATTTACAGTTTTGATACACAGTGTTTCAAATGTAAAATGCATTTGAGTCTGCTGTTCAATTTATGACACATTACTAATTAATTAGAATGAAAGAGGTTTCATACGATTTGTGTAAATCATTACTGTATGTTAGCTCATATGTCCGAAGTAAGAATAAACATTAAGGAAGGACAATTATTTTATGACACATTTATTACTTAAGTAATCAGTAGCTTTTAACTAATGCTATACAACCTCAATAGAAAAGCTAATAAATCCAAAATTCAAAGAGTCTTTGAAAGAGCAAGAGCAGCTGATCACTCACTATGTAGTCATCAGCTGACACTCTTCTCTGACTACCACATATTCCAAAGTAATTTGCTTTAATTAATTTCGCCTAATTTAACATTCACATCTATTTTACCGCCACCCTATTCAAGGCTCAGAGCTGGAGAACAAATAGATGAGGTGAAAGAGAGGAGAGAAATCTGAGGGGGCCAATCTCCACAATTAGTCCTTTAACAACTGGCTGTGGGTAAGGCTCAGTAAAGACAGCTCTTCTGAGGCTGCGACACCACACAAAGCCACGACCAAGACAGTGAAAACACACACAAAAAAAAGAGAAAAGGTTGGAAAGGGCCCATTTAAAGAGTCAGGTTTATCTTACAGTCACAGTTCTACAGCTTATTTTCAAAGAATGCATTTTTTGAAGATACTATTAACAGGTGCTGATTTATTGATAGAACAAAAGGATTACTCTTTGAGATGGTGAGTGGGTGAGTGGTTTTCAACAGCCTGATTAGAGATTAGGTTACAATGTGCAAAATTATAGACTTACTAGACTACACAATGGTTTAAACTGTGAAAGTAGAGCTCATGAAAATCCAAATTACTGCAGAACCACAAATATATAGTGATGTTTTAATTCCTGCCTGATTGTTTCATTAATTTTTACAACATCACAATGAAATTTTTGTGTTTGTTTTTAATTGTACAAGTATGACATTGAAATATGCCAAGTGGGCTGGAGCTACCTTCAGAGCTATATGATTACTTTGCTGTCAGGTACACAGACAAGGCAGTCATCAGAGTCAAGTCAAGATCAATAATGATTGAGCAGCTTCCTCTGATGTTTCTACCTAGGAGGATATGTGGTCATCATAATTCAGTTAAATTACAGTATTCATTGACTTCTAACTTCCTGTGCATGTTTTCACATGCAGGATGGGTAAGAGCACATCTAAAGAACTTGCATTCCTCACGCTGCTTTTAAAATGTTCATGCAAACTCAGTGCCGCAATTCTCCTGGTATTCAGAGCAGTAAAAGCTATTTTATGAGTCTGTCAGGAAAAGCACATTATAGATGTCTTCCCAGTATAAAAACACTGGCAATGCACACAAGGGTATTTATGTTCATTCAGAAAATATCTTCTTGGCATTCATTTTAGGATACATGAAACTGACAGCAATTTGTAGTATTGCTGGTGCTGTAACAGAGTTTGTGGCATATTCAGCCTTGTTTCTTTGCGTATGTCAATTACAGCTAAAAAGTAGCTTGACACTAGAAAATGGTGGGTTTGAACTCTTCAGAGATACACTCATGTTTTCTACATGATCCCATCTTTCAAAATAGATCACAGACAAATCACAGTGCTTGATAGCATGAATATCAATACCACACAAGGTGTTTCCAATACCTGTGTAATCTACTGTCAGCTTTGATGTCTGTCTCATACCAAAACTGAGTATTAAAGAAACATCCTTCCACCTTATTTGATATGAATGACTGGAGAAAAAAATCCCTACAGAGTTAGCATCATGTAGGATAGAGCCTGATCTGTGCTCAGATGAAAAGAGAATGTACAGGTGAGGCTTCAGTTTTCATGACTTGTGACAGAAGCAACAGTGTTAATTCCCTTATCATTAGCTTAACCTGTGTCATTCCATTTATTTTGTTAAAACAGGCAGTATGAGTGCCTTGATTGAAAGGGACCATCATATGCACACTACTGTTGTCCCACATCTTTCAGAGAACAAACCTTTTTAGATCCTTAACTACTATAGTGCTGCTGATTGCACAGGCACCAGCAATTTCCTAACCAACCGCCACCTGAACAATGATGTGTTCAGCTTTCAGGCCCTCCAGCCTTTCAAAGGTGAATCATTTCACAGTTTGGAACGAGATCACCATAGCAACTCCTCTTTGAAGGGTTTAGAATCACCATCCAATAATTCTATGATCATCGGGCCTTGCCATTCCCAGTGGTTCTTTTCACAGCGGACAGGCAAGGGGGGCATGAGGAGGAAGCAGGAAGACTCTACAGTCTATTTCAGGCAATTCATCTGGCAACCCCATTAGAATTCAAAATATTGCGACCTTCAATCACCAAGCATGTTATCTGGAGCTGTGGCGATCTCCAGTCAAGATGGGTAGACATTTTGCTCTAATCATCCACGATGAGTGGAGGCTGACAAAAACTCTTCATTCTCACTGAAGCAAAATGCTCATTTAAATGCTGTGACAGCACCTCAACACAGGGCAAGTACACACAAAAGGACACCGAGCCACCGCCGCACAATGACCTGGATATAGAAATACAGTATGGGTTAAAACAACATCAAATACAAACAGAACCACACAGAGAAGAAAGAAACTGTTTCTGATTAATTTAACATATCAATGCTGTCTTGAAAATAACAAGCTACAGAGTGCTGACACTGTGATACAGAGACCAGAAAGTGAGGTTATGTTTTCATTACCTTTTGTTTGTATTATTCTTCAGATGACTACACTACTAAAAATAACACTAGAACACATTAAATAGTAAGGAGGGTCCAAAGAAAGGGGCAGAGAAAGGATATATCTTGATGTTTGTAGCATATGCTGCACATCTTGCCATGAATATAACTTGCAATTGTGTGTCTCTAGTTCAAAATAGAACAAAAGAAGTGATGAACAAAGTCATTCTTGCATGATACACTGCACAAACTAGATCAATAAGAAAGTTGTATGGCACACAATACTAAGGAAATACCACAACTTTATACTAAACAACAAAAGACACAGTTACGTTAATGAATTGCTGATTGGTCAATTTTTAACAATCAATGGTGAAATGATTGATTTCTGAACACTTAAACACCTTGATAAAGTGTGCTGAAAAATGGTTCATACACAAAAAGTGTCCATGAAGCACAGCATATTAAAGATGTGATGTAACTCTCATTTAATTTTTTTGTTTTATAGGTGTGATCACATGACTGAAGGTGCCACTCCCAGACCTCTGTTACTTTTGATGTTATCATGCGAACACTGAAGCTCATCTGTAGACAAATAACTGTACAACTGGTGATTTACTGTTCATTATAAATTAAGTAATAACTCGCCTGATGCATTCATTGGCATTTGCTTCTTCTTTGACAGTTTATTGTCATTTCTATTGATAATAAAACCATTCATTTCAATATCAAGCATTTTCAGTTACAATTTGATATTGAAAGGATTATGGAAATGGAGCAATAACTGTAGCTGCTGCCTGATTTGTTTTGACAGTCTGCACACAGGAGCTACTTGGCTGGGTGAGGTTTGGATGTTTGTCAAAGTTGAGCATTTGTGAGCTGGTGAGTGATAAAGAAAAATTCCTGGAGAGTAGCCATTACTGGCGTCAGTGAGGAGGTAGGTTGGTCATAAATCATCTTTGTCTGAATACTCAATCCAGTTTGTTTTTAACGCCTGTAGCCAAACAATCAGTTTGATTTGTTCGCTGTAAGCGATTAGTGAAGTGTGGGCTGGCATCTAAATGATGCCACAACCAACAAAAAACTCAAATTCCCAGACAGATTCAGCATATTTGTATTTTATATTCAAACACCATTCTTCATTGTCTATATTAACAATCACTGCATTTTACACCAGAAAATATATTACATTAACCTCAACAAATGGTTGTTTTCTACAAATAAGCTTTTAAAGATTTTTTTTTTGTTTTATTATCAGCAAAGTTGGAATTGTGTGTTTATGTCATAAATGGGCTGATGTGATTTGCATTTTTTTCAGCTATTTCTTAAATATTGCTATCATGTATTTGCCAAATATCAAGTCAACAACGCAGTCAGAAACAGCAGACCTCCACCAAGGCTTGATATGGCGTCATATGACGTCAGAACATAACGTGATCGAGCCACAGATGTTGACCCATCTGATGTCTGAAGGTGAGATGATGTGAATGCAAAAACACACCAGATTCTATCTTGTCTGAATCCTGACACTGATGTGTTTTAGCTGTTGACCTTTAATGTGACCTTGACCTTTGACCTTCATTGCTCAAAATCTAATGGGTTCTTCTTTGACCCATTATCTATCATTCCTGAAAGTTTCATCGAAATCCATTCAGAAGTTTTTGTGTAATCCTGCTGACAGATACGCAGACGAACGGACCCGAATTTAATACCTCCTTGGTGGAGGTAATAATAAAATTCCATGATCGCACAAAACCTTAGGAATCTATGAGACTGTAGAGCTTATACATGGGAGCAATCAGTACACAACATAAATAATATTAATATGTAATGTAAATGTTATACAATTTCCATGCTTGTCTTGAGTAGACAGGATTTTGCAAAAACTACTACTAACCCATTTTAATGAAACTTGGTAGAAGGATGGGGCATGGGCATAAGACAATTCCCTCATAGTTGGAAAAAAAAAGTGGATGTAGCAGGGTTTTATTTTAATGTTTAACAGTGGACAGTACGCTGTTGACCTAATTGATCTTCTATTCCATCTTACATAGACCATAATGTTTTTCTGTATTCCTTTAGTCCAGGAAGCTGTGAACAATACACAAAATTAATTCAATACAATAGAAGACAAAAATACATTTCTGGAGCCATTAAATGCTTGGCCATTTTCTAACTTCATTTGTTATTGTTAAATTAATTAACTTTTGATCTATAGTGTATAATTTAAATGGACATGGAGGGATTCAATTGTAGAAAATGAACAAATGAATTTGTTATTATTCATTTGTGTCTAATTTGCTCTTTCTAATGTTTCTACCATGCATGCATTCAACAATAAGGCACATTACTATCACCTACTATGTTTTAGTATGAGCCAAAGTTAATATCCCCTTAATTAAAAGTTTAGATAGAACAAACTGACTCCAAAGAGCAACTTTTGCTTTTATCAACCTAACAGTCAAGGTTGGGATGATGCATTTATTCCAGAAGGATACAAATAGCTCCCATCTTTTGTCAGAACTTTTCAGGCAGAGGAGATCATATTGTCTACTTATAGCAGTAGAAGAGGGGAGAGGCTGAACTTAACCAGGAGTTCAGGTACTGAAAGCATGAATATCACAGTGAGATTAGAGTGAATGCCAAAAATAACAGCCACTTTCCAGTTGGCTGCTCACAACCACAGCCAGTCCCTTTAGATTAAATGTGCTATACCGCAGTATCTTAAGGCTAGATTCTTACTGGGTGTCGTGCAACCGTAAATAAGTCTTCATTAGCAGCCAGCTAGAGGTTTCCTATGGTGACGGGGGGGGGACACACACACACTCCGTGAGCATTCAAACATCTAATTGCTGGAAACCAAACATCTGGGAATAAGGCCAGGTGAGCTGGCAGAGTTGCTAGCGGGAAACAGAAGAGTAGATGAAGTAGAACATGTCTGTGTCTTGTCTCAGACAGCGAGGATCCAGCCACGTTCCAGTCACTGCAGAAGCACTGGGAACACTTAGCCTGCAAACCATTTTGTTATGAGACCAGGGAACACCAGGCATTCAACAGAATCAGTTTCAGGATGTCATCATGCACTTTAATAGTTTTTGGAAGGAATTGTTGAAAGTCAATCCACTGTTTACACAGGCTTTTGAAAGTCATTAGGGGATGAAAAATATTACGTTACATGTGCACTACTGGGGGAATTTTGTAACCAGACATCAAGAAAAACCCAGCTCCAACTTTATGCTTTTTTAACCATCTCAAATTGAACAACTTCTAAACAAATGATGCTACGCTAGGGTCAGGAATCAAACTTTGTAGAAAAACCACCTCAGAGAGAAATGATGAAAACACTGATGTCTAAAGTGGAACAATGTTCTCAGTCTCAGATCAGCCGCTTCATGTTCAGTTTGCTCTCCACATTACACAGCTCCATTGAGCCGTTGCTAACTTTGAGCATCTTTCTGTAGTGTAGCATCTTTTCAGACTCTTCTGTTAATTCCCAGACATAAAAAAAAAACAGACCACTCCAGACACGACAAAGTGTGATCCCTCACAACCATATAATCAAGCTATATAAAAGTAGTGGCTTCAGCATTGCAGTCAGCCTGACACCAGATAGATATAATTACAAAACACAACCAGCTATGTTTAATGGTTAACTTGTGAAACATACCACATTGTTTCCAAGGACTTCACAAGAGTGAAAACAATGGCATGCCAGAGCAGACAGATGTAAACACACAGAAGAAGAAGGAGCTTTCGATGCTACTATTTCCGATTGTTGGGGACATTTGCCTTCTTTGTGTGAGCAGAAACAAAGGATCTGGTTTTGGGTGAGGACGTAGTATATACATCTACTCCAACTCAAAACAACTGTTGGGCGTTTTGTAATGTATACGTGAAAACACAACATACAAAAGTGGTAATAATGTTATATCATGCAATGCAAATAAGGCTGGTGATGCATGTATGTATTTCTAACAGCTGTCAAATCTCGGAAACCCTGTGATGAATTGATCCTGCTATTGTATATGCAGACAAAGCTGTATTTATTTTAAACCACAGACATTATTGTCATTGTTGCCCCCCAAAAAAACTATTAAAACATCAATGCACCATACTGTTGCACTCTGTGACATATTCTTTCATCACAATAAACATGGGAAGTGCATTTTGTTTTGATTTAATCCCACACGTAGACATTTTGCTGTCATAAATTCTGACTAGTGGCTCCACGTTTCTTAATAGACAGCAAAGAATAGTCCCTGACAAATATACCATTTACTTCTGTGTGACTCATGTTTGCTTTAAAATTACATTGGCTATGGTATGTCATTACTGCTTATGGTGCAGTGCTGTTCATGAAACTATATAGAATTAATGTGTCTTCTGTAGGATTTGACCATTAGATGCTAGAATAGGGAAGTCTTTTTTTTTTTTGGTCTTATTTTCTTATATTATCATATTTCATTCAAAACTGAACTGACACCACTTCATCTCTAAAGGACCATTGCCCTAGTTCCCTAAAGCTTCACAGCAAATTTTAAGTACAGAGAGCCTATTTCTAACCTGCACTGGATCAGAAGTAATGCACTTGTTAGAATGCACTGAGACTTAGAAACAATAAGGGAAAATGGTCTTAATCTTAACCCTTTCTGTCAAAGCGCTCTGTCCCTGCCACCACCGACTCTCTAATCAGACTCCTTTCAGACAGAGGGAAAGTCAATAACGACACACAATCAGTACACAAACTCAGCTACTTTTAAAAGGGCCCTGGGAATTCATTTCAATAGGTGCAATTTGAATTATTCTAGCGTGTAACACTTTAATTGTGTAAGACAAAGAAAATGTCAGAAACACAGAGGAACCTGAGGCATGGAGAGACCTAGAGCGTAATCTGAAGGCTGTCTTATAATGGGACATATGGTGTGCAGAGGAAATCACATCTGTACCATTAGAAGCAGTTTCTCCAACCATTTATTAATATACAGCATCTTTAAACTGATATTTGGATAGTGTTATATGTATGTTATAGTTGGATAGTACCCTCATGGTGAGAATTTTGGACATTTCTGGAGCTTACGTTCAATATTTTAAAGGTAATTCAGACCACATTTTAAAAACAATACCATTCTTTTTCTTTTTCATATAATTAATGCATAAAAGGGAGGAAAAGTCAACCATATTCAGCAGATTGTCTATAAAGTATTCAAGATGATTCATTCAATGGGCAGCAGAATTTTTGCATATCAATAAGCTGCTTAAATCTGTAAACTCTCTGGCAGTAGACTCACTATATAAAGTATTAGAAGTATTACTTTCAAGGTTTACCTATAAAAGTAAGGCTTAGCTGCAGCAACAAAACATTCAAACCTAAATTAAAACAAAACTGAAGTTGAAATACTTCACTCACCAGTGTGTTAGCTATCAACAACAGGATTATTTTTGGAGGAAAAACCTTGTGTATTCTTAAAGCAGCTTCTTTTGTAAGTATTTTCTGTTTCCCTTCCTCATGTGGAATGATAAACTGATTATGTTTGTGTGTTGAACATATGATTTTATCATCTTAGGCTTTCGGATATTCATTATTATCTGTCATTTTAGTAACCAAATGACTAATTCTTTAACTGAGAAAAGAATCCACATACATTTAAGTAACAATGAAAATAGTCATTATTTGCAGCCCCAAATGTTGTAGTAGCATCTTTGTACAGTTTCTTTTATCAGCTTTTTGGACATCTGCAGCTCTTTCAAATTGTTGTGCTAGACATGATAATAACGATGGCATAAAAACATGAAATTATGCATTTCTCATTGAAAAATACAACATTTTCTTGCAGGAAACCTATCAATCGTGGGCCTAAATTTTCCACAAATTTTACAAAGATGCTGTTTTTGATTATTATTATTAACGTTAATGAATAGCGGGGACTGTAGCAAATAATTTAAATGCGCAAAAAAACAGGAACAAAAGCAAAAGAAAACTATGAAAACCATGTTTATTAATAAGTCACTTACCCTCACTGTTCACGAGTTTAATCAAAAGAGGCATTTGAATTCTTATTAAAATAAGCCTCAGCTTCTCAAGTGTCTTGTAGCAGACCCAGACCTCAAAATATGTTAATAATTGTGTAAAGCTTAAACTCATAAACCAGACACAGACCCATTCAGTCTCTTCTTCTGCAACTCCCATTCAGGGAGCCTCCCAACAGGAATGTGAGGTTTGGTTTGACTTCATTACTGACTGTTGCACTGACCTTAGTACCCACCACCCAAGATGCTCATTTAGAAGTCCCCTTAAAAAAGGGGGATTTCAGGAAAACCATGTGTGATGCAATTGATTTAAGTACTTACATTAAATACATCTACAAATGAAAGACTTATTACATTCAGGACTGTGATACAAAGGCAGTAATCTTCCACCTGTGACTCACGTGTCATGTGGAAGATGCCATCGCAGGCACTGATATGAGACAGGAAGGCATTTCCCAGGCCTTGACCAGCATGAGCACCTTTCACCAGGCCAGCGATGTCTACAACATTAAGGAACGCTGGGATTTTGCTGAAACACATGGAAAAACAGACACAAATATTTAGTTATTTAATGTAGAAACATTGAATTTGATACTCATGGTGTATCCATGGCAGCGGACCAGTGACTGCAACATCAAATTACAATAGTCAAGTCATATGTTCAGTGTAATGAAGAAGCATGTCATCCAGTCCAATGGTTTGGCTCATTATTCTGTCACAGTACAACAATGGAAGTCTATGGTAACAACAAATAAGCAATATAAGACTTTGGCTACAGAGGCAAAGCTTGAATTCATTGTACCAACTGTGAAATGATCTCTTTTCGTGACATTTCTGTTACGACAAGCATATTCAATTTCACTTGTGTTTTTATTTACAAAAGATTGGTAGGGATAAACAGGTATTGGAAAACTATGTAAAACTTTTTTTTTTCTGGTCACTGGTGAGTGGAGCTGTCAAAATACTGAGATGTTCCTCCATCATGTTCTTTTTCTTCCCCTAGTACAGTATATAAGACTATCAATAGATTCATTACACACCTATGACTTATGTAGAAATAAAAGCATGTATTTAATACTGAATACTTACACTGAAATAAATAATCATAGTATATGGCTTTTTTTGGGGGGGCTTACCTTAAATATACAAAGCCTGTCATGGAAATACATAAGTAAATTAGTGATAATGGCAGGAACCACAACGTTAAGTGCCTTGATGTAAAGGAAGACAAATAAAGAATATGATTAAGAGCCATAGTCAAATCTTAAATGATGAAAAAAGACTTGAAAGTAGTGATGAAATGTGTCATTTCTCTCTGGATGTCAGTTTCATTCATTTGTTGTTATATAGTTAAATGGTGACAATTATATGAAAGACCATACAAAATAACTGTAGATAGCTCAAATAAATGTTATAAGGTGGTGGAAATGAAACATGCATAGAAAACTCTTTTGACTGAGGATTATAGTAGAATATATTGTTCCTGTGACAGAGCCACTGAAGATTGTTTCTATTCTATTCCATTCTATTCTATTCTATTGTATTCTATTCAAACCAAAGGATGTAGGCTTGTAAATTTCATGCTACTCTAAAAAAACCCCGACTTACTCTTGTGACAAAGTTCACTTACTAAAATGTTATTTAAATTCCTGTCAAATCAAAAGAGCTCTGTCTGATAGCATGTCGGTGTTGCAGTGCAAATCTGAATCTAACCTGCTTTAACAGCTTCTGTAAATGTGTATGATAACCAGTTGTTGGATGGTCTGATGCCTCAGCTTTCTCTTTAACTGAGAACCTTGAAACGGCAATCAGACATCATATTGGCAGCACATGTCAACAACATGTTATATGTCCTCTCGTACCTATAGCAAAACAACTGTCAGAGACTACAGACCTCAAGTGTGAATAATATGTGGACGATGAGACCCCATACCTGGCGGGTTTGTGGAATTGGCAGAGGAAATCATAGCGTTCATCTGGAATGGGCACTCTGCTTTCATTTGGGTCAATGGTGCAGAAGGGGAAATTTTCAGCTGCAGCCTGACTCTTTGTCAGCACATTGAAAAAGGTTGACTTCCTGGAAATAAAAACAGCACTGAGGTCAATCCACCTAAAGGCATTGGTGTGTGGAACCTGACAGCCTGATAGTTTGATCTTAAAACACTGCAGTAAATTATGCAAGATTGACTTTTTCAATGTTTTTTTCTGCAAAAGAAGAAAAATGTTATTCTAAAGGATGAAATATGTCAGCACTTGAATCAAAAATACTGTAAAATACTATCCTAATTACAAGGTCAGATAATCCCATAATAGATCAATTGTTCGTGGTCTTGAGAGGAAAATTGCATTTCTTATAGATCTCAGCTGTTGAACAGGATCAGCCAAATGCTGCCCCATGTTGTGATGGGAGATTTATTTTCTGTGGCACAAGCAGCTCAAGTATACTTCAAAATCTACAGACAATGGCAAGTGTCTAAGAGTAATGACAGCATGGCTGTTAACTATAATGCAGGACGTTCTGTCTTCATCCCCCACTTGATGCTTCACATTGAAATGATTGTTTGCAAAGTCCTATAGGTCTGAAATTGTTCAAGATAGCTTAAGTGAATACATTAATTCCTTATATAGATACTGTGCCTCTAACATACTTGAAGGTTTCTCTTCGGTCACCTTGGGAGACAAAAACAAAAACAGTCCACATTAACACTATCACTTCCATCCAGCATCAAAATGAACATTACAATATGTTTTAAATCATAAGAACCCAGTGCTACTTTTGTTGCAATTGCCAAATTAATTTTCTCTTTATTTAATCTTTTCCTAACTGACTTATCTCCCTGTTTTTTTTTATAAATCATATATTTTCCTTTATTTAATTTACTCATTATGTAGATATACATTAAAGCACAGCATAGATTCAGAAATATCAAAACAGAGAAAACTGATGAAAAAGTGACTTTTTCTGTTAAATATATCATTAACTGAATATGAACAAACTGTGTCCATTCATTGTCATTGATAGGTTTATGGGTTTTACTGGTGAATCGATGTTGTAGAAGTTGACTCACTATGAAGCCAAATGGGTCACATTTGATGACCATGAAAAAATGACAAACTGCATTTCACACCAATTATTGACATGGATTGATAGGATTAGTGGATCAACAAGAATTTACAAGTTCGTTTTAGTCATCAGTGGCTGTTTGGGTCTTTATGGGTTAATATTTGGGGAAAAAATGCATATAAACACATGCAGGATATGATGATCAGACAAAATGAAGATAAGACACTATAAACCATACTTTTAGATCATGGATGATTACACATGACCTCCAACAAATATACAAAACAACTGTCTAATTTCAACTTTCAGACACCATTATGTACTTCTTACTTTTGTCATGTCACTGTATGTGTGATTAATTCATTACTGTAAGTTTTTGTAACACAAGTGTCATTAAACTTTGACTTATACCTTTGATCTCTCCTAGTGTTTCTATTGTAAACTGTTATGCTATTTTTTTAAACTTTTATCAGACAATCAGAGATAACCTCCTTAACAAGCTGTTTGACCTACACATTACATTTTAAGAAAAGGCTCTGAGTGGCCAGGTCCCCTCCACAAAGCATGTAATCATAACTTACTGTCATTTATAAACCAAACCATGAATAATTACAGAAAAATGGAAAACCCATAAACTCTTGATTGTGATTTTTCTTTTGTACAACCTTTCAGATCTGTATTTGTAGATTACAACTACTAATCAGAGCTCTCCCAGCCTTTTTTTTCTCTAAATAAAAATCCACAGACAAACTTATAATAGAACATAACTCTTCATTCATTGCTCAAGTCTCTACTTATATCATTTCTGCATAAGGGTTATGATAAGAGGTCATACACATCTCAAACAAAACAATAGAATGTATTAGTTTAATATGTGAAGAAAACAGTGCAGTGTTAGTTTCTGCTGAGTGTTATTGTGGCTTATATGATTAGCATCCCATATGAGAAATAATGGTTGTCTAGCTAGTTCGCCTGCTCAAATCAGGATGTTAGATTGTTTGTTATTCCAGTTGAATGCCTGATTAATCTTAATCATCTCAGTTATCCTCTAGCAAGCTACTTGATTCGGTTTCATGAAGACATGGTTAGACTCATTCTCAGATCTGAAAGCATATCCACTCTTTATAAATTAATAGATGAATGCATGTAATATAGAAGATGTTTGGTCTGATGCAGTAGTATTTTTTCTAGAAATGAGGAAAAAATGGACAGTATATATTTGTCTTTATAATTGTGTTTTAAAAAATTTCTGAAACTAGGTCTTGTCGAAATGTTTAACAAATTCAACTGTGCTTGAAATCAATGCAAGGTAACTTTGACAAGACTGAACTTTTTTTATGGCTTGTATCAGTGAGAACAGAATCAAATATGACGTGCGAGGGTGTGAGTGGAAGAGTATCACCACAGTGGCTGAACCATACTCTCATGTTTCCCGTGTGTGTGTGAAGAACAGACCGCTACACCCAGCTAACAGCAGGATGGCATATGAACATGGTTCATTCATGAAGAAACTCTAGGAGGGTGGAAAAGTTGTGCTCTGACATTAATAGGATACGGCAGCAGAAAACCTCAGTGAGTTCTACTTCTTATTACAGGAAGAAACTGTGGTTTTTCCATGGTGAGAAATAACAACACTGGACCCTAGAGAGCTGAGAAATAAGGTCTGAAATGTGGCTACCAGTAATCGAAAACCTTTGAAGAAAATGGAATTGCTACGTATTAATGAACTGTGAATGATGATTTCAGTCTATATAGAGTTTATGCAACAGTTTATAATTAAGTACCTAAATAAAATCTGGAGTGCCTGGGTTTTATCAACCTGCACATCTGACAAAACTGTCTCTGCTCTTTGAAAACATCAGGTGCGATGAAAGTGACTTAAAACCATTTCGAAGTTTCTGGAAAAAAAAAAAAAAAAAGGGCATAAACCTGTCGACCGAACAGATGTGTGGCCCTTCCTGTGGCTCAAAAGGGACAACACCAAAAGTCATGTTGGGTCAGCCCTGTGATTACTCTCCATCTCTGATATTGCTGAAGGTTTTAATAGATGCTGACAAGCTGGATTTGTCAGACTGTCTCTGACATGTAGACAGCGTGTCAGCTTCCTAACACTGTGGCTGTGGTGCACTTTTACACATGTACGGATTTTTCCTCAAGTTGTCCACCCTTACAATAAATATCCACCACAGTGAGATGAGTTAAGAGACACTATATTTACTGCAAAAATATGCACATTCTAACCAAAGGTCTAAACAAATGCATTGTGATTAAAACATACAATTTTACTCTTAGCTTCCTTTTGAATGTGAGATGAGCACCATGTTTTACATTTAACCCAATTTTTTTTTTACTTTCCTAAAACACACTCTCACCTTTTTTACATAGTACAAATCCCCAGTGTAATCACATCCTATGGCATAACAGTAAAAGTCTCCTTAACCTCCTTTTGGCAAACTATCATTAAATACATTTAACCAAACAGCAAAGTGTTTGGCTTAAATAAAGTTAAGACACAGTTTCAACATCTTACCTGTTTTACCAGAGTTGACCTCTTTCATAGTTTTTGTACTTATTTTTTTATCCTTGGATGAAAATATAAGGACATACATACCCCTATATTTTAATAAAAGTACAAGAAACTATCATTTTACCTGGGATACAGACCTACATATTATATATATATATATATATATATATATATATATATATATATATATACATACATATACACACACACTCTTAAGTGTATGTGATATGAATGTGCAAAGGAGTTTGATTATCTACAGTTTGTCTAGGATATGCATTGACCTTTGACCTGTGCATTGTATGACGAATACTACAATGTTTTTACATATCTCTTCATTCATAGTGGAGAAGGACAAACAATGCAAGTTCCTTTTTCTTGCAGTCGTGTTGATATAACTATAGGATTACTCTTTAGGATTAATCACAAAGACACCAAACAGAGTCATGTTAGTATTTCCTGAAAGTGAAAACAAGCATCTTTAAAAAAGACAACACTGACAAAACCCACATTTCCACAACTAAATGATCAATTTATGCTTTTAAAATGAGCACGGATGCAACCTTTTGTGATCAAGTGTGATTCTGTTCTTTAAAATAACTTACGTCTCAGGCAGAATTGTCATTTGCTATGCTTTCATAAACAAAGCCGTTGTAACGGATAAAGCATTTTGTAAAAGAACAGACAGCTTCCCTTCTGCTTTAATGACAGAGGGAAAGAAAAGACACAGAGAGGAGAAGCTATGGGATCTAAATTCTCCTCCTAGAGGGGGCAGACGTGGACTCAGATACTTAACAGGATCAAGAACACTGCTGAGGTTGTTAAAGAACTCTGAACTATTTCCAACAGAAAAACATCAGAGGAGTAAGAATATGGCTTTCTGCCTACGATGTGTACCTTAAATCAAATGCGTCTGAGTCATTTTAACTGGTTTTGATACTCACTGTGGATGGCATTCACATAATGAAACACCCACCTAAAAATGTACATGTATTCTGTAGTTGAATCTTTATCTTCTGCAGATTTAATTCATCCTCTTTAGCTTTGCATTGTAATACAGTGTGAACATTATACTGTATTTTTGATTATGGTATCATGTAAGACCATCATTTGCAGACAGATCACGTCTTGCGGTGGACCCCAACATATGTACAAATAAGCATAAACCCCTTTTACTTACCCTACATTAGGAAGGCCGACAATTCCTATTTTCAGTGAGGTGCCAAACCTTCCGATCAGAGGTGGTGGCTTTGCTGCATCTTCACCCTTTCCCTAATGAAGACAACGTGGAGATATCTGCAGTCAGAACCAGCACTTGCCATTACATAATCTGCAACGCATGCTCACTATTCTTTTTCTTTTTTAAAACCACAGAACGCACCTTCTTTGGAGCCATGCCACAAACTTTAGGTGTCTGACTTTCACAAGAGCTCAACAACTCAGAGGGAAAAAAATATTCATTGGCAAAAAAAAAAAAAATGGGCTAAGCTAAAGCTCTCAAATGCAACCAGCCAACTGCACTTTAACTGGCTCCCTCCCTGGACTCAAAATAGAACATGCAGCCCCTGGAAATGGAAGTTGACACTGCAAGCTGGCAAGTTGACCTGCACTTCTAAATTTAGCTGTCAATACTACGATGGAGGTTGATGAGCTGCTGAAGGATCATTCTTATATAGAGCTCCTGAAGATGATATTGAAAGTGTAGTTAATCTGTATCAGAGGCTTGAATGATTTGTCAACAGCTGCCTACTTTCTATTAAGCCGTCTGCACTCTTGACAGTCACCTAACTAAACACATCCACAAGTTGTATCTTTACGCTGACAGGTCCGAGCAAATTGCCCCTCATCCCTGTGCTTTAGATTTCATTGACATTTTTACAGCAATGATCTTCATTATTTCACAAAGTCACTCCTATATTTGTCTATTTAGTTTATGTTTCCTGACATATTGTGAATAAACAAAGACCTGGTAGCCGTTAAAGTGAATTACTGGAATAAAATTTGCTACTTGCTGAAAAATAATCTCATGCAAAAAAGATAAAAAAGCTCAGAGTTAAGTGCAACGAATCAAATAATATTGTATATTTGGAGCTCTCAGTGACAGACAATATCATTATAACCTTCAATTATAATAACAAAATGAAGATTAAATTCTAAGCATTTTGACACAATCTTCATCTACTCATTTTTTTGTGTTTTAATGAGGCTCCTCTGATCTACTTTAATTCAAGTGTTCTTCTTAGAAAACAATGCAGCATAGAAATAAAGTGCAACATCCCTGCACTCATAGTCTCCTCCATCTCCTTTTGAGTGAAACAGGTGTAGCCACATGAGCACATGAAATTACAATAATTAGTTAAATGTCCTCAAATAAACTTCCTTTAGCAGAAGTACAAATTAAAGCACACAGGAGCACAGCTGAAAAAATAAAATACAAATAAATAAATAAAATAAAATAAACTCTGACCAATCGTGCAAGCTGTGTAGTTTAACATGCAGAAAATGAGGCTCTAATAATCTAGATTTGAAGCAAGAGAGGCTGCCTTTGTAAAAAAAAAAAAAAAAAAAAAAGAGAAGAATTTAAATGAATAGGTCTGAATTAATCATTTATCTTTTGTTGATGGATGCTCCCCCACTTAGACTCATCACAATAGATGCAGAGCGTTTTGTTCGACCAAATAAATCATTCCCATTGTTTAAGGTACATTGATCAATCTAATGGCTTGTAATAGGCTCCTAATTGCCACAGAGAAGTGCTCAGGAATAGAGTCCAGAATCACAAATTCAACTCAAAATTCTCACTTGAATGACAAGATTACGTCCTGCCCTTTTGTCCAATTTAAATATCACCAAGAAACAAAACTGCCATTTTATTATTTTACATTTCTATGTCTTTTTTTTTTTTTTTTTTTTCATTTTT
Organism: Siphamia tubifer; assembly: GCA_020466265.1. NCBI lineage: Eukaryota > Metazoa > Chordata > Actinopteri > Kurtiformes > Apogonidae > Siphamia > Siphamia tubifer. The sequence goes on along the minus strand of CM035803.1, from coordinate 36,933,396 downwards.
AAAACAAGATATTCAATAAAGCATTTCTATCAGTGGGTGTGTGAACCTGTGATATCTCTCCAAATTTCTTTGTTAGGATATAAAAGCATAATTATTGTGAGCTTCACTGTGCTGCTAATTAAGATCATATTGTGCGAAATGATCTTGTATACAAGAATCTGAACAAGTAAAAAAAAAAAAAAAAAAAACCGCGTGGGTTATTGGACTATAATGCAACAATATAGACACTGAATTTATTTATGCTAAATACAATTGTTGATATGTTTCTTATTTTTCTATTATCATTATAAATTGTATTAAAATGCGGGGCTATTGTCCGATATTTAATTACTGAAGGAATATATTAAAAGAAATGCCATTACATTTTTCTTTCATTTCCATTTTACGGTTAGATTAATTTAATGTCTTTAAGCAACAATCAGCTTTGTTTACACAGAATAGACATTTAATACAGTTAACAGCACTCTGCCAAATTGTGATGATTGCAAAAATTATTCCATTTTCTTGGCAGCGCTTGGTATTTGATGAGACTGATTTTTATTCACCCTTCCAAAAGGTGGAGTTTTAAAGCAAAAGGAATACTGGAACAAATTGCGCCTATGTTGACTGGCAGCATTCATACTCTATAATGGAGCATTATTTGCCCGTTTTGAATACTGTAATGCACATCTTTCGGTCAATCCTTTCTCTGGAAAATTGCTTTACCTTTTAAAAGGGATGATGATTCACATCAGAGGAGGTCAATTTTACATTGTGCCATTATCCCTGAGCGTTTTAACAAGCTATGGATGTTGACTTGTTGAATAGTAAAATTAAAACCAAAAGGAGAGGGGGGGGGGGTCAACTGACTGGTATGGGGAAACTGATGAAGCAGTGCATCATCTAAACTGCCCACTGATTAATTAAATGTGTTCTCAGTGTTTTCTTTCTAACATCTACCGCCTGTTGGTCATCACTTTAACACACATGTCTGGCGGCCTAACAACATCCGGACTCTGAAACTTTTTTTTTTTTCCTACCAATAAAATTATTGTATTTTTAGACGAGGACCTGCCACACGCCTTGATAAAGCAAGCTGTCATTTTTAATTAACCCCTCACCTGCACTCCTCCAACAAGTAAGGGGTGGGGGTGGGTGTGTATGGCGTGTACGTGCGCACGAGCACAAACGAACGCGTGTGGATCGAATAAAAAAAAAAGTACTTGATCAATTACGAGTCCTAATCTGTTTTTCTTCATATGTTCAGTGAAGAGCAGTTGTACTCAGACAGCTCATAAATAATGTAACCGCGGCTTTTGGAGCGGGTGTCGCTGTACCAGGCCTGTTTCTGCAGCTTTCACCAAACTTAATCCATCTGTGATTTTTTTTTTTTTCCTGACGCGAACACATGGAGGTTAGATATTTAGGAAAGGGTATAAAACATTATTTGTTTCCCTCCGCGTCCCATAAAACCCGTCGCTCCTCACACACAAACACCGGCGGTTCTGTTTGGATAGAGTCATCGTCAATAACAGTGTCTCCCACATTGTTCAGGATACTCTGAGCTTAAATACCTACAATTTCTCAATGACGTGTTGCGCATGATCTGAATATGGAAAATCAGAAGAGAAACCTAGAAGTACACTGACGAGTGTGTCATCATAAACCCCAAAAATTAGTCAAAAGCTTACCTCTTGGTGAACTGATGTGTGCACTCAATTCAGCAATGAAAGGAGACATTGAGCCTTCGTGTGAGAATACATAAAAATAACTGTATGCATTTAAAAAATACCAAATCGTGTCTTGTATGACAGTCTGAGCAGAGGCTGCACAACAGATGATTGACGGCGGGGTTTTTGGTGTTTCTGTCTGCGGTTAGGTCTCTCATTGGCTGACTTCATCCTCAGCCTGGAACGCAGCTATTAGATTGGCTGCGCGTCCTCGCCAGCTGTACTTCAAAGAACACGCTCTCTACAACTAGGTAGTGTTGGGAGCTGCAAGTCAAGAGAGAAACCGTGTGACCTGAGTCAAACACGGTGTGTCTGCATCAAATTGGACCCATACAGCAGTGAAATCGCGAACACTCTCACCACAGCACACACCCTGGATATGGCTACGTCTATACTTGGGGTAAGTTTTACGCTGCGTGTGTGCGTAAAAGTTATGCGTAAAGTTTATTTTCTTTTGCAGCAAAAAGTGTTTGGTGCTTTAATTGCCGTGCATGCTTTGACGTCTTCCATACTGTGTTATTTTTTTTCATCACATTGCAGCTGTTAATATAAAAGAAAACTGTACATACCTGTTAACAAAGCTGGGCAATACATTAGACAACAACTGAACAAACTTTTGTCGCGCTTCAGTATTTAATCACTGTAGCCCAAAGTGGATGCGGTTATTATATTTTTGTTAAACATATTTCTCACACTACTCTGCGTAAACATCCATTTAAAGTTAATGTATACAATTTATGATTTATTGTCCGGCATAAACGACACATATTTTGGTCTTACTGGCTCTTAAAGTACAACTTTCTGTGTTTTTCAGGAAGAGCCACGGTTTGGAACTACACCTCTAGCTATGCTGGCTGCAACTTGCAACAAAATTGGCAACACCAGTCCTTTGACAACTTTACCTGACTCGAGCGCTTTCTCAAAAGGTGGATTTCATCCGTGGAAAAGATCGTCCTCCAGCTGTAACTTGGGATCCAGTCTGCCCGGTTTCACAGTAGCAACAAGCCGCGCGTCAACAGGACTAACACCGACCAGTGGCACCGGCAACAGCGCCTTTTGCTTAGCCTCCACCTCCCCAACGTCGTCTGCCTTTTCCACAGAGTACAGCGGTCTGTTTTCCAACTCTGCCAGCGTCACATCTCAAGAGTCTGGCCAGTCGGCGTTTATCTCCAAAGTCCACACATCAGCAGAGACTCTTTACCCGCGGGTCGGGATGGCGCACCCGTACGAGTCTTGGTACAAATCCGGGTTCCACTCAACCATCTCGGGTGATGTCGCCAACGGAGCATCCTCGTGGTGGGATGTCCACACTAATCCCGGATCGTGGCTCGATGTCCAGAATCCTGCAAGCTCCCTCCAAACCTCTCTGCATTCTGGAACCCCCCAAGCCATCCACTCCCAGCTCAGCGGCTACAACCCGGATTTCTCGTCCCTGACCCACTCTGCTTTTAGCTCCACTGGAATCAGCCCGTCCGCGTCTCATCTACTGTCCACCAGTCAGCACCTGTTAACGCAGGACGGCTTCAAAACGGTCATCCCCACTTACACAGACGCTTCAGCCGCTAACGCTATGATTTCTGGGGGCAGTTCAGGAATAAGTAGCTCCTCTCGGTCGTCCAGGCGGTACTCCGGTAGAGCAACATGTGACTGTCCGAACTGCCAGGAGGCCGAGCGGCTGGGACCCGCCGGGGCCAGTCTGCGGAGAAAGGGACTCCACAGCTGTCACATTCCAGGCTGCGGTAAAGTCTATGGAAAGACCTCTCACCTCAAAGCGCATTTGCGTTGGCACACCGGCGAGCGGCCTTTTGTCTGCAACTGGCTTTTCTGTGGCAAAAGGTTCACTCGGTCGGATGAACTCCAGAGACACCTGCGCACCCACACCGGTGAGAAAAGGTTTGCCTGCCCGGTGTGTAACAAGCGCTTTATGCGGAGTGACCATTTGAGCAAGCACATCAAAACGCACACGGCCGGTGGAGGAGGCAAAAAGGGGAGCGACAGTGACACCGACACCAGTAACCTGGAGACCCCGAGGTCCGAGTCCCCAGAACTTATTTTGGAGGGGGTTAATCCCAGAATCACGGTTAAGGATCCGTCTCCCCACGATGAGCCCTAATGGGGGGGGAGGGCCTGTGAGATCATCCCAAAATTTAATTAAAGTAAAAAAAAAAAACTGCACAGCGTTGAAAACAAAACGGGTCTTATTTGACAGACAATAAAAAGGAGAAACTATTCCATGAAACGATTTTGCAAAGTCTAAAAATATATTCTCCGCAGGCGTGACGAGTATTTCATTCGTAAAAATCCATCTGAAAGGAAAAAAAAAACAAAACAACCCAGAGTGAAAAATAACTGTAGGCCTGAGAATATTTTTAGGGACAACTTGAAAATGAAATGGATGTTTGCAGAGGGTGTGCGGAACCTGTTGAACTTGGCTGGACAATGTGAGTTAGGCTACATCTTGTATATGACGACTAACTATGTGTTATTTTTATGTAAATGTTAGGCTATGATTGTTTTATTCGTGTTGGTATCCTGGAAATCAGGGAGTTTACTTTCGACGCACTTTGTGGATAATGTATGTACACAGCTTTTTCAACTTCGGTTAACCATTTTATTTCTTTGCTAAAAAAAAATATCTATATATAAATGTTTACCTGTATAAAGTCACACGTATAATACTTTCATTTTATCGTAATTAAAACATCTTAAAAAGGCTTTAATTGTGTGATGTAGATTTTATACTTGTTTTAATTATTTGTCTTAAATTTTAATAAAAAAAAAAAAATGTATGCATTATTTAGGAATTTATTTTAAATTTCTAGTGCTCTTCATGCTATTTCCCCCCCTCTAAATTCACGTACAATACCTTGACTTTCACTATTTTCCCCTACGGAATAGATCAATGTTTAATGCCCCGGAAAAGACATTTCATGCCTAAATGAAAATCTTGTTAAATGGTATTAATTATGACTTGGAGCACATCGCAGCCCCATGTGTCTTGTATTTGCGATTAGGGATTCGTGTCTTATCAAATATCTAATTAATCTCAGAGACATCTTTTGTTCAGTTTCAGTTTATCGGGGGGTTTCCAAGGGGGTTTGATGACAAAGGTTCCTGAATATTTATTCTAATTGTCCAAATTAACTGCTTTCATTTGCATACCAATCGATGGACCAAGAATAAGGATATGTTTTTTTTTTTTTTCCTCTTTGCCAGAAACCACAAAGATGTTATGGGAACAGTTTTTTTTTAAACTTTAGAAAAAGAAGGGCCAAAGAGTCACATGCAAATGCTGAATGTGAAATGCTCTTTGCTCAGTGCAGTCAAATGGTTCCTGCGTGTTATTTGAATATCAGTGGCCCCGTATTGAAAGGGTTCAAGGATGCTCTCTGACTTCTTTGTGCTTACCCAGTGCAGCGTCCGACTCAAGAAAAAGCCAGGGAATAATTACAGCGTGGGTCCAGGACTGGGAATACGTCTCATCCACACACCCTCTTTTTTCCTTTTTTTTTTTTTTTTGAAGAGGATGTTAAATTGACCAGAAGGCAATAGAGGGAAATTATTTTCATTTCCTTTTGTGCAACAACGGCTTCAAGGAAACGAGCACATAGTGAAAACTATCAAATTAGATTGGCTATTTGAATTTAATCCAAATATAAAAAGAAAAAAAAAAAAAAAAAAACCAAAACGAAACACTTAAATAAAAATGCCAAAATTGTCACCAAGTAAAATGTGATAATTTTAATTGCTAAAACGTGTATTTTTCTTATATTTATTTTCTTAGAGATTTAATGTGTCAAATGGGCTAATTCAGGCGTCAAATTTACACAGTAGGAAGAACATTTCTGTGTCATTTGACTGGTTTAATACATTATAATATAAAATGTTATTTCATGCGGTCTTTGCTTAAAATGAACAGAATCTGCAACAATTTAAAAATGTATCTTGAAGCGTTATTTTCCCACTGATTTGGTTTATTCTATTTTTTTCTACGCTCACCATTTGTGGAGAAAAAATATTAATGTGGATTGACACACTGAAATAAAAGCTGTATTTGGGTTTAACGCACATCAAACCACCCAGATCATATTTTTCATCTCAGATATGTGGCCTAAATTATTACTAAAATTACATTTCTGTTAATTTTTCAAGAATGTAGTTACTGGATATCACAAATAATATAAAAGAAAAAATGTACTGCTGAATGCATGACAACAAATATAATAATAGTTTTCATTGCATAACTACAAATCAAAAAGCAAAGATTCAAATTAATAACGTTTTAATTATAATAATAAAAAAAAAAAATCAACATCCATCTTATTACAATTTAGTTTTCCTATTTGCAAAAGAAAGACGCAATCATGACAGGAGTGGGAGAAAAAGATGCTGCAATAGATAAAATCTAATGACCAACTGACCATGAAAATGAGTCCAACATTTTCCCATCAACGGATCATAGCCGCAAATTGCCTCCAATGGTAATCAATTAATTTACACCCGTTCACACAGTACAAGAAAATCAGAGTGCAACAGCAGCTGCACATTTTCTGTTGACTGCTTCCCTCTACTGGAGGAAAAGAAGAGTGACAGAAGGGGTCTTTACTTCAGTTTTAGGTTACAGGGGATAGGAAGGGGGGATACGCAGGACACCTTAGTGTGTTTTCATGTTCAAATAGTTAAAGAAAGCATCAGTATTTTCTCCTCCTTCTGTCTTGGCTGCCCTCACGTTTATCTCTACTCCTACTTCTACCTCTGCCCTCCCTTTCTTTGCGCCTCTCCCTGCTTCTACTCCTCCCCTCTGCTGTTCTGCCCGTCCTTCCATCTGTGCTCCCTCTGTTCCTCTCCCTGTCCCCACTGTGATGCCTGTGTTTACCTCTGTCCTCCCTGCCTCTGTCCACATTGGACTTGGAGCTGTTAGGTCTCTCTTTGTCCCTGCTGTTGTTTCTCTTCCTCTCCTGACCTCCCTCCACCTTGATCTTGCTCTCCGGGCTGTGCTTTCTACTCCTACTGCTGCTCCTGCCTCTCTCGGCCCTTGTTTGCCTGTAATCTCCTGACTCCTCTTCAGGCCGCCGGCGTCCAGAGCGTGGGCTCGGTGACCTGCTCCTGTGAGAAGAGGCCTTTTTCTGACTCTTGGCTCGTCTTTCACTCTCGGAGCTGTTATCCCGACGGGATTCTTTTTTCTTGCTCTTCCTCCTCTTTTGGCTCTTTAACTTATCATGACTGCTTGAATCTGACTCACTATCACTACTGCTGCTCTCGGAGGAGTCACTCGAACTCTCACTGTCATGCTTTTTCTTGTGCTTCTTCTTGCTCTTCTTCTTCTCTTTCTTACTCTTCTTTTTCTTGGACTTCTTCTTTTCTAGCCGATCGAGTTTTCTGTAAAACAGAGCGTTATAACAGTGTCTAATCAGGCAGCAGATAATGTCTATTTTAATATTTCTGTAACATATCAATGAAACAATCATGTGAATTAAAAAAAATAAAGGATGCAAACGGAGCTGTTGAGTGTTAAATTAATCGCTACACATTTTGATGTCAAACAAAGCCCAAACGCAAATAATTTCAGCATCTTAAATTTGAATATTTTGTAGTTTCACCACTCTTTGACAAATTTAAGTGGATGTATTTATCATAGAGTACTCCAGCATTCAACATTTTTTGACATTTTACAGATCAAACAATTACCAATAATCAAGAAAAGCAGTAAGATACCAAACCCTAATGTTGTTAAGTGTTTCACACAGACCCAAGAATTAAAACATTAAAGTGTTTTTTAAACTAAAGTCTGTATTTAAGTCTTATCAATTGTGGTGCAGTTTTACCTAAGGAGCTTCTGTTTTTGCTTCGTCGTTAAGGATTTCAGAAATTCCACCTCTGGGTCTTCCTCTTCCTCACTGGCCACATATTCCTACAAATAAAAACAAAGGAGCAAAAATAAAACGGTACCTGACAAGGGTTTAATGGTAAGACAACAGATCTATATGTGAGTCAGTTCAAAACATCTAAAGATTTGTTTTCAATACAAACAGTGTTTCATGTGTAGCCAGGCACTTTTCCGTAAATGTATAATCAGCTGAGGTCCTACCAGGGAAGTAAAGGTTGTTTTTTTCCTACTACGCCGATGCCAACTCGGCTTCTGATTGCTTGAACTTCAATGCGAGACCGAAACGCAGAAGTTGGAGTGGAGCGATAACCAAACAACCTAACCACTCACTACACGCCTCCATCTTCCACGTATCGCGACCAATCAGAAGCTGAGTTCAGCTAACAGTGGTGTCACCATAGTAGGAAAAATAAATTGCACCAGGGACAGTCAGACTTTTCTCTTTCAAGGGTAAGAGTATATGTGTATGTTCAAATATTGGGAATGTGAGACTGACAATTACCTGCGCTGGATCACAAACGGTAGCATTCCTACCAAGGACACATTTTTTCAGGGCAAACCCACTGTTTCGCATCTCCGCCATTAACTCCGAGGGGTGCATTGACGGACCTGTTAGCACAAATCACAGCCTTAGAGTCCCATTGATGTCAAACCAATGCCAACCACTATCTCCACAGTGGGAATTTCAGGGGCGGCTTTGTTAACAGAATGGGACATCAAATCAACTCACTCTACTTCCGGCTGAGGAAATCATACAATATCATTCTCTGCCAAAGCAGCAGTTAGGGGAAGCAGAATACACAATAATTACATTTTTTCTTCCAGCACAGGAGGGGGACCATTACAGCACTCTACCATCAACACCATGCACTGACTGGACTCTCCCAGGGTAAACAGTATTACTTTACTGCTCAACTTGCTGATTGTAGAACTCAGAATCAGCTCAAGACTAGGAGCTCCAGCTGAAACCTGAAGGAAAAGATACAGTGTCGGAACTGTACCTGATGTATCTGAAGTGGACAAAAGCTAAACGGTCACCAATGTCAAAAAATTAAGATGTCACAGCTCCTTGTTCTTTTGCAAATACATATTCATATTTGACTTATTCACTCTAAAATCAGTTAGTCATGTACTTTTTAGTAAGCAAGGTCTGGAGGAAAAAAGTACATTTAGTTTTATAGTTTGATTATGATATTCTATATATACACACACACACACGTGTGTATGTATATGTATATATATATATATATATATATATATATATATATATATATATATATATATATATATATATACACACACATACACACATCCAGTTATTAAAGTTATTGTCAAACGTTAACATCCTTATCAAATCTTTGTTCATTAAATAACTATATTTAGCTTAAAGTTACAAAAGGATATTTTGTTTAAAGGTCCAGTTTGTGTCTGGTGAGTGCGCAGATTATTTTAGACTCCTTTTTTGTTAACTAATGAGTAATTTGTGCAATTTCCTTGATAAACCAAGCCAATATATTCAAATCACAATCACAGGCTCGTCCACAATAACAACACAATGATTTTTTCCCACCAATTCCAATTGAACAGAATTAGTATAAAATCCATTTACAAAAGAAAAGTGTTTATTTACATAAAACCAGCGGGAAAGGTCAAACATTAAAATGATCATATGTACCTGCTGCTTCCTCTGAAGCCACAGAGCTGGCATTAATACCCGACAGCCCGTAGAGAGGACACTCTCTGTCTGTATTCACATGACCCCATTTGTGACATTTGATGCATCTCACATTGCGCACCTGGAAATTCAACAGAATAGTGGAGATTTATAAGTGCTTTATAATTAAAATACAATCACATTCTTCATGCTGAAAGGATTCATCAGTCGGTGTGACTATGAAATTATATCTAGTAGTAGTAGTAGTATGTGGAAGGGTGTATTTATATAGAAGGGTAGTTTACTCTACTCTTAGAAGGACAGATTATATAAAAGAAAGTACATATAAGAGAGGTTTTGATCAATTTATGCCAACAAAATCACACAAGTATGAAGTCATTTATAACTGGGTCGTCTAATGACTGACATATCGAAGTGTACTTGGGCAGGACAATTAAACCTGAATTTCTCACAGTAGGTCCGGCAGCAGCCGCCTACTAATGTGTGTGTGTGTAAGGGTGTGTGTGTATGTTTGAATGGGTGAATGTGAGGCCTAAGTAAAGTACTATGAGAACCATGAAGGCACAAAAGTACTATATAAGTGCAGTTCATTTACCATTAAAACCTTAAGATACAACATTTAAAATTCAGATCCAATTAGAAAACTGGAACATAAAAATACTAATATAATCACATAAAAACTGTTGCATTTTTGTTAATTCAATTCAATTGTATTTGTAGAGCCCCAAATCACAACAAGGTCATCTCATAGGGTTTAGCAGATTTGGGTAGAAAAAAACAAACAAACAATCACAGGAGTAAATGTTACCTTACTAGAGAGGAATGGTATGCCATGTTGTGCCTCCATATCTGTACAGTCTCTGAATTGATTTATTCTTCTATTTTATAATAGATTTTGTCCAGGATTACAGTGTACTACATAGCATGTTGGAGTGTAACCAGACACAATATCCTCTAACTGAAAAGTTTTAACCACATATATATATATTTTTTTGCAGCTGCTGTAGGGGAAGCAATGGGGTGTCAAGTTAGTTACAAATCTACATTTTCACTGCTAAATGTCCCTAAACATAACACACACATGTACAGATAATACTTGAAACCTGATCATTTTAACCTTACGTTAACGTAGGTCACTTAAAATACTGGAAGAGATATAAAACAAACCTGAAACCACAGAGTAAGAATGTGTCTTTCTTGATTTTCTAACCTTGCATATATTAAGTGGGATTTTGTAATGATCCAATGAGAGTTCAACTGTGGATAATTGAGTCAAAATTCTAATTATTAATAAGAGGAGTACACACAGCCAATCTGATCTGTGTGGCAAACAATATTATAAAATGAAACCCAATAAACAGGTTCCGCGTAGCAGCCATCAGTAATCTCAGCAACCTGTTAAATGTAAAAATTTTTATGTTGTTGTTACAAATAAAAACCACTCACCTGGATTCCAAATGGCTGATCTCTAATATTCATATCATCCTTTGCATACCTATGTGATGACATCAAAAAAGATTACTCTGACAAAGCACTGACCATGTTGAAAAAAAATCAATTGTCAGGACATGAGCCATTTACTTCTCTCGAGGAGCCACTTTCTGCCACTCAAACTTATACTCTTCTTCACCCTCCTAAAACAAATAATAAAAAAGGTAATATTAGAAGTTTGACTTCAGCCACTTCCAAACTGAAATACATTTAAAATATATTGTGAAATCATAAAATACTCTTATTTACAATACCTCTTTCTTTTCCTCTTCAGGTCAGAACATAGTTTAGAAGGGAAAAAGGCATATTAATTTGTTAACCATTAGTTTCAAAAGCTTGAAGTTAGACATAATATAAGCTGACAGTATCCAGACCAGATCCTTTACCTTTGGACGCTCCAGGTGGAGCCTCATACATGAAATTGAGGCCATTTTTAACACGATCATCTCCCATCAGTAACCTAGAGATAAACGATTATTATGGTGAAATTCTCAGTCATGCATGAAGGAAACAAATATTTTACTCCTTTATGGCAAAGTACATATAAGACTGATGTTAGTATCACATTATTCACTTGGACAACAATGAGGTTATTTTTCGAACCTGTTGTTGTATGTGTCCTGTTCTTTCACATATGCCTGCATAAGTTCTTCTTGTTTCTTCTTCTCGAAAGTTAGTTTTTGTTCTGCAATCCATACCTGTAAGACAAAGACAACTTTTTGGATCAGTTTATTTGTCTGCAACAAATAATTTTACTGCTACTACGATTATTAATAACAACAACAACAATAAATAGTCACATTCCTATATGTCTCAATATACAGTAGTTTCCTATCCCCTGTTGTAGAAAGTGTATTAGAGCTGAGATTAGCTGACAACCAATACATTTTCATCATAAATATTGAGTTTGATGTAAACTATCCATAAGAATCACATTGCACTTTGTGTAAGCTGTTTACAGGTGAAAAGATGTTTGTCATTTATCAAGTAACAGATTAATTAATTATTAGCGTTAATTAAAAATACACATATTTAAGTTGCTGTCTTGAGGTAAATCAGTAAAAGCACACAAATATTCAAACATGAGTACTAATAATAAAGTGATAAAGCCCACAGACCCCCATGACCCTAGTGAGGATAAAGCTGGTTCAGACGACGAGACGATAAAGTTGGAAAGACATTCACATGATTAAGACCACAACTCAATAAAATATAAAACAAAAGACTACATGAATCAGACAACTTAACTGCAGCATTAACACGTATCCTAGATCCAGATTCATGTGCAAAACAGTCAACAGTAGAAAGCACTAGTCTGTAGAATGTCAAAACATGAAGCTTTATATTAATTGGATATAACTATGACCACTGATGACTTTTTGCTTAAAAATACGACGGTGACACTATGTGTGAAACTGTATATATATATATATATAAGTTATACAGTTAAGCTTTTTTCTACCAAGAGCAGATAAACTACATAATTTGAGTAAATTGTTTAGCTTAACAACGAAGCTTTAAAAGATGGCTATACCTTTGCTGAGTTTTTTTTTTATCTCGTAGCTTTGACTTAGCCTGGAGAGCTTACGTTAGCTTGGCAGCTATACGAACTGCATTTATCAACGACGTAGTTCGGATATACAAGTTCCTAATATGTGAAGTAAATATTAATATTCTTTGTAAGTATCAAACTAGCCTAAGTAGCAGGTTAAGCTATGATATTAAACCCAATACGCATTAAGCTTCGAACGTTAGCCACAGGGCTATCTCTATTTTATGTAGCTTTTGACAAGCAGACCATTAGCCATCTCTCACCTTTTTAATGTTCGACTTCGACGCAGGATGAAAATCCTTCTTGCACATAAAATTAGCAAATGACTTTCCCATGGTTGAAGAATAGGTTTATCCAAATAATACCATACGATGGGGCAAATCCTAGTTGAGCTAACAGCGTAGCTTCCTCCGCACGTAAACAAACCGAATCTTTGCGAAGTACGTTTTACACTGATAGGGTTGAGAAAGTCAGCTCCGATGTGAGGCACCAAACACAGCTATTTCATACCTAAAATGAGCGTTGGGAAAAAAGAATAGACAAACAGATATAATCGGTTAATATAATGTATACATAAAATAATTCCGGAGTGACAACCCCCTAGTTCTTAGTGAATGAGGTGAGACTTATACAATAATCTACCTTTTGGATTATGTTCCTCCCAATTTTATTATCTATTTTCTACCAATGACTATCAAATTACAATTAAAAAAACAACAGCTGGAGCAACATTCAGCCTTTAAATGTTTCCAAACCACAAGCCGTTTAGTTACGAATACAAAACTATCTTCAGGCTTAAAGTATATCCTTGTTTATCACGTGACTTTACTATTTCCGTGTCGAGAAAGGTGAACTTTGACCCCGCTGAGTCCGAAACGAGAATAGAAACTAATAAGAGATCTGTAAGTGGGAAAACATAACCTATCCCGAACCACAACACTAACTCCATGCCTTCTTACGGTAAGGGACTTTTCGTTTATACGTTAAGTCATTTTATTACACGGACAGTGTGAAATGAGTACATTTAAAAATATGTTACTATGTAATGTCGCAAAATCTAATCATATGAGTGTTCATGTAGTTTCTGCTCATTATAGGGGTAACTGCCTATTTACATGTTATCATTTCACAACCATATTGTGTAACGGCACTGATGAAATGTTCTTTTTTTTTATCTCAGTTTTGTGAGTGAAAATGCACCCATCTTCTTGTGACACATTTGTGGCTCTACCCCCTTCTACTGAAGGGCAACGCATAATCTTTGGGAAAAACTCTGACAGGCCTTGTGATGAAGTCCAGGAGGTGGTATATTTTCCTGCCAGGGACTACAGCGAAGGAGAAAATGTTGAGGTTGGTATCATAGACAGCTTGTTATTGCCCTCCAACCTTCAGTTTCTCACATTGTGACTGGTCCTTGTTGAACCTGCCATTAAATAACCATTATCATCCTTTTCCATTGTGTTTTGTTCCTCTTGTTCAAAGTGCACATACATAGAGATTGAGCAGGTTGCCCACACTTATGCAGTCGTGTTGAGCAGACCTGCATGGCTGTGGGGAGCAGAAATGGGTGCAAATGAGCATCAAGTCTGCATTGGAAATGAGGCAGTTTGGGGGAAAGAAAGTGCTGATGATGAGGAGGCTCTTCTAGGAATGGATCTTGTCAGGTAAACCTTTTGGTTAGAGAAATCATTTGGTATGCTTGTATTCCTTTACTGGCAGAATCATCATAATCTTACATTTAATTGTATTGAAATGTGTTCAAAATATACTGCAGAAAGCCATGGTTTAATACAGATTTACTTCTTTACTTATACTTCCCACAAAGATCAAATTACTGTACTTAACACTTAACAGCTAGGAGCTATTTCATATGAATGGTTTTAGCTGCTTTATTACTGTTGGATAATGTAAATGTAATGAAAACACTCAAGGAAGATTTAAAATCTAATGGCTTTTCTCAGGCTTGGACTGGAGAGAGCAGATACAGCAGAGAAAGCTGTGGATGTTATTACAGAACTTCTACAAACATATGGCCAGGGTGGAACATGCATGGAGGATCAGTGTGGTTTTACCTACCACAACAGCTTCCTGATCTCAGACAAGAAGGAGGCATGGGTGCTGGAAACATCTGCAAAGCACTGGGCAGCAGAGCGAGTGGAAAGTAAGCAGATTAAGAATACTAAATATGTACTAAACTAAACAACAGAATTGATGGTTGCCTGTTCAATTTTTAGGATTTTCCTTTTAATTTTATTGAGCTGATGTAAACTCAATTTGCCTTGAAGTTTTTTTTATTATTATTAAAAAAGTTTTTGTCTATTTGTTGAAACTCACCTGAAATACAGACTTCCAAAGAGTCACAGATTGCTACATAAAAAAAATCACAATTAAAACAAATAACACTATGATTTTCATTGATGTGGCACTTAATCTATGGAATAATCAGATTGATTACAACTAATCATAAGTAATATTTGGCTAAGGTCACTAAGATTGACACCAGTGATCTTTGTACACTGTTTAGTAATAATTACTAACCTGTTTTTGTTTGGTAAGATTGACACCAGTGATCTTTGTACACTGTTTAGTAATAATTACTAACCTGTTTTTGTTTGGTTTTTTTGAGGAGGGGGGTTAACTAGGCTGAACTTTATACTTGCTAAAACAATACATTTAATGCTGACAGTACTGTGGAAACATTAGAATGATTTGCCACCTCTCCTCTTGAAGTGCTAAAATCCATTAGAAATACCCAGAATCTTTAGTTCATCATGACTCTATATGTCTCTATCATTGTAAATACAGTAGAGAATGTTACAAACAAAAGCTTAAGTAGTCTTAAGGTGCAGCATCAGCATTGTTTTGTCCACCAGAGGGCACCACTAACTTATTGTTTTTCAGTTGAAGTCCTACTCTTTGCCATAAACAAATCAACAAAAGATTTGACTTACAGATGATTTAACTAATAAATGCATCCATTTATTTATTTTCTGTCAGACAACATAGAAACTTTCAGCTTGTATTTTTTTTATTTTCAGGGTCTATGCTCATTTGCCTCCTCAAGAGCAAAATAGTAGTATACATATGTGGAATCTGGAATTTATCTAAAAAGTAGCAGTGGTGTCATCTCAGCACAATGTTTCTTTCAGTAATCACAAGTCTTTTTTTAGGTGGATATCGCAACATATCAAATCAGTACAGTATAACAACTAAGATAGACAAGGAACATCCTGGGATGAGGGAGTATGCACAAAGGAAGGGCTGGTGGAATGGAAAGTCTCAGTTCAACTTTACCACAGTCTACTCTCACTTGACTACAGCCAGAATCGAAGCCTCTGGGAGTCGATTCTGTGATGGGAAGATGTTATTGGAAAAGAGCAATGGTGAGTAAGCTTCCGGTGGAGGACTGGAACAGCGTAAGGACAAAACAGTGTCATGAGTTCCTGCATGTGATGCTTTTATTTTCCAAAGGTCACATTACTGCTGAGACAATGATGGATATACTACGGGATAAAGACAGTGGCATCAACATGGAGGGTATGTTCATGACAACAGGAAGTATGGTGTCTGTGATTCCTGTTGATGCCACTCTGCCAGCTGTTCACTATTTCACAGCAACTCCAGACCCTGAAAGGTGAAGCATTTGAACTTGCAACTACAGTTATTTTGTCTTGTTCAAAGTTAATTGACAGAGGGGTTTGTTTCAACCACAGGTCTGTATTTAAACCGTTCATCTTTGTAGCAAATGCTGGAGAGTTGAAAGAAACTACATCTCCAAGCTACGGTGCAGATGATCCTGTGAAGAAAAAACCCCGCTTCCAGAGCAAACCTGAAAGAAAACACAACTTATTTGTCAGACATGAAGTTGTGTCTGCCATCATTGAAACCCACAAGGTTGTATGGTTGAATTCGAATCTGTATCCGGCCAGTCTGCAGAAAATGTCCTAATTACTGTATATGTTTTATTTTTTCTGCAGGAGAAAGGGAAAGAGATCACACAAAGTATGAGGCAACTAGAAAAGGAGAAAATGATACAGATGGAAAAGGTTCTTTCTGAAGGAGTTGAGGATCCTGATTTGTGGGTGGATCTGTTCCCAAAGTCTGTACAGGAGGAGATGGCTACATATAACAACTGAGGGTTGAAACTTCTTGGAAACATAAAATATGTCTTCTGTGTGACTATTATCTCTGATGCACCTCTTTAGAAATATATCAAGTGGTGTTGCAGTTGTGTAATAGCTTTACGTAAACAGACTAGCAGAACAGGACACTCAGAAATACTTAATTCTGACATACTTGCACACAGATTTTTATGTTAATCATAGTTGGTGAAATAGAACAGATATGATTACTTCATTTTATTTTAGTTTATCAAGTTGTAATTTACCAGATAATGTCAGTTTAGCTGCAAGTCACTATGAAAAAGTCTGACCCTGAAACTGAAGCAGCTTAATGGGATTTAAGCATCATTCATTTTATGATTTCCACTGTTTCCTACTGTGATATGTCAAAATGTCTTCTATAAAAAAATTATATGAATCACAATTTGAGTTTCATAATAAAATTTATTTAAAAACAAATCACAGCCATAAATAAGAAGCCTTTAGCTAGCATTACATGATACAGTTGTTCCTCCAGTATTTTCCAAAACATTGACAACTCAAAGGAATTTTTTCACTTTAAAGGCCAAAATTTGCCTTAATTTCCCTTATGTTAGTTCATGCCTGGAACAAAATGACTTTATACATTCATATTTATAAGGAAGGGAATAAAATCAATGTTGAGGTAACATATATCCAAGTAAAACTAACATTCCCTGAGGTTATTCTACAATCACGCTTTGATTTTTTTCCTTTTGTTAATGGGAAATTTTGGCTTAAACAGCAACATCATCGCACTTGAAAAATCACTACAAACTCATTTTTATTTATCTGTTGACAGATGAACACAAAATTACACAAATGTCTATGACTCTTGTAAACCTAATGTAATCATCAGGCTTAATAAATCTAGCCATATCTTCCCTTCTTTGCCTTTGGTAGGAAAGTTATAAGCCACTTTAAGGGTTCCAGTAGAACAGTGCCACTCATACAATGGCACAACAGAAGACTAGTGCAAAAAAAGTGCTTGTTTGCTTTAGAAAAAAGTAAGATTTTAAAAACACCAACAGTATAAACTTTTTATATTCCCTTTAGTAGTAATCTCACACCTCCTGTGTCTTATTTTTGCAGTTTGATTTGTAAATACTAACAAGTATGAGTTCAGGTACACAGTTAACCCTATTTGTGTGGTTTTCCTTTACTGTATTAGGACTTACTACACAGGAACAAAGAGAGATTGAATGTCTCTCCTCTTGTGATTCTACCAATTTTACTGATTGCTATTAGTTTTGAAATCTCTTTAGTTATACAGAAAATATCACAGGTGTATTTATCAACTCAAGTGTTTTTTATTTGTAAAGCTTAAAGTGAACCTACAAAAATAAGACTCAAGGTGTGAAAGCATTCCAGAGGTTATTGTTTGTGAATGACTAAACACACCCAACACCACAGAGTATGATTTGTGTTAACACTTATTTGCAGAGTTGAAATACGCAGAACGTGAAATGCCCCAAGTACCTTGACAGCAGTCAAACAGGATTTGCAGTCTGTGCCGCTTGACCTAAATACCCATTTAAATTTTTAGAGATTTTCTATGAACTGAAATGATGATTTGGATTAATTTTCACTGTTCCTCGTTTGTGTAAAGCGGTAATAAAACTGACTGTCTTGGAAGCTATATTCCCGCTTGATGTGCTGAAGAACGCCACCTTGCTCTAACCGTATCCCATAGAGCACAGCCTCACCACGGTCCTGAGCCAACCCCACCTGCTGGAGCCACTCCACAAGTTCACAACCCAGAAAACATCTCACCGTAGTCCATTTCCCACACCTAGGAGTCAAGAAAAGCATTTACCCCAACATCTATTCATTTTAAGGGTCCTTTCTGAATCAGTAGAACTTTCATTTGTTTAAGAGGAGTTATATGTAAAAAAGAAAACACCCAGACAGAACCCCAACTACAGCAAGTTAATAATTATAAAATTTTTTTTTTACTACTGCGGTGCATGGTAAACCAGTAAGCTTGTTTAGCAAGAACTCATGTTTATGCAGGATATTTTCTCAGCAAACTTTAACCAGAGCATGAGTGAGTAAGCCATAGTTCTCACCGTCTCTCTTTGACAATATCATGAGTGCACTGGTCCTTGTGGTATTTGGTGAATTGGGTACAAGTCATCCTGATTTCCTCAGGTAGACCCATCTGTGGCTGCTCATGCTGCTTTCCAAACCACAGACGGTATAACCTAAAAGGATAAACATAATTTATAGTAATGTAGCTAGCAAATATGCTTTGGATGTGTTTTACATTGTAGAAATAATTACCTCCTTTTAAATGGTAATAAAACGAAATGCTTGTCTAAGCCAAACAATGCAAATGAGAGAAGACCCTGGAAGCAGAAAACATAAGTCATTACAGTGATATAGTTTGACAGAAAATGTTTACAATCAGAGCATTCCAGTATCTGGGGAACCTACCTGTCCATAGTTGGCCACAGCACAGAAGAATTGCAGTTCCAAGTACAGTCTGCCAGGAACAGGGTTAAAAATTAACCACAGGCAGCTGGACAAGTTCTGTCAAAACAGGAATTAAAGGGGTTTCATATTTGACACACTATAGTTTGATATATTCAGCTAAAAGCAACTTTGCTGAATAAAAACAGCTGAATTGTCAATGAAAGAAAGATGTGTTTACTGAACTGCCTTAATAATTTGTACATAATTAAAGTCGAAACATACCACTGCACATTTTGCCACCAAATACCAGTTTGTCTCGGTCAGTAGCTGAACCAACTTTCATGAAACGGGATAGAAGGGTAGGTCGTGGGCTAAGGGTACAGCACTTGCAGCACATTTGACTTTTGAAGTAGATTAATAGAAATTTGTAGAGACTGGAAATGATAAATCAGTTTTTTTACTGGTGCAACCCAAGTCAACTTCAAATTTAAGACTAAAGCATAAATAAACTAGACAATGATTGATGAATTGCAGCTTTGTTATAGTTACATTAAGTAGAGCCACCGAGCTATAAGGTAGAAAACAGGTTATAATTAGTTTTTTGTTGGTGTAATAACCGTGTGAAACAAAAAACAATGGATTATGGCTCTCTCTATCTTATTTTAGTCATGTTTCTTCTTAAAAGTGTTGAAAAGTTACATGTTGCCAAAAGTTGGTGTATGTATTTATTCAAATTATGTATTTATTATCATTAAACTTAGACCAAATTTTCAAGAGTTTTTCAATATTATCTTAAAGGACTGACATGGATAGTTAAGAGTACAGTTCTAAACCTACTTACAGTGCATCTGGAATGATTTGTAATGCATCGTATAGATCTGTCATGGTACTGAAAATTGAAGTGATAGTTCATTAATATGCAAATATTTGCGACTAATGATATTGTAGCAAAATGCAGGATTGTAGTACAGTCTGGTAAAATTCAAGCATGTGGTAATATAGTGAAGTTTGACGTGTGACATAAATATGTATCAAGTTTTGTATAGGTTTAATTACCATTATTCATTTGTAGTGTTTTTTGGGGGTTTTTTTTGCAGACTTGTTGTACTTTATTCTGTTGCTGCCTTGACCATTACATTTCCCTATTGTGAAATCCATGAAGTCTAATTTAATCTAAAAAGTCTTGCTCTCATGGAGAAGTGTAGCTTTTGATTCAACAACATACTTTATGCTGCTGTTACACATGCATATTGTTCAATTATACTCGAGTATATTAATGTATAGCTCTCAACTGAACACAGAAGAATCAACAAGATTACAACAATCTTAAAAGGTTACAAGCAATGTGGAAAAGTGGTTTTCCAAAAATGATTCGAGACAATTATTGCAATTCAGTGAAAATGATAACATTTGAGTAGCATAACTGTGATAAGATGGATATGCAATAAGTGAGGTAGTCCAAAGTTCATGGCTGTTTTGTCATTGTCGAAGTGGAAGGTGGTGGTTAACTCACAGCGAGTAAGATGACAGTCAGAAGCAGACACAGCAGCACATGACGGGTCACTTGCTGATCTCCAACCTGTTGAATCTCCTCCACTTGGACAAGCAGGCAGTCTGAAGACTCACAGCTACTCTCACACTGACCTGAGGGGGGCAGTACAAAACAGCTTAGAAACATTGAAGGTCTTAAATTATGGGGACAAGATGGGGTTCGTTTGACCTGATGGTGGTTATTGTGGGGTTAAATGCATTTTCAGGCTTACAGATGGAAATGTATGACGATACCTATGGGTGAGGCTGGTGTGTTGATCATATTTGTGCTGATGATCATGTCAGGCATGGACTGAGGTGGTGCACAGTCACATATGAGGCAAGCTGATAACAAAGTGACAAATGTGAAGGTGACTCTGACAAAAGACGATAACATATTACCTCAATTTACACTGGAAGCAAAGAGGGAATACATTAGGTTAATACACAAAGTCCAGTAGTACAATACAGCTGAGAGCAGTGTACATTTGAGATAAAACTGATGTACATTTTTTTAGATAATGAATTGTACTTGACATTTACTTGGATCTGTAAATTTATTGGCCCAAAAGGAATTGTATGGTATTTTGGACTCGTAAGATACCAAGATAGTATATTATTATTGATTCACTTTTCAAGAAATGGTATCTGTAGTTAACTGTTAAGCTTCACATTAAACGTGCAGGCAACAAAAATATCAGTTACTTAACATCACAACATTTTTAAGGTGACTTGTCAACCAGTCTATGTCATAGTGGATGTTCTACAATACAAGTTACAGTCAGTTTAGTTTTTGATGTTTTTTTTTTTTTTTTTTTTACTATAAATTAGGAACCAGGCTTATCTCAAACTGTCATACTTCCTCAATAATGACTTTTAACTGCTGGTGTTAACTTTGTGTTAAGCAGCTATAATATTTGTAACCATTTTTCAAATAGTCTTTGGTGGCAGTTCTGTCAGAAAATGCACTGGTCATAAAAACTGTAAATTGATTCAGGTGAAAATTACTGTACTAACTGAATTATGTTGATAGAAGTAAAGTAACCTTTGCAGTACCTGTGTTGTTATTTGTTGATATGGAGCCTGGCTCAACCAGAGTTTGAGTTTCTGGTTCAACTTCAGTCACAAGATCATTTTCAGGTTCAACTGTAGAGCTTCCTTCTGACATTTTGTCACCGTTGGCCCAAATTCCTCTACTGAGGCACACAAGAGAACCTCCTCCGAGCAGTATGCTGAGGGAAACTACAACTGTGGTGCAAATTATCTGGCAGAAAACACACAGTTTGCATACTTTTAGGTAATGATAACATCTACAAAGGACAGGAAAGTTGTGCATTCATTTACTCACTTGATTTTTGCCATAAAAGAATGCTGGGTCTATTGTGTCAGACATTTTTTCTCCAGTAATGAGCAACAATGCAGTTACTACGGCTGGAAACCTATTAATGAAAAGACAATGGACAACAAAATAACTGACAAAACAATCCACAACTAAAGGTTCATCAGCAAAATGTAAAAGCAGGGAAATGTCTCAGTCAGTGTTTTACTATTATACATGATGGTTCACTATTAATAATAGTGCTCCATTAGGATGAATGGTACAATTAACTACAATAAATGATATGGTTAGGTTAATTTTAACTACTTCAGAAGCTCAATCTACAGTAGTGCATCATATTCTGGGAGGCTCCATGTTTGTAGCATTCTACCACAAAGTCCCTCTACACAGTCTTGTACTTTACAAACTTTAGTCAAATAAAAATCCCCATTTTCATCTGGGTGACAGTTTTCCATGTAACCCAAGAGAGTTTTTAAGGGTTTCTAAGTTGGCCACTCACTTTATGTTCAATTGTCAGTAATTTAATTAAAAATTATAAAGAACATTTGAGCTGAACCTTGGCATGCATCCATTTAATGCATATTTGACCTTAACTGTCAGTTCTAGCTTTGGCTTTTTTTGTGGCTCTTATTGGCCAGAGACCCATGCAGTAAAGCTTGCTCAGTTTCATTTCTTTGTTCGTAGAAGTGACTCACCCCCAGCCTGCAATAGCACACAAGCCTGGTACAACTTTCACATCCTCAAATCTTCGCAGCATCACAAGAGAAATTGCTATTAAACCTGGAACAGAACATTCATTTCAAACTTTACAATTCAACTTCAGATGTCACAACAACATGGAGGCATGCTGTTACATGAGTGAGTGTGTGGATACATAACATACCTGGCCAGACGTATGTGCTGTAGAGTGAGGTACATAATAATGTAAATGTCAGAACCTGTCCAATGAAGTTATCTTGTTTTATGGCAAATTTCCACAGAATCATCCCAATGCAGGTTAGAGACTAGAGACCAAACCAAGCAATCACAAAAGAATTTAAAGATGTGAATTTAAAAACAGATTTCCTTGATAATCCATTTTGGGATTGATCTGGACAGTGTGAATCAGTGTGTAAACCTGGGCTAAGAAGAGGTTGACAGCAAACATATGAGGGAGGCTCTTGAATTTCTTACTCAGAAACACCACACCAATTGTCCACACCTGTCAAAGAAAGTGCAGAGTTTTCACTATTCAGTAATAAGCAATGATAGATACATGACTCCAGGATTTGCTCTGCCATTATAACCTACTTCTGTCACAAAACTGAAGTAAAATCAGTGTAGAGCTTTTAAAAGACAAACAAACAAAAAACTAAAATTACTTTGTAAAGATGTTGGTTGTACTTGGACACAAGATTTCTTCACAAAGTTTTGCCTTCATAGTCTTTGATGCCATTTAATTATTATCTACTGTAATTTCTTAAACATGATAATAATAAAAGTCCAAAATGAGACAGCTCCAAAAACTTCAGCAATGTCCTCATGGCTTCCTAGATAATACCTTAAACTAATGCAAAAAACAAAAATAACTTAATTTACACAATTGTGAACGTATTAAATCAAAGGCATCCATTATACATATTGAAAAAGGAAGATAAAACCTTAAAAATAGAAGACGCAGGAAAAAAGAATAAAGACAAGTGGTGCTAGACACAACAAAACCTGTCCTTTCACAAATATTTTATCTGTAAATGGACATTTCCCTCTTAAATGTGACTATGGATCAGACCTTTCAAGGTTGTTCAAGGTCAAAGCATACGACACCATTTTGGAACCTACATGTAGTTCCCTATCTGTCAACAATAGTAACCAAGTACTCGTCACCACTTTTTAGAGTTATTGCCACTTAAAATTATGTGACCTTGACGGGGGCAGCCATGGCTCAGTTGGTAGAGCAGGTTGTCCATTAACCAAAGGGTTGGTGGTTCGATTCCCTCTCTGTCCTAGTCAGTCTGTTGTGTCCTTGGGCAAGACACTTCCCCCTCCTTGCCTCCAGTGTCACTCACACTGGTGTATGAATGAGTATGAATGTTCGGTGGTGGTCAGAGGGGCCGTAGGCAGCCACGCTTCTGTCACTCTGCCCCAGGGCAACTGTGACTACATATGTAGTTTACCACCACCAGAGCGAGCATGTTAGAGTGAATGAATAATGGAACACTAATGTGAAGCGCTTTGGGTGCCTTGAAAAGCGCTATATAAGTCGAATCCATTATTTTTTTTTTTTTTTTACTTTTTGAGGTCATGACACCATTTTGAAACCCATGACAGGTTTTCTGTCTATCGGTAATAGTAACCAAGTCTCCATCTCCACTGGTTTTCCCCTTATCGTTCATTTGAATTTTTTCGGTAGTGACACATTGACCCCGAACCTTTTGGGTCAACAATAGGTCATAATTTATACACAAAAGATGCAGAATTGAAAGACGAGCATTTTGGTGTTCATTGGAAGTCTCCAAGATGAGTAGTTCAAAAGTTAAATCCAAAATTTGATGTGGACCTGTACTGTGACCTTTGTTCGAGTCTTCAAATTTGTCCTTCATGGTTCTGATGTCAATGCATATCAACAGTGGGTGCAAAAAGAAGCTATATACAAAACTGTGTATACAGGAATAAAAAGGAAACTCCTGACTTTCCCAATCTTTTGTCATTGTAATAACACATTTTTGTGGCCTTGCACCTTTGACGTACATTCACCAAAACTTAAGTCTGAAGTACTTTGCACCTTTCCTGAAAAATTCATGGAAATTGATCCAGTAGTTTTTGCGCCAAATTACTTGCAAACAGACAGAGAAAAAACACCAACAAGAAAAAAACAATACACCTCATCTCCCCTTCAGGGGGCGGTGTAAAGAAACAACATGCAAACATGAAATGCATTTTTTTTTTTTTTAAATACCAAGGTATTTCAGGTTCAGCTAAATGAGGAAGCAGGTCTTCAAGTCACTCAACCATCAGTAAAACATCCTAATGACTGAGCCTGCTCGAAATGGAGTCATATTTTTCCATTTACTTGTCACAAGAAATACCCCCATCACATGCTTCATAGTGGAGCAATAATATTTATGCAATTGTAACGTAGAGAAACAGACTTTAATTATATGTAGACTGAAGTGTTCATATGTGAAACCAAATACCTCACTTGGCTTTTTATTTATGAATAAAAAAAAGTAACAGAACAATAATAGACAATTGTAATTTTTTTTTTTTTGCTACAACTCACCAGTGCAAATAAGCTCACTATGCTTATGTTAAAGCTGACATTCTGCAGTGAATTCATCAGAACCTCAGCATCCATCCACCGGAGTGTAAGTAACCAGGCAGACACATACATTATTGGAGCTGAGAGAAAAGTGCTGATCACCATCCCTGAGGTTACCTGGGGGAAGGGGGAAAAAAGGTGGCATATATTACACTGACTGGCATATGAACAAAAGGAACAATATGAAAATCTCAATAGCAAGTATGAGGTACAGCAGAAGGTGTTAACTCACAACTTCTAGCTCTGCATTATAATAGACAGCGTAGATGGCCACACTTGGTGCAGTGGGAAACACCCCATAAAGGAATGCATAATTGGAGAGGCTCGAGTGGTTCAGGGCACTGGTGTTGCTATTGTCCAATAGATCCACCATGTCTTTACAAATCAGTGGCATTAACAACCTGAAAAGTCCGATAAAAAGATTGTTGTTAGGTGACCTTTATTTTAGTGGTCAGTGCTTTAAGAAGCAGTGTTACTACAGTATTTAATAGGCTACCTATTATTCCACTGCACACTTCTGAAGATTCTTAACATGTCATACTTTTGGTAAAACATGTGGTCTGAGAAAGGTCTGAGTCATACAAACCATCAGTGCAAAACAACATGTTAGGAGGCCATCACAAAGCTCAGAGGTGCTGACTCTCTACACTTCTAGGACATGCCTCATTTTGGGAAAAAAAAACTATGCCAAAACACGTAACTTAGATGCCACAGATGTACTGAATAAGTTTGTAGTACATTTAAAATTTTGATTTGAGGCCTTATCCAAAAAAATAATTAAATTAACCACTGTGGGGTGTGAAACAGTAAAGTTCAGAAACATACATCTTCCACCAGTAAAGTAATATTTGAATTAGAAAAGGCTCAGAAATTTTGTCTTAAAAACAAAATTTAATAGATGTGTGTGTATCCTAATTCTAAAAGGAAAAGCTCTGCATCAGACTTTTATACTCACAGTTTGGCTGTGGTGAGTAATATCAGTGTCACAACAGTGGACCTGGTTAACCTCCTCAGCTGGCCAACCATAGTCAGACCTAAGTAGAACAGTGCTGTTCCCCCAAAAGAGTTTGCCAAGCCATTCACAAACTCAGCCATGAACACGGGAATTCTCTGGTGCAGCAGAAAGTGAGCAATAATGCCAATAACAACCATAAATACTATGGGGTTCTTCAGGACCTGTAAAATTACAAGTCCCACAATTAGAAGCTTGCTCTGCTGACGATTTCCCTGATTCTTCCATTTCTGCACCTCGCAGAATGCAAACCCAATAGGATTAAGGATCATTAAGGACACAGGTGCAACCAGATAGATGTACTGGAGGTACTCTGGGTGCGTACTCTGATAAAGGGCTTCAACTGTGGATGAAAAGCAAGACAAATCAAGACATTAGAGCAGAGATTATGTAGGTATTTTTTAATACACATCTTTTGTAGAGTGTGTCTTTGCACACATTTGCATTGCTAAACTCCAATTTCCAATCTTTTGAACATAAATATGCCAAATATAAATGTCTGAATAAAATATATAGTCAGCTCTGTATTTAAACAGTAATATGTTTGAAAATAAAAATAAAAAGAATGTTGAAGCTGAGGTAGACACTGAAACAATAGTTCAAAGATGTGATGTATTGAAATAAAGTCAATAGAGTAATCATCAAATGTTCTGCCTCTACAAATACAGAATGATCTGGTATTGCTTTCACAATGCTTCTAAAGCAAAAACAAACAAGCAGTGCCCGGCACAACACACACCACCCCCTTACACACATTTTACCCTATCTCTTATGATTGCAAAAACACATTTATGGTGACTGTGACCTACATTCACCATTTATTCTGGACCAACTTGCACCTTTCCTTAAAATTTAATTGCATATACCTGTTTACAGAGGCTAAAAAAACAGTAGCTCCTCTTTGCTAAGAGAATGTGACAAATAGATAATTACACTTCTCATGTGTTAAATAGACATCATCTCGATCATATGTTTACATCTGATACAAGAAAACGTGGGTGATAGGCTTAGAAGCTTTATGCTCACCAATTGGATATCCCAAAGCAAAGTCGTTGCTTTGTGTGGCAAATATTGAGAAGAGCCCAGCTTTACTGAACCTGCTGTCAGGACTGGCAACAAGCAGAGTGAGAATGCACACAAGGAAAAACACGGACACTTTGGCGATGAGGATGCTCCACAGGAAAGGCCAGATGACATTACCAAAGTCCAGTAGCACCATATTTTTAAACAGCAACGCAGGAAGGGCAAATTTGGAGACAAAGTTCCCCAGCCCTTTGGCCTGAGTGGAGGTGATGAGGTTTGCCCTCCCTGCGATGTACCCACAGAGAATGATCCCAAAACACTCCAGGAGAGCCGGGAACAGCTTGTCGATGGACATCGTAGAGGAGACAGCAGAGGAGACCAGGTCGTCCTCCTTATTTGAAAAGTTGCTGATTGTGCCCCGTGTCTCCATTGTCTAGATCCTCCCTCGGGTGTCAGTTGTCACAGATGGGTTGTGAACATGCTAATGTTGTGGCTGCGGGTCAGTTTGACACAGTCAGGCATATACATACAAATACACTGCTGTCAAAAGTGGACTTACGAGCTACAAACACTCCCGATATGAAAAGAGAGCTCCTACAAGTTAAAGTAACCGCTCATAACTAAAAATAAAATAAAACAATACAATAACAGCGTGCAAACTGTCAAATTAGCTAGCTGATTATCGGTAGTTTAGCTAGCTAAGTATGAGTAGTTTAGCATAACTCACCTCTATGAACGTGCCCTCATGTTAACTGTTAGCTAAGTTACGGTAGCCATACTAGGAAGCCAACGAACTCAACGTAAGCATACAGAACACCAACTTAAGTGTCGTTTTGAATAAAAGTTAGTTGCAACTACACTTTGACATTGTGCATTCGTATCACGTATCTCTCAGGTGGTTCCTCACGTCTTCTGTCAACAGTTTTTATTACAATTAGTGATTTGTGATGAAGAGTGAATCCACCAATCACATTTGTCTCAGGGGAAAGCTGGGCGGGGCTTTATTGGACTGACCTGAGTTCAGCCTTATGAATAAAAGCCTCCGGGAGTAAAGAGCACTCGGGCAGAGGAGAAAACTGAAACTGTCCCGGGAACAGTTTTGGCACAACACTAAAGAGAGAGTTTCTTTGACTTGTTTTTTTTCTTTCCTTTGCTCTACAATGGTAGCGTTTATATCAGGAGCACAGTGAAGGGTCTGTCTTGATATGGTACAGGATATAGATCAATGTGGCAGTTATTCTGTTAAAAAATAATTAAAAATATAACTTAATTAAAAAATGCTAATGATGCAGGAAAATATCAAATCACACGGGAAAACACTTGGCAAGAGACAAGTATTGTTTGTTGTGAAACACAGCAGTCAGATGTCTACTTTAAGGTATTTTAGGAGGTAAAATTTTCAGGCCTTTGTCCATCCAATACTGTTCTAATACTACAGATTATTACTAATTAGCTACTTTAAAATTGAATGTAACTTGCTTCATCAATATAATGTACCTGGTTACAGTTTGATTAATTTTATAACCTGTTTAAGTCCCAAAACATACATTTAAAACCAGTACTGTAAAATAATACAAGTCTTTTCTTATATAAAATGGGAAATATTTGTGCTAATTTTCAGAATATTTTAAATTTTTTGGTTATTGTGCCATTTTGTTTTGGGGTTTATTTTACATTTATTTTCTTGGTGATCTAGTGTTAATTTTTTTGCACAAAGTGTAATACGAATAAAGGAGACTTGTGTTTAACATGTAATGAGATTGAATTATGTGGAATAAGGGAATTTTCATGCGTATAATTTGTCTGAAAACAACTAACTTAAACAGTACATTTAAAAAGCTATTACTTATTTAATTTGGATTTTTTTATGGCTGTGGATGAAAAGTAACTATACTTAAGGCAGCACCTATTAGGGATTATTTACATTAGCCGAAGAATAAAATGTAATATATTAAAAACATAATGAGATAGGTCTGTGTGTTAATGTCTTCCTTCATAAGTTCTTATAGTTTGAGGGTGGCAAAAATGTTGAACATTGAGCCAGCTGTTCCTGTTCTACAGGTAGGGTCACAGCCGAATAAACCACGTACTTATAATAGATCATGTCATCGAATTACAATAAAACCTCAACAACACCACTCTCCAAAACAGTGTTTAATCTGTATACATTACACCATCAGGCTCAGTTTACTTCTTTGAATAGATAAACCTCTCTTTGTTATACCCGTTATTATAGTAGACACAGAGGCAGACCTACATTTAAAAGGAATTTATTACGTATATATCCTATACAGTTGAGCCTGACTCCTACCAAAAATGTATTACTAAAATTTTTTAACTTAAATAGAAAAAGCAGAATGGTCTGAAATCATTAGATTACTAAAAGTAATATTTTGTGTGGCTTTTTCCACAAT
This sequence comes from Siphamia tubifer, assembly GCA_020466265.1. NCBI lineage: Eukaryota > Metazoa > Chordata > Actinopteri > Kurtiformes > Apogonidae > Siphamia > Siphamia tubifer. The sequence goes on along the minus strand of CM035803.1, from coordinate 36,903,912 downwards.
TGTGTGATCAATAAAGTACTTCTATTCTATTATTCTACTCTATTCTCTTTATCACCAAGCATGCAAAGGCAAAACATTCACATGTAATATATACTGTATTTAAATATGACGCTGATACTTGTCAGAAATACATGTGCATGCAAATATTTCCTATGTACATCCATCACTTCAGTGCCTGGATAGATGATATTGCTATTGGTTATGTTTAGTAGGGTAAGAGTAACAAAATAAAATTGCATTTATTAAGCTTAATTCCAGTGCACTGTTAAATTACCTGAAAACTGAAAATATATTTTATTCAGTTGTTCCCAATAAACAAGTCAAGGAAAAAAGTACAATATTCCAATATGATTATTCCCAAGTAATTAGCCAAACAAACACATGTTGAAATATTAAACATAGTTACACATAGACAAATATGAATAATCAAACACCAAAAAGCACCCAAACAGGAAATAACACATAACAGATAAAAACATACGTTACAGTAAATGTTGAATGGCAGTGTTTGTATCATACAATAGCTTTAAAACAAAAGATAACACATTTCACATTGATTAACAAGTAACAAGTCAAACCGGTCAAAGAACCACAGGACTTCAGAGCATGCTCAGCTCAATGAGACGACCTGCAAACACGCCTAATGTACCAATGAGACACACAGCCATGAAGACACACAGCAGGATGTGGTCCAGCACCATGGCTACAAATTTCCACTCCTCAGCAGCCTGAAATAAAGAGGGGAAATGTCACATGATGTAACTCACAATGATCAGGACTCATTTCAGGTCAATGCTTAGAATAGTTGTTTATATTTTGACATGTGAAGGATTACATTGTTGGACTCCTCGTCTGACTTCATGGTCTCTGCAATGTATTTGACTCCCTCTATTGCACTGCGCACGTCAGGATTCTTGGTGATAGGTGACTGGTAGGGGACGGAGGAGACCTGGTTCCCAGAGATGTCTGAGATCTCAAAATCACCACCATAGATGCTTTTATTCTGCTTTTCCTTCCCTGGACGTTTCATTGTTGAAAAGAACATGATGTTGGGTATAGTTTCAATAAAAACCTGCCATAAAAGACAGAAGACATGCACTGGGTCATGACAGCAGCAACAACAAACCTAACAAGTGCTGTCAGGTACAACAAACCCTGCCCTTCCCACTAGAGGTGAAACGATTCTTGGAGTAATTCGAATAATTCAAGTACAAAAAAAATGTTCAACGCAAACTTCAACAGGTTATTATCATATAACTCTGGCACCTCCGTTATCTCCGTTCCACACAGACTGTGTGAACTGACATATTGTCCATCTGAACACGTCAAAGATGTTCAGCAGCAAAGTCAATCATTCATTTGTCATTTATGCAATAATTCTGTTAAAAGTATATTTGCAACACAAGGGAGGAAAGTGCACGTCAACAGCACAACTGCGCAAGAGTAACAAAATCATCAGCCAGTTTGGCAACCATGTTGGCAATGCATTCTCATCATGAGCGACCGGCTGAAAAGTCCAATTTTTAATGTTTCTTCAGTAACATACAGGTGAGTAAGCAGAGTGTGTGATACATACTACCAAGGATAAGGTCAACGGTTTTTTTTTCACCACCAATTTAATGTATAAGAATGTGTCAACATTAGAAGAATGATAGAAGATTGAGTTGAGCTGCTACTGCTGTTTTAAAATTACCTCTGTCTAGCAAGCTAGTGCCACCTAGTTAGCTAAGTTAGCATAGTTAGTCATCCTACATTAGTAGCCTAATTATAGGTAACACAAACCCTGCTATTTTATAAACGGCCATGGTATCCAGCTTTGAATGGTAATTGCATTTCTGTGTTGTGAAGCCAGCACAGTTAGGTCAAAGAAACAGTGAATCAGTTGATCACATGTGACACTACTATGGCTGGCTATTGCTATGCGTTTAGTGTTACATGTGAGTGGTCCAGGTTCTTCTTGGGCCACCCCAATTAAAAGACTGGCCCAAGATCACCACCCCAGAATTTTTTTTCTGGCTACACCCCTGAGCACAGTACACTCAATCATGCATATGTGGCCCAACTGTTATGGCAGAAAGTAGTAGCATGTGTAGAAAACCTATAGTATGCCATACCTCAAAACACCTCAGTCTTCTCCCATCCCCATTTATTGGTTGATCTAGTTAAACTTTTAACCCCCGAGACATTGTTTCAGGTAAATGTGCTACTGTGAATTTGTCCTAAAATGCTGCTGTGAGTATTAGTCCATGAGCCACAGGGGTTGGTCGTTACAGAAAAAGTGGCAAAGATTACCATACCTTTCCTGAAAGCCTGTATGTATAATGGCCATCTGACAAGAGTAGCTGTTTGGAGTTATCACACATAATGTAAACTAAGGTTGAGAAAATAATGTGCATGAATCAAACAGAATACTGACATGGTTGAAAATCTATATTGAACATGTTGGAACATTTTATCCTGTTATGTTTGGTATTATTCGAAATGGGAGAAGCTGGGCTTTCTTTTAAATTCTTTTGCAAACATTTTGGAGAAGTACAGCTAACCCTGGAGCTCTTCAAACTTTTAATCACACACATTTTCCTGCAATTTCCACCCAAGTCATCGTATGTCTTTTAACCTGTGGCAGCAAGGTGGATCAGAGAAACAAAATCCAAACACTGAAATAGTGGCATGATTCTAAGGATTCAGAAAATGTATCCTTTACCTATATCATCTGATTTGGAGGGGGCAGGTTTTCATTATTATATCAGACCATGGTGGTTTTTGAAAGACAGAAACAGTAGTGATTAACCTGGGGCTAATTAGTTGATATGTTGAATTGAAAGTCTAAGGTAAATATATATATTTTTTTAAGTTATTCAACATTTTCTGCATTTTTTTTTTAGATATGTCAAAGTTATTGTTGTGCCTGGCACCACTTGTTTGAGAATGTAGAGAGAATAGCTGCTGCATATTTGCTGTATAGGATCCAAATAAACAAACAAATAAGATAAAAACAAAGAAAAAAGAATCAAAAACAATACCACTCTGCCCTTGCCTCTCCCTTTGGCAGCTCTGGTAATAAACAGGAAGGAAAGTGTCTCTACTACCACTAGATGGCAGTATATATCAGAGGATAAAATATACAAGGGTTTCTCTGAGCTTGACTGAGAAAGAGGGAGCATGATCCAGTTCTACTCATTCTGTTTTAAATGATGAAATTGTCTCTGTTGCTGTGTGCTCACCTTGCGGACCCAGTCAGGCATTGTATGGGTACTTGGGGAGCGATGATGGGTGTTGATGACAATGACAGTGATGATGATGGAGGCAATGACGAAGACCATGGTGAAGAGCATGTACTTCCCAATGAGGGGTACGGCGCTGGAGGTGGAGGGGATCAGCTCCACAATGACCAGCAGGAACACAGTCAGAGACAACAAGACGGAGATGCTCAGAGTCATCTTCTCTCCTGAGACACATAACATACAGTGTTTATTTATAAAAACAGCAGGAGGTACAGACACAGTATGATATGAAAAATGATCTATTAAAACCAGGCTGATGCTCATCAGTCTAAAGTGATAATATATCTTTAGGGGTTTATAACTGACAGAGGATTGTACTAAAACAGATATGTAGGTTTCAGAAAATTACATGGTTTTTCTTCTGAGTTCAGTGATTTAAGGTGAGATCCAAAATGCAAACAATCAAATACCAAAAAGCAACCACAGTGTAACAACAGAATGTCATTTGGCTGCATATGTGTGGGATACAGGTGCGTCAAAACAAGGTTATTTATGTTACAACAATTAAACAGTGTGTCAGAGTTTAACACAGAAATAAAGGAATAAATACAGGTAATATTCCCTTTATTAAAACATACTTGTGGTAATTTGAACAAACATTACATTGAACTAAACACCTTAAACTCACTTGCCTATTAATTGTCAATTTTGGGCCCCCCAAAAAAAAAACTAGCTATATAATGTTAAGTAGAGTATTCATTGTTTTTATATGTTTGTATGTCAAATATTTCAGCCTGTTTCAATTTCCACTTTTGCTTAAACATTTCCATTTTTTATATTGATATTATACATACATTTTGTGTATGTGATGAAATAGTAGCAATAAATACACTGACAACAAAAAGACATTTACTTCAATACATTGTAATTTTCTTTTCTCCTCAAATTTAGCCTGGAATTTTAGTGGCTATAAACTCTAAATGTCTGTTTTGTGATATATTTTGTAAAGCCAGTTAAATATTGGAGAAATGTATAAAAACATCAAACCTACTGATGTTAAAGAAGTACAACTTAAAGGAAATTACAATGTTAAATGTACTCAATACCTCAATACTATTATATTAGCAAGTTAGTTTAGTTTTGTTCGAGCACACAAAATCATCGGATAACAAAGCACCATCCATCATAGTCAACGCAGTTTTCAGCACTGAAAAAGGAGTGGGAAGTAAAACTTATAGACCACCCCCCCACACACAGACACACACACACCACCGCCACCTTTTCCCACACCAGGCCTTTCTGTGTGGAGTTTACATGTTCTCCCCGTGTCTGCGTGGGTTTTCTCCAGGTACTCCGGTTTCCTCCCACCATCCAAACACATGCACTGATAGGTTAATTGGTTAATCTAAATTGCTCATACGTGTGAATGTGAGAGTGATTGTTTGTCTATATATGTTCAGCCCTGAGATGAACTGGCGACTCATACAGGGTGTACCCCACCTTCACCCATTGCTGGATTAGGCCCCCAGTGACCCCAGTGACCCTTGTGAGGACAAAATGGGTTCAGATGACAAGCATGACAAAGTATCCATACAAACAATTCACATACACCTTTTTAAAGTCACCTCACACACGATCTGATTTACACAATCAACTATTTTTTATATAAGCTGTAACATTTATATGCACTTTCAATATTTACTACAAGTACAGTATTTAAATAGATGTGGTAATATCTGCTAATCATGATAGTTTATATTAATTTATTGGAATATCTTTTTTTATGCATTCTTGTACATTATAATAATGATGTCCTATATTTTGTTATTAAACTGGATTTATATATCCTTTTAAATGCACATATTGAAAAAAAAAAAAAAAAAACTAGGTTTTGGTCCAGCCATAACCCTCTAACAGAGATACACTGCCTTTTTATGTTCCTTCTACAATATTAAAAGTACTGTCCGATTTATACATATATCAGATGTGTTAAATGGGTATAATTGTCATGATCCTGGGTGAACAGAGTTGCCTCATTTAACAGTCTGCTGGTTCAGACAACATGAAAACAACACGCAATCTTATTATACCGCCACAAGGGAGAGTTATTTCTATGAGCGTCTTATCTTCCAGTCCATTCCTTTCCCTTGGCTCTCAATCAGGACTCGGCTTAAAGACTTGAAAGCCATTGTTCACTCGTACAACCAAAGTCGCTATCACAAAAAAAGAGTGGGAACTTTCTGTATCCGTAACCCAAACAATAGAGGAAGTAAACAGAATCTGACACGGTTCCACGCAAACAGAATGCAAGACATGTTGTTTCTGTTGCTCAGTAAGAACAGTTATCCCAGAGAGAGCATCTTTTGGCACCAGCTTCTCCTCCTCAGAATCCTGTCAGCAGTCATATCAGAATCAGGGATCAAGTGATGTATAATACATTAAAGCAAAGGCCTGCTTTCAGACATGACAGCACAGAGGGACCCTGGGTAATGAGGCAGACCTACACACTGGGAATGTTGCCAGATGTGCACAGTTGTGGTGCAGCTCCTGAAGCCGCCAAAACCGGACAGCTCACACTTAAAAAGGCAGATTTGTCTAACATGTTGTCAGATAAAATTATGATAATAACTAGAAAGTCAGAATAAGGTCTGTGCGACAATTTGCAGTCAAAGCACTTCTATTGGGTTTTTTTTTTTTTTTTTTTTTTTTTTTTACACGTGCCTTCTGCTGCATAATTATATTGTGACTCTCCAGATACAGTCGATTATGGATTAAACATGGATGACATTTAACATCATTCATGCTGAATGAGATGCCACACTGGTTAAAACAAACCCCTCTGTTTTGGACACATCTCTTTTGTAAATAAAATTGGGATTTCAGTGGGACTTGAACTGAAATGAACTGAACTGAACTGAACTGAACCGAGCTGGGTCCTTAAGCCCAACAACGTGCCTAGTTTGCAAACTACAGAATGTAAAGGAAAATAAAGAGAGAAATTCAGTGCATTTGCATCTCTGGCTGTATGTCTGACAATCCTAATGGTGTGTGAAAAGGATGGCTACAGGAAATGTAAGTGTTTTGAAATACACTTGGACAGTAATGAAGCATCCAGTTAATACACAGTATAAAATTAACTGTAGGCACAGAGACATACTGTGTATAATTAACATTAAGAATGAAATGTGATTTTATTTATTATTTTACATACCGTTTGTAAAATGTGTAATTTTGTTGATTATTAAAAAAAGTAGAATTGAATTATTAAACACTGAATGCAGAGTAAAACCCTTTGTCTTTCTTGTTTGTCATTTGTCAGTAACTTATTTATGTAGTTATGATCTCACTGCATGTGATAAATCCAACATACACGCTGGTAGGTAAACAACTGCACTTATCTCTGTGTAATAAAATTAATATTATAAATTATTGATTTAAATAGATTCAGTAGGTTTTAAGTTGAGTTTGATTCTTTATGTAAAACAAAGATATTTTTATTTTATAGTTTGAGATGATTTCAAAGCAAAATCATGAAAAAAGAAACACAATACATCATTATTTCCATGGGAATAAATAGTAAATGGCAACATCTTTTGAAATAGAATGTTAAATAACTTTTTAACTAATAACACTGCTCTACATTTTTTTAGAAAGCATCTGCTTCAGACATTAAATGTCTGAAATCATACATACTTTAATAAGATGAATCAGAAAACAAATGACAAAAGTGCTAGTTAGTTTGTATTTGTAATATATATGATGGTGTATCATTCCACATATATGGTGGTTTATGTACATGTATATAATGGATATGTAAATATTCCACTCAAAAGAACCTGTAAAGTGAATGGATCATAATATACAGACAGTGTTTTGAAGTCGATCTGAGACAAATATTCTTTTGGACTAAAACCTATTCTCGTATTAATTCTAATTATTTCACATTTTGACTCAGGATTATCTTGGAAACTTTAACCAACCAGCATTTAAGATTTGAGTTTTCTTTATCAGTAACATATGTGGTAACATTGAATTAGTTTTATTCCAGAAGCATTTTACTTGTACTCCAGTGTTTTTTTTTTTTAATGAGAAAATGCAGTTTCTCAGCTTTTCAGTGGTAGGACATATGGCCCATATATCCTCACCCACTCTAGTAGTTATTCATGATGTTTTTAACTTCATAGTTTCTTCACCATTGGTTACAAGTCTTTGATTCATTATTATTTCCTTTTATCTGTTTTTCTTTCGTTTGTTTGTGGTTATTAAGGTATCTTGCCAGGTAATTATTGTAAATGAGACACTGTTCCAAATTCTTTTTAAATAGTAAAATAAAAAATAAAATTGGAATGTTCCAAGACTCTGTAGTGAATGTGAAATGCCAACATGATCTAGTGCATTGATTCAGCAATAAAACCCATGTGGTTTGTGAATAACAGTGGTTGTAGAAACTTGAGTTAATGCTATATTTTGTTGAATTTTTTTCCCCTGCTCTTTTCTCTGTCTTGATATAACCTTTGAACTTAGTTGCTTTTGTGAACATCTAGATGATCAGTAAATGAAAATCCCTGATGTTGATAAATGACTTATAGAATGTTAAATGTAGAGGGGGAAAATATTGTCACAAAAATAAATCTTTAACAGTTATAGCTAAAATAATGGGAAGCATCACTGAAGTCAGAAATAAACATTAATTTTGCACCTTTTTCTTGTATGTCCCAATCAAAACAATTAATGTAAAAAAGAAACACTAATCACAGAATTTTTTCCTAGTGCAAAAAAAAAAAAACCCTCTCTAGCACTGTAGCTGTGTAGTGATGTTCTTTAACACAGGTGTGTCCCCCAGTTGCTGTCTTGGTCTACTGTCTCCATGTCTTCACCCCAAGGGCCCCGGTGCAGCTGCACGGCCTGCACTGTCGACATCTACACCCCTGCTCATAAGTCTCTTTGAAATTAATAAATGTGTAGGAAGTATTTACATACCAGAGTCTGTAGGAAGATAGAAAACAAGCCCAGTGAGGAAGGAGAAGAGCATACAGGGAATGATCACATTGACAATGAAGTAGAGGGGAAGGCGCAGCATGAGGAAGTGGTAGGTGATGTCCAGGTAAGGGGTATCTGGGCAGCAGGCGTAGTACACCCAGTGTTTCCAGCTGCGAAAATCTTTCATCACCCACTCCCCACTTTCCATGAAGTGACTTAAGTCTGGACGGTCGCTGTCCTGTGAGAGGAAGTGAAATAAAAGAGATTAACCCTTAAAGAACCAAATATATACCTATGACCAAATGCATCTACTGAGCTAAAACTTTACAACCACTAATCCTATCAATACACGCAAATAACTGCTGTAACATACAGGTCATCAGATATGACCCATTAGGACGTTCAGAGGCTCTGAGGCAAATGTGGAAACACCATCATCTAATACAGCATTGATTCAGCAGTAAAACGTACAGAGTTGGATTGAGGCCAGTGGTGGGATGGACACACTGGGTTTATATTCACTCAATGATATATTTGACTGAAAAAAGCCCCCCCCCCCCCCCCCCCCCAAGTTTTCCTTTATTTTATTATAACCCTCAAATGGAATCTCAGCATGAATATTAAAGTGCATGATCAGTAAAAGAAATGTAGGAAAATGCTTGATTTTCATTGAAAAAAAGTCAAAATGGAGAGTATTATAATATGATAAATGACGATATATCACTTAAGATATATCACTTCTTATGTTTTTTTAGTCATTCATTCATTTACTTAACCCGCTTTATCCTTACTAGGGTCACGGGGGTCACATAGAGCTTATCCCAGCTACTTAAGGGCAAAGGTGGGGTGCACCTTGTACAAGTCTCCAGTTCATCACAGGACTTAACATATAGAGAAATAACCACTCTCACATTCATACCTATGGCGAAATAAGATGAACAGATGATCAGTGCATGTCTTTGGGAGGAAGTCCAGGACCTTCTTGCGGTGAGGCAACAGTGCTATCCACTGCACTGTCAGTATATATTTTATTATACACTATCATTATTATTATTATTCATGTTTTAATTTACAATTATCTCCAATTTTTAATATTTAATATTAGTCTCATAAAATGACAACACTTTAAAGCTTCCATATGGTAGACATGGACATGCCTACAGAGAGTCTGTTTTTGGTTGTTATTGACATTATCAGACTGCAATTCTTTCCCAGTTGTGGTTCTACACCCTGGTGCTGATGCACAGGAACAGACAAGAAGTGATGAAGGATTCAGGAGTGAGAGTAAGAATTATTGTGGAAGAAAACAACCTGAATCCTCTGCATAGAAAACAGTATATGGATTTAAGAAAAGTAGACAGGTGTTGGCTTAAAAATGGCAACGAGTCTGTCAACAAATGACAGACTCAGCTTGTGTGAATTATCGACGCTAAACCTTTATGGAAGATGATAAAATGACAACAGAAAAATGTGATATATTTTTATACAATACTTATTGTGATTATTACAAAACAAATTTTTGTCTTTGGAGGGCTTATGTCTAAATTTCAGATGGAATATAATTCTATTGAATTGTACTTATATATTTGTATAATTCTGTTTTGACTTTAATATCTCTAGATTTCTTAAATGTTTTGTTGGTTGGCCAGTGTTTGCTATATAACAAACATAAAGAAGATTTTAAAATCAGTAATAAGCATGTTTGTCCCCTTTTCGTTATGGTCATTTTTATGTCATTATGTTTTTTTAATTTAATTTTTTATCTGGTTCTGCTTCTTATAAATACTCTAAATCTGTTTTAAAAACTGACCAATTCCTGCAATTTTAAGAAATACCAATTTGATTGATTATGATAATCATCAGTGATGATAGATATAGAAATGCTTTATGTGATAATGGTTTTAAACTCTAAAGTATGTATCCTTGTTTAGCTTGTCTTGGTCTTCGTTGTTCATTTTGCCTCATTTCATACTGCAGTACCATTAACCTCACAAATGTAATAACCTGTAAATGTAATAAAAATGTGCAGCTTTTAACAAAATAATCCCACAAACAACAGAACTTTCTCACAAACTTAATTGCAGTCGCCTACCACAAACATAACAATTTATTTCCCACAAACGTAATAATTACTACATTTCTGGGAATTTATTACATTTATGGGTTGGCAAAAATCATTACCTTCCAAAATTGTACTTGTAATTGCAATAAATTCCCACAAATGTAATACAGTAATTATTACATTTGTGGGAAATTAGGAATTACATTTGTGATAGGCAACTGCTATTACATTTCTGGGAACATTATGTGTACAGCTTATTATAGTTATGGGGAGTTTACATTTGTGCAGGTAACAAATGCTTTGAAATGAACAGATTTTTCATTCATTTGTATATAAATTGTGTCCCATAGGATCTGAAGCTGTAGCTACATAATGTTTTAATTTGCATTGAGTTATTACTGGATTGACGACGACCAAGTTTCCGTCGTACGTCCAGGTTCCGAGCTTCATACTGCAGTTCTGGAGGTCAAAGGGGAAATGCAGCACAATAATTTCACAGTAGCTCTTAAATATGGCAGGTGGGTTCCATGTGATCATCCCTGTGTGCTCCAGCAGCACTTTGGTCTCATGAACAATGGCGAAGTCACCGTCAGCGCTGTGGGCACAGAAAACACAGGCAGCATCAACAGGGGGATGATAAGTTAAACGTTAACACAGGGGGACATCACCAGTGCCTGAGGATGCATCGACGCTGCAGTCGTGAGCGCAGCCAACCAGAGCTCAGCTTGGCACAAGTTGTTGTGGCAGCTGAGCTGGTTGTCAGGGAAAAAACAGCAGTGTGTCAGACACAGCATATGGTGCGAGGGGGGCACCCGCAATACTGAGGCCAGATTTAGCCTGATGAAATGTGAGCTTTCACACACTGCATACTGGAGTATAGGAAAGTGTGATTCAATACATCACTGACAGGTGCTATGTGATTTGTTTCTGGATATATGGATGCTTTAAATCACATGAAGCATTTAACAAAAGGGTTTTAGGAAGAAAAAAAAACAAAAAAAAAACAAGCGCATGAAAGAGTGGAGTGGCAGTTTGATTACGTACTTGTTGTAGAGAACCAGATCAGGTCGCCAAATGTCAGTGGAGGGAATTCTGATCTTTTTGATTCCACCGTAATCCTCTGGGTTCCAATGCAAGTTCACATCTTTCCATTGCTGAAAAAAAAAAAACACGTGAACACTCAGAACAATGGAAAATAGGGAGCAGCGTCTGTTCATATCACAAGTAATCCACAGTAGAATCCAGCACACAATGATGGTACTCATTAAACATGCTGGCATGTTTTGTAAAGATAATATATTACTCAAAGCACAGACCTTCCTAAGAGAATCACACTGTAAATGGTCTTTGTTTGCTTTACATCATCTCAGAGTAAAAGGCTTTTCTCTATTTACAGTCACTTGAAATGGATTTAATTAATTTCCCTAAAGAGGTGTGGGTTGATGCAATACAAAGACAAAATCATTAAAGTATTATAGATCCTAACAGATGATGTTCAAAAATTAATTTATTTCCAGTATATAAGTATAATGACAACGAAAAATAATACAGATATGAATACATTACAAAACATACACTGTGTCACTATTTTTTCTAATCATACAGCATATAATGTTAAACATGTTTATGTATTCAGTGGACTTTTTTTTTTTTTTTTTTTTTTTACTATATCTTGAATGCTTCAAATGAATCACTTCTGCTGTTCTTTCTGCGTACATTCATTACAATTCTTCACAATATGAAACGTCTTTGCAACAACAAGAAAAACAGCAAAACCATATTAATGAATGCATCAACCTGCTTCAGTCGTACATTGCTGCTGACGATCTGGTTGACCTCATCCTGTAAATGTAGATGCGTTTAGACACTTGATGACAGTGAATCTTCATCCAGATGGTGTGATATAATATAACATGAGACCTCACCACACTGATGAGCTGGATGAGCTGAAGGCCCACAGTTACAACTACTGGGTCCTTGAAGTGAGTGACGGGACGGACAACCTTATTGTAGCCGGTGAAAAGGTTTTTGACCAGCCGTGTTTCATCACTGGAGGCTGCGGCAGCACCTAAAGCAAACATACATCATGTGTCATGCAGCGTTTTGTTCATCTACCAAAGAGTTTCTTCTCAGGATTTACAGTGACGTGATTCTTATGACCTCAACTGACTTACTTGGACTGTTTGGGAAAATCTAAATGTTGTGCCAGTGTGGTTGCTGCTTTAAGAACACCTGATACGTGATTTTAGTTTGTTTAACATGAGTTGAAAATAGATGTGACAAGTGTCAGATAGTATAGGTGTAAGAATATATAGCAGTGTGAACATACATGTGTAATTTGACCACCTTACTTAAAGCTTTGTACATGCTGTTGAAAAGATGTTTTTTTGCATGGTCACTTTTTTTTTTTTGAAGTTTAACTCATGTATTTAGAAGTAGTGATTGGATTTTTCTGATCATGGGTGTGCTTTTGAATGAAAAGCTATTATGGACACGTTTCCAGGTTAGTAAAATACCATAAAGCAACTGTGTACTCAAACATAAAAAGCCTTCAGGGAAAAATCAGCGTACATGTGTCTTTGCAGATAAACTCGCTGTGTTGATTTGAGATCTAAATTTGGCAATTGTATATTTCAACATGTGATGCCCACCATGTAACGGTGGTTAATAGAGATATTTTTACACTATTTCCCCTTACACATCTGACACAAGCCAGAGCAGGATCCCCTTTCATTTTTCGTCTGACCTTGAGAAGAAAGTCATTTTGCACCAACATGTTTGTGCGGTCCAGTAAATCTGCAGACATTCAACCCAGTAAAATAAGACAAGCGCTTGTGTAGGCGATTAAATGTGGAGAGAACAAAATGCAAAGACTGCACATGTCTTTGTCAACCAAATATAGTTTGCACAAAATTGTAAGTTGCGGGAAAAAAAAGTTATCAGTGAACTCATCATCCCACACTGACATAAGAAGAGTTTGATTTAAAAATAAATAAATAAATCAGGTGTTTTGTTTTGCTTTTTTTAAAAGCCTAAGTTTTTTTCATGCTGCTATGCTCTAAAAAATTAAAACACATCAAAACACACAGATTTTTTGGGTTGAAAATAAATTCTTACCTGCTAGAATTAATAGGTGGAAAATGAAACGTGAAGTAGTCATTGCCAATAAACCCAGGCATCCAAAACCAATATCCAACTTCAACACGTTGAGCGTTGACCACCACACAATTAAGAAGGTTTGACCCACCTAAAACATTCTTTCAGCGCTGGCAAATGACTTACTGTACCACCTCCAAGCTGTAGACTGGCAGACGTGTTGTTATTGTCTGACAGCGGATGTGAGTGACTGACTGCCAATGCATGTCATCTGAGAGGACCACATAGTTTGTCATCTGTTATAAGATCAACATACCAGAGTAATCCTGCACTGAAATATCCCATCGTGAACTTGGCCACACACAACTTCGAGGTGCAAAGACACAACACATGCTTTGTGGCCTCAGTTTGTCTTGTATCGCTCATGATTCCCAATTTAATAATGAGTTTGTATACAGTACGTGATAAATACAAGACATTTCATGTGTTGGCTCTTGATTGAAATCTATTCCAGTTATTAATGATCAGTCTTAGTCTCACCTCCAGGTCCGTTTAGCAGCTTTACCTCAAATGACCTGATAAACTGATGAGAACAGATGATTAAAATGTACAGATACACAGATTTTACACTTAACCCAAAAAGACCCAAAGATCCACCATCAGACAAAATGGAAAAAAATCTAAATCTTACCAAGTGTATTTTCCTTATTTGTAGTCAAAATTTCACCCCCACATCTACAAATGGATGTTCATCTCTAGCTTGTCCCGTCTATGGGAGTGGATCTCTCCTTCACTGTGGTTCTCCCCAAGGTTTCTCCTTTCCCACTGGGTTTTGAAGTTTTTCCTTGTTGAGAAGGGTCTAAGGACAGGGAATGCATGGGACATTGTTACTGCCGCCAAGGAGGTTATGTTTTTGCCAGCATTGGTCGTTTGTTGTGTACAAGATAACTCCAAAATGTATGGACGGATTTTGATGACATTTTCAAGGTATGTTGGTTATGGTGACAACTGGAAATGATTAGATTTTGGTGGTGATCCAGGGGGGTGCCTATTTCTGTGATTGTTTTTTCTAATCGATTCTGTAACCCCTGAGTGTACCCTATGGGTGGTCTGATCCATGGGTTGTGGCTGCTGTATCTGCCTCCACTACTGCCACAATAACAATAATACTAGTAAATTAAACTATTGACATTATTATTATTCTACATTTCTGTGCTGTTGTCATCATTGACAGTAATTATCACCCCCCCCCCCCCCCTTTCTCCCCTCCTCTCATTTTCCCTTTCACCACTAATCAGTCAATATTTATTAGTTGCTCTTTATATTTAGTATCTTTTCATTTTAACATGTTAGTATTGTTGTGAAGGGGTGGGATTTAATCACTTACTTCCTCCTACTCCCTTTCGAATGTGTTATAGAACTGTATGACAATTCTGATTGCTGTGTCATTTATTTATTCTGTCTCTGTTTGTTTTTCTTCCTTGTTTGTTTGTTTTCTTTTCTCTGTGACACATTCTAAATAAACTAAACTAACTAAAATTACTCATCACAGTTAAAATGAGACATAATTGATTTAAATTATTTATTTCGAACATGTGCAAAGTGCAACAATAATCCATACAACAATAATAATAATAACAATGACATGTCCGAAAAGGAGTAGGATGAAGCATAAGCTTATTTAATCCTACCCCTTCTTCACTTCCCCAATAACCTGAATTCATCTTATAGCAATATAGTGCATAGTACAAAAATGATGATAATAAAAATAACAATAACAATACCAATAATAAATAACTGAAGTACTAAACATATACATATATACAAAAAAAAAACAACAACAAATGAGCAGAGAGGAAAGTAGGTAAATAGTTTTTTTTCTCCCTCTGTTTGCCTGTTTTCCTTTTCTTTTTTCTTCAACTAAAGAGTAATTTTTCAGTGAGATATAAAAACTTAGATCATAATTCAATTCTGCCAATGAGTGAAAATGATCTTGCCAAGAGTCTTGGAAATATGATTTTTAGGATCTATTGTCTAAAAATAACTCTCACTAAGAAGTTATAATGTCCACCCACCTGTTCTCAGTCTCTTTGAACAGTTTTCCTTCAGTCCAGATATGCACTTTCTTTTAAGCTTAAAGTTTTTTTTAAATCTGTTTTATGTTTTTTTTTCTCTTGCATGCATGTCATTTGAATTGCTTCCCTGTTGTCCACATTTCACGGTAAGATAAGGATAACTATGTCCACTGAAATGTATTAGCTAACACATTAAGAGATTAGCTTTCCAGACTTGCATCAATGATAAATGGCGCTAACAGCCATCTAATAAACCTCATGTCACGATGAAATAAGAAAATATGTAATTACATAACACTACATTCTATATGCTAAATCAAGAATATGCTTTCCATTTTGTAGTTACCATACTGATGATATGCTAGCAGTGCAATTAGCCTACTTAAAGTATACGTAGCCTTCAACCCAGTTACCGTAGCCTTTCAACAAGACAGCCCGGCGAATATTGCAGTCCTTACATGCCCATTTTCTAACAATATCGATCGTTTACTCCGGCATGACCGCGAGATTGGTGGTCCAAACTGCTGGCATCTTGGTAACCCAGACGTTGACTGAAGCTAGTGAGTGACAACGTATGGAACAGTGTACTTCCTTGTAACTTCCCTACCCTTAAAGAGTAAAAATGGCCGCCAGGTGAATGAAGCTAATGGAAAATAAAATGCTAAAATCATATCTGGTTTGTCATGTACCCGGAATCACACACATGTTGTGTATCATAATAAATGATAATTACTCACGCGTGTTTCAACTGTTTCTGTTAACCAACGGCTGATTCATTTGCAAGTAAAACCTGTTATTCATTTAGACTACACGCCTGGCGCGCATGTGACGTCACCACAGACACTTCACCACAGCTGAGCGGAGTGTTACGTCACATACGCGACGCATTGTAGTCTCTTACTAAGCCCACGTAAAACTTAACGTCATGTTTGCTTCTCATCAAAAACGGGTGGTCTGCCTATGCCACATCAAATATTTATTATTAACCCCTATCATATTTGAATTTCAGAGCACTTGTCGAAAGGAATCGGAATTTAGCTTGACCCACGGCATTCACTCAAAAAAAAAAAAACAAAAAAAAAATTATTAAAAAAATGATGAGCTAAGCATCCAAGGACCGGATGTAGAAGGGCTTGACTTAGCTGCAACCAGGGGAAAAGCTATGAAAGTAAGTGGACAGGCCATTTGAAATGATTTAGCAAGTCTGTGATTAAGATATATTTTTAAGGCCAGCAGAGAAGGCCTTGCAGGCCCTGACAGCCCACCACTTGTTTTTATCATGTTTTAAGATTCTGTCTTATTTATTTAAGCTTTTTGTTTATTTGTTTATTTTTGTAGAATATAAATAAGATAACTGACAGATGATATGGTGTTTGCAGACTAAAATATAATATGAAAAAATCCACAAACTCTCAAAAGAAATAGAAAAAAATGAATAGAACAAATGGAAAAGGAAAAAAAGAACATACTGGGTTGAAAAAGAACAACTTAACAGACTTAAATGAATCATTCAGATGTAAATTTGTTCAGAGAGCAGTTCAAGGAGCTCTGGGGAACATGGTTTTCAACAGTTAAACCTGCAAAGTCTTGAACAACTACAGGCACCCAAATACATCCAAATACATCTATTGATTTAAAAGGTTTAATAACATTTGATCCACTAATCCTATCAATACATGTAAATAATTTTTTAAAAAGGCAGATTCTCAGCTTTTCAGCATTGTCACTGATGATCATATCTGACGATTTGTCAGATTTGATCCACTTGGACATCCACAGACTTTGTAGTGAATGTGGAAACACCATCATGTTATGCATTATCAAATCACTAATAAAATCAATGTAGTTTCATAAATGATAGTGGTTGCTGATGCTTGGTTTCATGATAACTTAATTAAATATTTAGCTGAAAAAGCCATTCTTTCTTCATTGTGCTCTCACTGGATAGAATAACCTTTGCATTTACCATAAAGTCTACATAATTAGTAAATGAAATATGGGGGGGGGGGGAATGCCTAATTTTCAATGACAGAAGTAAAACAAAAAATAATATAATACTGAAGGGTAAAAAGTTAAAAAATTGTTCCAAGTCTTTAAAGGTTGAAACTGAATTGAAAGCATGATGAAGCTCAGCAAAGCTTTTTTCGTTTCGTTTTATATTTCAGTCTTCATCCTTGTGGAAAAAATATTCATTCAGGTTTTTTTTTATGCGATACAGTATTATGTTTTGGGTTGTTTGTATTGTTGTTGTTTTTTTTTTTTGGGGGGGGGGGTTGCTTTGTTTTTTTCATAAGGCTCTGTCATTTTAAGCAATGCTGCCACACACATTCAAAGTAGTTATAATAATATAAAAAAAATCAAAACTGAGTAATATCAAGAAATGTTTATATTTTTAAATATTGATGATTACAATATCTAAGGAAACCTTACAAAATTGTCTGAATTACAATATTGATGAAAATTTAAATCACATTGGAATGGATACATATTTATTAACTTATGGTGAAAGGGTGGGAATGAAAAACTTCTAAGTGTCTACTACTACTACTGCTAATAGTAATAATAATAATAATAATAATAATAATAATAATAATAATAATAGTAATAATGAGAATGATAATACTACTACTACTACTGCTAATAGTAATAATAATAATAATAATAATAATAATAATAATAATAATAATAATAATAATAATAATAATAATAATAATAATAATAATAATAATAATAATAATAATAATGAGAATGATAATACTACTACTACTACTAATACTACTGCTAATAGTAATAATAATAATAATAGTAATAATGAGAATGATAATACTACTACTACTACTACTACTACTACTACTAATAATAAT
Source organism: Siphamia tubifer (assembly GCA_020466265.1). Classification (NCBI taxonomy): domain Eukaryota; kingdom Metazoa; phylum Chordata; class Actinopteri; order Kurtiformes; family Apogonidae; genus Siphamia; species Siphamia tubifer. The sequence continues at coordinate 36,885,611 of CM035803.1, read as the reverse complement.
AATAATAATAATAATAATAATAATAATAATAATAATGATAATAATAATAAAAAGTTCTGTGATGGCATTCATATTGGTGGCTCTTCAATATGGAATCATTTGTTCCTTGTGATACTCCCAACTAATTCTGAAAGATTTGATCAGAATCCACACAGAACTTTTTACGTAATCCTGCTGACAATTATACAAACAAACAGATTCAAATTTAATACCTCCTTGGCAGACCTCTCTTAATTCAAAGGGGGGAGGTCTGCCTTGGTGGAGGTTTGCACTCTCAGAATGCTTTTCTAGTTCTACTTACTTCTAAAACATTTCTAACAGTGTTTCTGTGGCTTTGTTAAATTAAAATACACAGAATATTCAGACTTCTAAACTGCATTGTTCTTATCAGAGGGCAGGTGTTACACCCATCTCTCCCCTTTTTTGCCCACCCTACCCCACCCTACAAGGCCTGCGATGGGTCAGGCAACTCAATTTCCTCACATCCTTGGTCCATTCAATCAGCCAGTCACTCAACCGCTATCCTCATTCATCTCACTTAGAGACAAATGACCATTTTGGCAATGTCTGAATTAAGAGAGATTTGTCTGAACCCACCCCCTCTTTCCAATAAGTCAGACCACCTGAATCTACACCACAAACTGCCGCTTATGGTTCCTGGGTGACTTGTACTCGCAGTACACACAGTTTTTTTTTTTTTTTTTTTTTTTTTTTTTAAAGGGGGGGGTCCAGTGTTAAATCTCTGAGGCTTCACACTCTGATTTCAGCCTCAAGAGGTACCATGAACTATGTTTTATATTTGCTCTACAAGCAGATAAAATGTTCATTGAATCTGAATCAAACTGTCTGTGTGACATCTGCAGGGGATGGATGAAAACTGGACAATGTACAGGATGTTCATGCTTCAGTAAAGACGGATTAGAGTATTCATAGAGAAGATTAGGATGTGCTTTGTTTGTGCTATATATTATATGTGCTATATATTCTCTATTTTATATCATGTTCTTATATAAAAATCAAGTGAACCTTTTTTTTTTTTCAGTTTAATACAGACCTAATTTCATGTTTTGGTTCCATACAGGGCAGTATTAATGCACAATAGAAAAACAAACGCAGGGAACGTGTGAATTAAACAGTATGAAGTGAGTCTCCCATCATTTCTGTATATTTTCAGTCTGTCTAATGTATTCAGGTCAGGTTTCTGCAGGAAAAAAAGCATTATCATCCAGTCAACAGAGAAAGGTCAGTTATCTCATGGATCACAGACTTTCAAATTTAGGCTCATTACTGTGAATATGGTGCATCCACCGCACAATACATTTAGAAGACATTACTCCAGGATGGTGTTATCACAGCATTTTACCTGACAGATAGAGCCCGATTGCTTTATTGGTGTGGTTTACCTCCTTTCACAGTCAATGCTTAATGTAGATGACGGTATGATATATTTAAAATGGATGATAATAGCGGGGGAGACTAAACGGTTGGATGAAAATCCAATTTTGCCAGACAATCACCAGAGACAAGTCTGAATGTGGCTTACATTAACTCAACGTGATGTGGTCACAAAACCCCAGTGATTATATGTCAAGAAAGGATTGCTTCTCAGGTGCTTTGTGGGGAAATCTGAAGCACAAACATGCATTGTATGGCTGAATAAAAAGCTCCAGACAAGATGACATGTTATCTGTCTCTATATGTCTACACTCCTACTGCAAACATAGGATGTAATACCAAATGTTGATGCACAATTACTTTTTTTATTTGTTTATTTATTTTTACAAGCTTTAACCAGTGGTTTAATGATCTACCGATAGCTGGATGGTGGAAATTGCTTGTAAAGTCATAACCTCTGGGTAATTAATTTGAAAATGCATGGATTTTATATGACGTTATTTGCACATACACTCAGTAATTATCTAGCTCCCAAGTGATGTTGCCTTAGGTGTTGCATGTTTGGTTTTAATCTCACAGCAAATCAGTGTGAGTGACGTATGGTTAGAGGGGTTTATACACGTCATGTATTGCATGACTTCGAGGCAAAACATGTCACTGCAAATATGGAAAGGAAGGACAAACAGTCATTCATTAGGGATGTCATCTTGCAACCACAATTATTCACTGTTATTTTCAAGTGGCATTAAATAGAAAGAAAATAAGTGATGATATTCTTTTTAGTTTTGTTTTTCCTAAAGAGACAAAAACAATGCAAATTTCTAAATACGTCACACATACAGTTATGGAAGAAATTATTAGACCACCCTAGCTTTCTTCAATTTCTTGTTTATTTTAATGTCAAGTACAACTAAATGTAATTTTTTTTTGACAAATATAATGGTAACCAAAAAAAATAGCTAATAAGAGTTTAATTCCAGAGCTGATATCTATCATTTTCCATGTTTTCTTGATAATAACCAAAATCACTTCAGTTCTTATAATCCATATCTATAGCACTGTACTGACAAAAACCGTGCTTTTAGGCATTTCATGTTTTCTTTTCTGTCTGTTTTAGTCACATGACACACACAGGAGTTAATACTTGACTGCATAACCATTGTTTTTTAAGACTTACAATGGTCTAATATTTTTTCTGCCACTGTACATACACTATTCACCATAAAATTGGAATGATTGCATTTTCGACCACATTCTTTTTTCTATTTAAATACACCAGTAATCATCTTTGACCAGGTTAAATGATTGCATACCGAGTCCCAGTTATGTTTTTTATATCCAGAATAAATCCCATTATAACATAAAAGTACTGTATAACATCACAATGTATTTAATAGGATTTTTCAAAATAATTTCCACAATAATGTAGGTACTGTAAAATGACTCAAATATAGGTTAATAGAGTATTTGAGCAACATTTTCTGTTGCTATATAAGTACCATGTGTTACAACAAAACACTCAAAAGCTTAATTTGACACAGATTTAATGTTGATGTTCATCATGACAGGCCACATGACTCATGTAACACTTCATTTTCCCCAGGAAGGTTTAATAAATTAAAGTGATCATGCACATGTTGTGTACAAAACATTACAGTAAAACTTAAATTGACAAATAATGCTGTTTATAACACAATAGCAGAGTTAAGATCAGGCAAATGCACCAAAGTGAACAACGGTAAGAGAAAGGCTAAAAAGCCCATGTATCTAGAAACTGCAGGTGACATAAAAACAGTTGAGAAGATAAAAAAAATACAGCATCATAAAAATCAGTAGCTTATTTTTTACATTGAGTATCACAGAAATAACTGCTCAGTAGGCAGCCGTGAACTATAACTACTACAGAACAGACAAAACTTAAGTCACAGCGCTACATGATTTTGAACACATGCTGGGTTACGACTACAAAGCAATGGAAAACAAAGACCTCGCACCATGCATGCTGGTCTGTCAGTTTATAGAAATCCCCGACAAAAATGGGGAAACAAAGAATAAGTACAAGTGTAAGGTTTAACATCAATGCCCAGTAGAAGGGGGATGGGGGGCAGATGTCTGGTCAGAAACAGTCCATACACTGGGCGTTAAAAAAATTTATCAATTTACTGTAATACAAATAGTCATTCAAGTATTTACACAAGAGAATGATTAGTCAGCTGATCTATAAAAGTCCTAATGTGTGTTTAGAAGAGCACATCTTGATTTTTAATGAGCACTTCCACCACCTGCCTCTGGTAGCGGATGTCGTTGAGTGCAGTTATGGCGTCCAGGTTCGGCGCACGCATGAGGGTGGGCCCGAAGACAATGGCGAGATTCTCAGCATTCATCAGGTTGAAGTTTTCATTTTGTGTCACCCTGGAAATACACATCAGGTTAGAAAAATGCACTGATCCCAGAAACAAATCAGTTTCTTTAGTTTAACTGGAGGCTGACCTTTTCAAGTGCGCCATGAGGTACTTCAGAGTCTCACTGTGTGACTGAGGCAGCAGAGCGAGAGCCTCACGGAAGGCTTCAAGCTTCTTTTCTGGGTCTGTGAGTTCTGGAAACCGAAAACAGCATACTGTTCAGGTGGGCAGAATATATTCGCTGACACTAGAGAATAAAATCAGGAACTAAAAAACTGTGGTTTGTTCCTGTGGGGTAATAAAAACCATTAGGCTCCGAGAGAAAATCTGATGGAGTCAGCTGTGTAAGTCTGCATTTTAAGAGTTCTGCTCATAAAAAAGCTTTTAATCCACCAACAACAAAGCATTGTGTTCCGCAGTGAGATAATTACACCTTAAAAACCTATAATTAAATAACACCTCAATTTCACCTCAACAGCAAATTTACTCTAATTTTAATCAGAAATGTCAATTATCAATATCTCAAAAATCAAACAGGACACACTTCTGATCATATTCAATATCTGTCTGTTTACTATTTTCCACTGACTTTTGTTTGATTTGATTCGGAAAAGCCAACCTCTGCAAAAAAAAAAAAAAAAAAAAAAAAAAGTACACGTGCTAATGCATTAACGCCTATAAAGTGATTTGTTTTATGACTTAATGAAGCAAATAGTGCAAAGCTAAACAATCACTGTTTGGCTTTCTACCCCCCCCATTGAGGCAGTAAAATCTAAATAATTTGTTGAATTGTAACTTACTTGCAGCTTCGATAAATCTGGGGTATGCGTCATATGAGATGACAGGAACAGGAAGCTCCCTGAGGTACATTTTCAGCGCTCCTGTGATGATATTGATGTCTTCATAGGCATTCACTGAGATGTCTGTCTTCTCACCATCTGTAAAGGAAGCAATTGGAGAAAAGAGGAGTTTTTACACAAAAGAAGGTAACATCAGCAGTTTCACATTACACTGAGAACTCGGGAATAAAGAGATCCTGTAACCACGGGTGGGGAAAAAAGTATATATATATATCTACTCTTGCACTGTATCTTGCAAAGTGGCTGCTATCATTCGCCTCGCCTCTTTTATTCTGACTTTCCCTGAGTTATGCATGCTTTCCAGAGCAGGCCATGGCCTACTTGTGCTGGCAGACTGAACATCACAGTGCTGTGAGCTGGAATGACACTCTGTCATGGATGATCTCCCACATGCGGATCTGGCTAAGAGTTTAGCCCACTGCTGCAGGGTTTTTCTTACAGTTAAAATTCACACTGGTCAGGGCCAAGACAGGCTCATTCTCACTAAGTCCGCTACTGAATCCCAACACAGCAGAAGAGTTTTTTTTTTTTTCCCTTTTCTTTACAGATAAGGCTCAGACTACATTCATGGATTGTATCCCCTGAGACTGCCCCTGTCCATAATGTGAAACCCTGCATAAGATGGACATGTCAGGATAAACTCTACACAACCAGATGGACAGTAATCCTTTAAAAAAAAATGTGTCAGTTTCCCATTAATCTCAAATGTTCTGTGTGTCTTATGTAAGTATATGTAAGCATGCAATGTCAGTTGTCGTGTTGTAAGCTGACATTAATCTATGAAAGACACACAAACCTTTGTCAAACGCTGTCTTGACTTCTTCGACCGAATCACTGAATCCAGATATTCTGTAGAGGCCTTCAGACTTGAGACCTTGAAAAAAAAAAAAAAAAAAAAAAAAAAACACCCCCACCATGGAATAAACAATCTTTCAGACACTGTCAAGGCTGTCAGGGGTAATATAGAATAATTCACCTGCATGTATCGCCTTGGGTAATTTAGGAAATGCCATTAAAACTCTTAAATATGCATAAAAAAATTAAGGAGAGAATAGCCACAATGTGACACAAAGGAATAACATGGGTAGATGCAAATAGTTTTCTGCATCACTGGGTAAAATAATAAAGACATAAATCAAACTTAGCTACAGATGTGTATTAGAGGGCAGACAATGAGTTTCCTACATAGCTGAATGATTTAACTGAAATTCAATCAGCTAAGGCAGCAGGAAACACAGTAATGTATTTCTCATTACGCTTTTACAATTACCAGACTCTCATCAGCTGTCTCAATCACAACTGCACCCGAAAAACATTAACTCAGTAATAAAATCTGACTGACTTGTGCACTGAAAGTTCAACAAACAGGCTTGGATTTGGGAAGTGAGAGAGGAAAAATAGTCTTATTATTTCCCATTTCATCATCATCATCATCATCATCATCATCATCATCATATTATCTTACTTTAAGAACACACATCTAATGTTGTTTTAATAAGATCTGCTCAATATTGAATTATATTTAACCAGTAACAAACTAAAATGTTATTTGGTATATTTATGTATGAGTTTTTCCAATTAATCAGTATTAAGTCAGTGTAACATAACTTAATTTTCATTGCTTGTAATATTGCATCTATTACTGCTCAGCTAATGACAAATAAGGTAGCATACCACCAATGGTAATGGACTATTTTACCCATTATGTTGAATTAATAGCTGTGTCACAAATTTGTATGATTTTATTTCCTATTATTCAAAAGTATTGTGAGGAAAGTTGTTTTTTTTATGAAATTAATTTTTTTGTCTGGTACAAAAGTGGGGGAAAAAGCTAAATAAATACACTAGCAGAAACTAAGAAGACTTTATGATTGGCCATGTAACGATTATCAGTTTTGGTAGTAGTTTCCTTTTGCTGTTAGTTTTACACAACTGGTGGATTTTATTCTGATTTTAAGAAACATTCCCAAGTAAAATGTACAATACAAATAGATTTTTGCTCGTATTCAAGAATATTTGTGGGTTTTTTGCTATTTATTTTTATGCAGTGTATAGAAGATACATTATATAATGGAAGGAAACCAGAAATTCTTAAAGGATTGAGAATTTAGCCTTTATGTTAATAAAAGCAGAACATCTGATTCTGATTAACTGACCAGACATAGACTTGACTGACTTATTTTCCTTTTACAATGTCCTTGTTGCATGATTTCAGCTCATGTCCTTTAAAGAAAAATATCCACTTAGCTAATTGGAATTGTTGCCACCCAGTTTTATAGCTTTACAGCACATCAAATCTGCATTTATCACATCTCAGGGAACATTATCTTTTTAACCTGCAGGTCATTTGAGTCACACACTGACCTCTTGACTCGATTTCTCGTATGCACATGTCCACCACCATGGGTCGGGCTGTATTATAAGCTTTCACCAGGGTCGTGAGGTCACAGCTGTACACTCTACGGATGTGTCTCAGGTCAGGTTTACAGTCATTGGGAACCAGATTTGAGCATTGTTTGTGGACATTCAACCCACAATCTGTAGAGAGAAGCACAGAAGGTTTAATCCATATATTCATGTAGATCAAAAACATAATAATTGTGACAGTTAATGTCTGATATGAGCTTTTCCAACAAAATAAACAGGGATTTCCTGAAGCATTAGCATTGTATATGTGAACTGAAGGCTATTAATCATATTCACACCTCTATGTTAATAGTGTTTGGTTGGACTGTTATGTGTTTTGGCTTGCAGAACAGCATTAATCCCCTTGATCAATATTTGGCCCCTTCAATGTCACAAAACCACTGGAGAGCCCTTGTCTTTCTGCCAGTTGTGGCATTGGGAGTGTCCTTGAGCACTGGATAAAACCAAAGTCACCTCTAGATGCACCCATTTATTCATTAAAATAGTCGGGGAAAAAACTGTAATAATGCATAGGAAATTACATTCACCCATCAATGATTTCTTGCTGTTTAAGAGAAAGACTGATTTGCTCTATTTTTAATGTTATTTTCTGCTTTAGGATGGAGCTCGCTGGGTGTTCAAGCAGCACATTAGTCGGTGTAAGTATCCCCCATTGCACTTTGTCTTTAGTCACAGTGGATGAGGCCTGAGGCACAGCTGTTTTAAAGCAGGATTCACCTTGTTGGGAACAGAGGAGCCCATGAAGAGCAGATGCAGGGAAAGAGAGACTCCAGCCCTGCTTTGTAACAGAGACGCATGAAAGGAATTGGAAGAGCACTGAAAACACTGTGGCCTGCAGGAGGGACAGTCAACGCTGCTGCACGCTCCATTCTTTTCCAAATCCGAGCTCATACACAAAGGCTGTGGAAGCAGCAATTCAGACGCTGTAGGCTACACTAGACCTAGTTTCTCAGACTAAAATGGGGCAGCTCTACAAGCGCTCAGATCTTTTCAGCGTTTTCCAAGTTCTGAGAGGTTCTCTTTTGACAAATGACGTGTGGTTTTGATTTTTGAGTCATAAAAAAATTATAAAGAACGTTTTAGTCCCTCTGAATAATTGCCAATTTTCAAATCTAAATGAAAAAAAAAACAACTTGAAAGGAAAAGCTCTATGCTTCTGAGGGGCTGCAGACAATATTTTGATTAATATGGATCCCTGGAGAAATTCAGGCAACCTGCATTTATATGCATTGATGCAGAAATGTAATTACTTTAAGAGATGATTCTCTTAAGGATAGGAGACAGGCGCTGTAATAGAACAGACTCTGTCATCACATGCAGGTTTGCTGGGCTGCTGTTGTTTTTATGTGTGCACATTCATGGCCCTGGGTCCCAGGTGGGGCGGGTGAGGGTGAGGAAATGGCCCCCATGGGATCCCAGGAGCCCAGAGACAGAGGATGCTGCTTTACTGCACTGTCAACCCTGTCTCTGTTGCTATGGTGAGGAGATTTCACCGAGGATGGGTTTTACTCCGTTTTGGCTAAAGGGCTCTGAGGAGAGGTTTAATGGTGGCTTCTAATCAGCACATTAGCAATATGTCCAACTCCACTACTCTGGGCACCATCTGAAACCAGCTCACCTGAAACTGACTGGAACTTAAAAAATAAAGGGCCAGTCTTATTTGTAAGATGGTTTTAGATTTTCCACCAAGTTAAATAGGGCTTGAGCTGCATGACCTAGCTCTTTGGTTGAAGCCGCTGAATTTTAATGTGTGTGGAAACGAAGCTCTTTCCCCACGCTCTGAGCTCTGCTCCTCATTAAAGAGACATGCCAGCTTTGTTTTCCTTCATGGGCATGATGGGATGAGGCTGGGGGGCGTACTCTGATGAGGAAATGTGGCACAACAAGCACTAGCAGAGGCTGGCTTTCTGGCACTTGGCCAAAAACAGTTCACACGTACAAAAAAAAGGGGGGTGGGAGAACATTTTTCGTATGCAAATTTGATCATCTTGTGAGACTTTACTGCCCTAGATTCTAGTAGCTGTGGTCGAATGTGAAGGAATGGCAAAAATAATTTAAAAAAATCCAAAAAGAATGGCGCTGAACATATGTGAATTCTTCTATTGTTGTCAGCTTTTAAAACCAGCACATTCATATTTAATAGCAAAGCTGTGTGGCACACTTTGTTTCATCTATAAAATATCAAAGACACATGTCACAATATATAACACTGTTAGGTGATCTGAAACAAATTCAGCAGTAGCAAAAGCTACAGTTAAACCGTAATCTGAAGAGAAAATATAAATATCATGCCGTTATTGGTCGGAAATTGCAACAATAGCTCTGATTTAAATTGTGTTTAATTAAGGAATTCAATGGAAACTAAAATTATTTGTCACATCATGACTAAATTTATTTACAAAATCAAAAAGAAACGACCGCTTTCTTCATCAGATGCAAGAAAATATAGTTACTCATTACTCCTTTTTTTAGAACCCATAACCTGTTCCTGTAATAAGAACATGTATTAATTAGTAACAAGTATATCAAGTTATTCATTGAAAAAGTATTTGTTTCTTTGTCATTGTTTTTTCTGCTTGTTTGACCCAATTTTTCTATTAATCAACTAAGACAGAGAAAAGTAGAGCAAAGTGTTGTAACTTCATCTTAAGTATGTGTTACATCACGATAACAGAGCCCTCATTTCATTTTATTATACAACTAATCTGGCACACAAACCGTTGGAGGGATTTCATTCATACAGTACTAATACTCAATAATCCATCACCAGATGCGCTGAAAACCAACTAACCTATAAACTGTAATGCTCACTTTGTACTCGGTGACTATAAATGGAAGATGCTGTGAAATGATGAAGCAGTTTATGTAAGAGTTAAGATGTACATTACCTGCACATTTGACCCCTTGGGCCATGAGTCCCCACATGAAGCTGGCACAGTGTTCACACCAATGAGGCCCTCGAAAAGTATGAACCTAAAATACAGAAGAGGACAGAGACAGATATTATCCCTGAAGTGCAGTGACAAAGAACAGACAGAACAGGGGGAAAGCTGCAGGTATTTACTCCAGAGACACCTCATCCTCCTCATTCGTTGGCCCAGACACCCATAGGTGTTGCCATCTTAAATGAGGCAGAAGGGTAAGGTTATGTGTGTGGAGGAGGATTGTTGTTTTAACACACTCTCCAACTGACACCACTGAGGTGGATGGATGCAGCTGTGACTACGACCTGCTGAGGCTTTGCCATCATCGCACACTATGTTTTGACACTTCACTTCACACTTGTGAGAAATTTGCTGTAGAAACACAACAGAGTCGCCTTTGCTTGTGCAGAAAGGAAAACCCCATGCTGCACCAGGTAACAACAGCCCAGCCAATCAGGGAGGCCTCTGGGAATGAGAGCCAGCCACAGCTCACCATGTATCCTGATAGAACAAGCTGTTGGGTTCAAAAATAACTGCAATTTTCTGAAGAGTATCGCTATGGATAAACAAAGACATTGTAAAATCACAACTAATGTCTTCAAGAAAGTTGTTAAATGGTAATAGCAGTAACTAAAACATCAACTTCTGATCAGTTTATATTAGCAAAATCAGACCATACCAGGGTGTTGTTACATAGGCTTATGATTCATGTTTTGACATACATTGATAATGTTTTTAACTGTGAATTTAAATAAAAATGATAAAAATGGCTTTAAAAAGAGAAACTGCACCTTTAACATGTCAATATACAATATTCAGCAATTTTTGAGAACAAAGCGAGATGGTGAGCATCAGCAGTTTCAAATCCTTGAAGGTAATTATTCTCTTCCTGTTCCCCATCCCATTAGCTAGACAAACTAAGAGAGTGAGGCTGAGCCAAACATGGAAACACTCCTCTACTGTTTCCCTTCTCCATCAGCCTAATCTGTCCATCTGGTGCTCAAACTAACCACAGAGGTCCACAGACCACCCAACAGATTTTCTTTTGATAAAGGCTCACTGGCCAGACCAAAACAGCTCTGTGTTTCATCCCCTTCTCCCCCTCAGTAGCACTCTCTCTTCTCCCATCACTCACAGAGGCACCCCCTCCCCACCACCACCCGCCCCTGGCCACACATGATGAAATTAAACAACACTGTACAGATCAAAACAGTCAACACTAGTCGTTTAGGCAAAACTCACCTTAAAGTTGTGGACTTTCTCAGATTTTGACGTCCGGTCACTTTCCTTCAGTGTTGCTCTGCGGACCAGTGAGGTGAGCTGTGAATAGGCAAATAGTTTCAGCGGTTGCCAGAAAGTGGCTGGAGGTTTCTGTGGCCCCATCCTCATCCCAAGAGCCGCAGCCAAAATATCCTCTTGATTGGCCTCACGCTTGGCCTTTTGCACCAGGGACTTCTCTTCCTTGCAAACCTCGTAGGACTCTCTAGATGGCATTCTGCTTCCCCTGCAGGCGAAGAAACGAACCCTACTGAAAAGTCCAAAACAATTAAAGAAAAACTCCTTTATGCTCAGGGCAAGTCCACATCAGATGCTGTCGTTTGCATTGTGCCCGTATTTGAGACGCCACAAATTTAAAAAAGAAATAAAAAAAATCACACTATAAGAAGAGTCTGAAAACCACTGACTATGATGAAAATAACAGTAGTCCTTAGTAAATCCTCTCACAGGAGTGACAGTAGATGCAGTGCAGCCACTGTGATAGGAGTGCCAGTTTTTATACAAAAGAGGTGGATGCTCATGTGGTTCCTCAGAAAACGTGTATGCAGATGAGCTGAGTGTTGGCGCTAATCCTCTCCTCCCGGCGCAGAGCTGATATTCTCTCTGGAACACAGTCACAGGACTGTGTGTGTGTGGATGCTGACTGAGGGGGAGGAGAATGGGGGCGGACCCAGTAGTAGTCACAACAGATTAAATAGATCCCACCAGCCAATCACAGCATGGAGAAGCGAGCATTATAGTAGCTACCACCCCGCCCCCACTCCCACAGCCATCTCCATCAGATATCCAAGCAGGGGGAGCCTGGCAAGGATGAAATGAGAGTGGGATGATAATGAGCAATGAATGAGTCATGCATCAAGAGTGGGCTACCGCTGCTCTTGCTACTGCTGCCGTCTGGAGAAGTTGGAACAGCAGTGGGCCGTTGGAGAGGGGAGCTATTTTCAAAATCACGTTACCACAGAAACCGGCGGGGATCACAAAGAGCAAAAGCACAAAAGGATCCCGGCATGCACGTAAAATATGAGATCACTAATGTTACGCAGGATGTAACACTCTGTAATGCTGTGCCCAAAAAAAAAAACAAAAAAAAAAACAACTAAAAATATCACAGAAATAAAGAACAATGGATGAACTTTCAAATATACTGTTTTTATTTTAATATCTAGAGAAAAACAGTGACTAAACATTCCTCTATCGTCATCTTCTAGTCTTTTTTTTCAGATTTTTCAGGAAACAAACTAAATAAAAAATTCAGTGTTTGTTGATTTAGGCAAATAAGTCATTTTGTTTGTTTTGTTTTAGGAAAGTGATGATATTATAGTAATACAATTCAACAATACAATTTAAGTTTAATACACCAGCCAGACCATAAAAAATTCCCTTTCAAAAGTAGTTTATTTACAAATGTCTTTACTTATTTATTTAATCAGGCATTGCGAATCTCTTTTACTACAGGGACCTGACAACTAGACGCAAAAATCAGCAGACAGGAACAGCACAACTACACACTAGACAAAGGTTTTTATGTTTCATCTCATTATATTATGATAATATATACAGTTAAGTATTCAATGGGCTCCCTTATGTTTGTACCAGACATGATCTGGGAGCTGGGAACTTTCCTTTTCCTTCTTTCCTCTTTTTTCTTTTTCTTGTTTTGATGAATATTCTTGACATTGCCTCTGATGCAAGTGTGTGCCGTGCGTATGCAAACCAAGAATCAAATATAGCATCTCGATGGCAGTGTGGGAGAAAATCTCTGCAGCCTTCTTCTGTAATTCACACTGCACGTCAAATGTGATTATGCTCCCACGGCTCAGGCTGTTAAAGTGCAGCTTTAGAGGAGGTTGCTGCTGTAATAGTGGGGAGGAAGTGACTGGGCAGAGTACTGACTGTCCTTCAGAAATCAATAAAGACTGTTATAGCTTTTGCTGCCCCCACCTCAACAGAGTGAAAGGATGAACCACAGAGGGAGGCAAGAGGATCAGTGCAGTTATATAGCGTGGCGTCCTAAACTTTGGTGTCCGACTGTGACTGAATCATAACATAAAAGAAGTAGAACAGTGGGCTTTGAACGCAGCATTCCTCTCTTGTGCTCAGTGGAAGTCTCTGCTCGGGAGGATACCTGAGAGCGGTATAGATAAGAGGCAGTAAGGGCCTTTTATATGCACCAGTACATTCACTCTGACCCTGGGCACTTCAGATGGGTTTGCAACATAATTGCATTGCCTGCTGTTAAGTGCATAAGGAGAGCAGAGTCCCAGGATGTGGTTTACTTTGAACACAGTTCTAATTGACACTGATTGATTTGCTTGTTTCCCAAACATGTCCAGAGACAGAGCTCCTGAGGATGGACGTATGTCTGGCTGTTTATACAGTTATGTTTTACAGAGCCTAAGTCCAGCCTTTGTATCTGAGCTTATCACTTTGTTTGGATCAGACAACATAAACAATGAGATATTGATTTGGTCTGGAAACTATAGTAGAGCCTCAAAATTTACTTGTGTTTATTCAAACCATTTCTTCACTCTCTCACACTCTTTTTAAGCCATTAAGCTGAAGATATGCTGAGTAGTTCTGTGGCTTACAGAGGATGTTACATAAGGAATTGCTTTGCTAATGCACTGCTGACCAATAAAAAGACCCATTATGCAGACAGCAGCTTTTGCTCCCATGATCTGACCAAAAACTCTGTGGGCTGTTAAGACAGATTAAAGTTTTTATCTAAGATGAATGGCTAAAAAAAAAAAAAAAAAAAGGCACTTATCGATACCTCATCATACAAATGCTCTACATTAGTGTTAAAGGCTGTTCATCCAACTTCAGCCTTGAGAAAAGCTGCAATTCATGACGTTATATAAGGTTATATAATCATAAAATGGTGACAGGGTGAGAAGCAGTATTAATAAGTTGTAGATAGGTGCAGTAGAGGTGTATGTTATGTTAAAAGAAAGTGTAAGAAAATTTAATCCTGACATGGAGTTTTTGGAGCACTTTAAAATGAGGCAAATAGCACCTAAGACCCTAACATTTGGATTGTTACATCAGGAAGGACTATTCAGTGGATATTCAAGCACAAAATGAAGCACTGATATAAAGAGTGAATATACCGTCGCTCTGCCACCACATAAGCATACGGTGCAGCTCAAATTGCTGCTGTTTTGCTGGGCTTGCAAGAAACCTGGAGCAAATTACACCATATTTTACCGGGACAAATAGATTACCTGGATGTGGCTGGAACAGTCTGTGCTGTGACAGTGATGTATGGGCGGCTGCTATCACTGCTCGCTTTTCAAATACGAAGGTCAGAACATACGTAGGAGATGCTCTTTACAATGCATGGGCACAAGACGGTATGATGTTAGAACCACAGCTGCAAAGAGTCTGAACTGTGCCTTTATTTCTGCCTATGATCTCAGTCTGGAAAAAAATAACAAAATCTGCATAAAGATGTTGCAATGGGCAAATCTGGGTCACTCTGATATAAAAATACATTTCAGAGGAGTATTTGCTCTGTGAACTAGTCGTGTTTGATTAATGATATTAAAATCCGAGCGGGTAAGGTTATATTCAATAATATAATAGGTTAGTACTGGAAAAGCGGTTTCAAAGTCAAGTCACTAATTAAGTTTGACTATTTTAGCACCAAAAGCATCAATTTATTTATTTATTTTTTAAAAAGTATAAATAGTAGTGTTTATTCATATTCTTGCAACTTATTGAAATAAGCATTACTTACTTAGGTGTAGATGAACAGATCTTGTATTATCATGTACACCTGCAACATCTATTATCAGTTACTTGTTAATCAATAACTATGTTCATTTTTATTTTCAAATCATTTTTAAATGAATAAAAGGCAAAAACTCCATCTCCTTAAATATCATTATTTTAAAGTCTTTTTTTCATCCTCTGTGGCATTAAACTGATTATTTTTGGGTTGTGACTACACAAGACATTTAAATGCATAACATTACACCTCAGGAAATGCCCTTTTTTTTTTTTACCATTTTGTGACATTGTATAGACAAACCACTTTCTCAGTTAATTGAAAATATAATTAGCAGATTAATCAACCCTACCACTGGTCATTAGTCATAGCTCTAGTATCCCATTCAGCCTCTTCTTCATTGACCTCAATTTAATAACTGTAGATATTCACACATAATCCCATGTAAAGAAAACAGTGAATAATCAAACACTTGTAAAAATAAAACTAGGTAAATAAAAACAAAATGCAAAAACATTAAATATATCTAAAAATAATAATGTTATTCATATAGGGAAGTTGAGTGAATGAATTTCTAATCTTTATCCCAAAGACTACTTTTACCTAAATATGTATTAAATTATATCTATCTATATCTATCTATGTATCTATGTATCTATCTATCTATCTATCTATATACACACCACCACCACCATTCGGGACTGTTGGGGTCCACTGATGCGCCTGGGCACCCACGGGGCCGGTACCCCACCTCAGCCTGGTGCATGCCGGCCATCACAGACATTGTGCCGTGGGGTTTCTGGGAGAACCTCCGACTCAGGAGTGCAAGATGGGTCGGGTGGGTTGCCGACATAGCAGCAGAACCCTGGCGCCTGTTGTACGTGGGGGCGGTCCCTGTCCTGGTGATGCGGATCTCTGGGAGAGAGAAGGTGCAGCGAGTTCAGGAAGTGGTGAAGTCTGGGCCGAGTAAAGCTCACCACCGGAGCCGCCAGTCACCTTCGCCCCTGGACCCTTCCTGGATGACCTGGTGTTGTCCCAAAATGGACATCCCATCACACGGGGCTCCTAAGTGCTTGTGAGCATGCACATGACCACTATGTGGTTTCCACAGAGGAAAAGCCCGTCATTTCAGACATCCCCAGCCAGATGTGCAATTGACTTGGACACTGGACGTATAATACTGTGAAAAGTATTGTGAGAGTACAGCAGCCTATTTTCTTTACTACAAATCTATCTTTTTGGGAATCACCAGCTTTTAAAAGTAACAACACAGTTTTACATCAAATGACAAATGAATGTGAAAGTAATTAAAAGGCTTTGGTGGTAGTTTATCTGTGTGTGTGTCTCTTCAGAACCCTGTTGCACCAAACAACAGTTGAATACCAGCTTTTAGCGCCTGATGAATGAGTCACTGTCAAATGGCTATTTTGGCAACAGGGTGATGATGACAGAATGATTTAGTTAATGCTTGAAGTACTTAGCAGTATTGACATGTTTTGACAAAATAAAAGAGGAATGCATGTAGAAAATAACAGGATTCAGCTAAATGCCTTTCAGCGACAAAGAATTGTACTTAGTGAAAGAATTAACCAAAGATAAAAGGTTCAAAATATACAGAACTGTGTGAAAGGAGTAGACCCATTAGATGTGATTGCTACGGACATTCAGGCGGGTTTACATCTCCAGAATTATAAAGTATCTCTATTGATATCTCAGAAGTTTTCTTTTTTTTTCCTCTTCATAAGAGTACTTTTTAATATAATTTCCACGAAGAGACATTCTTATTTCTGTTTTCAGTTAATCAAATGAACGTAAGATGAAGTGTTTTAATCGCAAACAAAGCCAAATTAATTTCTTCACATCTCACACACATGCATGGGGATAATAATAATCTTTCAAAAACTAAAAGTCATATTTGTCTAAATACTGAGCTGCTCCTTAACATAATAGTGCCTGTTCCAGCTTATTATCAGGCCATATTTTTACTGAAATGGCAGTACCAGAACTAATAACCCTAACCATATAAATAAAGTAAATGCACACATAAGTATGAAGCATTACCATGATTTATAAATGTCCGTGAAAGGCTACTAATGCCTGTAAATGTATGTAAATCTTTGTGTGAGCATCCTGTATCAAATGTAGAACATCACATGCTGTTCTTTTAATCGTAAAACAGCTACATGGGGTTTTTTTTTTCACCCTTATATAACTGTACCTTAACAGACTCCTCCGCTTCTCTAGAAATGGAAAGGCTTTGATGGCTTGACAGAGAGCTTTCATAATTCACTTTTACATAATCAAATTTGGTCCCATTCACAACGGGCCAAAGGTCAAAGGCCATCGACTTTCACATCGGATTGAACTGAAGTAATGTGACAAACAAAGCATCAGCGACTCGGACGTGGTTATGTCCACTTCAGCTGCAGCAGGAACGACATTCAGGGCAAGTATTCAGGTCTGTTATCCAAGTAAAAGTATTAATTCCACACTGTGATAATACCACCATGCTGCTTTTAAAAAGAAAATGTACAAATATTAAAAGAACAGAATAGAATAAATGACTTTCATAGGACGAGAAATCGTTAAAAGGAAAATGTCTGGTTGTAAAAAGTAATTTTAGCCTCAGACAAATTTCATGTTATGCATTTGTCCTTGGCTAATATAGTTGGAGCTAAAGGCGATGGAGCACATCTTGTCTTTCTGGAACAATTGTGTTTTGAAACACATTCTGCTTTTTATTCCCATTTATAAACATCAGTAATTTAATATAACAGGTGAAATGACTGTATACTGATGCACAGTTACACTTTATTTATCAAGAATAAACCATACCGTTTACATTAATGAGAAAAGGTTCATATATATATATATATATATATATATATATATATATATATATATATATACTTATTTATTTTATTTTTTTTAATTAACTTCATGGGTAAAAGTGTCCATTTCCCTACATGGTCTATTAAATGAACTAAACTTAGCTTAACATGTATAGCTGAAAATTAGGAAATTGCATAAAATGGAAATAGTGAATTAAAAATTACTATTAACTAAAGTTAAATTTTCAACATATTCCATCATTGTTTCCAACTAATCAAAGGAACAAAAAATGTTTTAACGTCATTTCCAGCTAAGACTTACATATGATTTTTTCAGCCTGCCTATAATTCAGTATTTTTAATTGATCTTAGATTCTGAATCCCTTTTGTTTGTTACAACTACAGTTGTATAGAAACACACTTTATCGTCTACAGCAAAACAACTGAAAATGAATAGTTGCACAATTTCCTCTTTTTTCATGCATACAAAAGAACAAAACAAACCAAGAACAGGTACACCTACCTACCCCTAACCACATACAGTAGTAATGCTTTGTGTGTTACCCAGAGGACTAGGCTGAACATTAACACAAAGGTCAATCTGGAACAAAGGGGATTTTTTTTTTATTTTATTTTTTTTTTTTTACTTCAGATTTGTGAGAATTCAAGAGTTAAATCATATTTCTTTGTGCTGTATACATGTACATTCTCCGTGTCCGTTTTTGTTTGTAACCTTCACTGCATTGTTACTGCCATAAGTCATGGTCAAGGTTATGAAAATACACAAAACTCTGAATGCTTGTTATTGTATAATGACACCTTCCTGCTCTCGCAGCCTTTTTCTTTGTGAAAGCGGTTGTTTTTCGGAGCATCACTGTGCTTGACACTCTGCTCCTACAGCTCTGTTTTCTAGTGTTTCGGGGCAGGTGGTCTGGACTCGCACCGCCAGCAGGGCCTGTCTTTCTGATCTGTAATATGCTCAGCGTCTGCTCTGGCTGAAAAGGACACAAACCTGTGGAGCGCTGACCATATTGTGCTTTATCATGTTTCAGTCGCTGTAGAGGAACAGCATCTGTTTAGAGTCGAGGCTCCCTGGAGAACAATGTTTCTGAGCCGGTGGACTTCCTTTATACACTGCTGATTGTCTGAGCAGCTCAAATTAGCTGACTGGTCCCATGAGGAGACAATGTTAATAGATATTTTAGAGGAGCTGATGTATGAACAATATGATTAGTGTGGTTTACTATGCTGCAGCGACAACATATTGCATACTGCGCGGTAGAGCAAACACTTCTGGAGGGAGAGAAACAGTGCCATCTTGTAAATAATGCTAGGTGGAGAGACTAAGTGGCACCGCTGAGAGCACAAAATCACATGTAATCGTATCTGAAAGGGCTTAATCTTCAGCAGGATGAAGCTCTGCAACACTGGGGAGAGGTAACCTGTGGACCTAATCATCCCTGAAAATATCCTGGGCTCAGCTCATGAAAATGCTTGACAGTTTTAGAAACAGCAGCACGGATGCTTGTGTGGGGTGACAAGAGGGAAGAGTAAAAATAACCGACTATCCTGCTCATAAAAATGCATCCTCTCCAACTGGAACAGCCGGTTAAATACTGCTAATAGATCTTTATTAAGGTGGGTATGTTATCCTAGACCGAGCAGAGTCTTTGGATGCGTTTATCATTTCATCTTGCCTGTGTTGTTGATTTGATGTGACTGTGCTCATGCTTTTAGTTCCTCTTATTCCCGTTCACTGGGTTGGGGGTGTGGTTTCACCTTATTTTAACTCACTCATAGATAAGGAATGTGAGTGCAGCTCTCATATTTCTCCATTGTTTATTGAATTTAGTCCCAGTGTAATTGTGACTGTTAATAAACATAACTTATTCTTGGACTCAAGTATGAATTCCGTTTTCACAATTGGGTTCATTTTGGTACCCGGCACTTTTACAGCCCAATAATATTAACTCATTCACTGCCATTGACATGATTTGGCATCAATTCAAATCCAAATGAACAGTCTACACTTTATTTTGACGGGTGCCATACTTATGTAGTCTTAGTCTTTTATTATAGTATATTATATAATATAGTACATAGTATAATATATATATATATATGTATGTATATATATATATATATATATACATACAACTGTGAGTGCAGTGTTGACTCACTAGCCTCAAACCTCGAAGTTCTTTCAGACGTGACACTTTATGTACATGAATAAAAGTCTTGAATCCAAAGCTTCAGTTTTATATCTTCCTTTACTGAACTTGAATAATACAAAACAAAAGATGAATTATTAACTTATTTGTATCATGTAAGATGCTGCTACAGCTTGAGGCTTCTAACAGCTACACAGACATCCTCAGGTTCTATGCATCAGCTTGTTCACCAATTAAATTGCATCACATAACGAAGCAATTTTACATTACTAAATACATTCTTAATTACTAAATATGTAAACAAAGTATTATTCCTAGTCAAAAATGTATGTATTCTAGAAAATATTAAATCTAAATATTAAATCTATCCACACAAATATACATTTGCAGCTAAACATAATAATGGCTCTTACAATAATATTATATAATATATAATATTCTGAGTTAATATTCTTTCCTCATTCATCTGGCAGTGAATGAGTTAACAAACAAACTTAGCACCTTACAAACATTCTAGCTGATTTGCCTGATTTACCCTTTGGAGGGATGGGGTAATTTGGACCCCCCCCCCAGGTTGTACTTAATGATGATCTCAGATTAATGCAGATAAGTTATGCTCTTGCACTGAGGAATCCCACAATTACTGCATTTTAATCAAATATTTGTGCCAAAAATAGAACCAAAATTGTGACATGAAAAGCTACCTACTGCAGGTGTTAACGCGTTTCATCTGAAAACATGGGTTTAAATGGTCTTATATTCTGCTAGAAATAAATACAGTATTAAATTTGATGATCTTAGTGGTCTTTCAAATCCAGACATGAATTGAATTGATTTTGTTGTTGCTACGGCATATGACAGTTGCTACTTTATCTTGATCACTTTTATATATTAATGTTCTTGATCTGCCATTAGTTTCTTGTACAGAAATATTTCATTTTTTTCCTTCAAAACAAATGAATGAAAGTGATTTAAATTATTGATTCATTATCTCTCCACCAAACCTGCACTACCAAATGATTAGTAATAATGAATGAATGATTCAATGAAAGAATTAAACTAACTTTCTTCATAACATTAGTCTACATCTTCTTTGAATTTTAAGTCCTCACATCCTGTTTTTAGGGACCAGTTTTATAGAAGCACCTGATTACAAACCCATTTGGTACTTTAGCAGTTGTTTCATTCATAGTCATTGGTTTGGGAATGGAAAATAAGTTTGAATCTTTTAATGTATTTGATCTCAGTGTTATTTTTGTGACATAAAAAGGTTAAAGTTAAAACTATACAGCAGCAAAAACAGACCAATCAATCGGTTTTGTTGAGTAATAGGACATTTTTACCATCTCGTCCCAGTAGAAGTTGGCTCTGATAGTTGCTAATGGTTAATATCATGTATATCAACTGGAATTGCTGACTTTGAGGGGAAATAATGTACATGTAATCAAATGTATTTTGATGTTCAAATCTAATGTATGTATTACTTTGTCTTGCTAAAAACAATTCTATTTTACAGTAGCATGGCTTCTGTAAGTGTATTTGTGTTTCATTAGATGTTTGGTTGCAAAATTATATAATATGATGCTATACTATTAAAATGCTGGATGAAAACACACATTTATTACAGTAAAATAAACTGCAAAAACATTTTATCACTGCTATAAACATCTGGACTCATCTGTTATTTCTTTTGTTATTTTCAAACATATTTCAATCCTTTTTTTCATAAAGCATAAATCTGTTACCTTAAACTCTCTACTCTAGTACTTTTTCCTATTTCTTGTCATTTTGCTTGTTATAATTAAACATGTTGAAAACTTAATAAATAGACATTGCACTTGCACTTTGCAGCTCAGACTCATCCCGACATCCACAGGGTTTCATTTCACACATAAAGTGAAACTCAACACTCCTCTCCTTTTTAATCATCCACAAGATTAAATCTGAGTGTGTGATTCTTGTTAGCGTTTGTCACATTTTCGTTGTCACCTTTTGCAAACAGACAAAAAAACATTTCCCTCAAAGCTTTTTATAGCAACTCCTGATTAAACATGTTTTTTCACAAGACGCCTCATGAAGACGGTTACTTTTCAATCATGATTGTTCACATCAAAATGAAATGTGAAAAGAAAAATAAAACAAAAAGCATAATTCTATTTACATTAACACCTGTTCACTTGAAAATGCATTATCGGATATTTTGAATATAATGGTATAAATGGTGTTTATTGTTCATAGTTATGTTTTCATTGTTGTACAGTTACAAAATTGAAAACCATTTGGTTTTTTATTACCTAGAACAAGTTGTTCCCATTTCCAACTTGGTTCCATGAATCCACCACTAAAGTACTGTAACTTTTTTGTTTATAGGGACTAACATCCAGCATTAAGGTACATCCCTTCTCTAACTATGACTGTTACTGTTATTACACTAATTAAAAAGTCAAAAAGCATTACAAACAATAATAATAATAATGAACGAATAAATAAATGTTCTTACAGGCTTCTTACAATCAGCCATTCCTAAGGACCTTAAAGGTGTGTGTAAAAAACAATATGGAAGTACAAAACATCCTTCTGTTCTCTGCATTGGTTATTTGAGTATCAGTAAATAATATAAATACACCCCCATATCCCTCAATGAAACTTGTACAAATATTTTTCCATTTGTTTTTTTCCTCAGTTTTTATGATGGTTTATCGACAGTGTTAAACCAGTGTTAAGTGGTGCCAAAATGAAACTCCACCCTTCACATGATTTTATCTTATTTTGGTATCGACCCATTTGATGTCATGTTTATACATGTGCTGATGTCAGCATATCAACTGCCTCCAAATTGATGTTTCTATGGACACTTGAAATTTCAGCCAGTATAGAGAAAAAAAATCATTTTTAAAAATCATTTTTTTTAAATTTACATTTTATCTAGTTTTCCCAAAATGTCACCCATCATAAGTATATGAGGGGGAAAAAGTTTTTAAAATTCTTTTTTTTTTTTTTAAATAAAACCTTACAATTGAACTAATAGTTTTGCTGCTAGCATGTTAACCAACATACAAACTGAATCAAAAGTAATATCCCTTCCCTGCTTTTAAACCATCAACCTTATTTGAATGACAGACTTAAACATATGTGTTGACTTTGACAGTATTTCTTTGCATTTTATTAATAATATTCAGTAGTTTATTCTCGCTCCCATTGGCCAGAACCATTAACATTTATAAGTGATTTGGCTCTTAACAAATTAATCTAAGTTTCTTCTTCATGTTAGGAGGATGCCAAAGTACCTAAAGAACCCACGCAGAGAACATACAACTTCAAGCCAGCATTAGAATCCAACCCAGGATCCTTTTTCCTGTGATAATAATGTTATCGTTAAACCACTGTGTGCAGTAAAGACTGTCTGTTCTTTTATTATGTTCATTTGCCAGTCATTTATTTGTCAGTCTTCCTGTCTTTGTTGTTGCCATGTGAACATACTGGCTGCAGCATGATCGACTGATACACATGATTATTGTGAAATCAAATTAAAAAAAAAAGAGATTATAGTATACACATGTGTGTGACTAGAATATTCCACATGAAATACTAGGTGTTTTTCTTTATGCTAGTGTCAGGATAACTGGAAACAAGATGATTGACAGTGATTGGAGCTTGAATTAAAAAAAAAAAATGAACAGCAGTTAGGAATGTATGTCTATATGTATTTATACCTCTCACAATCAATGCATTTGGCTGGAGGCAGTTTTCAAATCAGCCAGCCGTGAATATCAAATCATTCAAAATTAGGCAAAACAGAGCGACTGGTGGACATCTGGTCGCCCGCATGTGTGGATGATTCTCTCACTGCTCTGCTGCTTGTTAGCATATCAAAGACTGAAATGTGTTTCTCAGACAGAAAAAGACTAGAGCCTGGGAAAAAAAAAAAAAAAAACAGAAACGATGATAATGTTGTGCCTGAACATTTTGGGATACATAATGCTTATATAATATCAGCACCAAGAAGCTCCTCTCTCACTGTTATCTAACCTTGTTTATGAGTCTTCTGCCCACCGAGAATACATAACAGAGAAATGTTTGCTGCAGAGGTAATTCATCTGCAAAGACCGCCCTGAACCAAACCATCCTCTGAATTTATTTCAAGCTATGTGGAATTGTCAGTTTCTGCGTAATCTCCTCTTGCACCGTTAAGCAAGAACAATCTCTCTCATTGTTGACACGCTGCCTCGCTCGCCCCTGGCTCGATGACCATTTTCAGAGAGCTACATTTTCCCTCAGAGGCCTGTCTCTGTTCGACGCAGACCTCATTTACCATCCTTTGTCAGCACCCGAAGAGTAAACAACTTGTATTCGGTGGTAAAAGTTCAACACAAATAAGCAAACGCCTGTGGCTTAACTCGTCTACAAATAAATGAAAGAGTATGACCCTGCTCGTTGGAAACACCGGAGATCTTTACAAAGCCTTTTTTGGATAAATTCATGGAAACTGTGCTGCAAGTGGTTTCAAAAGTCTAGGATAGATTCAGACCTGAGCCATCTGTCTATGTTATGGATCTGTAGTCCAAGCAGGTGGTAGAATCTATGTAATATGTGTATGAATGTGATGCAATAAAATACAAATAGAAGCAAATTTGCTGAATCAGCATCTGACGTTCAAAAGGGGTTTTCTCATATTGGTGGGCACCTGATACTTATTGGCTGTGATGTGGGAATCATTTGTCATAATAAGAATTTGTTAATCTTGCCCAACATTGATTGGGACAGATTATTGTAATCAGTGTGTGTGTGTGTGTCCGCAGAGACATATCATGATATAACTCAATGAATACTTGAGATACCACCATGAAATTACGTGGGCATATACATGTAGCAAATGTGCATCAGGTGCAATGATCCATTTAAGTAAAGGTCAAAGGTCAAGGTCACAATTACATTACAGGTTCTAACTCAAGAACAACTTTCAGATTTGTACCAAATGATGCGGAATGAATATTTCTACAATTCTCATAATCGGTGTTATCACCTATGACCAATAGTTTTTGAGATCTCTGGAGGTCAAAGGTGACATGTCGCAAAATTAACTTCTGTAACACTGTGTGTCAAGCATAGACATATCACGCTATAACTTAATACTGGATATATCATAATATTACATGCACTGATGCATATATACATATTATGAAATTATCAATATTGCAAAAGATTAAAGGTCAAGGTCACATTTAGCAGAAAGGTCAAAATCACATGATTGGCTCTAATTCAAGAACAGGTTGTCATAGAAACTTGACACTGGCACAAAATAGGGGCGAGATCAGGCATTCTCTGATTACTTGTTTTCATATTAGTCTATGTGGAAAAAAATACATTTTCCTTTTTACTATGAAGACATTAGGTAAACTACCCACTACTGACTCACTCATTTTGCCTTTGGCATTTTGGACAAAATATGGGGCCATTGACATGTATATTGTTTTGGAACTGTGTCCTTGCTTGGATAAACCAGGTGGAGCTGCAGGGTAATGGTTGCGTTAATCCTAAACACTAGCACATTGGTTAACTGGTCTTGGTCATCAAGCATTTGCATTAAAGTCAAATGACAGTCTTGTTAGTGTCATTTAGAGCCGTCTGTCAGGAAAAAAAATTGTTTAATTCAACAAACAGGAGCTCTGGAGTTGAACCCTGAGGACCTTCAACAGCAACTCATAATGTGTTCTATGTGCTGATGCTGAAAGGTACAGTCGCCAATGATGTCACAGAGAGGGGGAAAATACACACACACACACACACACACACACACACACACAGTCCACTGTAAAAATACAGACTTTAAGGTTGTTTTGCTATTGGTAACAAGTTGTTTTTCTTCTTCAAATTGAGAAATGAAACATACACATGAAAACAGTTGGTGACTGATTCAAAACTTGACAAATCAATCAATCATCCAACTGCCGTTGGTTCATTGACTTATTTACTCAGGTACTGAAATGTCATTATGATGGCTACATGATATGCTTGAAGAACATTTCAGAACCTGTACATTTTAAAAGATTTATTTATTTATTTTAGATATACCCTAGTCTGTAACGAACTTTAATCAATGCATATACTTTTACCAGACTTTCGTATACAACTATCTGTACTGTACTGAATGTGTACTTTAGTGCGGTGTTTCCCAACCAGTGTGCTGTAGCACATAAGTGTGACATGAAAAATCATCAGGTGTGTCATGGAAAATTATCCAATTTCACCTCATTGGTACTAAAAGTGAGTAGTATACTTATGGATCCATCCAACAGCACACACCACTGATCCACTCACAACTGTTGAGGAAGATATGTGTGTGTGTGTGTGTGTGTGTGTGTGTGTGTGTGTGTGTGTGTGTGTGTGTGTGTGTGTGTGTGTGTGTGTGTGTGTGTGTGTGTGTGTGTGTGTCTGTGTGTGTGTCTTTCTTCAATTCCTGCAAGAATATCAGCTTTGTGTTTAACTAAACAGACCCAGGTTTCACACTGAATAAGTACAGCAAGAGGAAAGAATTATATTTCAATAAATATTCTTTTTGTGACATTTTTGTTGGTGGTGTGTCTTGTGACTTTTCTAATGTAAAATATAAAGGTTGGGAAACACTGCTTTAGTGTGTGTTGAAAAGTTATAAATGACTCTTTGCATGTGTCACTGTCATTGTGCTGCTTCTTTCAGCCATGAAGTAGTAGGAAAGGATTGGTCTGTAATCCAAAAGGCCAATTTACTGCTCTTAGATGTTCCACCTCATCTGACTTGTTCCCACATCTAGTAATTCAACCAAACTAAATAAATTCAATCTGTTAATGTTAACCTCAGAATAACAATGTTTACTTTAAATTCCCGCTACTTTCCTATGAATTCACTACGAACATACTTCCGTTATCCGTCATGGAACCGTGGTGTCATGTAGTCACATGTCTGCAAACGGTCAATACACAACATAGATGCTAGATTGGATCAGCCGGACGGACGGACGATGCTTAGGACGTTCTCCTCAGGACGTTCAATGCAATTTCTGAGATAGTTAAAAGAGGATTGTTACATTTGACATTGTTAAGGACATCATAGTATTTATTATATATAGTAGTTTTTTTCTTTTTTATATTTTAGTTTTCTTATTTATTCAACCTATCCTGTCAAAATTTGTTGTTAATTTTCACATACTGTTTTCATCTTCATGATGTTATTCATTTCTGTTTTGAGTACAATCATTTCTTCTGGGATTAAAAAACTTTGATCATATTTTATTTAACACATTGTTTCCTCTCTGACTCTGACTCCATAATATTCCACTCAAAATTATTGAAAAGGCCTCCACTGATCATGCAGCTCAAAGCACCTGAAGTGGACTGAACAATGGTGGATAAAGTCACTCTAATTCCCCCATTATTGCTTTCCCTGGCCAGGGAATAGTAGAGAATTGCAATTTCAGATCTACCACTATAGAAAAACATTAGGTTTGTTTGCACAAACACCCAAATGTAATAAAAATGTTGATAAAAAAAAAAAAAAAATCACTGCAAGTCTGGACAAATCGATATCTGTCATGGCTTACATGTACCAGAGCTGCATGTTTATTTAGTGACAGTCACCCTGAAAATACTACTACAGCAATAATAATAATAATAATAATAATAATAATAATAATAGCATTTTAGTGGAACAATACTAATTCTCTTGTAGGATTATTTAGTCAGTTTACTGGAATTAATTCATCCTTGCTATATTTGAGTCCAGATAAGAATATAAAACAAAACATCTATTCGTTGTCACATTATTATATTAAAATGAAATCTTGCAAATAACTCCAAAAAGGTTTCTGAGTTTAAGGTGATTGAAATATTTCTGAAAGCCCTTCTTAGAACACAAACAGCAATTAACCATCACTTCATTTAATGGGAAAATTCTAAAACGGTGATTAGCTTGTCTTTGTTGTCTTGATTAATTTGTGAAGTTGCTTGAAAGCAAGCAGCTGCATGTCTGCTAATCAACGGCAACAATCATGAACACTATCTGCTGTGAGGGAAGATGTCGCACAAAAAACACTCCTAGTAATTGTTCCAGCGTAAGAATGAGTTACTAAAATGGATGGATAGTGGGGAAAAAAAATCAGGTTAAACATGAAGGAAAAGCAATCATTTATTTTGTTTGTAAAATTTCATGTCACATTTGATTGTGAAAAAATAATCCAGGACCAATTCATTTTGAAACTGATTTGATGCTTCTGTATGTTCTTGAAAACCCCCGTCCTTTTCCTGCTAAATACAAGTTTCTTTCTCTCAATTAAAGGACCTGTCACTTCTGTTTTATTGTTTGCGAGAACATGTTGAGTTTCTTTACACAAATGCCAGTTTTCTATGATATTGAAGTTATAAACCAACACAGAAGCATCAGATATAATTTGTGAAATATGCCTTCTTGACAGCTTTTAAATAGTGCATAATTACGATTCATGTTTGAGGAGAATACGTTTTTCTGTATATTTATGTGGTGTAAATTAAATAACGGAGCTGAGACAACAGCCATAGATACTCATCAGCATTACAATATTGCCACAGATTTAATTATCACAAACAAAATCAACTATGATTTGTAAAATGTCATGTCATTTTTATTATATTTTCAATATTTCTTAACTCTCATACACTTTCTGTGGCTAAAGAGCCACAGAAAGCCACAGTAAATTATCCTAGAGCTCCTATTAATCAATTACAAAACTTTTTTTTAAAAAGCATAACTTAACAAAACAAGTGAGGTCTGTGATTTTTAGGAAACGCTCAGAGGCTGTTTGTCGCAGCCTATTAAAACACTTTGATTTTATTGAGATCAGCCACAGGACCATGCAATTTATTAATGTGCTTTGACAATTATGGGCCCTGAGGAAAACTCTGAATTACACACTTATCACAAGGCAAAGAGAAAGTGTCTTTCATGTATTTAGTATTTGTATTGTTTGTCATTTTATCTTTTGGATTTTTCTTAATAAACAATGCAATATATATATATATATATATATATATATATATATATATATATATATATATATATATATATATATATACATACACATACACACACAAAAAGAAGAGTACAAATCAAAACTGGAGCCAGGCACAATAAACCCCACTCCATCGCAAACTGATTTGCCCTATCTCTTATCATTGTAAAAACACATTTGAGACTTTGACCTTTGACCTACTCTCACCAAAATATTATGGGATCTATTCCACCATCTTGTGCCTTTTCTGGAAATTTAATGGAAAATGGCTCAGTAGTTTCTGTGAAAAATTACTGACAAACAAACAGACGGACAGAGAGACAAAGAAACTGAACCTAAAACAATACCCTTGCCTCCCTATCACAGATCATTATCTCTGATAGTTGTTACCCTATGGGACCCAAAACTGGAAATAAAATATAATACCCTCACTGACAAGTAGCTTCTTATTTTTCAATTCAATTTGAAGTCAAGAAAAGTCAAGAAAGACGCAGTTTGTGATAAAATTAGAAAATAAGATTGAAAAAAAGGTGCCAATGTGGCTAAAATATAAATCAAACGAATCAGACTGTAAATACTGTATGTAAATGTAAAGACTTGTCATCCAAAAGTTGCAGAGGTGATGTTATAACTGCTTCTTTATAGTCTGTTCAGTGTCACTGAAGATGAAAACAGCTCCAACAAGACCAATTTTTTAGGAGAAAATGGTGTTTGAATTTATAGACTCTATTCAGTTAATCTTCAGCCGTTTATGTCCGATTATATTATTTCAACTGTACATTTTTACTCAACAATATCCTATAATTTAGCAGATATTTGGCAGATGATAATGTAATTAGGGGACTGTAAAAGGAAGGGATACCCAGTAATTATTTGGATTTTCATATTTGAGTTGATCTTTTGAGTAGTTCTGCTGCATGTGAGTGAGAAAGACAATAAAAACACTTTCTCACATGCTCATGGTTCACTTTGATTTGGTTATGCAAACAGTTTATGCCTGTCATATGACAGTGAAAAAGAGCAGACAACAATCTCTGGAGTACAGCTCTGTAGTGTTTTACTGTCTTCTGTGTTGCCTCTGCAGGCCTGTCAGCCTCCCAGTTTCACCTCAATGATACGGTTTACAAGCATGAGAAGCATAAGACGGATTTTAATATCCCCAATAAAAGGAGTGACCTCACAGTCCCTGGTGTCATCTGATAAACGACAGTAATCACACTCTCCTTCATGTGTGATGAGAAGTGCCCTCATTAGCTTGGCGCTGCTCTTAAACATTTGATAGTTAAATCCTGGGTTAGCAGCCTTTTCTGTAATCCCATTAACTTCATCAAGCTCAGCCTGGTTTAAGTGTTGGAGAAAATGGGTGTGAGGAGACTGTGCAGGAGCTCACTGAGACAGAACTAATTCTGTCAAATTGTGTGCATCTTGAACATATTTCCAAAGTCCAATGAGGATTTCTGAAATCCACATCAGAGTGATGCTGTTTTTAAACCCATTTGGTAGATTTATGGAAATCCCATTAGAGGGTGACTGACTCGAGTTACACTGTGCAAAGTGGAAGATACAGCTGTTGTGACAAAAAGATGTCTTGCTCATCTTTAATGGCTCATGATGAATATAAAAACGCAGCAGCACAATCAACGACTATATGTTCGTAATGGTTATTGATGAAATGTGGAAGATTTATTATTATTGTAAAAGGCATTTCAGCAGAAGAGAAATGGACAAATGAATAATAAAATGCTTCTAGGAAGGATGCAGACACTCAATAGACAGAAGCTCGTGTCTGATAAAGGACTTTTAACACTTACTTCATTCTCAAACTAGATGTAATAGCTTTCTTTAAATAGATTTTCACGCAGGTCATCTACGTGTAGTGGTTTTATTCTGTGTCATTTTGATACTGTCATTTATGAGTCAGTAGCGTGTTTGACCCATGGGTTCTAGCTGTGGTCATTTTTATGCATGTTATTTGCAGTTACCGCCAAAGCCTTCTGGGAAAACAAAGGGATTGTACGGTTATTGTATTCCAAAATGACTTGTATCTCCAAAAATATTGGTACTATCAATGTGCCTTTTTTGCTAATCTGATCTTTGACCAAAAATACATCAGTATGCCAAACTGTAGCAATCAAATCTTTCCTCATTTTGTGCGAATCGAAAGACACGCATACACAGAGGAGCGGATTTATCTTTTCAAGCAGGTGTTTTGTCTTTTTGGGGCTTTTGTTATTATCCATTTCTCTGTATTATCATTTTGTGTCCTGTTGTATGCGTGACATTTTTTTCCCTCTTATTCCAAACTTTTCCTAACATTTTATTCTAAACTGATCTGGAACAAACTCCTAGAGAACTGCAGGTCTGCTGCAACCGTCACTGTTTTTAAATCACAGTTGAATACTTTTTTGTTTGATGCTGCCTACTGGTAATATCATTTCTTAATTATTCTACACCGCACTGTAATTTTACACATAGCTCCTTTATGTCCTATCTTCCACAGAGGCGTATGAAAATAAAGAGAACAGAAATGTGACTTACAGTATTCCTGCAGTTACTGTTTGCAGAGGCAGAAGTGGAATGGATCCAGAACCACTTTATCTTCACATGATGTACTTGTCTACACATTCATAACACAGAACAACAACATGTCAGCTGTTTTTCATGTCACAATAAAACACAAAAGTTAATTAATACAGTCACAAAACTGCAGTCAAACAAATGCAACTTCAACTCCTGTTTTTTAACATATTTTGTTGCGGAAGAAAAGTTTAGCTTGTGAACAATGTGCTGTAAGGGAACAGTTTATGCTCTGTGTTCATGTTGCATGGTGAAATGTAAGTAGGTTGGAGACTCTGTTGAAGTATTAGTATTAGCCTGCATTTTATGAAGCAGATTAAGGCCTTAGCACATATTTTGGCATAAAAAATAATTATTTTGTGTTGTCTGACAGGAAACAAAACTTCTGCATTTTCTCTGGACTGTGTTTAATGAGTAGGGATGGGAATTGATGAGATTATTACGATTCTGATTCCATTATCGATACTGCTTAACGATTCAATTCTTTATCGATTCTCTTATAGATTCTAATTTGGGGAATTAATAATAATTAACTAATTTATAAAGAAGCACATCACGCGCATTGCACACAGACAGTGGGTTAACTACTTACCAGAGTTGCGTTCTGTAGTAATCACAGAGGTGGTCATAGCTTGGACACTGCAGCTGCTGCTGGGTTGAGATTCATCAGCCCGAAGTGTGTGAAAACACGACACCCGTTAAACACTATTGCATGTTGTGTGCGCAAATGTTTCTGCATATTCACCGTGTTTCCTCCCGGCGCTGTTATCTAGACTTTGCAATGACAGTGAGTCACCCTATTGTCATCTGTTTTGGTAAAACGAAGCCACACTTTGTAGCGTTTAAAACCTGGTGGGCGCCATTGACGTTTACGTTTCTACTTCCGCTAGCTAAAAGTTTGAATGGAGCAAGTCAAGCGAAATTTCAATTCCGTTTGACAAGTGCTCTGAAATTCACATATGATATCGGTTAATAAGAAATATTTGATGTGGCATAGACAGACCACCCGGTTTGATGGGAAACAAACGTGATGTTAGGTTTTATATGGGCTTAGTAAGAGACAACAATGCGTCGCGTGTGTGACGTCACACTCAACTGAGCTGTGGTGTGTATTCTGTGGTGACGTCACATGTGCGCCAGGCGTGTAGTCCAAATTATTAACGGATTTTACTCGCAAATGAATCAGCCGTTGGTTGAAACGCACATCAATAATAATTATTTATTATGAGATACAATATGTGTGTGATTCAGGGCACATGACAAACCACATATGATTTTAGCATTTTAATTTTTACTCGGTCATTTGTTAAAATAACCGAAAGAATTTTAATATTTTGATATTGCATTTTTTACACTGGGTTTCCCCCGACATTTTACCATACTATAATACTAGTTATTACTCATTTCATGGAGATAATCTGCAAAAAAAATCAATGCTATTTGATTATGATTTTTTTTTTTTTTTTTTTATCACAGCCTAATAACAGTTGATTGACTACTAAAACATATTACTGCAGATCAGGTTCAGCAAGAACAGCAAAGTGACAGTAATGGTATTAATGTCAGTGTGTGGGATGGTGCATAAGCATCTACTGTGTTGGATAATATGAAACTAAAACAACAAAACCCATGAATGTACAAGAGAACAGCCATAGAATAGCTGTCCAATGTAGCAACTACTGTGCATAAAAGGATTAATGTAATAGTACAAATGCACGGTGCATCCCAAGACTCTTTTCCACCATTGTATGTACTTTACATTGTGGGCTTTTCCCTCAGTGATTTTAATGCATTTCTTCAGACAAGCCATGCAGACCCTCACAATACAACAAATTTTTAAGCTTGTAGTAAGAAAAACTCCTGAGAGTCACTCAGTCAATATACGTACCAAGTTTAATAAAGACTGATCTGTCTGTGGGTGAGTTATGGCGGCCATTCTCTCTCTCACACACTGAGACCCAGGTGAAAACAATACCCTGTTCACTTTTGTGCACTGGGGATAAAACAGCAATAAAACAGCGGAGCGTGTCTTGATTGATTGAATTCATGGTAACAATAGAAATGCTCCTGTATTTCTTTGCATCCCATGTGCAGTACTCAACTAGTCAGAAAGGTCATTTCAGTGGAGTCTGCACTCTTCAAGGATGACAGTAAATCAAATCTGAAACAACTGATTCATACGTTAAGAGGCAGTGGGGCTAAGCATCATTTAGAAGCCAATAGGTATAGATATCTGCCATGAATCTGTATTTTTACAGAACCATGTAAAGCAGAGAGAAAACAATCAGTTCATTGTACAGGAAGGAAGGGTTTGTATTTAACCCTTTGGTGCATGAATTACAAGAACCCAAGTCAACATTTCTTTCCTGAATGTTTTTATTCTTCTTTATTCATGAAAAACGCTATGTGATTTATTTTTTGTTATATAGTAAACTATTTTCCTGGAATTACAAAGAAACAACTATTTTAAACCCAATGTCAGAAAGTGAATTAAAAAATAATAGTTAAGCTAATCTGATGTTTTCTCACATTTTAACAAACTCTAGTACTAGTTATTACTTCATGGAGATAATGTGCAAAAAATAAATTAAAAAAAAAGTGTTCATCAAGAACAGCAAAGTTACAGTGTATTGGATGATGCATTAACCCACAAAACCTATGAATATACAAGAGAACAGCTGTGGAATAACTGTCCACTGTAGTGAACAGTATATGCATCAAAAGGTTAACCTTGAATGTGTTTGTAATGACGCTTTGTTGCTGCTGTAACAAATGAACAGAACAGCATCAACAGAGGTCTGAAAGCTGCTTACTTTGTACCACACATCAAATTAGAAATACAACACACACTGAGGTTTAATTGTCAACGATTAGTGAATGAATGCTGAGAAGGATTAATTCTGATTCAGTTTAATGGGTTTGCTCATCTTGAATTGTGTGTTTATCCCAAACAGAAACATATACCCTATAATTAAAAGGAGAAATATTTACTGGCGCTTGAGCTGTTTTTAATTTTTATTTTTTTTGGTTTTGATGAGAAAAGTGAGCAAAAACTGAGCATCCAATGAAAGACAATAAAGAATCTATCATGATAACCACCAGGCACAAAACTGTTCAGAGAAGCAGCTCAATAAAACTCAGTGTACAATATGGCCCACCATGAAATGATCGACGGCGTAATGAAGAAGCTAATGAGGGGGATCAAGATCGCTGCAGAGCCAATAAATCAACACAACTGTGCCTGCTATGATAGGGGAGCAATCAGTAACACTGGTCAGTAGGCAGGGAGCTGAGGGGGGGAGGGGCCCTTGAGTTATTGAAGGGGGGAGGGGGGCCAACATGATGGTTGACACTGTAATGCAAGTCAATGTCAAGAGCTCAACTGAGGATGTTTTATGGCTTTTTGAACATCACAGCAGCATTTTATAGGCAGAATATAAAATATCTCCAACCTGGCCATGAAGTATTTAGCTAAAAAACTAAATATTTATTGTAAATGATATGTGTAATTATTGCATTTCATATTATTTTCTGTTGGCATCACTCAAATCCAATCAATAGATAGATCCCTGCTGAAGTGTCTGACAATCAATAAGGCTTTGCACTGATCAGCATTTAGTGATGAAGATTCCCCCGTGTAAGCAACATCCATGCAAAAGGTCAATGAGCACTTCAGTAGAGAGATACAGCGACAGCACATTTTGAAATCACTTAAAAATAAAAAAGTCCTCATGCTGAGATCAGGGGGCGGCATTTGACTTAAGTCATGTATGAATCAATGTTCATGCATAATAAAACAAGACAAATATCAAGACGGATTTGACTTGAAATGTGATACAGTCATTGAGGAAGAAAGAAATGTGAGAGGAGGAGCAAGGGGAAAGGGAGAAAAATAGGAAACAATTTAGAGAATTTGACATTTCCAGGTCAGAGGAGGAACAACATGATGTAAAATGACGAATGAAAGGAGCTTTTGTTGGTCATTTTTGGCAAAAGTGGAACTAAGACAAGCAAAATAAAACAAAAAGAATAATTAGAAGTAGATTGTGGATTATAATATTTATTTATTTGTCAATTTTAAATCCCAACATCAGCAGTATGTTGGTCTGGTTCTTAGTGTGTTTCTGAGGAGGTTAATCTTGGAAAATGTGTAGCTTCTTTAAACTCTCTGGAAAGTGCAGGAAAGAAATGTTATTGAAAATGTATTTTTATGTGCAGCCAAAACACATTCACAAACACTGAAAAAATATGACCCCACTCAAACAAACAAACAAGACGTCCAGATATCACATCTAAAATATTAAACTTCATAGAAACTAAATTTAGTTACTTCTTATGACCTAATGATTAAATTTAATTTCTGTGAAATCAAATATTTTAGATATGATATCTGGACTACACACATAAATGCAGTTTGTATACTTTACTGCTCCATAGTATTACATTTTTGTTTGGTTGAGCAGGAAAAAGTCATTTTATCCCAGTGAAAATCATCATAAACTCCTTAACGCTGATGACAATTCTGCCCAAAACAAGCCCAGGAGAGTCCACAGTAGACTGTGTGTGATGGTCTGCAGTTTATTTTCAGGCCTTTTTAATAATTTAAAGATGCACTCAAGCAGCTGGCAGGCTGTGGCTCAGTAGCCTATTTTCACTACTAGTACACACTACAGTTTATAATTTGAGCTACAATAAGACCTATATATTTTACATGGTGGAAAATAATTATAATACAGTTCAGTGAATACATTTTACAGTGGAAAAAAATAATATAATTTAGTAACAAAACAAAACAAAAAGAAGAGTTCCAACTCAATACTTGATATTTGTGTTGTAGTAGATGATAATTCACATGGGAAATAAAATAAATGATAGTATGGTTGAAAATAATTAACTATTATAGTGACCAGGTTGAGACGTAAATTTGTCACTTGTGTTAAAATAGGGGACTGCAGTGATCTGACGTAATATTTGTTCAACAAGGTGCAGGAACACAGACTCAAGACGGTCTATTAAACTCATGTTGGTTCTTAAAACACCTTATAAAGAGGAACTTCAAGCATATCAAGGCTAATTAGCACAATATCAGTGACACATCCCAGTGAAGAGCAGCTACAGACAGTGACTGTCAGCACTCTGGTGTCCTCAGTATGGAGAGGGAGTGAACTGTGATAAAATATTGATCCAAACATCAATTTCACAAGGGAAACAGAGTAAGAGCTATACATACAGTAATAGAGCCACCGCTGAAGAGAACTTCATGCATTCTAATGTCACAGACTGATGGAGGAGACGTCCTGGTGCCTCCAGACACAGCGGGGGGTGGGGGGGTCTGTGAACGATGCCCACTTGGGACTTATCTCCACCCGATGGCTGTGCTGATATACCCAACGAAACCATTAAATAGGTGCACGTCCCTGGTGACAGATGTCCAGTCTGTCTCTAATGAAGAGAACACAAACACACACTGTATGAGAGTATGACCGTGCCAAATGAAAATAATGGGCTGTTATCAGTATTTGTAGAAAAAACATATTACATCTCATCTACAGTTCAATTAAAGCCACACCGTGTATGAATTAAATATTTCATTTCTATTTGAATGACAATAGGGGCCATCTTTGCTGGTTGCTGCAGGCAGTTTGCATTGGGTCCCATGTTTGGTTTGGGATGTAACCAGCGTATTTACATAATCTGAATTAAATGTAAATCAAGCTCCTTGATCTCCATCTCCCTGGATTTGAGGGGTTAAAGTCTGTGCTCAAACACAGTTGTGCTCTGCAGGGGGAAGGACTCCTTATTGTTGCACAATCTGGAGCTAAAGGCCTGGAGCAGCTTCTTTTCAGCAACCGATGCACTTTTAATATTTAGCCCTGATGCCCCTGAAGGGCAGAGGGCGGCCATTTTGTATTTATGATACAATTCATATAAATGAGGCTGTTTGGCCTTAATCCTTGCCTAATTAAATGCCAGTCTGCTGAGGCAGACTGCTAAGGGCCAACACATAATACCTGTCGAATTAAGGGAACAGCTGGAGCAGGCTGCCTGTCAGCAGATCAGCAACACATTATTATCATGTTCATTTACAGAGAGGCTGAAACAGGGAAACTCCCAGCACCGCTCTACCTCTGCTGCCATTCTTTCCCAATTAACCTCTGCTGTGTGCCACGATAGCTCCACATCCATGTGTTTTGCAAAGTAGAGTCTACTGCTGCAAAAGGAAAATTGACTGATAATGGTTTTCACTCCACAAAGAATGTGTGCATTGTGTTCATGACACAGGACGCAGACAGATTGTCTTCCTGCAGCAGTAGCTATAAAACTGTGCTTCCTCTATGCATTCATTACTGGAAAAACCTCATCAAATTAACATTAAAATCATTATGGAATGAATAATGAATAAGTCAGAGCTGTTTGCCAGGGGGAATTTAATTAATCAAACAATCAGAATTAATAGTCTACATGTGGAGGTGAGAGAAATGAAAAATATCACAGAGATGCTTCACTTTCCCTCTTTTGATTTAACATCAAAGATACAGAATTGTGCCGTATATACAGCTGGGTAAATAAAGCACATTAGACAGAAAGTTGTTGTTGTTCATGAATGCTGTGACCTACATAGTAACATTTACCATTCTCCACTCTGTGATCAGCAGCTAATCAAGGCTGCCCTAGTTAAAGGCAGTCACTGAGTTGGCAGCAGCATCCAGCCTCTGTAACAGGAGCTGAGCACGTCTCAGTGGATGATGTGATGTTATCTGTATTTATAACCCACTGCTGAGGACAACTTTGAAGATACTGATAAGATTAGGAGAAAATATTTGCCTTAAATCATGCTGAGAGGGAGATATTATATATATATATATATATATATATATATATATATATATATATATATATATATATATATATATATATATATATATATATATATATATATATATATATATATAGAAGACATACGATATGTCAGATATAGAGTATTTATTCATTTATTATTACTATTATTGTACAAATATTTACATGAAAACTCATTATTCTAAAGTGACAGGATGTTCAACTTCACAGCTGCTTATTTAATAATGATGCTCATAATGTATAAATAGCATAATGTCTGCTGTTTGAGTTGTAGGTTTGGATGTGACTCCATCTGCTGGACATTTGGTGACAGTGGATTAACCGATGAAACCTGAAGCTGCTTTGATTTTTTTTGGTCAGTTGTAGTGTTTCCAACCTGAATTATAATAATCTTTTTAATACTCTCTCACTGTTACTTCTATTTAATGTAATATAATATATATATATTCAGTGGTGGAATGGGTTTGAAGTGAATCAGATGTAATTAAACTTCACAAGATTTCCATTTAATTTTTATTCAATTACATCTCAGAGGCATATCCTCCTGAGACCCAGCACTGTATTTTTGTCCTCTGTAGAGACACATGTTTGACAGTTTAACTTATAAAAAAAAAAAAAAAAGATGCCCATTGCAAGGACATTCTGTAAAAAAAAAAAAATTCATAAAAAGAAGTTTAAAAATTTATCTGGAAATTTTTTTAGCATTTTGCAGTGTCTAACAAAGACAATTGTTTCATGTAAAAAAAAAACAGAGGATATATTATACTTTTTACATCACTGTATAACAGCTTTAGTTATATTTCAGATTATGGTTTTTCATTTCCTTCTTGTCCAGTGAAAAATATATTATAAACTGAAGGCAAAGCAAATGTATTTGTACATAACATTATAACAGGGTGATTCATAGTGTTAATAATAAATTAATTAATTTATTAAAAAAAGACAAGTTATAAATAAGAATACAGATTAAAAACGGATAAATATGAAATATTACCTAGTGTGATCTATGTTTAGAATAAATAAAGTTATTCTACATGACAAGTGATGCTGATTCTTAGCCATTGAAAACAACTAAAAATGTGTTGATTTTGCATATTTTCATGTGAAATACTCAAAGGTTTTTACTCGTCCAGACATCTGAACATAAAAAAATAAACCTCTGATAAAAAGAAACTTAATGACTTTTCTGTTAATATTTCTGTCATACTTTTACTTTAAAGACCTATAAGTATTTTTTGGGTATCTTTGGTATTAAATTAATTTTCCTCTATATTTAACCTTTCCTGTAGTGATTTATTTACCACTATTTTCTATTATATAATAATCTGTTTGTTTGTTTTTTTCCCATAAAAAAATCATGTAGATGATCATAAATGCTCAAAGTAAATGCAGCAATTATATCAAAACAGAGAAAAATAAAGTAGAGTTGAGTGCTGTATTTAAGAAAATTATCTTCACCATTCTTATCATAGTTGGAAAAAAATTGTATTATAGAAGTATTTGAAAACTATTGATTGAAAAAATGCAAATGCTATTAATGACCTTACGCATTGTTCCATACTTTTTTTTAACATTAATTTTTATTGAAATTTTCAATATTTCTTAACAACAATAACAACAACTCTGTGTCATTATTAACAGTCCATCTATTCTTTTCATTCTTTCACTTTTTCCTTTTTTAGTTTGCTTTGTCATTTTGGGTTCTGACCATTTCATACTTTCTTATGCACAATTACAGCATCCAGTTAATACTCTAGTATTATAATTATATTTTATGTGTAGGTCTGAGACAAATAAAGCACATAAACAGATCTATTAAAATTCCTGTAATGCAGAAATTTAAAAGAATATATGAAAAAAAAATAGAAACCCTTTGCATATACTGGTCACTCCAGTGGACAGTTAATCCACAGCTGTTTTATTGTATATTCATGGGTTTTGTGGGTTATGCATTATCCAATAAACTGTAATTCATACCATTACTGTAACTTTGCTGTTATTGATGGACAAAATAATACATTTTAAATATTTTTTTTGCATATTATCTCCACGAAATAATAAAATAACTATTATTAGTTTGTTAAAATGTGAGAAAACATCAGATTAGCTGAAAAATATAGATTTTTAAAAAAAAATTCATTTTCTGATGTTGGGTTTTAAATACTGTACATGTTTCCGTGTAATTCCTGGAAAAATAGTTTTTTTTTGGTCATTCACATTGTGTTTTTCATGCCTAAAGAAAGAAGGAAAGAAACCTTGACTAAGGTTCTTGTAATTCTTGCACCAATGTGTTAAAAAAAAGGGGAAATATAAGCCTACAAAAGTTGAATTAATCTTAACCTAAACTCTTGAGCATCAAGTGGTGAATGACAGTCAGTGGTTTAATATTTACCTTTAAAGTCTGTGTTTAACCAGTAGTTTGTTTTCCTCATATCTGCACAAAAGACAATAGAAATGTGGTCACATATAAAAAACAGAATTTTTTTTTTGTCTGCATTTGTTCTTATTGTTTAACACCACAGAGAGGGAGTCAACATTGTTTGAGATCAATGCATTTTTTAAAACAGAATTATTAACATCCAGAAACAACTTTTACCAACTGTTTTATCAGTAAAATGACTGGTTTTAAATCATCCACAAGGTGGCAGAAGACACCACAACATTTTTTATTATTTTTTTTGCTTGAGCAGCAGCTTCAGTTCTTGGACATCACACAGAGGAGTCATTTCACATCAGTATTCAGGGAATGTATGGAATGATTCAACAGAAGAATAACAGTGAAAGGTTGTCCTGTTGTATCAGCTGTTAAAGCATAAAGACGTATGTGGTGAAAGGTGGCATCAGAACAGGGTGTACTTTTTAGGTAAAGCCACAGAGTTCTTGTTTTACCTGCTGTTCGTTCACTTTAATCAGAATAAAATAGAGGCCAAGGTGTCATTTAAAGAGATATTAAAAGTTTT
Source organism: Siphamia tubifer (assembly GCA_020466265.1). NCBI lineage: Eukaryota > Metazoa > Chordata > Actinopteri > Kurtiformes > Apogonidae > Siphamia > Siphamia tubifer. The sequence continues at coordinate 36,844,179 of CM035803.1, read as the reverse complement.
ATTACAACAACTTATCAATTCAAATTTTATACAGAACTTCCACAAGTTACAAGTACACTTTCAACACAGTATCACACCCCTTTTGGCGGTTAAGCCGAGGTAAAACAAAGAACTGAAGCTTTCAGAAACTCAGAGCCACAACTCAAGTTGAAACAACTTGTCTAATGATATTTATCTGAGACATTATTGAATAAACGATTTAATTCTCGCAGAGAATTATTATCTCATGCAAATAGCACATAACAGTCAAATAATAACAATAATAAAAAAAAAAATCATATCTTAAGAAAACAATGTTAGCTTCTCATTAAACTACACAGTAGTAAGCCAGTACAGACTAAGAGAAAAGGCAAATGGACTTCATGGTGTGATTTGTATCCTATTATTATTTCAAAGATGAAATGCTTACAATTCTTACAAGCAGTAGTAGTGTTACTTTAATATACAACCTCTTTTACTTCTTGAACGCTGAAGCAGCATGTGATTTCAGTTCACATGTGAATGTTTTCATTTATGACCTATTCCTAATGATCGAAAATCCAAATGTGGTCGACAGGGCTCAGCTACAGAATCCAGACTACCCTATTAAAAAAAAAAACAAAGTACATAACACCTAGAAAAATCACGTACAATGTACCATTGATGTTATTTACAATGTTTTCTAAAAACATCAACTAGAATTGCAATCAATGAGAACATCATCATGTCCTGTATGGGTAAGTGTTCTGCATCTGTCACTTATAAAGCCAGACGTCTCCTCTACTGAGACCCTGCATCTGAAAACAGTGATCAACTTGTTCAAGAGAATCTGCATTTAAAAATGTACTGAAGGGGTTTGTACAAAACATTAATGGCACTGAATGAGTTAACATCACCATGATTGAGTAATGAAAAAGGGTACTGCGGTCCTACAATCACTGCATCAGGAACAATCAGACTACGTACACATGGAATGTCAATGAGAAAATGCAGCAAACCTCTTTAAGACTATTTTACAGGCAGAGGAGCGCTCAAACATTCATGATGCAACTACAGCTGATCTCGCACACGTAAAAAGAAGTCAAATTCAAACATTTCGATTTGTGACAGTACGGTAATCAAATCTCCTAAAGGCTGCCAGTACAGAACTATTGGACTGTCAAACCCTACAAAGGTAAACCCGTTATCTCTCAAAAATGTGCAAAATGGAAACAAAGATTAAAAAAAAAAAAGTGACCGCTCTTTACCTAATTACATCATTAACATAGTGCTTATAAAAGTCATTAAAATAAAACAAAACAAACAAACAAATAAAAAAAAAGCAAATAAATTATACATGAGCCACAACACACTTTGGTAAAGTATAACCATTCACTGATCGGACTTCAGGATGACCGCATTCAAATAAAAAAATATAGAAGATTAATAAATAAGTCACGCAAATACAAAAACATTTTAGAACCACGTGGTTTACATTTTCATGGTACATCTAAAGTGCCAGTTCTTTCACCTTCATTAATTCAAAGAAAACATCTCAAAAGCATTGTCTGCAAAAGACAAAATACACCAAATTGGAAAAAAAAGCCATAAATAAATAAATAAATAAATAAATAAATAAAAAAATAAATAAATGGGGTCCCTTCATTTGTCGGAGACTCAAAGAGGCACCAGCGCTTCAGGTTTGGCTGATCAACTCCCCGTTGGCTGCGATTGGGGGGGGTCCCTCTGCGGCTGGGGCTCCTCTGTGCTCTGGTCTGAGGTGGTGGCGATAGTGGCGATGCTGGACGGGGCGGAGACGGCCGGGGTCATGGAGGAGGAGCTGACCCCATTGGAGGTGCTGACGGAGCTGTGCTGGATGGCCTCGTTCTGGGGGCTGCTGGGGACAGACATCTCCTCGCAGCTCTCCTCCTTTTCAGAAACTGAGACAAAAATGACACAAAAGTGATCGCTGGAGCAACTTATACCAAAGACTGATGAAAAAAATGACATTCAGTTTTAATGTTTGGAGCCCAGAGCCAATTAAAGGTGGTGGAAACAAGTGTTTGGAGTTGGACACCCCACATGTTTGGGACGTATTACATTAAAAACGCTGCTCTGCTATATTTTAGAAAGTATCTGCTTCAGATTTTAATAAGATGAATCAGAAAACAAATGACAAAAGTGCTGGTTAGTTCATGTTTTTAATATATATGATGGTGTGTTATTCCACATATATGGTGGTTTATGAACATGTATACAATGGATTAGGAAATATTCCACTAGAAAGAACCTGTAAAGTGAATGGATCATAATGTGCACACAGTGTTTGGAAGTAGATCTGAGACCAATATCACTTTGGATTAAAACCTATTCTGTTGTTAATTCTAATTACTTCACATTTTGACCCCAGACTTATCTTGGAAACATGAGCCAACCAGCATTTAAGATTTGAGTTTTCTTTATCAGTAACACACATGTGGGAACATTTCATTAGTTTTATTCCAGAACTATTTTACTAATGTAATCACCTTCTGTACATGCTCCATTCCACTGAAGTTAAAACTGGATGTTTTAACAAGAAAATGAAACACATCTCAGGTACAACATGTTGAAACTGTCAACAATTTAGTTTTGTGGACATTTTTTTTGGTTAAAAATAAACAAACACACATTCAAAAAACACATTTGGGCCTGTCTGATGCAATTACACCTTTTCAAATGCAAATTTTTTTTTTTTTTGGCAAATATTTCATAATAATATTTGAGATTATGTAAAATTTTAGGGATGTCTGAACATTTTTTCCCCCCACAGCTGCTTATGTTTAGCATTATATCTCTGAAAAGGTAGTGTTTACTCTCATGTTTTAAGAGTTAATATTAGAGAAGGGTAATATGAACAAAAATACTATCATAATACCATTTGTTCACACCAGCTGACATTGATATGAACTACAATATTAAAACTAGTCCTGTCAAGAGATAAAAAGGTTTTACAGATTAATTAATTATGATATGTAATTAATTCATCTAATTTATCTTTTTTTTGTCTTACCTAAACAATTTTTTAAAAAGTCCACAACTTAAGGTATTCATTTCAATTCATTACATTTTTGTAAAGTGTTGACAGTTGACACTTAAAAAAACACTTTTCTGAACAATAAAAGTACTGAACTTGTTGCTTTTTCTGTGCTTCAGATGGTCTCAAATAAATAAAACAGACCCACCAATCACAGTACTTTAAGTTAGCACATTAAAAAGGCAACTCGCATACAGAAACAGTCAGTTGATTAAAAATCCAATTAATGTGATAAAAAAAATGCACAAATTAAAACCGCAATTAATTAATCTTCATTAATGCATTCATTTGACACCCCTAATTAAAGCCATTATTTAATAGAAATTTAAAGAGTCATTTGAGGTTAAATGAATGCATGCTAATTTAAAATAAAATTAAAGTACTCTACATTCAGAACATGACAATAAGCAGAAGGTACAGCAATGAAAACCATTTCAACCATAAAGCACATCTGAATCTGCATGTCAAATTAAGTTTTAGCTGATATTTAAACAATTAACACTAAAGAGAATAGAAAAATGTATAATGTAAATAAGTACCTCTATTGTCTGTAAACACCTTTTTTATGCTGTATATCTACCCTCGTCTAATGCTCTTAATGACGTTGCTACCAAACTTTTTCCTGTTAAAAGGCTTATTTTGGGTGTTTTTCCTCATTCACATATATTCATTGTTGTATATTGTACTGTTCTAAAGCCCTTTGAGCTGCTTTTCTAGTTTGTGACAGTGGAATCTCGCCTCATCATCTGAACCCGCTTTATCCTCACTAGGGTCACTAGGGTCACTGGGGGCCTAATCCAGCTACAATGGGTGAAGGTGGGGTACACCCTGTATGAGTCTCCAGTTCATCTCAGGGCTGAACATATATAGACAAACAATCACTCTCACATTCACACCTATGGTTAATTTAGATTAACCAATTAACCAATCAGTGCATGTGTTTGGATGGTGGGAGGAAACTGGAGAACCTGGAGAAAACTCACCCAGACACGGGGAGAACATGCAAACTCCACACAGAAAGGTCTGGTGTGGGAAGAGAACCAGGGTCCTTCTGTCTGTAAGGCACTAGTGCTAACCACTGCACCATCCGCAACACTGGAGTATGGTAAGAAATCTGACTGAAATGCAATAATAACTGTTTGTGTCGCAGTGCTTTAAAGACTTTATCCTTAGGTTTGAGCCCTGACAAAACACTGAGTGTAAAGAGAAGAAAATATTTTGTGCTTTAGTGATTGACTGATACAGAGTTTTTTGAGGCCGATACTGACTTTTTATTTATTTATTTATTTTATTCTTTTTTTTTTTTTTTTTTTTTTTTTTTACATCAGCTGAATAGCCACAGACTAATACAGGCCGCCAAAATTTCTAAGCAGATATTTGGAGCCAATACTGATATTGCTTCTCCGTCAAATAATAAATGTCAGAAAATCTTGATTACTTATAATTACAAAATAAAAATTTTGACATTTAAGCTAATAAATATACACCAATTTTTTTTTTCTCAGTGTAGACAGCAGTATCTTTGCCTGTCAGTAAATCATGACGGAAAAAAAGAGCATATTGGCCGATACTGAGAAAGACGTAAAAATCAGAACGATACATTGGTCCATCATTAATATGCATTGGCTAAACAAATCAGACCTTCAATGCATCAAACACAAAAATTTACGAAAACTTTCTGAAATTGTTATTGCCATTCCTACCAAATTCACTATTTATCAGGACAAATATTCATGTTGTATATGCATCACTGTAATTCAAAATGTCACCAAGAAATATGTGAAATACAAAATTCAGACGAGGTGAAAAATAAAATGGCTGCCACTGACATCACATGGTCTCTCTCTTTATTTTTTTTTCCGCCTCCAATTTTCTGAAAATGTTCATGGCACGAAGTTTCACTCCTTCACCTCAGCTTTGTGCACACGTCACTTGATCTACAGCCAAAAAAACTGCCTTCCTGCCATTTTAATGAACTACTTTTACCTGATACATTACAGAAACGCTAAGGAACGAGTTTGTCAAGCTGGCCCCGTCACACGTAAAGCCGCTATTTGCATGTGTTGTACGCAAACTGTTTCATTAATCCCCATAATGCTACTTCTGCACCCTTTCCTTTAATTAAAGCTCCAATGTCAATTTAAACCCACATCATAAGGGTGCATTACATTCTGGGGCATGTGGCAGTGTTTCCCATCCCTAACTGCATTCTCATTTGTTTTTTGTTACCTTGCCAACTACTGCAGCGACAGATGATTACAGCACCTGATTTTAATGATGCTCACACTGGAGAGTAGGGAAGACTTGGAGTCGAAATGCCACCAGCTGTTAGGCAGTTGCATTGAATTAATTGGATCCTGATGGAAAAAAAAAAGACTCTACTCTCATGCTCTGTTTCATAAAGGAATAAGGAGCACAATGATAATTAATATTGCTAATGATATGAAGTCACTTGTTATGGCACTTTGTAATTAATGACTGGGTATTGGAGAACGTAAAATACAGATTCCATAGCAAGAGATGCAATTAAAATGCAACACAAATGTCTTCACGTTAGAGATTTCACCTGCCTTCTTGAGTGGACTTTGACCATGTGATTTAGTGCAACAGAATGTCAAAGCGCTATAAACTCCACAGCTTCTTTTTTTTTTTTTTTTTTTTTTTTTTTTTTACTGTGCAGAAGGTCAAGCTCAGAATAAATCAGCTTGGTGGTTTTGTTCCATGTTCAAGTGTGCATTATCACTCCTAATGGCATTAAGGGGCCACTGGCTGGTACATCATAATACCCTCGATTTCTGTTTTCTCTGCAGCCAGAGTTTCTTTCTGCTCTCTCGGTTTCTGAAGTGGGGTTCGCTGTAAGCAGATGGACAGCTTGGCGTGCCAAGTGAAAACATGTCCTGGCTTGTTTGCGGGGCAGTCTGGGTAATTTCTTCCCACCTGCCATTGCTACGCCTGGGCAGGACAACGAAGGGTATTACCAGGTCTGGAGGGCAGCGTAGCCTTGTGGGATATGTAACACCGAGGAAAACAGTGATGAGGCCTTCACATGGATAAGTGCCACAAAGCAGCCAGATTGAAATAAAAACACATTTTCTAATTAATATGACAGATTAAAGACTCTGTTCACTCAAAGGTTATCATGGTTAACAGAGGCCAAATAAAGGAGAGTGGGTGTGAAAACATTTTCTGTAATCAAATGCTAAATATAAATAAATAAATAAAAAAAGAAGTGGGAGAAAAAATTAAGAATATTTCACCAAAAAAACATTTAATTACTGAGCTCAATTTGTAAGACTAAACACACACTGGCACTGTCTTCTGTGGATGTGAGTACACTTATGAAATGTTATGTCTGGTGTTTATTGTGTTGTAAAATGGATAGTTTTCAAAATTGTTCTTAGAGTAAATCAATGACACTTTTCATTGATGGAAACAGGACCTTCAATGAAGAACAAAAAAAATAACTGATGAAAAAAACTGTGAAAATAAAAATCAAGATGAAAATGTTACAGAGGCACAATTGGGAATTGGGACTATAAAATGAGTCACATTTTTAGACTACTCTGAACATATTACACTTGAAATAAACCTGTACAGAATTTAATATAGTCGACTAAAACTGGACTGAGAGTTAATCTATGTGGTATTTTAATCCAAAGACTACAAATAAAAAGCTAGCTAAAGTAATAAGTATTAAAATATAATCAAAGAAAATAGTAATAGCAGTAAATAAGTGAAAAACAAAAAATCTGAATGAAATACAGATAATGTTGAATAGAAAGTCAGAACTAATATACGTAACCTTGGCTCACTAACAGGTGTTGGCTTTTCATTATAGTCTCATCTAAAATCTGCTCCACCAGTCAACTGTGAGCCAAACTCTAGTGTCTGGATGGGGTTATACTTTTCCCAACAGTCTAAAAGTGCTCCAAATGTCATTTTTCACGATGGTCTAGAAACACAGGACAGACATCCTTAACAAACATAAGAAAGATGACTCAATTCATCTGCGTATCCGGCCTCAAAACAGTCCAGGCGATACCAAATGAGACCTGGCCCTGACAGCCCACTGCAGCCTGGAAACCATCAGTCCCATAATGCACATGACGTGTGTCAGTGGGACGGTTAGCAATAAGGGATGCATAATGAACAGCCGAGCCTGGTGGACACCCCACAATGAGAACACTCTGCAGTCTTGTCAAGCTTGCTGCTTTAATGGACTCATTTCAGAGGCAATCATTGTCAATACAAGTCAGCGGAGGCGTTTAGAGCACGGTGAAGAAGTAGCTTGGAGCGTGCTCGTGTTCAGCGCACACCAGCTCATCTGTGAGAAGGTGAGTTATGGCCATAAAACCTAAATGACAGAACCCAGATCTTGGGGAAAAAAGAAATATAGATGGTGTAATTCTAAATGAGACCATGTGATGGACAAGTGCTGGTGTGAAAAATCACAAAAGCACAGGCTAACAACAGGAAATTTGCATGAGGTGGATGCAAATTCTGCAGTATATACAGTATATATATTCATATAGATCGTGACTGTACTGCATGTCCTGTAAGACGCATTTTAACTGTCATAGATTGAGGTTTGAAATACAGAGCTCAGACTTTCAGACAAATGGTGTGAACGTGTTATTATGAACATACAGTAGAAATTTTGCTTCATCTAACAAATGCTTATTTAGGCATCAGATGAAGACAAACCACTTGTCTTCTTGTAAACACCACCTGTGGCCTCTTGCAACCAATGAGAATTTGTCTTCACCAAACCACCACATAAATATTTTAACTTCTGCAAACTTTCTGAAAAGAGAAAGGGACCATGTGTGTCAACAGCCCTTTCCGGTCGGTCATAAGTAAAGATTGTAGATGTTAGCTGTGGCTCATTTTCCAAGTGTTTCACTGGAAGCCTCGGGCTGAGAATAATGGAGCATTACTCACTGTGATAGCCAGATTTCTTCTGCATGGCGGTTACAGGGCAATCTTTATGAGCCAGAAGAAGCTGCTTCAGCTGAGCCACTTCGTTTCTCAGCAGGGTGACTTCATTCTTTGGGAGACAGGAGACACACAGCAGGACTTAATAAAGTGGTCAGTGTGGAGAACAGAGTACCTCAGATGGAAACATAAAGGAAATCAGACAATGTGCACATGCAGCAGACAATTTTTAATCAATTTTATGAATTAAAACAACAAATGAAGCCATCTCTTTGTTCTCAAATCAACAAACTTGTGAAGGTGATTACACAAATCAACTTCCATAATGTTCAACTTTACAGTCACTCATGCATATTTAGGCTGATAATGGCCTATGTGCATTAGATAACAGTCATATGTTACAGTCTGATTTGATGGTTCACATATAGATAACACAAAAAAATTACATTGGGCTCTTTAGAACACAGTAAATACACATACACACTGGAATGGGCCTGAATGGGCCTTTATCTTCCCTCTACATGAATAGCTGTGTTTTTTCTACCAGGGGATATTAATGTCAATTATTAATGGGATCACAAGGTTAAATTCTCAAGACCCCTTTTGTACAGTAAGCCCACATGGTGGATACATTATTGCAGAAAAATTCATATTTTCTCCCACGAGAAATGGCAAACACTGAGAAAGGTAACACCATAATGAATGAATTCAGAATAAAGTATGATGCACTTCTTCATTTATGTTTTTCCTGCACAATAATTATGGGCCTTCACTGGCTACCCACCAGCACATTTGTCAGAGGTGAGCTGTTCGGATTGTCAGTGGAACTTTGTAGATGCTGCAGAGATTTACACTCTTGTGTCGTTACAGCTCCCAAGGGAGCTTGGGATTTCTGCATGTCGTAAAAGAGAGCCACATTACGCTGAAGGTGACTTTAACTGGATTTAGAGCGGCCAGGGGCCCACAGAACACCCCGTGGCAGATTTAAGCTCCTTCTCCTCTCCTTTAAAGGACTACGGGCGGCTTAATCTATTAGTCTAAAAGCAGCCAATTTATTTGATTCCATCTGTTTAGTCTTGCTGGCGTTGGCAGGGCTGAGCTATTGTAAGACAGATTTAAACACAGCTGGAAAGAGAGTATGTATCACATGTAGCCAACGCCATATTCGCTGCACTTTCACCAAGACTGCTGCCACTTACAGCCAATATAAGCTGGGGTGCTCCTTTAAAACCCTCACTCTGAACAGAAACACATAGGACAGACTGGCAGATAAAATATTAATCAATATACTTCAAAACTGTTGATGACAAAAACTGGGTTAAGTTGAATCATGAGACACCCAGGAAAAGTAAAAGTGCATCATACCTGGGATTTTATTCAGAACTATGACTGGACTTTTCTGAGTTAGGAATGTTTCTAAGTTTGTGAATTAATCGAAATCGAGGAAATGGGCCTTGGGTGATGCTGTGAGCCCTGTGAGCTGCCTGGTCTGACACCTCATTAAAAAGCCAGTTAAGGATGATGTTAAAATAATTGTGCATCATTAGAGGCAGTTTCACTGATCAGCTGGGCCATGTCAGCATGGGTTTTTTTTACAAAAACTGCACTGCTGATTAATGCCTTCGTATAAAGCGGCCTTTTTATTCTCCACCACATGTTGTTCCCTTCCTTGTAGTTAACAGCAATGCTCGTTCTGTTTATAACCCCATTCACTCACCTATCATTCCCCTTTCATCTACCTTCATTTAAATAAAATCTCAGCCAATGCACCCCTGACAGGTAGTGATAACTTGTTTTTGAACCAGGTATTAGCAACATGAACCGATTTCTTTTCCACTGCTGTCTTTCCCCTCCTCCACCCCCCCCACATCTTACTCTGCCTTCATAGAAAAATAAGACAGTGAGCAAATAAACACCACATCTCATTTAATTGTCTGGAACACCGATGTGCCGCACCCCGGCTCACACTTATCAACAGAGACAGCAGATACATGAACTGTTTCGAACTTGTCAGCATCAGATCCTAATTGCTTCCAGTGAAATGAAGGTTCAAAAAGACACCTTTCCCTAGGAGATTTTTGAGGCCATTCAGTAAACTGCTGAGACAGAAGCAAAGATACGCTTGTGTGCGGCTGACATCTGGAGGATACATCTTTATTGACAGGGACATATCGATGTAAAGGGCTCACACACCGCTGCTGTCACACGGCAGCTCTTCTTAATCGGCTTTAATGACTTCATCACCACAGAAGGGAAAAGTCTGTGCGCACACCCACCGCAAACAACCACCAACAGACAAGCATTCATATGTACACAAATCAACACAGGGATACATCTGAACACAAAGACAAAGACAGTTAAAGTTGCTAGAGAGAAATACCGTGGCTTAAAAGAAAAAGTAAAGATCACCTGTAGTTGTCCGTTCATGGAGTTCAGATCCTCAGCCTTCTTCTCCAGGGACTGGACCCATACTTTCCGTTTCTGCCTACAGCGCGACGCCGCAGCCCTGTTACGCTCCAGGAACTTGCGCCGCTTCTCGTCGGGATCTTCACTTGTGGTTCTGCGCCGCCGACCTCCTGTGCTTGGAGGATTTTGCACTGGGGGTGCTGGAGAGGCCTGTAAAGGAAGGGTCTGATTTATTTTATTTAATCTTTATTTAATCAAGCAGTCTCACAGAGATTGCAAATTCTTTTACAAGAAAGGCAGAAAAAAAACAACTGTACAATAAACAAGGTATTAATAAAAGCCGTTACAAAAATCATAATAAAGATCCAATGATAAAACGTTAAGGTCTTCAAGGGGGTTGTAGGATGTTGGCTTGAGGGAAGTTTGCAGTTCATTCCATTTAAAAAGATTTAAAGGAAGAAAGAAGAGAGTGGAATAAAAATCATAATTAAAATAAATGGTGGAAGTAGAACATAACATGTCTACACTCAGTACACATTAATTTTTGAAACGCCAGTTATGCACAGCGATGCAGACATCATAATCAAATTAAGATTGTAGTGAATATTTGTACTTCTACTAGAGCACTGCAGTCAAAAGGCGAGAGCGAGAGCGAGAGAGAGAGAGAGAGAGAGAGAGAGAGAGAGAGAGAGAACTGAGGGCCACTAAGTTGTGTCTGCACTGCTTTTGAATGGTTTATAATTCATCTAATCATGATGCAATCAAATCATGGGACCAGTGGAAAATCCACGCCCCTGGAACCACAACTTACAGGAGTCTCTGTGGTAGAGGTCGCCGGCTGCTGGAGGGAATGAGGAGAAGGTTCCTCAGTTGTGGGCAGGCGAGGAGCTGGGGCTGGGGTCAGGGGGCCTGTTGGAGCTGGAGCAGGGGCTGGTGTTGGGGAAGGAGAAGCTGGAGCAGGAGCTGGAGCAGGAGCAGGAGTAGGAGCAGGAGTGTGGGTCACGGAGCTGCTCTGGACTTCACTACCATCTCCATTGGTTACCTGAGGAAGCTGCTGGCTTAACGTGGCTTTCAGTTTCTGGGAAAAAAAATCCACCATATGGACAACAGTCAGGCAACACCAACACTGCCAACACAAGCATGTAAGATTAATGAACAGATTGTGATATCGTGCTACAATAAAGCTCCTGTTGATGGGAAAAACTGATACCATTTACTCTGTCGATCAGTAGAAGTCAGCGTAGTATTGTGTATTTTTTTCGTCGAAAAGAAACAAGAATTTTAAAATCAAATAAAAACCTTAAATACTGGACTTTCAAGAAAAGACTCGTAATAAACATGGTCTTGTGCAACCTGATGTAACCCATCTCATTTTCTATTTTTGTAATTCTGTAAACTTAAACATACATACTGACAAAGTTCTTGATTGTTATGATGATGTCATCTGTTTTCAAATGTTCCTTTTTTGTTGCAATAATACAAAGTAGAAAGAAAAAAAACTTAAATGCAAAGTTAACTTAACGGTGAAATGAAGCCACATTTTTGTGCAAAAGCGGAATAGTAGATTAATTCCTTATTACCTATAGTATTTTTCAACACACAAAAGAAATGTTGGGGCCGTTTGATGGCTAAGCTATAAGCCTATAAACTTTCTCCACTGGCTGGCAGTGCCTCACAAACAGGAAGTAGTGCAAACTTCGCTGCATGACGTCACCAAAGGAATCTTTCACACAAAACAACAATGGCAGATTATTGCAGTTCTAGCGATCAAGAAAGCCAGAGTTCTAAGAGTGAAGATACATTCAGGATCTGTGATGAGACAGATAAAGGTGCAGGAGACTGAACATGGAGGGAGTGAGGGAGGCATGGAACCATACAGATTAAAGCCAGAATGGTGGGGGATTCTGAAGAACCGTGGGGGACATACATATAAAAAACATGAACTCCTAAGCTTGTCAAATGAATGTTATTCAAGTAGGCTATTTAAAACCCTTTTACACTAATCAATATTCATCAAATATCATTAATACAAGTGCGCAACACTCATAGAAATGTTACTTTGAAATAGACCTACTGTGGAGACATGGGAAGTCGTAACGATAACACAATATGATAATAATGAAGCTGCGCTTCAAATGTCTTCAAATCTACATTAATCTATTAGAACTAATTTCAATATTAATAAAATGCTGCCACAGCAATAAACATAGCCCTACAAATGTAAATAAATTAAAATAACATTGTTGAACGTGAATAGTAGAAAAATAACACAATAATAATAAAATGACGTGTATAAAACAATGACGTGTAATAGCGAATGTAAATACTGTATGATTAGATAACATACATTTTAGGGCTATCTATTTAGGCTATATGATCACGTCATTTAAGTCAGATTTAGATGTTGCAAAGTTCAAATTAACATTTGGTGATATTGCTGCACTTGGTCAGCTTTCGTTCTCGCACTCTTGTGTTCTCCTCTGTCGCACCGGCCACTGTTCGTACTGTAGTAATCGAATAGAACTAGAATGTGACAAAGATGAAATAGATTCATTGTAGCTGGGGCTGCACACAGACATTTGAAACATTCAGGGCTGTGGAAGCAGCCTCAGCAGCACCCAGGCAGCAGCCTCAGCAGCAGTCAGGCAGCAGCCTCAGCAGCAGTCAGGCAGTAGGGAAATGGTTTAAAATGTTTACCTCTGGATAACAAGTCATTATTTGGTATATGTTTAATGTTCGTGACACGTACACCCGGATCCGGGATCCGGGACATCTGGTCACCCTACAGTATATGCCCTAAACTAATTTCATTGGTCTCCCAACTCAATAGACTCCCGCAGTTAGATAGCTAGATCTTTGTATTACTTTAGGTAGATAGCTAGCTAATTTGATGATAGTCAGTGATGCTGTGCAAGTCTATTGAGTTGGGCGACCAATTAAATTAGTTTGAGGCGTGGTATATCTAAACAAATCCGTCGCCATCCTAGGAAAAAAAAATAAATCTTGCTACCTGCGTACATTAAACCCATAAAAGTACAAAAGTATTTATTAGTTATCTTTAGGCTTATCGTTTGTAATTAGTGACTTGGGGGGGGTTCCCACCTAGATTTTTTTTCTTTTTTTGTGGTGAATTCAGTTCTGTATTTCTATATTATCTAGGCCTGTATTATCTATCTAAATTTAGCCTTTCCCTGCTACAAATTAAATGTATTACATGTGCCTTTAAGAAATTTGCCCTCCTTTTGTGTACTCTACACCATATCAACCACTGGGGCACCTTGTGCAGTTTATATTCCTTCTATAACTTTTCTCTGGATACCAAACATTAAGAGGCATTCTCAGCTCAAATGACTAAAACTATTTATTGAACACTGACTAGGAGGGACAACATGAGACACATAAACACAACCCATTCACAGAAACGACTTCTGTGCACATTCGTGTCCATGAGTCACAAGCCAATTCTTCCAGAATCAAACACTGAGCAAACAAGGTGAAAGTGAATGAGCCTTTCGAAGCAATAACAAAGTGAGAGGGAATACATTTACATGAGAAAACAGAGGGCCACATTATTCTAACAACTACCTTTGCCAGACCAATCTATCTACCAAATTAGTTTATCGTGTAATACCCTTCCAGAAGCTCTTCTGGCAGAAACAAGATATTATTCTCTTGGAATGGCCCATAGAAAGAGGGAAAAGCCAGTCAGATTCATATTTCATCTCTGCCATGGAAACCTCATCAGTGTAATAACCCTCCATCTCATGGGTGTTATTCAACCATCTGCTACTATATTACTTATCTTTATTTTGCAACTAATTAACAGCATAATCTTCTAAATTCAGCAAGTTAATTATCATTATTGTGGTCTTTGCAGCATCATCAGTCCTTGTAAAGTGCCGTCTCTGCGCCCCCTGAGAACTGGGTGGGGGTTGAGAGCAGGCAGGTTGAGCGGGGGTCTGTTTTCTTGACGCGGGCTCATTAGGTGTTTGCTGATGAGCCGAGTGCGGTGGGAGGCACCGGGAGTAAGAGGGGGGATGCAGGTCAGGCAGGATTCTGCTGAACAAAAGGTTCCATGCAGGGTGAGGCTGACTTAATGTGCCTCGCTGAGCGTGTGCCAGGATGCCCCCAGCTGGCTTTTACTGGTAGCCCCCCTCCGGTTGGCCCCGGTGACGGCGTGCTGAGCACAACGCTGTCTTCGCGTTTGTCATCTCAGTACCCCATGATCCCTGACAACCCCTCTCTCAAACCCTCCTATACTTCCTCCTCTTCTTCACCAGTTGGGATCAATCCTACCCTCCCAACACACACACCTCCTCTCTGCAGTTTATCTGTTAATTTTCACAGCCGTAGCATGCTGCGAACACTTACAGGTTCTGTGATCCATGCTTCATCACATTGCCACTGATCTCCTTCACAACACTTCATATCCCTGCCCTTCAGCTTTCAGTTTTTATACTGCAAGACACTGGGCTACTATAACCATTACTGACATAGTAAAATATATTAAACTTAATATGTAACCTTTTTCATGGCTGACATTTTCAAGTAGGTAGACTTTAAGACTAAAAAACAAATGTAATGGGGATTACTACTGATGTACAGATAGTGAAACCCTGGGCCAATGGCTGCTGATTACTTGTATAATATTTTGTCTTTGTTTTACTGATGTGGTTATTTATTTTTGCTTTTATACCTGAGAAACTACTAGAAAAATCTATATTACAAAAAACAACTGAACTGCATTAAAGTCTATCATCCCGACAATCATCAAATTACCGCAAATTTAATCAACCTTTAAGAACAACAAAACACATAAACCAGCCACTACTGTCAGAGATTTGCTGCTTGTCAATGGTGTTACTGTTGTTCTGCAGATATATCAGTGCATTCCTAGTGATTATGTATCATTATAACATAATGATAAACATGTAATTTTTTTAAATACAGCTTACCCAGCCATTTATTGTGCCCTCATTTGGTCAAAGAAAGTGCTAACCCCCTTATTATAAAGCTCTCTCATTACTGTGAGTGTTATTAGGTCTCTCAATTGGGAAATAACAGGCCCAACATGAAAATAATATTTTATGGAAAAGAAGAGAGGAAGGAATACCAGCTTGGCTTCTGATTGGGCGGGCTGTGGCGAGGGAGGTCCTGGGATCCCAGGGACGTTAGGCACTACGGTGACAGGTCTGACAAGCTGAAGACAGAGACACAGACACAGATGAGCACAGAGAAAATGAGTCTTCCTCAGTTAAGTTAGTCGAGCAGCAGTCTCCTAACACAGACACACAACCACACACGGCAGGCTCTCTGAGTCTGCTCATATCTCAGCCTCATTAGGTTGGATGGCCTGTTATTTTGTGGAGGCAGCGCCACATGGAGATGCAGTGTGCACGCTAATGAACCTCTGCCTGCCTGTGCGAGAGCATATGGACAGGGAAGTTGAAGAGAGGATGGAGAGACACAAGTCAGAAGGCCAAAGCCAGGCCTCCTCTCTCTCTCAGCTGCTGACAATGAAACAGGGGGAGGTGGGGAGGAGTAAAAAAAAAAAAAAAAAAGGAGGGGTCAAGTGAATGGGAGGCCCACTGGTGGCTTCTGTTCTCAATCTACTTATAGCTTTCCCAGTCCCAACAGACTGGGAAGATAGAAGCGTGTTTCCTGCTGTGTTGCTATCAGAAAATTATCATCTGCTGTTTAATGGCAAACACAAACAACCAGGACTACAGCAAACAACAAGACGGGCCACATGGGGAAGTCCTGAAAATTCCAATAAGACCTTAATTTTCTGTGAAGTTTCTATAAAAGATGCAGTCATGGTGAGTGGTTCTAGTTGAACTGAAAAGCACATTAGTATATCATCTATCTGAACTGCCAGAAATTATGAACGTTAATTCTCATTGTACAAGGACAAATAGTGTTGAAGCATCCTGGAGAGGAGCCTGCTGTGTCTCAGCCAATTCCTGTGTCTTTGCCACACTGATACACACTTGTACTCTGATGTCCATGACTTCACTCAAACTCTTTTGCTTCTCATCGACTTCCAGATATTCTGTGCCAAACTTGTAAATAGTCGCACTGTCCAAGTGGAGCAAAGACAATATGTGATGACAATCAATCACAAGACAGCCTATCTTTTTTTATGTTGTGAGTTAATCAGAATGTCACTTTTATCCAAACACTGTTTGAAATAAAAACAACACACAAAATAAGCATTTCCCATTAAAATGATGAAAGCAGTTTACATTGCTCCTCAGTGCTCAAGGGCAGCATTTCAAAACGGTGCAATCACCAAAGCATAAGGATTTACATACACTTGTGTAAAATAGTAATGTAAAATTCCTTGATCCTTAAGCAGAAACTATTTATTTTAACATAGTCTCATATCAAACTTTGTTTATAGGTTGATTTGGAGCTTCGGATCTTGACAAAAACAGCCACTGAAAGGATCCATGATTTGACAATATCTTTTCATCTTTTCACTAAATAAGAACAGGTCACCAGGATGAAAAATGTAAACTAGAAAAGGACTCAGAGCGCAGACTCCACCAAGGCATATCAGCCCCCACGTAAATGACCTAAATGAGTGTATAGGTTTCACTTTCACTTCTGTGAGAAGCAGTCTGGCCCGACAAACTGAATGAAACACACACACACACAGCTCCTTGTGCCACTATCAACATTTCCTGCTAACAAACAAACAAATAGATAAACAACAGCAAAAACATAACTCCTCCATTCCTTGGCAGAGTAATTAAAATGTCTACAATCCTTACAATTTAAAAAAATGTCTGATAAAACTCATGTGGTATGAGAGAGAACACCAAAGAGAGCACGCACTTTCCTATTTTTACTATTAATTCTCATTCACCAAATCAAAAGAAAAATTTTTTTTATGTGTGTTTCAACACTTCATAACACAATGAGTGACAGGAGCAGAAACAGAACACTCACAGGGATTGTAGTTGGAATATGTACACTTGAACTGGTGATTGATGCAGGTATAGCGACAGGCATGGTCTGGCCATTGGGCAGCTGTAAGAGCACAGGAAAGGTGCCAGACACCGGCCTGGAGGAGGAAAACAGAATTTCCAGTGAAGATAAAAAGGAAAAATAATTTTATGATGAACACATTAAAACAAATTTTCACAACTAAATGGTAAGGACAGCTACTACTTTGTCACAATCAGGCAAAAACTGATGGGAACTGAAGAGAGTGAAAGTGAAAACCACGTACAACTGAAAAAAATGAGTCAAATGAAACACACCTGTTGCATAAGCAATGGAATTAAAAAAAAGTATGTTATCTAAAATTGTGTAAATGACATCAGTTTTGCTCATTTTTAGACTTTGGGTTTGGATGAATTAATCAAACCATGTCTGTACCGGGTTATGTGTATCTGGCTTTTGAACCTTATACTATGATTTTATGTACATGTTAGTGCATGTACACATTTATCCATTTAGTTGTGCCTGGCTTGATCTCATCTAGACAACAGTTAACAATGTTTTTCATTAAGTCACCATTCAGAAAAACTAAAGACAAAACAATATTCACTAGACCACATGCCATTTATTGATTTTTAAAAAAATAAAAAAAACAACTTCAGCTTTCATCAGGTATCAATCATCTGAAAACATCATGATATCATTTTGCAGAAATGTAGACTCAGCTGTAAATTAATATTTGAGCAAAGCTGATGTTTTTGAAGGTGGGACTAAAGCCAAAACAAAAAAAGAAAATGGTAAAACTTAAATTCTGTGGAGTGCAAAATTAAAAAGAACACAGGCACATTCCTCAAAAAATATGAGAAACTGCAAAAAAAAATAAAAGCTAATTGGATATAACTCATTTTTACAAAGGGACATTTTCAGTTACTTACACTATAGGCCTATTAGTGGATGGGACTTGGGTAATAACAGAGCTAGATGTTGGCGATGGGAGAGCTTGCTGTATTACAACATTAGCTTCTGAGGTTGCTAGAAGTACATTGGGAACTTGGAGGGATGCAGGATGGACTATAGTAGATGTTGGCAGTGAGGTTGGCTGCAAAGATAAATCCTGAAAACATCATACAAAATTTTAACTGGTGACAAACACACCAAACTGTCTTGTTTGATTAAAAGTGGGACCGAAAAAATCTATAGAACCTTCATTCATCCATTTCGCAGTAGCATTAAGAATTTTTTTCCCTTATTCCACAAAAGTCTTCATGTAACATAAATCTGATCAGGAATTATACTCATGTCAGTAGATCAACACATTCCAGAACATATCACCAATTAGAAAAAGCAAACAACTTGTATTTATTCAGAGTGACATCTCTGCCACAGAGCTTTTACCTTGTCGTCGTTTGTAGTAGACTCAGGGTGAGGCAAAGGACTGTCTCGATGTGCCTCCATCGGTGTGGGGTCCTCAGTTTTGTTTCTCATAATAGGTGTAGCAAGAGGGGATAAATCCAATGGCAACTGGAGATGAAAACATTATTACCAAATTAAAATGCTGACAGTAAGACATAAAGGTCAGTTCAAGTGGCGACATGGTTACATATTTCATGTTCACTGGACTTTAACTTGGTACATATATAACCAATATCAATGAATATTACATTGATCAGGAGGTATTTTTAAGTTCTTAAACACAGTAAGGATGATGATAAAATAATTTTTTGGATCAAAAATATTTTAAAATGTGCTCAGTAACACTGTTTCATCAAAATGTCACAGATTTTGACAAGATGCCAAACATGCAGTTCACGCAGGAAATTCACTTAAAGCCCTTTGGACTTATTAACATAGATTTAAAATATAGAATAGAATAGAACTTTATTTGTCATTGCAACAAGTGCAATGAAATTGCAAAAAGCCCTCCAGACAGTGCAAACAGTCAATAAAATAAAATTAAAAGAAAATACAATATGTATGTAAAAATAAATCTATATATCTGTATGTACAAGGTGCGTTAATGGGGTAGTTGTAGTTTTGTTCAGTAGGTTTTTTTTCACATAGATGTTCATGTTCTCTTAACCTGACACATAAGACATATTTTTGAGAATGTCCATTCATTTCTAGGAACTCCGTGGAACACCAAATAAAACACTGAAATGTTGAAGACAATATGACAATGGAATTAATGTGATAACAAAACCTTTTTAATGTCATCCTCGGCCGCTTTTTTGAAGTCATGGTCAAATGGACTTGCAAGTTCATTGAAGAGCCCGACTTCTTCGCAGTTCTTCAAAAAACGTGTTGGTGTAGGGGTTTGGTCTGCAATGTGGGAAAACCTTTGGTAAAACCTCAGACTACAGAGTATGAGTAAGATCAAACACTCCTGAACAGAAGGTTCTTACCAGCAATAATGACACTGTCATTCCTTGCTGGGCCAAACTTCAGGGTCATCTCATGCTTGTGTTTGTGGACGGCCAAGTGGTCTTCATTTGTAAATCTCTATATATGATCAAAGGAGAAAAGAGAAAGGATAATGACAAAAAAAAGAGAGACAATACTGTGTATTACATGATTATTCTGTCATGTTTTATCTGGGCACAGGAAGCTAGTGTTCCCTTATTTGATGAAAAAGCTGTTCAGTCACTGTATCACATTAAAAGAACTTAGTTTAGACTCACACTCACACAATTGATGTTTGTTCCTGCTGTTTTTCAGGGGCATAAACAAAAGTTCTGACTCTATAGCTTAAACATTTACTAATTTTTATAGGTAGATGCAAAACTATCGTATCAACATAGACAACACTATAGAGATTATTTTGTCTGAATGTCTTGTGTGGAAATGTGAATTAAAAAAATCTTGCAAAGAAACACTGCAACACTGCAAATAAAATCTCGGTCATAAACTATTGTAGAATTAAACAGGGTGGTGGAAGAAAGTTTCTGGACACCCTATACATTTGTGACATATTGCATTAACTATGACTCTAATAACTAATAACTAACTAATGACTCTTTAGTCATAAAATTCTGCCCGATAAACCTCCAAAACAAACACAGTCCCTTCTGCACATGCTCTGTTTTGTCCAAGCCAAAACTGGATGTTTCAGCATGAATTTAATTCAATTTTATCTTGTTAAAAATAAAAAAATATCTTTTGCATTTGTGTCTGTTTGATCAGGGCTGTTTCTTACTATAGGTGAACTATGCGAATGCTTAGTGCCCACAAGCCACCAGAGAGCCCTAAAGCTGCATGTAAAGCCTCATCAGAGGTAAATTCAAATGCCCTGTCTTTATCTGTAGCTATCTCATGTGTTAATTATGTCATTATGTCCTTAAATAAAATAAACTACAATAACAAGCTGTAGCTGGTGTTTTTGTGGCATTATTAGATCCTATTTGTCACACAGTTAGTGATGTAGTGGGCCGTCGACTGGTATGATGAATGATTGACAGCTACCCACCTACCATTCCTGTTAGTGAAAAATATGAAACAAAACAAACACTGTAATGGCACCAAAAAAAGTTATTTATGCAATTGTTTTATTTCTTATTTCAAGTAAACATTTTTGACAAACACTTCAAATCTGTTTTATTTATTGACATACAAATTGTAATTGTACTATAGTTTTTCTGTTTAATTTGCGTGTGTGGCTCAACTTACAATGTTAATTTTAACTGTAGCCTGTTTTGTTCATGAAGTGAAATATCAAACTAGGGGGCTCCAAACAGCATCTTGCTTGGGACGCCCAGTAAGCTATAAATGACTGTGCTGGATGTAGCCACAACACTTGAAACAAAAAGGATTGTTCTTCAACTTCGTCATAATATGTCAAAGTCCATAAAACTTCAGAGATGTCTGAAAACTTTTCCTCCACTACTATTTTTTGAAAAAGTTCAAGCATATGAAAAACAATAGAGAAATTCCTAGAATATGTAAATTACTAAGAATTCAGGTCATCTTCATGGTCAAAAGCACTAAAACTGCTTGAACCTAGATGCAACCCATGCAGACTAAGTAGATATAATCAAATATAAGACATATAAACCCTATAGTAAATACACCAGTGTCTTACCTGTCCACAGCCAGGAGCAGTACATTGGAAAGGTTTATCATCACTCATATTAAGGGATTCCTGTTATGTCACCCTAAAATAAAGATAAAACAGATTAAACTAAAGATTAATGCTGTGTCAGGAGCTTTACTGGTACAAACTGCGCTTTAGCTGAAAGGTACTTCAGGAGGCACCGCTACCTTAGAGGTTACAGCTTTATTTATTTACAGGGAGCAGGGAACATAATGGATATTGTGACAAAGTAGAGGTGAGAGTCTTGGAAAATGAGAGCTAGCTAGCATTAGACATTTGGACAAAGCATAAGAATGATGGGCGGCTACTCTCACTTGGTTGTTTACACCTCAGCCACACAGAAACCCCTACATTATCGGTACGTTTATTTTGTCTAAATACGTGACTGACCCGGAGCTGAGCTAACCTGCTTGGACGCCTCTAGCCCAATTTATGTCAGAAATATTGGCGCATATCATGGCAAATACAAATGATGAGGTTACACTGGGAGCGATGCTCTCTTCCAGTCGATTCCATGAACTAACGTTAGCCTGAGCCCTGCGTTAACATACACCCGACGCCATATTTGGATCTAATTATCAGTGTAAACAGAGAGGATGTCAACCTTTATTCCGAGGTCCTTTTTTGCACCTGGTCACAAGCCCCTCGCTGTCCGACGCATTATGTCTTTTACAACACCTTTGTACCCGTTCGCATTCAGTTTCAGTGGACACTTACCCCACAGCCACAACCCTTCAAGCCAAAATCCCACGTCTGCACAAATTATCTCGCGAGAGCTCGGCGAGGACTTCCGGATACGTCACAGGCATACGTAACTAGTCGACTTTGTCATGCTTTAAACGTTTGTATCACATTTTATTTCATTTTCTCATATCTTGACTTAAATTCCAGTATACTAATAAGAAAAACACATGTTCACCCCACGCACACAAATATGAAGTTCTTTAACCATTTGCCTAATATTACATGTCAGCAGCTCATACAAAGTTAGGCTGATTGATAGGGACACAAAAAGATGATCAAAACCTTATCCTGCAGATACATCACCTCAGGTAGGAATTGTCTTCATACAGTCCCACACATGAAAGAAATTTCAACCCTGTGATACCATCACAGTGAGGAAAGCAAAACCACACTTTAAAAAAACATTAAGCAATGAGCCCAGTGATAGCCATGTTTTGTTTGCTGGTACCATTTAAAATGTGCACATTTTAAATTAAAAACAAATTCTCAATTAGTTTTGCTCCAGCTACTTACTCACTTCATTCACATCTGCATAAACTTCTGATTGTATGGTTATAGTTGTATTGCGATATATGACTTAGTTAAAATGCCCAACATTTGATACATCTGCTAAAAGAAAAGCTCATAGGTTCTCCAATGGTGTTATGATCCACAAGGCACTTCAAACAATTCAACTGACACTTATTCCATTTTCATCTGATGTCAAATTCATTCTAATTAAGGCATATATGTCAATAAATTTATATTCAACAGTTAAAGGCAACCCATCAGAAATAAATGAGAAGTCATTGTTTATCTTAATTAAATCATCTAGATTTATTCAATGCCATTTACAAAAGCAAGCACTCACGTGTTGCTTAATTACAGTACTGTCTATCTGCAGCTGAATCTGGAATAATGAAAGTGGACCCCAAAAAGCTGGCATGTGATGTACTGAAAAACAAGGCTGATTCATGGTAGGTCTATGTAGCTGCTCCACTGAAATGACATTTGTGAAGGCAGCCTACTTCCGGTTTTGTTACCACATTATCCAAGACAGAAAAATTACTGCCATTCTTAAATAGTCAAATACATGTATTTTAATCACGTAATTTCTTACATTTGTACAATACATGTCTTGCTTATTTTGACAGTGTCTGAAAGACTTGAAAATGTACAGTTTCATGACACCAACACGGAACAATTTTGGTAGCCACAATAAAATATGTAGTCACATCTGTAATGAAAGTGTGTAGCAGTTTTACATCGCAAACAGGATAAGGAAAGCCACCATCAAACAGAACAGTCCCATAGCTTCAGACAGGGCAAATCCCAGGATGGCATATGAGAAAAGTTGCTGCTTCAGAGATGGGTTCCTGCAAACAAGAATAAACTGTCAGTTCACATACAGAAAAACTGTAAAAACAGACTAGGAACATGCCCAGTTACAAGTCATTTCTACATGTTGTGGCAACACAAACCTAGCATAGCCAATGATGAGACTGCCGAACACGGTCCCAATTCCAGCACCAGATCCAGCTACTCCGACTGTGGCAGCTCCAGCTCCAATAAACTTGGCTGCGGTGTCAATGTCCCTGCTCACAGCACTGGTCTGGAAGCCCCTCAGTGCAACCTGGGTGAGGGGGCTCTGTGGCAACAGAGCAACTGTGTTCTAGGTCAAGAAAGAACAAGACCATTGAATGTGCTATAAACTACTTAAAAAGGCAATAATGCATCTGTTAACTTAAAACATTCAAAGCAAGAGTCAAAACATCTGGAAAATGACAACTGCTACTTCCTTATTTTTTATAGTAAGTGTAAGCTGGATTTTAAGAGCTACTTACTCATACTATCATCTTACATAAATTCCAACATTAGACTTCAGTAGAAGATCAAATTAGTACTGATCTGGTCAGAGCCCTTACCTCTGTTTTGACATCAGGTCTGGAGAGCACAGAGGCAGACAGGGGTCTGTAAAGAGCCCGGGAACCAGCACGGACCTGTAGGGAAAAAAACAAAACAAAACAATAGCACTACAAGTTCAGTAAATGCAAATTAAGTCACTACATAGGACATAAACTGTGCAAGTTAATTGCTCCAGACTATAGGTGCATTGACAAGTGGGAGGCACCTTGAATGTCACTGTCAAACACTGACATTCACTGTAGGGAATCACAAAGTATGTCCTGTAGCACTAAATGACACCTGCCTGCAAGTTAGTTCATTTTGACAGTTTGCTCTTCTCATAATGCAACAATTCATTGATACAACTCTGTAGCAAAACATTCATAATTTTACTTTGCAGCTAGTTTAGGCTGCAGAAATGTGACCTTGAAAACTACTTTGTGAAGCAGAATGAATCCGTGTGAAAACCCAAAATAAATCACCGAATGATTAAGTTCAAACTCTGTAATTTCAGGGGACCTTCAAGGGTTTTAAATGGGCTGTGCACCAACAAAAGGTTACTAGCAGCTAGTGATGACCTTAGCTAACAACCATAATTCAAAAATGATTAATACAAGCAAACGCATAAAAAGGTATATGTGCATTTATTAATGTAATTCATGTGCACCAAGTATTTCGAACATTAAAGCAATAACGCTAATTAAAGGCTTGTCCGTCATTCTATATTTTAGCATTAGCTGCTAGCCCGATGGCCTAGTCGGTAGATACCCTTGCCATTCAGCCTCACTCAAGTTCAACCGGAGGCCCAACCGTCTCAATGAGCAGAATATGCACCATTTAATACACGGAAATAAAACTGACAATGCAACTCACCAAAGCCGGCGTAGAGACAAACTTTGCACAGGCGTACATTTTCTACTTTAGGTAGTTTCAACCGGTGTGATCAAATCTGTCTGAAGCCCGGGTCTCTCTGAGGAAGAAGACCGGACAGAAGTAAGGTCAAATGGGTGTAAAAATGCTCCACAGACAAAATACAGACATTCACATGCAAATTCAAATCTATTTTGCACGATATCCTTACTTGTTTGCTGCAATAAAAGGTTAAACGAAAGGATGACAACGGATTTGTAAAGATACGGTTCTCATTCAAACTGCCATTACACACTTACCGACTGCAGAGGTCGAACCACAGTGAACGAGTGCGCATGCGCTCTGCGATGTACGTAAAGACCCGGATGACAGCAGTAGAAGGTCGTTTCACAAAAACTTTATTTAACAAGACAGTGTTCATTCACAAAAACACAATGTCCTTTAACTGGATATTCCTCCAGCAACACTTTGTGTCACAGTTCTGTTTTTATTTAACACTGTTTTTTGTTGTACACAAAAGAGCACATTTCCTCACTCAGGTGGTAGTGTAGTAACATAAAAAAAAATGCAAAGGACATATTCATGAATGTCTAAGTTCAGGAACTTAAATGAACAATACTGGCAACGGGTAGACCTTGAAAATGTATTGACTCACAGAGGTACTTCATTATGTGTTACATAAACAAAGGGGATATTCAAAGGAAAATGTGCTGAAACAATAAAAGTTGGAAATGTTATTGCCAACCCCAGACTTCCAGCTGCAAACAGAGCTTGATCCAAATGTTGCTGATATGACATTAAATTCTGTTATTGATAAAAAAAAAATTATAATACAACCACACTTTGGCTTCAGTACAGTCTTTCATTTTCACTGTACAAAAAATAATTGCTATTCATTTTACATTTCACTAAAACAATTCCAAAATATATTGTTACAAATATTTAGTTGCATTTTCAGCCCCTTAGCATTTTCTGGCCTTTGAGCATTTTTTTAAATAATGGTTTTCATCACAACTTGACATTCTTTGTTACAGTGCTTAAAAGCTGAAGTATTGAAATTGGGGTTAAATAATATCACACCATATCACATAACCAGCTATTCTGTTTTATTTTATGTTTGATAAAGACTGTATGTGAAGAGAAAAATGAAAGGGAGCAAATTCAAGCTATGTTACTGATTTTGGCTCAATTTTAAGATTGGTTGTTTTTGACTGTGGCATTCCTGTAGAATACCACATTATCAGCAAATAAGGTAATGTAGACTTGTCTAAAAATGTAAGTATTATCTTCCTATACCTGAGTCAGCTGTGACACTCAGTGCTTGATGTAACTAATTTTGAACTCTCAACAGCATCCGCATAAGGAGCGATAAATGACAGGATCTGCATTCACTCACCTGTGTCTTGTGCTGACCTGTGACCCCAGACCACATCCTACCTTCACCCGTGTCATGGGTGGACCTGCCCCCCCTTCCTTTCATCTACAAATGGATGTTAATCTATAGCCTGTCTGTCCATGGAGTGGATGTCTCCTTCAGTGTGGTTCTCCCTAAAATTTCTTCTTTTTTCCCACTGGGTTTTGGAGTATTTTTTTGCAGAGGGTTAGGGTTGCTTGGGACTTCATGATTCCCAAGCATGATTCCCAATGATTGATTGTTTTCTCCTGTAAAGCCCTGTGAGACGACGTTGTTGTGATTTGGGGTTTGTCTCCTATCGTCGTCTGAACCCGCTTTCCCTCACTAGGGTCACAGAGGTCACTGGGGGCCTAATCCAGCTACACACTGTATGAGTCACCAGTTCACCACAAGGCTGAACATATATAGACAAACAATCACTCTCACATTCACACCTATGGGTAATTTAGATTAACCAATTAACCTATCAGTGCATGTGTTTGGATGGTGGGAGGAAACCCACGCAGAAAAGGGGAGAACATGCAAACTCCACACAGAAAGGTCTGGTGTGGGAAATTGTGAGGCACGAGTGCTAACCACTGCACCACCCCATGTGATTTGTGTGATTTGGGACTATATAAATAAAATTGAATTGAGTTGAACTGGAACATTGTAGGTTCCTCTCTGTTTATGGAACCTCTGTTGTATGTTCTCTGTATCCCTCTACCATGGTTTCCTGTAGAATCTTTACTACTATCCACTATAAAAAAATCCAAAACAAAATAAAATAAATTAAATAATAATAACAAAAAAAGGAAATAATTTAACATAAGGTTCTGAGAATGTACTTCCACCTGTTCCTTCTCAGGTTCTATCTTTCATACAAAGGTCCACACTGTTTGTCTCCCGATCAGAGAAGAATTTCCAAGATACTTCAGTGCTAGTTTTTCTCTCATAACAAACCCTACCTGTCTGCTGCTGTCCACTGCTATCACCTGTTGTGGTGTGAATTTAACACTCACATCCCTGGGGACTGATGGCTCAGGGGCTGTCTGTGCATCCTGCAGGCTGATGGTGGAGCTGTAGGCGATCAACACCGGGCGGATTTGTAATCGTGATGAATGACTCCACAGCAGCTGGTCTGTGATGGAAAGGTAATGAGCATGGGGAGTCTGTCTTTGCTGCATGCTGGCTTAAAAAAGGACTGTCCCAGTGGCCCCTCAGGTATGATCTGTTCAGTTTTACAGCGTACATGAAAGCACAGAGTCTTGACCACATGTGCCATCAGAAGAATTAGTCAGTAGATCAGAAATGTCCCAGAAGCAGAGCAGTAACGTGAGTAATTCTGCTCCTGTGCTTACTAACATAATCAGTATTAACACTGAACACTGGAGTCCTAATTTGCTTAAACTGTGTCTAATATTGCACCATGGCACATGCACAGTGTGTCCTGAGGCTTGAAATGTTTGAACATTAACCACAAAAAGGGCATTCCTGTAACTGTCCAGCAGAGGGCGCAATAGGGTGTGGTGTGATTATACCCTTTGTTGCTTTGGGTCAGTAACTACACAAAAGAGAAGGGAAACAGACGTATCTTTGCCTTGGTATAATTTTGTTTAGTAATATTATAACATGGTTTTATAATGAATTTGGTTCGATTTACAATAATTGAGTATTTGGTCTTTTATCAACATGTAAACAACTATAATGCATGCATACGTTTAGTAAAAAAGTAACTTTTTGATAATTGTGTATTGGCTAAAATAGGATTTCAGAGTAGAATGATCATTTAACACATAACCATCTCAAATGTCATGCTTCACATTGTATATCTGTTAATAACCGTGTAAAATGTACCAGTGAACTGTAGGCTCAAATGTATTGCAGGCTCTTATAGGTCAAATATAACCGTATGATAAAACATGAAGATTTACAATATATTAATTGCAAGACAGCCCATATCAAAGTGGCCGTTAACTACCTGAGGTCAGTGTCACACTGTCTAATTAACTGGGCAGCGGCTGTGTGGTCCTACACGGTGCTGGAAGGTGGAGGGAACAGCCGATCTCACATACCCCCCCCCAACCCCACCACCACCACCCACCACCCACCACCCTTTACCCACCTTTTACTTCCTCCCATTCAGAGGCACGCACGCACTCGCTGTCTGAGATCTTGCATAGAACACTGTGAGACATTCCATTTGCATGCCCGCCCCATCAAGCTGGATGCACTCAGACTGGTAATAAAAGGCATTGACCCCCTTAACCTTTATGAATTACAATTTGTGCCTGCAGCACGTCCTGTCAGAGGCCTCAGAAAAGCAGGCACCTCAGCTGGGGTGTGTGCGTGTTGTTTTGCAGTTGTTAAGGAGAGGGGAAAAGGTTTTTACAGCTCTTCGTCGGAGCTCCTGACAAGCAGGGAGGAGGCGGTCTGACAGCAGAAGCAGGGTAGGGAGGGACTGCAGCGCTGCTGATGGCTCCATGCTAATCTCCATCCCTAGATGCTGTATGAAACTACCGAGGCTCTTTCCTTTGTCAAGACCAAGAAAACATAGCTTGTAGGACTGCATCCTTACTCTCCAATACACCTCTCACTCTTCAACGTATTATCTAAATTTGCACAAAAAAACCCCTCTTAATTAAAAATCTGGCTGATCTGCCAAATTTCCAGCATTAATAAATACCACATTAGAACCAGAGAAGAGAGAATACAAAAGTATTGGGATTGGTTTATGGAAATGGGTTAAGTCAATAAATCTCCATCAAATATCAAGTATATTTTAAGAGTTATAAACTGAAATGAATAGCTTTTTAATTTGGTACAAGAAATTAAAATGTATCATTAAGTTGAACTTATTAGCTTTATTTGGCATCTGATGTGAAATATGTAGCAGTAACATCTAACTTAAATGGGCTCTCTTCAAAGGGCAGTAACTTCATTTACCATAAGAATGAATAAAATAAATCAAATTAATGATGAACCCAATTAATCAGCTCTATAATTCGAAGTTGTAAATTGTCATTTCCATTGACCTCCATCCCCACTTCAGTGAGTTATGCAGCAGAGCAACCTGTTTATTTACCTACACATCACAGAATAAATGGACATGAACAATGGACATAAATAAACTTCTCAGCTGAAACACTTGAGTAAGGAGTTGGGTTTCAGTGAATGAGTGATGGTGGTGAAAAACGAAACATAGTTAATTAGATATAAGGTTTATACGGTTCCAGAACTTTAAGAATAAAATTTCAAATAAACATTTGTCCTTAAGCTAGAGTCAAGTTATTTTGCTTTTCTTTTGATATAAGTTATTATATATTCTGAAATGCATAGAGCGAATCTGGTTAACAAAGGCAGCAGACGGCACAGACTTAGTTTAAGTGACAGTAACATGAGAAAAGCATTCGTCAACCTAAGCCCACTAACACTGTGTGAGTATTTCTGAGAAAGTAAGAATGTTTCATTTCTTCTGGGTGGCATAGCTCATAATTACAGCAGTGTTGGAAGCACTTGTAGTTTTATTCCCAAAGCAAACTAGCGAACAGGTGTAAAATCAAGTATGAGCCGGTTTTCCACAGCTCTGCAAAGTCTCAGCTTGAGAAAATGTTAAGAAAAACAAGACTCTTCATCCTAAATGGGTCAGACAATGGACCTGAGAAGCCTTTTGATGCAGAGTGTACTGTGGACAGCCTTCAAGCAGCTGCTACAATAATCCACGGTAGGAGTGGGCAGGTATTTCCCTGATACTGCTGGAAATCATCCCACAGATATGCACCAACTGTTCTTTAGTTCAGAAAGATTTAAAGGACATTAGCATTCAGAAAAATTGATTTTTCAACAAATCCATAATAACACTGATCTTTGTGCTGCTGCTGAGTGGAGCAGTTGGAAATAGTCTAAGAAATGCTGAGGCTGACTTTTTAGCTAAGTCTGTAACACCTCTATATCCCCATGCTTAGGAATACTCAATTGAACAAAGCGGTTTTATTAAACAATTCCTCCATACGAGTAAATGCCACCGCCGGCTGGATTTTAAGTAAAGTTTCAGACTGACATTGTGTTCTCACAAACATGAAACGTGCACAGAGCTTCATTCCTCTTTCCTTCCTCTGTTTAACATCAGGAAATTCAGGCAGTGACTGTGTGAACAGGAGCGTGGCTGACAGGGGCAGCCGTGCGATGATTGGTTTACGGATCTGTGCTTTCTCTAGTGACTTCAAGGTCACTAAGATTTACAATCAAATGTCTTATGACACTTTGGTAAAAGCCGCCTGAAGCTGACGACAGAAAAAGAGAAAATGAGCATGAATATGCCTGACCTCTTTGTCCATTACTTGGACGTACTGATTCCTGCTTTATTATAACATCTAACAGATTTGCATGTACGTTTAAGCAGACAGAAGGTTGTTAACAGAGGCATATGGAGATAGGATTTGATAGACAGAGAGTATATGGTGTGCACGGTATAGTAGATTAGAAGAACGGTGCGTTTCAAGCTCCAGTCAAACTGCAGTTACAGTCTGCTACACAAAAGAGCAATTAAATATGATTTAAAAGCCAATCTGTAATGGCGGTGTGCTGCCCTCTATTGAAATATTATTGCTCTACGTCTTACTGTTTTAGATGGTGATTTAGTTCGGTGTTCTGTCTTCTTTAGTTTATTCAGTCTCAGCACTAAAATACGATGCCTTGTCGTTTGATTTACAAAGTAACACAGCAGCCAGACACGTGGACACCTGAAAAGGGGGGGGGGGGTATCAAAGGTTTGTTCTTCAGTACAACATAATAAATCCTTACATTTAAAATAATTTAATTCAAGGTTATCTTCTTTCTAAATGTCACTCTGTCTTTCCAAAAACTGAATTGCAGGTTTTTGTTTTAATCATTACTGAAATTACATTACACAGCACTGGATTTGAGACTTGTTACACATGCACTAATATTCAAGGCATGTTTACTTAGCACTCATATGGAACGCTGTTGATTTTTATGGGGCGCATATGGCTGCATTTTATTGTGCTCAATTAAATCGCTTTAAACTAGGATTAACTTTTTTGAGCGGCAATCCATTATACAGTGCCTCCCTAGTTGGAGCTGCTCAGCACACGGCTGCTGCAAATGTCTCCTAAGCACGGCTCACAGATTGGGGTGTCAAATATGAGGCTGTCACAACAATATTTAGTGAAAGGGCCCTTCCTGCTTTTAATGGCCTGACCTACATCCCAGTTCAGAGAGCTAATAAAGGCAGTCTGGTGTAGGTCCTGGAGCTGCACAATGTCACTCACAGATGCCCAACTCAGCAAGATCCGGAATGCTCAATTAGTTGCTTTTATAGGCCCCATTAATATGCATTAACTCTCTTTCCAATGTACGAGTGCAGACAAACAGTCGCTGCTGCCGACATATCAGCCAGGTAACGCTGTTTCTAGAACAGATGAAGAATGGGAATCAATAAAGACCATTTTGTAGAAAGAAACAAAAAAAAAGAGCTAAGTAAAATTAGCATACACTAAAAGTAAGACTATTTGTCGAGTCCACCCAAATAGTACACTTAGACTACAGTATGTATTTGTAACAATTCAACACTTTATTAGTCGAGATTAAACAATTCAGCTATTTTGCTTTGTCTGCATGTAATCCTTAGAGCGTCAATGACTTTTTCACCCTTTTATGAATGACTAATGATTAACATTTGTAAGATGCAATTAATTTCCACATAGTCTTCTAATTCTGGTAAACATTGTTGAAATGCTACAAACAGTTTAAAAAGAGGTTTCCGTAAAGTCAGTAAGCATTGTGCCTGGGAAATTAGTCAGATTTTTTTTCTCTAATGAGAAAAATAAGTTTGTTAAGCTTTAAGAGTAATCTCATTTTAAGAAAATATACTTAACTTTGTCTGTTCCAGCTGATATTAAACAAGCTCACACCACCAGGAATGGTTTTGCAATTTCTCTCACAAGCTGCCTGTGCAAGTGTTCTGACTCATAAAATTAAGAATACATGTTAAATACATGTGTTTTTGTTGCTTGTAAAGGGTGCAACTTGCTGAAATCTGGGCTGAGCAATGTTTGGTTTTGTCAATTGCATATTTTATTTAAGAATACTAGAGCTGTTTTTGCACTGCTATGGGGACTATCCAAATAAAGCGTAGACCAGATGAGAAACAACACAACGCACATAAGATCATTACATATACAGTAGATCAAATGGCTCAGCCGGTCTCAGCTCCCCCCTGAACTAAAGACAACAGTTCGCTCACCACAGAAACCTACACAATCTGGTACTACTCCTCCCACACAATAAACCGATCTGGCACACAGCAAGCTGAATCAATCATGGCACTTTATTATCCTGTCACTAGTCTGCTTCCTGAAAGTGTGTTTACCCTGTCCATGGCCCTGCGATTGTGGCTGTTCAGTGTACATTAAGACAGACATAATTGAGATTGTGGGCGGCCGAAAGTGCAGGGCTCAACCTGTTGTCGTTAATCTGTCATATTGTCGAGAGTCACGGCGGCGCTGACCTATAGGAGGCTCCACCTTGAAGGCAGGGCTGATGGTGCTTTGTTGTTCATGGCAGAGGGTCTCACCTATTTTAAGTTTATTGGTTTGCCACCAACGGAGAACCCCAAAACAAGTGTGATCTATGGCCCAACCTCTGACTTCAATTTTTTTTCACCCTTGTCCTAATCCATGTTATGTCTTGATGATTAGCAGCAACTCTCTTAAAACCCACTGCCTCTTTTGCTGCCTTGCTTGTGTTCAGGATTTCAGCAACTACAGATCAATCTTAGCTTTCCTATCTTAAAGTGCTATCATGAAAAATAAGCTGAAAAAGTTAAAAGGAGCAAGTATTCATGCCCAGCATAATGAAAGCTTAATACTGTTCTTTGTAATATGCTAAATTATACAAGCAATCAATTTGGATTAATGGGTAACCCTTCAGATAGCAACAGTCTCTCTCTTTAAATGAGATTACTGATGGCTGTAGTGAAAATTTGCCTTCACTTTGTATAAATTAAAGCTCTGCAAAAGCATTTACAACATAACAAGATATAAATGAATGCAATCGTACTGTTAGAAAAGGTGCTTTTTACAATCACACAACATATTAGAAATAATAGCTAAATCTTGCCTCAGCGGCCTGTTATTAATTACCTGGCAAATAGGACCTGTCTGTTTTCAGAGTGAGTTATAGCAGTGGCGAGAGATCACCAAAGAAAATTAAACAGCAATCAAAGTACATTTCTATCATCATAATTCTGATTGTCAGGATCACCTTTCCCAAGATGCTCACAGCAGCATAACAAATCCTGTTTTTTATTAAGTGGCTCAATTTGCTGCCGTTCATATTTCATATTTATGTTATGTTACAACTGTGTCATACATGTATTCCTGTTGTTTCTGGTGCATGGCATGATTTATTAAACATGGAAATATGAGAATGCTGCTGTGAAACTGGATTTAATTGATAGTTAGAGAAGACGTGGCTTCTTAAGAGTAATCTGTGGCGTCTTCTGTGCAGAGCAGCACGATATGTTGCCTCCGCACAAACAGCCCAACAGCAGCAATAACACGGAGCGCTTGCAAGATTTTTATCACGTCATGTATGACTTCTCCAGGCCTTGATTTTTGCACCGCAGAATCCACAAAGCAACCGCTTAAATTTGAAAGAGGATGTAAGTATCTGGCTCTGTGTCTTCAGGATGTGGCTCCTTTTATAGCAGGGGGGTTATTTCAGCCTGGAGACCAATAAGTTATGAAATGTCAGGATCCTATGCATTCTAATTGAGTGTGGAACAGTTAATGGCTGTGGAAATTCAGCCGCTTGACGTCTTATTCCCTTGTGAGCCGTTTCACAGCCAAGCCCATGAGCCTCAATTAAATGACAAAATGGGCCCATTCTTGAAAATAACAACAATAAAAACACTCGCCTATATGGCAATAATATCAGGTCTCACCTTGAATCAACAATGGTCACAGCTTGCAAATGGCTAAACTGAGACACGGTGATAAGAGCCAAGATGTTTCTTACCAGCTTAATTCAGAGATATACATAAAAGGTGTGCAAACTGTATGCTACAATATGTTTTAGAAAGGGTGAGAATCATTTCATTAACTGACACACAGCAGGTAGGACGGGGCCTGACCACGTTACCCACAGGACAAGTCAGAGTTTCTCTCACACTCAGGCCTAGTTTTCTGTCAAACTAGATCATGTCCCCAAATGCATTCCCCCAAAACTTAAAGTTACCTATGTGTTACAGAGTAAAACTTTTGCATTTCAGAATCAATAATACCTAAACCCTTTCCTATTTTCAGCAGATGTTTGCAATCTATAAATACACATGGAGCATGTCCTATTAAATCCTGTTATATGGTCAGGGGCTAAATATTGACCCAATCCTGATTGGAGAAGATTTTTTTCTCACTCTTGCTTATTGTTTTTATGACTCTTTGACTTTAACCCCTTTACTGCTTCACTGATTTCATGCAACAAACAATAGCTTTTCAATAATTCAATTTATAGCCTGCCATAAATGGAATTCAAAGGACAATGCTGTTGCAAATGAACATGGACGGCACATTTGGCTCAAGCAAGCAACACTCCGTTTGCCAGAGGACAGAAAGAATATTTATTTTACGGTTGCCTCACATTCCCATTAAAACGAGGAAGCTACAATTCCAAGCATGTGGTATAAATGTAATATACAGAGTTGAAAGAGACAGATGGTAGAGTGAAACTCTCATGTGGCAACGCTGTGCAATGGTACCACTGCAGTTAGTGCCAATGAAGAAAACCTCCCAACACCATCTAAGGCCAGATTAGATCTGTAGCTTTTTGATGTAATCTATTAATGCATGTTTATTTTTGTCCATCGTGTGCCAGCCCACATATATGTTCATGTGGACAGTGTGATATCGATACTCAGATGGCCGCATCTCGTTTATCATTTACCGTTAATGCCAAAACACTGAGATGTGGAACGGATCTAAGACACAAGCACAGAAATAAATTACCATCCTATTTATTTATCCAGGCCTCTCTGTCAATCACAGCAATAATTCGAACTAACTCATTCAAATTTTGAGAAAATGAAGGCTGCATTCCCTCCAATTTTCAATTTGGAAGTGGCAACTATGGCCATGATGAATGTCTGAATAGTCCATCTTCTTCCTCTCATTTCTCCTAACCTTTCCTGACAGCTTAGATATTGCCTACCTGGTAATTTGCTCTACAATAATTGTTACTGTGAAATTTCCCCCAGCTTCTAACAAGGATTCTTAACACCCTCTGTAGGTGACAAAATGCAATTACAAACAGAAGTGCCCCATCGTGACTGGTCATCAGCAGCT
This sequence comes from Siphamia tubifer, assembly GCA_020466265.1. Classification (NCBI taxonomy): domain Eukaryota; kingdom Metazoa; phylum Chordata; class Actinopteri; order Kurtiformes; family Apogonidae; genus Siphamia; species Siphamia tubifer. Next base: position 36,808,516 of record CM035803.1, on the reverse strand, counting down.
GCCACCTCCATTCCCCAGCCCCAACCACTTCCATTAATGAAAAAAAAACAAAAGACATGCAGACAGATTCACTAAACATTTGCTGTGAATAAAACTTTAATTAAAAGATATGAGGTTGTTTTATTGATTAACAACATCAGTGATTAAAGTGTACGGCTGACATTTTTTTCCAGGCTCGCTGTTTTGTTCCCACTCAGAGATCATTTATTGTTGTGCTGGCCTGTTTATTGATAAGTTGTGTTTGATGAATGCAGATGTGGCTGTTTGGAGTGCAGGCTTGCTGATGGAGCGATCATATTGTGCGAAACACCAGGCTTAGGCAAGAACAGCTGTTGCGGCTCCATCCGCAGGGACACCATGTTTCACCACCACCCCGAGTGCACATGCAGACACGCTGCTGTAAAGCTGCAACCAACATATTCACAGCACTCTAACAACTCTATGAATTTTATGACACATCACAAGAGTTCTCTCATCTCTGTCCGGCACTAAAACCTTAATTATTGGACTAATTGCTAAAGCTATATTCATCTCTCTGGTAATCCTTTGGTGATTACATTTTGTGTTCAATATCAGGCTTATCCGTTAATTAAAAGGATTATTAACCTTTAAAATTGAGCCATGTGGGATTGCACTCTCAAATGTTAGTGTCAAAAGCATTTTTTTTTAACAAAACAAGCTGAGAAGGAAGTAAAACATGCATCAGTTCAATCATAATAAGCAGACTGTGCAGGTCTAATGGTTCATAACAGTGCTACATGTTTTGAAGGAGACGACTTCTAACAACAATAAGCCATCTTCCATATCTCTGTCCAATTACAGTCTACAAAATGCTGACATATTACACCTTGTGTGCAAACAATCAGTGCGAATAGATGGATAATGATGCATTTCAGACCAGAGAGAATCAACACACAGTGAGATCAAGGTGAAAGAGTCAATGAGTCAATGGTAAAAAACTAATTATAAGACAGACGGTGAAAATCTTTGCCACGGCGAGCTTTCAAGGCCTCTCACCTTCGGAGCAGGTGAGGTCAAAGTTCAAAGTCAGTCTAAGTGAAGCGTGATTAAAAATCATTGGGGATGTTGAGGAATAAGAGTGTGTGTCGGGCGATGAAGGGGGTGGATCGTTGCGGTGGAGGTCCGACGACACCTCATTGATCTATATGAGGCCTTGTCATGTAGCCCCACTGTGAGAAACACTACACAGGCTGATGGCTGCTGTGTGAATATATGAATATAAAAGATGCTCCGCTGCTGCTGCTGTGGTCATCCAGTGTGGCATAAATTTGTCTGATCAATACCTGCCTTCATCAATAATTTAACAGAAACTATTTGGCACCAATGAGGCGAACATGAACCATGAGCAAGACAGCATAATGCCGAACCCCTAAAGCTGAGTCAAGCAGTTAGAATCAAGAGCTGTTTGCCCATGCCGAAGCCACGCTGCATTATCCAGAGCAAGTCTTCATTTGAATGTCCTAATTAGTTAATTAGTTGGTGGTTAAGGATGATATGAGCATCTCATCAATCTCTCTATCTCTAAAAATAAACACCCTGGGATGGCGGTGGTGAGTCATTAGAATACTGATGACTGTGGGAAGTGTCTGTGAGGATGAGAGGTCTGCTTGTGACACTCCATATTTCCACAAAGCAGCCGGCCCCATAAAGAAGACTAAAAGCCACCGTTGTATGGATGACAAGCCAAGCATGACATAATGAGTTTACAGAAACTCTGAAGAGCTCAATTACTGATTTTTCATGCGTAGCTTTCGGGATCTATTTACTTGTTTATCATTGATGGAGGGAAAATGAAAATTACACATGAGAATGAAAAGTCGTTGTCGCAACAATGAAGTTGTGTTGTCTTTTTTTTTTTAATGATCTGTGTGTTGGTTGAAAAGGCTCCACTCACCCCAAACCTCCATAGTTGCAGAAATACGGAAGTTTAATAAGATATTAAGTTTTATTTATTTATATTTACTTTCTTTATACATATTTTCTGCAATTTCTCATGGAGACAGACTATTATTAGCCATATCAACTATCAAGTCTGTGTTTTTAACAGATATTTGGTAAAACAAATAGTGACTGCTTTACTGGGTAACTAGTTTTTATCATTTACATTTGCTTACATTTAAAAACTGATGCATGGTGTTGAAATATTATTAAATTGTAATAATTTGGTTTTATTGTCAGCTTATTGGAATTTCAGTAAGGTGTCTTTTCCTTTTTTGTTTTTACACATTTGCATCACTGATAAATATTGTTTTACTCCTTGATTAACACATATTATATCAGTTAGAGGTAATATAAGATGCTTAGTTGAATAGTAATGATATGATCATTATCACATACCTTCTACCTAAAACAAAATAATGAATAATGACATATGTAGTGGTAATAATCAAAAAAAGAATAAGTTATCTACAACTGTACCAACCATTTAAATAAATAGAATAAAATTACACACTTAAAACTCTTACATTTCAATTAATATAGCCTCACTCAGGCAGAAACAGTACCATAAACATTAGTTTCATGTGTCTACAAAGAAAAACATTTGCAAAAAAAAAAAAAAAAGAGAAAAAAAAGAAAGAAAAATATGTTTACGATATTTACTCAGTCCCTTGTATCAATATTCACCCAGAATAAACATATGGATACCCACATTGTACTCTTTACATGTTAGTAGGTGTTTTACCACTTTAGTTTTAATGTATTTAAGGGAAATTATCCAATTATTTTCCCAATATCATGGCTCATTTCACACTTAACTGATAGGAGACTAAAGCATAGGAAGGATGTATTTTCGTGTATCTACAAGTTTATATCATGTATTAAACATGTAACATGAAAAACTAAATAAATAAAATACAGTGTTAATGTTCTTATTTTATATAGAAGGGTTTAACAATCTGCACAATATATGACAATATACATGAGATTTAGTACTTCTACTTGAGTAAAGAATATATGCACTTTTGCCACTTCTGCTTAGTTGTCGTGTGGAGTTTTAACATTTACTTAAAGCAAAGAACCAGCAGTGGGAACAGAGTTTCTCCGGTGGTGTATATGAAGGAAAGAACAGAAGAGAGGGAAGATGAGGAGGAAAGAATAGGTTAAAAATAGTTAGCATATGGCAGAATATGATTGAGTTTCCAGGGCTCTGAAAATTCACTCTAATTATTCAACGCTATCCCTCTGTCATCCTTCCCTATATGCATTCCTTTGCGTGGAAGTACAACTGACTCCAACTAATATACATAATTCTGCTACTTAATTGGCACGGATCGGGTGAAAGTGGGCTAGGAAAACTCCTTAGAGACTAATAGGGGCACATATCATTGGCTCTATCAGAACAGTAGTCCCATAGGTGATAGAAGTCAGCAAATATTTCATGAGCTGTACTATCAAAGCACCTCACCTCTGGAGTCCTGTGCACTATCCTGCGAAGAACAGTTCCCAAACAGTTCTGCTGTCAGGTGTATTTATAGCAGGCGGGCCGATGACTGATGCTAATGCCATGGAAATTATGCAGTGCACTATTGCTGTCATAACAATATGTTAGACTTAAACAGGAAGGTTAACTAAACTAGTCATTTAAGTTATAAGTGGGCCACTGGCGTATGTCTGCTTCTACAGATATAGATTAAGGCGAGTACCGTGGTACCTACAACTGGTTTTCATAGACGTGGGCCTGGATGTAGCCCAGTGTTGATTTAAATAATAAGGTGTTGCAGGGAAAAATGCTCCAGGGCTAAATAGGAGATTAAATTAAATCACTGCTGAATGAGAGCAAAAGGTTATCGTTACCAGACAATGGACAAAATAAGTGAAATCAACTGCAATATAGGAAGGATTTAGTCTAAAAAAAAACCCCAACAAGATTTAAGATCAAATGAGAGGAAAAATTAAAATGTGTCTCTAGAGGTCAGCCAACAGGCCAAAAAATCTCACAATTTATAAGGTAAATAATGATTCAAAAATATTGTTTCTTTACTATTCTTTCTTTACGATATGCTACATTATTATGATATGCTACATTTGACAGGAGAAACACAGTCAAGCTTAATATATTACAAAAAGCAAAGAGGCTGCATTTGGAGTTTCTGTGCAAGAAAAGTCACCAGATAAATAATCTGATATGATACAGGCATGTTTTAGATTTTCAGAAAGCAAAACCTCAACTGATTTAATTCATGCGATACAATGCCCAGTCCTATAATGATATATGTAGAAGTGTTGATCTTTCACACACACAATCATATATATATATATATATATATATATATATATATATATATATATATATATTTGCTGGGGGTGATCCCCCCCCCCCTCTGGTTTTGGACATCGGGTCCATTAGGGTCCACTGATTTTGCTGCCTGCGTATGCCTGGCCCACCATGGGGTTTCTGGGAGACCCTCTGACTCAGGTGTGCATTAAACCCTTGGGTTTCAAGATGGGTCAGGTGGATTGCCGACATTGCAGCTGACCCCTGGCTCCTGTTGTACGTGGGCCGGTCCCTGCCCTGGTGACGCGATGTGGTTGGCACGCCAGGGGAGAGAAGATGCATCAAGTCCAGGAAATAGCGAAGCCTAAGCGGAGGGTGAAGTTCACCACCGGAGCTGCGAGCCACCTTTGCCCCTGGACCCTTTCTGGCCGACCCGGAGCCGGTTGCAGCACACTGCCGTGGTGGGGAAACAAGCCAGACCCAGGGGGAGGTCCCACAAGGGGATCCTCCCAGCAATCACCCACAACCGTTAAATTCCTCAGGCGAACTGCATGGACCCCACCCATTTACCTCTCAATGGTTTCACGCCCTCTTGAACTCTCTCTTCAAAGTTTTTTTCAACTTTTCCTGCAGGTACTTGTTGACTGGTGTCAGTATTTAGCCTTAGGTGGAGTTTATCACTCGCTTTGGACTGCATTCACTAACAACCTGACTCTGAGAAGACTGGACCCCGACATGACGACAACCAGGCAAGCGGTCTTCCGTACGCCACATTTCCCATGCCCACCTGTGGGACGGGGATGCAGTGCTGGGCTCCTCCCTCTTCGCTCGCAGCTACTGAGGGAATTCTGGTTAGTATCTTTTCTTCTAATTAGTAATATACTTACAATTGTGAATGAGGGTCGTGACGTCCAATGCAAGTTTTTTTTCTGTGGAAAAAAACAAAACAAAAAAAACGTAATTTTTTTGAGGGAGGACAAAGGGCATGCGATGGATTTAACACAGCTGATTCAGATCTCCACCAAGCACATTAGCGTCTCTCCTCACCCTTAAATGCGCTGCTGCAAGGAACACTGCAACTTTCGTCATTTTGCCATGGATGCCACAGTCAAGACGTCCAAACACTGCATATAAGTCCATAACTATCTGGACATAACACCTTTATAACCACCAACAATAGTAGCTTAATAAAGTAATTGCAATGAAAAATACATTTATTGTATAATTTAATTATTAACATAATTGCATATTACTAGTGACTCCCTAACTCTGCAGATAGTGCAGTAATCAGTCAGGTCAGCTGCATTTTAGTTAGCGTCAATCTCTTCACAAGCACTAAATAGTAATAGTACACCACAATAAACGGTTCACCCTATATCAAAACAAATTGTAGCCACTAAAGGAATCAATTTTTGACATTTCACCTCTATCTAGAGAGAGTTCAGTGACCCTGGCTTTTAAATTTACAGCAACATACAGCCTCAATCAAAGTGTTTGTCAGCAACACATTTTGTTGAAAGTTTTAGTGGAGCACATTGCACATCATGACATGTATGGATTTAACAGGCCCTGGAGCCACCCATCTATATCTCACGTCATTCACACAGGATAAATATCTGAGCTCACAGTGTAATAACATGGGAGGAGATTTGTGGATCAGACCCCCATTTCTAATCTTAGATCTATTAAAGCGCTTCTGAATGAATCATCAAAGCTATTGATGTCACTGTGGGCTTGTTAGCAGGATCCCGAGTCAATAACAATTTCTGATGTGGTTTGTAGGAGTGGTCACAAACATTAACTTTATATAAACAACTGTACTACTGTTTATTGAGAAATACACACTGTATACAGTATACAACAAGCACATGCTGGTAGGTACTTACTTTAACATAATCTTTACCTCTGACGACTGCACCAGTATATATATATTAAATATTTATTTATTTAGATTTTTTTCCAGATGCAATGGATTTACACTAAAAGATAGATACAAATTGTGCCTGAGTATTAAAATAATGCTGGATGATTTATCAAGAAAAATATCCAACTTGACAACTAGATATTGACCCAGTCATTATACAATGACTGCATTTATTCATTTATTTTCTTACAGAAAAAGTCAAAAGACAGCAAAAATAATCCAACATTTTTTTATTAGGCCATCAAAAGTTAAGAAAAACAATGGTTATGTATTTAAAGTACAAACTCCTGTATGTATCATATGCCTAAAAAAGACAAAAGACAACATGGAATGGCTAACAACGCTGTTTTTGTCAGTACAATTGCATAGATATTGGTGTAAAACTGACATGATTTTGGTTATTATCAAGAAAACCATGGAAAATAGATAGCAGCTTTGAAATTAAACTCTTATGAGGTATTTTTGTTGTTACCTCTGCCAAGGAGGTATTAAATTCAGGTCCGTTTGTCTGTTTGTCTGTCAGCAGGATTACACAAAAAGTTCTGAACGGATTTAGATGAAACATTCAGGAATGATAAATAATGGGTCGAGGAAGAGCCCATTAGATTTTGAGTAATGAAGGTCAAAGGTCAAGGTCACACTAAAGGTCAACACCAAAAACACACCAGTGGTAATATCTCAGGATTCAGACAAGATAGAATCTCATGTTTTTTTGCATTCACATCGTCTCACCTTCAGACTTCAGATGGGTCAATACCTATGGTTTGATCACGTCACGTTTTGACGCCATGACGCCACATCAAGCCTCAACAGTGGTCTACTGTCTATGACTACCTTATCATTATATTTGTCCAAACAAATGTACCTTTAATTGTACCAGGCATTAAAATGAACAAGAAATTGAAGAAAACAAGGGGCACTCTAAAAAATTTTCTGCGACTATAGGGTAATTGGTAAAGTGAGTGAACAGATCAAATTTCTAGCCTCAACTGTCTGCATTTCTGCAGCAGAGGTAGAATAATGCAGTCAATGGTGATGTGAAAGACTGGAGGATAACATCTTGTGAAAGCTGTGATTAAAAGCAAGGTTATTCAGCTTAATATTGATTTCTGAACTCTTGCTTGGTTAAACCATTTTAGAATTGTGTTTCCCCCACCCCCAAGGACAGAGCAGGTAGATGTTAGTGTTCTGTGAAGGACTCTTCTTACTGTTGGGATATAGAGCATTTTTTGAAAAAAAAAAAAATTTCTGGAAATTAAAGCAATAGATGCGCTAGAAAAAAGACAATGTCTGTTAACATGATCTAATTCAAGTTGATCCATTTCTAAAGCTGTTAGATTTGTACTGTGTTCCTAACCTCAGTTTTCAATGAATTGGAATTTCTGATTATTCCTTTACCATTTAGTAGCCATTTTAGCTAACTTACATGGATGTAACCAAAGGCTGGGAGTCTGTACTATGTCTTTGTCTATAAATTAATATCAACTTGATTTCATTCCTTTATTCCATGCCACAAAACATTAAGCAAACTTAATTTATTGATATTTTCAGGTTGTGTTTAAAATTACATTTATTTCAAGGTTGTGATGAATGTCTGTTCAGTGGTTTTGTTTTATTCTAAATTCTGACACTATGGGTTTGAGGTATTTTTGAGCCTACATGTCATTTCCTATCTGTCAACAAGAGCAACTGGTTTTGACCAGTGAAAAGACACAACATCATTTTGAAGACCATGCCAGGTTTCCTATCTGTCAATAATAGTAACTAAGTCTCTATATCCACTCGTTTTTCCATCATACTCAATTTTGGTTTTTTAGATATTGACCCAGTCACTCCTAACCTCTTGGGTCAACAATAGGTCAAAATCTATATACACAAGATGCAGAATTCAGAGACCAGTATTTCAGTGCTCATTGGAAATCTAAGATGAACAGTTCAGAAGTCAGATCCCAAATTGGATTTGGGCTTTTATTGTGACTGTGATGGCCACACTTGCAGCCACACATTAAGGACCCTCTGACACTTCACATTTTTCTTTAGTTGTATTTAATATTAAACACACAACACACAGTTTAATTTGTTCCATTCATTTGAACTTTATTTTAAGATGGTGGACAGTATATTAATTTATTACATTAGAGCACAGTTAGGTGACCTTTGTACAGTCAGTAATCAGTTTTTGTTAAATTGAATCCTAATTTATTATTTGAGTTACCAGTGCAGAGGATCCGTTGTTGGTGCCACTTCCTGGAGGTCATCTTCAGGCAGAGTAAAAGTTGCTCTGCTGGGCCTGAGAGACCTTTATACAGGGAGTGGCTAATTGGCCTGTACCACAAGCCTGCCTCAGAAGGGGGGAATGTTTTTCATTTGTTTGAAGATGTTGTTTATAATATGAGTTGAAATTAATAATTTTCTGTATTGTTTAATTATTTCATTAGTATAATTTAAGTTAAAGAATTGAGCGATGTTTAACATTTGTATTTAATTTCTAGTTAATGTCAGTGTTTGTTTGTCCCCTGATGTGTGTTAATGGTCTGATCAGCCATTATATATGTTCCCCTTTGTCTCATGTTAGTCAGGTCAGTTTTTGTGTTCAGTTCAGTTCTATAGCCTGAGTTGAGTTCTGTTTCGTTGACCTCTTTTATGGGCCCAGAACTCTGTCATTATGGATTTTTTGTTAAATAAAAAGAAAATTTTCCGGAAAGAAAGCCTGCATCCTCATGCTTGACAGCTCGGTCCATTACAGTGACCTTTGACATTCAAATTTGTCTTTCAAGATTCTGATGTAAATGCACATCAACAGTGATAGCAAAAAGAAATTAAAACTGCAAGCAGTCTCAAAGGCCTTAGCCATCCCTCGCGGCCATCTTCCCGTGCGACTGCTGAGGACCTGTCGGCTGTCCTCGGCAGTTGCACAGGAAGGTGGTAGAGATGGCATTGTACCGTGGGTGGGATGTGATATTCTGCCAGAAACGCACACTTTTGTAAAAATATATAGGGGGTGCTATAGAATGACTTTATGGATGTAGACCCGGGAGATAGATGTCTGTGTTGTATTTCAGCCAAATCGTTGTTCGTATGTCTGAGCTGAAACAATTTATGTAGTGGTAATTTTTCTTGAAAGCTTTGCAAACTTTGCAATGTCGTAGCACAAAAACGATGCAACTTTTCCCAAAAGTTTGGATAACCTTTGATGTCTCACTTGTCTAGATAGTGTTCACCATTTTTCACCTCATTGGGCTCAACTGCCAAGGAGGAGTTTGTTAGCAAAAATCCATGACTCAACATGTTTGAAATTTCAATCCAAGATGGTGGACTTTGTTTATGGGCGTGGCCATTATAAGGTTTTTTCTTTGTTTTCTCATGATGAACATGTGTACCAATGTTCATAGCTCTAACTTCACTAGGGCGTGATCTGGTCTAATACAATATATTTTGACTTTTCTAGGGGGTGCTGTAGACACATTTCTTTACTGACTTTTACAAAACTATACAGTATATACTCACAGTTTTTCATACTTCTGAAGTGTGTGCAAAATTTAGTGAGTTTTCGTGCATGTTCAGGGGGTTAAATTTGAGCTCAAAAGGCTGACTTCATTGTGATTACAGCACCAGACATGGTCCGCAGAAGTCAAAGACAGCAGACCTCCACCAAGGCTTGATTTTTCATTCACATGTGACGTGATTGAGCCACCTCCTTGGCGGAGGTGACGAAATGCAAAACTGAGTATAAATCCCTTTCCATCCCTTTTCAATGAGAAAACACATTTTTGGTGATCTCGACCTTGACCTTTGACCTACATTGTCAAAAATGTTATGGGGTCTATTCTGAACCACCTCCTGAAAATCTAATGGGAATTGATAGCATAGATTTTGCTGCTGACAAACAGAAAAGCTGAATCAACAAGTGGTGGCAACAAACCCCACCCCCCTCTTATCATTGCAAAAACAATTTTTTGGTGACTTTGATCTTTGACCTATACATTCACCAAAATTTAATGGGATCTATTCTGGACCACCTTACACCTTTACTGAAAATTTCATGGAAGTTTTTGCTTAAACCTCCTTAGAAATAAAACAGACAAACAGACCAACAAACAAACAAACAGACTCACCCTTCAGAGGCCATGATAAAAACAATACCCCTTCAGTGGGCAGGGTAAAAGTAAATAGAAAACCTATTTATTCTGTTTTTACAGAGTGGTATAAAAGTGTAATGCCAAAATAAATCAATGTGAAAAAGTAGCACTTTTGCTTTGACATTTAGTACATACAGCCAATACTACTCATTCACCTCTACTTGACTAAAGTCTTAAAGGAGGTACCTAAAGTTGAAACAGACTGTTTTTAATGGCATACTATGTGTACTTATACTTGAATAAAGTCTCCCAGTGTTTTTGTTCGACTGAGTACAGTGCTTCATCTTTTGCTTTGCCCTTTTGACTTATCAGCAGTCAGGAAATAGAAAAGACACCAACAAAGAGGAAAAACACCTAATTTAATCCCATCCTTGTTGCCTTGCTTCCACTTTCAAGGAACGTACACAACCCACTTGCCAGCTTTCATTTGAGAATCAGTGAGAAGAGAAGTACACAAGCTGAGGATTCCCTTTAAGCAGCACAGATGACTTTCTCCATCACAGTGAGAGGCCGTTCTGTTAGCCCGGGGAGAGGGATCATGAGTACAATATTGACTTTAAATTACAGCAATAGCTGCTGCTCATGCTGTCTCAGGACCATGCTGCGGATCAAACACAAAGATCAGGCCAGGATTAGGAAAAAGCCACTGACAAGCACCGAGCCGCCGTTCTGCTGCCGCAGCACGCGCACTAACACAGCACCTCCCAAATCTCACACTAAGCTCTCCCCCACCTCTCCACATGTAAGACACAGACCTCAGAGTCATCTCATTTGGATTTCAAAGCCCAAATTGATTACAAAGAAAATCATCTAAACATGAGTGTAAAGGAGGCTGGGAGAGTGTGGCGACTTTGTCCGGACACATCTATTCTGAGGGCAGGAGGATGGCAGCGTTTCCTCCCTCATGGTGAATGAAGACTCTCATGTTTGCTTACAGGATACAGCCGTGTTCTCGCAACGCCTTGTAACTGGGCTTTTATTTTCCTTTTCCTGGCAGTTAAACACAAATAACAGCATGGATGATGTGCTGGGATTCATTGTCTGTGCTCAGGGAGAAGTGCAGGATATGACTGTTGTGATAAATGATCATGCCTTGTGCCTGGCGTGACAAAGAAACTGCGGCACAATCTGCATGTGCTCCATCCTTTCGCCATCATTAGGTGTAATTGGGACTCATGGCGAAGCATGTTCCTTTTCCACTGGAGAAGTATTGGGAAATGAAGCTGCTACTCCTAATAGGACAAGCTACAGAGTGTCCAGGCCACTTTTACAGCAGTCATACTGAACAGCCTAATATCACACAAATGGAAGCTCAACAGATATGTTCTGCTATGAAATCCTGGGTACTCTGATGTCAAATCAACATGTCAGACTAGTCTTCTTGATGTTGACCTTCAGCGGTGTACACACCAGGGCTGTTACTGGCATCTGCCTGAAAAAACTAAAGTTATATTCATCACTTTCAACTCAGTACATAAGCAAAAAAAAAAAAATCAACAAAAACAAAAGCATAACACCCAGTTAAGCACTGATTAGAGTGCTGCTCATTAGGTATAATGGGGATGCATGTTGAATTTACAGCACTCTGTAACGAGGTTAAAATAGACTCATGAATCCTAGTGTTCATGCAACCTTTTTTTCCTGCGGCACTATTATTCATCATTAAGACAAGAATATCCAAACAACACAGCTGAGTGTATACAGTAAGTTGGGACTAAACTGGCAGAGTAATAATAAATGTGGAGGGTAAATGAGCTTGCAAGTTGCCCCTGTTTGTCAACCAAAATCTAATATGCACTCTTAAAATGCAGCAGAGTAAGTTTTCGCAGCAGCAGAAACACAAAGTCTTTGTTTCATGACCTCAGTCTGTGTATCCTTTCCCCTCCTTTGAATCAAAGCCCCCACACCATCTTTAGCATTTAGAATTAATTGCACAGTTATCCTCAAATTAATTCCTAACTGTTTTACAACACACAGAGAGAAAAGGGCAAACCAATTATTATTCTGTTTTCACCTTACAGAGGGGGATATTATGCAAATGATCTTCTCTACATGAGAAGGAAAAGGGGCTTTATTTTCCACAGCAGATGCTGCCTAGACAGTCTAGTGTTCTGTGGGGGACAGGAAGTGGGGATGCTGTGAAGATCTGATCGCTCCACCTGGCTTCCTACTGACTCCATATCCAAGCAATAATAGAAAACACACTGATTAATTATTTATTTCAAAGAATCATTTTTTTTCTGGTTTTTTTTTGTGCTGGACAACTAAGGTTAAAGGAAATGTTCCAAGTGCTGTCTGGAACTATTTTACAACTCTTGCACTTACGAGCTTGAGGTGTTTCTTGATGGAAGACAAAGTCCCTTGGCTACGCAGACCTGCAAAATGTTTTATTTGCTACTTTCCCAGGAAAAGAGTAAGCACGACCAAGTGCGAGCTGTGCGAGCCAGACATCAAGATGCAGCTGACAGGATGGTAAAGACGGGTTTCAGAGAGGACAGGGGGCATCTCACCTCCCTCTGCTGCTCTGCACTTCTATCCACAGCAAGTGTTTATTAATCTGAGACCTTGAGACCTCAGAGAAGTTGTTAAATGAAAACTAAAACACAAGACACGCAGCCAACTCGTTGCAGTCAAGAGCGCTAATGTTTTGCAATGAGCTGATTTAAAGCAGCTTCTTCCAAGGTGGAGCAAACAAAAGCTTTAATGAGCTGTAATGATGAGTTAAGGTCAAAGCACTTATCATCTTTACAAATCAGGAGAAGATGTGCTCATGGAAATAAGCTCCCATGAGTATCCATCATCACCTCAAAAAACTGCATGCAGTGGCACAGCTCCAGGTGCTCGAGCAAATTGGGCTTTCGATGCGGAATGGATCAAACACCGGCTCAATATTCATTATTCTTTCTGACTGTGATCTGCAGCAGTTGTGTGAGTGGGTGAGGGTAATTGTGTACCTCATTGTGCGCATGTTTGGACCAAACTTAATCATGATGTCAGGCTGTTAATAAAAGGTTATTAAAGGAACAAAGATCCAGGTTTTACATATGTTAGGCAGGGGAGGTCTCGGGAACTCCTGTCTCTGAGGTAAACACGGGCCTTCATGACAAATGATGCTCATGCTGAGATCAGATAGTTAACAAGAGATCCCCTTATTAACCAGGTCTGCATAGATAATTGGCACTTGAGCCTCACATTCTGAATCTGGCCTGAGCAGTGTCATTTATCAAGAGCCCGAGCATGCTGTCAGGGCTCCATAATAAGGTTCAGTAACTGATGAATCAAGATTAGGCAGATAGTTTCAGAATGAAGGAGGAGAAAATGGGCCACAGTCACATTGCAAGGGAGGGGCTTAGTTTATTATTTATAACATTAAAGTGGTGTTAGTCTTTAAAGGAGTGGATCTGTTCAGCATCAGGAGGTGTAGTTTTCAAGTAGCTCCATCATGATTAAGAGTCTCACTTTATTCTAATATGCACACAGTAGTTGCAAGCTGTCTGACCCAGAGAAGGAAAAAATGTAAATTGTTGGTTTTGTTGAACAGATGCATTGCAGATATTTTCACTTTTAAGTCTTAAAAATACACAGTTCAAAATTAACGAAGAAGAAAAATAGATATTTGAGTAATTATTGACTTTTTTTTTTTACCTTTTCAGATTTGCAGTATATGACAGTAAACTGAGTAGCTTTTAGTTTTGGGCTGTTGGTTGGGAGGCTATTTAAACGTGTATTTTTCTCAGAATTTTATGATATTTAATAGTAAACAAAATCTAAATCATAAGAAAATAAGTAGTAGATTAATTAATGATGGAAATAATTAGCAGTTTCAGCCTTAATTCAACATGTTTTACCCATTTTCCAAACATAAATATGACTCATATTAGACAATAATACATCTCATTTTTGCCTTTGCTTCAGTAATAACTACATTCACAGATTGAGTAAATTGTTCTTGTTATAGAATATAATTAGCACCAGCTAAACAATGCAGCAGCTTATTATGGCTATTACTGCTATACAAGTATATCAATCAAAACAATAATAGCTGATACCACTTCCTCATCAGAGTACCATAATTAGGTGCATTCATTGTAAACTCAATGATATGTTTGGAGGGAGGACAGTGCATTTGAGTGGATGGTGTAAATGTAGTCTCTAAGTGTGTGTGTGTGTGTGTGTGTGTACATGTGTGCTGTCTCTGCTTTTATCTCTCTGGTATATAAGTGTAGATAATTACACATGATGGGCCGGTGATCAGCTGCAGGTATGGGAGCCACCTCAGGCCTCACCCAGCCTTGCACCTCCAGCTCTCCCCTGCTCTGTCAGGCATGTTTGGCAGCATCTCCTCTCCCAGAGTCTCCAGCTGTCCAGTGGGGTGCGCCAAGTCACAGCAGGAATGCCTGCCTCTCCATCTATGGCCCCTCTCGTTTTTAGGACTGTGAGATATGAGTGTGCATGTAGGGGACAGGGGAGGAGGAGGAGGGGGAGGTGGTGAAGGGGATGGGTGTGTGTGTGTGTGTGGGGGGGGGGTCGTCTCTGTACTCACATTACTCACTAGCAGACGGAGCACGCTGCCAGCACCCAGCATGTCCGCCCACACGCCCCTGCCCTACCGGTTAGACCTCACGGTTGGAGGAGATGATGGAGAGAATCTGGGATCCAGCAGGGGGGTGGATCCAGAGGAATCTGAGAGACAGAGAAAAACAGAGAGAAGCCCAGAAGCTTACCTCCATCCCACAGGCCGATCCTCGGACAGCCCGACCTGATATGGTAGTCTGAAGTCTCCTTGTTGGGGTTCTATGGGGGGGTGTTACAGAGAAATAACTGTTTAATGGTTTGCTTTGGTTAGAATTCCCTTATCAATACTGAAGTACAGATTCTACAGGCATCTGTAGAAGAGTAGCTTGATGCTGACTTTGAAGATGACACTGTAATTCAGTTTATTCCATTATCATTTATGTGCATCTGAAAAATGCATATCTGGCAGTCTGACTGACAAAGTTTAATGGAACATCCCAACATATTTACAGAGTCAACAAAGAATTTGTACTCATTAAGTGCACACTGCTAAGAGTAGAGGTGCTTATTCACATATCTATCTGCAGTATTAGTACAGTTTGACAGACAAAGCATATTCCTGCACTAAATTTGTCTCAATTTATAACAAGTGTCCATCAAATGAGTCGTTTTGTACAAAAGCAGAGAATAGTGCAGATCGATGCAGAAAATTCCTAAAAGTACTTAGAAACAACAAATAAGAAAATGTGATATCGTTTGTCATGAACAGTGGGACAAATCCTCACTCTCACATAAATAACTGAGACACAGTCCTATCAGTGAGCATTACTTTCATGTGCCCACAGGGGGCTCTAGTGTACCACAGATTTTAGCACCATGAGTGACGCTCTGGTAGCTGCTGTTTAGAGACTGAGGAGCTGATTGTGTTGAGGGTAGACCTTTTGAACTGCCGTGCTGTACAATTGATATAAACATTAACCAAGCTTATACACAAATTACAATGTAAACACGCTATAGCAGCTCAAATGAAAAGCAAGAAGGGGAAAAAAGAGTAAAATATAAGTGGATTCTTAACATTATGCAACACTACATCAGTGTGACACACAAAAAAAAACCTGTTAAAAGCTGAAAGCCTGAGTGAATGCACACGTTGTCTGATATTTCTCACTATATACAATGTGTGTCTGTGCATGTCTGTGTATGTGTGTGTATGCATGAAATTCCAAGGTGGTGAACAGTACTTGATGAGCTAGCTCTGGAGACCTCTGAATTTTAATGATGTTGGAGATGATATTGTGTGTCCTTCAGCTTGTTATACTGACACAAGCACTCCATAAATCATCATACCTAGCTATCGTAAAATCAATACCAAACTGCTACCTCAGCGCTAACCCGTAATAAGTTTTTCAGCCATCTAACGGCTTAAACTTTGCTGTAATGCCGTTCGACCTATAGGTTAAGATCAGAGCATGCTTAATTTGTTTTGTAATAGAGACTTTCTAATCCTTAATGAAGCGCCTATTAGGGAGGCTGATCAGTTGGTGGAACAGCCACTGCAATTAAGTTTGAATCTTTGTCCTGGAGCAAAAAAAGGAAAGAGAAAATAAAAAAAAAAAGGGGGTGAAAAAAAAAAAGAAAAGGGAAAGCTTGAACGGTCAATAAATGTTAATCCAGTCAGAACTCGTCTGTGCCTTTGAACAGGACTCACGCTGGGTTTTTTTCACATGCACTTGTTTCATCCTTCCCTAAGAGAGGCCATCCCTTAAGGATACTGCCAGTGATCCTCAGACCAGACTACCACTCACTAATAAGTGTCCATGTGTAACCAATATTGTCCACATTAAACACATTATTACCAGGCTTTGTGCAAAACATAAACAATAAATATATCTGTAGAAATTATGCTTTAAATTATCCACTAAATGAACTGAGAAATAATGAGGCTGCTATTAGGTCACCGGTGGTACTGATTAAAAAAATTAAAAGCATAAGTGGAATATTAATGTTGTTTCATGGCTAGAGGAATAAAAGAACTCACTGCTTCTTTTACATTTTACCCATTTTTTATTTTTTATTTTTTTTTTTTTACATTGCAGTTATCTCTACATGCTTGATCCAAAGACCAGACGAGATGCAAATCACAAAAGAAAACATAAAATGACAAGCTTCATGTAACCTTGTGTTTTTTTTTTTTTTTGTGGGGGGGTATTTATTTATTTTTTTTAGAATGATAGCTATAACTGGGGCAGCATTTCTGGAGACACACAACATATGTAAAAGCCTTTACACAAGAGAGAAGCCATTGCCACAATTTCTGAAGCGTAAACAGCTTATGAAAGTCAAATGGATATGTGGCATAATCTGACACACAGAGTCGCTGCTTCAAAAACATCCCTAACAAACCACAATGCCAGACAACAGCGACAACAGTTGAATGTTTTAACCGCTCCACAGGTGAACATGCAATAATATCAGCTACGCAGAGTCAAAGAATGAAATTAAGCAAGTGTAAACTGATGGAGGGAGGGGGGGGTGTTTTGTCATTTAAGCAGAAAGTGGTCTTTTTCATGCAAGGCTAATAAATCCTTAAAAAAAAAAAAAAAAAAAAGACTAACATAGGTCATGACCCTAAAATTTCAGGTTCCAAAGATTAAACATTTAAGCGACATGGCACCAGTATCAGCTTGTAACTCATGTTTTTTGGCAAGGGGAACACCCACATACCCACAGTTTTTGGGGACGCTGACATTGGCTGTGATTTACATGCAGTAAGAGGTGGTGACCAATTGTCAGGGGTCTTGCTGGCTGACCCTGAAACATCTGTGTTTATAGGGTCTGCTCCTTATTAGACAGGGGAACAGAAAAGGCAGCAAAAAAGACAATATAAACCTAGAAATAATGTAAGCACAACATCTCCGATTTGACTGGCAGTTACAAACCATGCTATTTCAATGTAATATTAAGCCAAAAAAAGGCATCGGAATGTAAATGTTTTATTTATTCAAGAATTTATTTGCAAGTTAAAAATGTTATATTGATCGTCTCGAGATAAATGTGTGATTTTGATGCCTGAATATGTAGTTTAAATGTTAAGCTTTTTTTTCTTTCTATAAATCAATTGGTTGACAACAGTGTTCCAACACAATTAGGAAATTAACCTTTAAAATAAAGTTTCATGTAAAGTCTTTCTTTCGTGACTCCTGTTATATGCAATTTTATGATTTATTCATATTTTTCTGAATTAATGTCAGAAATACAACGAAAAACAGTATTTCCATCATTAGTAAGATTCTTTTTTTAATAGAAGAAATGATAGTTCTTGCTTGATGATTTTTATTGCTCAAAAAAATTGTGTAATTGTAATTGGACCATTTTCCTCTTTCAAGTACATATTAGGATGTTACCATGTTCCTATTTTTAAGGCTTGTTTTTCTTTCAACATCAGGGCAGGGTATTTGTTGTCACAATAAAACAGAAAGAAAAAAGAATAAATAAACAAATGTACATAAGGTCTGTTTAAAGGTGAATTATCCATTTCAGAAGACACGCTGGTTTCCATTTATTAAGCTCATTTTCAGAGTATATGTTACAATACATACACAGTATTGATTTTTAATGAGGAATCAATAGTGCCACAGGATGATACATGTCGTCAGGTGTAATTTAGGTTTTTCAGTGCCTTTGGTGTTCGGTACACCTGTAGTCAGTGCACCAGTCAACAACTTCCAAATGCTTTTGACAGGGTGTTTTTGCACAGAAGCCTTTTATTTTGAATATATTATTTATTGAACACGAGGGCAAATTGGAGCTGTCACTGGCCTCCCATGTGATCTGTGTGACTCTGATGGGGCTGTTAGGGACGGTGAGGCCAAACCGGGGCAGAGACAGAGGGGGAAGGTGGGGGCTTACACTTCAGACCAGAGCTGGGAACCGTCAGTGTGGGTGGGGTGAGTCGAATTCAGCCTGACCTGACACCTCTGACAGAACCAGATCTCTGAAAAGTGCAATCTGACCTTAATGCTGAGCAGTCGTCACTCTGTCACAAACCTGCATCATCTCATTAAAGACTGTAATTTTACACTCAAAATACTGTTTAATAATATATACTTTTAAGATTTTTTTTTTTTTTTACTTATAATGTAGTTACACTTAAACACAATTTTGGGAAAAGAAATCTAAAAGTACAGCTAATTTTTCTACATAATTCATGCATAAAAGGGTGGAAAAAGTCAATGATGTTCAACAGCATATCTAGACTATGATGATTCATTCATAGTCACAGCAGAAAGGCTGAGTTCTTGAAATTCCAGCTAATAAGCTACTGATGTGATACATTATTCCATTAAAAAAATATTTTTTCAAGGAAATAAAAATGACTTGTTTCTCAAAATTAGTTCTAAAATTAAACATTATCCTGTGGAGCAGATTTTTCATCAGAAAGGGATTTTCAGTTAAAGAAAATGCACCTAACTTTATTTATTTTTGGTCTGTTTTGTACAACTGTGTATTTGTACTTTCTCTTTGTACTAATGGTTTTTTTTTTATCTTTTTAATTCTTGTATGTCATCACACACTGTGTTGACTTCAGCACATGTCTATTCTATTCTATTCATATGATATTCCAGTGAAACCGGAGCTTTATTTAACCTAATATACTAAAATCGAAAATGATTTGTAAAATATCCAATCAGTATAACAAGACTGTTGCCTTTATTTTAAGTGTGAGATAACAAGCACAACATTCCAGTTTAAGGATAATAATGCTACCTTTTTTTTTTATTTGTTATAATAGGCAAAACCGGTTTAAATGTCGACATTATCTCCAGTCAATGTATAAAAAATGATAGATGATTTGTCTTAATTCTTGACAATTTGATTAATTTCAATATTTGACTTTTTCCTACTGTTGCTGATTTTGCATTAATGTAGTACTCTGTAGGTGAACTGTCAAAAAAAAGTTGCCAAAAACAGAACAGAAATATTTTAAGAAATATCAAGCAGCATGTGCAGAACAAAGTATTTTCTTTATCTGCATGAAATACATGGCAATGCCTCTCAATTAAACCCACGCAGCAGCAGCCACCACTTCACAACACATGGATGTAGTTTTTCACAATTGTATGATCTGCCAAAAAGTCCAGTCTCGCCCTTTGTTGAGCATCTACAGAGGAAGAAACACAGATAATAAAGGTCTCTTTATGATGAGGCTCCAGCACACGGAGCCACAAAAAACTTAAGAAAAAAGATCTATCAAGAGGTGGGAATTACATTGCCCTGTGCTGGGGTGGGAAAAATGAAGCAGGCATTTCTGAGCTAGCTGGCAACATAACCTTCAGAAACATCCTATTTTTCATTAGAGTTGTGTCAGACAGCTATGCCTTTAATAACATTCATCCCCGTACCAAGGAGAGGATAACTCAAGCTTTAGGCACATAATGAATGGGAGAATAGGCCCTGGTGCTGTTAAGAACAGGAGGGCTTGCCAAACAGGCAGAGCTGCACTGCTGCATTCATTGCAAGTCTTTCAGTGCACGCCATCCTCCTGTATTAACGCAATGCAAATGAACAGTCAGACACTTCCTGAGGTGGCACTCTAATGTGGCCTTGTTAATTACTGTCATTAGAGCCGGGGCTAGGAGAGAGGACTAACAAGCCACCGTCCTCATGATCGCTGCATTTGAAAGTCATCTTCAGCGATAAAAACATGTCAGAACCCCAGTAAGAAAATTGCAAATTGCCAAATTTGCTGACAGAGTGGAAAAATTTCTGCTGACTCTAAGCCGCCTGCCGGTGATGGATGCATTCTTGACACAGTCTTGGTGTTTAGACTTAAGAAATAATGAGTATCAATGTCCCAGCCGCAGAATATGTAAAGATGAAAGAGCGCTGGGTGGGTTTAATTAAGGGAAGCTGAGGCAGGAGCTGCTTTCAAACAGACTGACCCAACATGATCAGGTTCTTATTGCTGTCATTTTTGTGCTGAATTATGGCCAGTGAGGTACAGGCAGTACTTTAATAAGACCGACATAATGTCATAGCAAGCCGGTCCAAGCTAGTAGTGCAGTGTAAATGCAGCCCACAGATATTTTTGTGCAGCATGTCTTGATTTTAGAAATCCAAGTTAACATGTAGAATATCACTTTAGGGAAGAGTGAGACGCTGAACCAGGCTAGTTTTGTTTTAAAAACAGCTGAATTGGTTTTCACTGTATCATTACAACCATAGGGGGGTGTGGACACTCATTGTTTCCACAGTCAAGTAAAGTATTTTGCTTTACAAATGCCCTCTGGCAGTTCACACTCCCTACATCCAAGGGGGGAAATATTTCTTATACAGAGAGCAACAAAAATATCCCCTATTATGTCTGTGATGCATCAAATCCCTTTTGTGGCCTTGAATTGGAGTTTCTCCCCCAAAACTAGAGAACGACATGGTCAGTATATTAAACACACAGGGCCACACAGGCTAATCTAAAACACTGTTCTCCTTTTCTTTATTTTCTCTTTTGTTTTTCTTTCATTCTCTCCTCCTTCTTTCTTCTGTTTCTCAAACATCTATGGTTTTGAGGACAAATCAAAGGCTCTATTTTACTAATGTAACACTGAGCAGACTGTGAGGTGGCTGCAGGGATAATGAGGGACTGCAGAGATGTGAAACAGACAGGCTGAAATGGATAATTAGGACAGAAAGTTTCTGCGATGCCAATGACACTCTACAGGAAATAGGATCATTAAGTTCTATATAAAATCTCTCTATGTTCAGTATATCTATATAAAATTGCTCATCCCCTTCATCCTTTTTATTACAACTTTTCATTTCATTACAACTAAGCTCTTAACTTAAGGTGCAGCCCTTACCTCTGTTTCAGAGAAATGTCAGTTTAACTATCTTTATAACCATCTGTGAATATATTTAGCATAACTACTATGACCTGCTGCAGAAATACATGAATACTTCATGTCCTTTTACATGACTGCCCACTTTTAGTTATTCTGCACATCCAGCAGCCTAGTTGAGAGTGTAGCCATCTGCAAGGAAAGTTGTAGTGTTTGATTGTTGGGATAACATGACAGGACATCCTTATAGGTCTGTAGGCGTGTCTCGTACTGTACCGGAGGGTCTGGTGCAGGCAAACTGGATAATGAGCTGCAATAGCTGTTAAAAGGCATTTGAGGGGGATATCATGCTATGTTGCTCTATTATGATTAGGTTTCTCCTTGACAATATGAAAAGATCAAATCAATATCTACTGAGGTTTTGATGATCCACAAGCCACCCCCGTCCTCTTCTCCTTCCCCAGGCTCTATTGAGAGAGTATGATCTGACATCACCGCAGTAACACAAGGCTTTTCTCTGCTACTGAAAAAATATGTAACTTCGATTAGTGAAATGCTGAACAAAATTACCTGTGATTTGGATTCACTCCCAAATGTTGCTGTTTGGGTTCTGATGGCAGGATCTATTGTGTTTCACTTTAAAGCAATTCAATTAGGAGTCATTAGTCCTCTGAGTGATTACCAGTGGCCTATCGATAGAGAGGAAGGACACGTTAATTAAAGGGCGTTTAAATGTTTCTCAGTGTGGAGTAATGGGGAGAAACATAGCATTTAAAATGCAGTTTGGAGGAAAATATCCTTGCACAGCAAATGACCGACATAACATGTTCACTTTGCTCTCTGCAAATTCCCTTTATGGACGCATATACGGGAATGGCTCCCCGAGGAGCTCTAAAATGTGGTCATACAACAGTCACCAAGGCGCTACCAGCCCTGTTTAAATGTAGGTAAATATTCAGATGTTATGGTTGAGAGAAAGACAGATAAACAGCAAAACTGATGTAATATCATGGCATGTATTTATCGCACATGTAAAATTGAATATAAGCTTTCCACTAAAACCAAGGTGTGGATTATCTTTCTTTTTTAATTGACTGTCAGCGTTGCATCTTGGAGTTCATTGTATCAGAGATGGATAGGCACTTTCACTGCCTATCATGAAGTTAATTTCATTCTTAGACGAATGGTGGTGATTATGTTGAAGGAAGGTGACTTACTCTAAACCTGCTTCCCCTTTCTATAATAGGCTGCTGCTTTATGAATGCAATGGCACTACAGTATATACTGTATGTGGAAATCATCAGGAGTGATGCCAAAGATTTTCTGTATATCAACAAGATGGATAAAGAGCACCTTAATGTGTGCATATGGATGCATTAACCACACAGTATACAGAGTAATACAGCATTTAAACAGGTCACATAATATTTCATTTCCACTTGTATTTCTGAACTCTTCCCATCCATATCGCAAGGACACTGCACCTCTCTAGCGTTGAGAGCAGTGCTTTGTGTTAACATAGTGAGAGAGTTATTGACTAAAGTATGATAAGAAGAAGCTCTAGTCCCAAAGCAGAGCCTCTACAGCTATGATTAAATATGCTGCACCGAGCTTGGACCTATATGTCACAGAAATGCTAAGCTTATGCATCTACAGTGTATACAGTAAATGATCTTCCTCACTAATGAAGAATCAAATAGTATGAGAGCTCTGAAACCACACAGCCACTGCATTATGCCTCTTTAACACTAAAATAAAAAAAAAAAAAATAGCTCAGGAGTTCATACACCCTACGTTAGGAATTAACTATTTGTCCCATATCCAAAATGTGTCAAGTCTAAATTATTTGGGACAGTCAAGTAAATTATTATTATGATTATTGTTAGCCACACGAAGACTTGTGGAGGCATGACCTTCAAAGTAAATTAAGTTACCAGCTGCTTCCTTACATATTATGATTCATCTTTATTTATGTAAGGAGACTGAGAATAAATTCACTACTACACTGTGTATATGTACATGTACAAGAATAGAAAACCCAGTGGACAAAGGTGTACCTGTCCAGTCAACTAATGCTAATAATAAGAATATATTACACTACAAAGAACTCAATACTTAATTCAGGCATAGCTGAAATTAAATACAAACAATATGCAGATCCTGGACATCAATAATACTATCAGACTTCAGTTTTGGACATTGAAGAAGAAAAAACTAAATCTAAAAATAAACTATAATAGAAAAGATTGTAACTCCTTTAATCCACCACATTATTTACATTTGTAATGTGAAAACTATGATGGAAATACACTTAATTTCCTATGTCACCATTATGGAGTAGATTCAACTGTTTTGTAAACTTATGCTACAACTTCAAACTATAACTTCCACAACCTTGTTCTGTGATAAATACTGCAAAAATGTATCAGCTTCGTAAAACAGACAAATATCCTTCATAAATTGTGTTGTCTAATAATCTTGCCCTAAACCACAGGTCAATATGGCCAGAAAAATAAATACCCTTTCTTTGTCCAAGTTTCAGTCGTGTCAAGATGACGCCATCAAAAGAAACTCCACTTTCACCTGAAAATTTAACATGTAGTGAAGTTGTGACATTGTGACATCATTTACAAAATGTACTTAAGTGATTCCAACAGATCAGAAAACATGACCACATTCTTTCGTATGAACATACTCATTAGTTATGATATTTAGAAAGGTTTTCATGGTGTAATTTTGCATGCCAATTGCATTCTTCTATCTGAGCAATGCAGCCAAAATAACTGTGAGAAATGTCCCCTTGGTCTGACTTTTATTCCTCACCTTATTCCCAATGTCATTCATTTGCCACTGAAGGTAACAAGCCTTTTCCACTCGGTGCTCTGTAACGGCAGACCTTTAATAGCCATTTCCCGGTGTGGTGAGGGGAGAGAGGGGGAACATGTTTATTTGTGTGTCTGCACATGCCTCTCCAGCGATTCTCTCTGCTCCACTCACCCAGCTGCTGGCTGGAGGAGTGATTCATGGGCCTGACAGATGCCTGGTGCAGCTGGATCTGTCCTTGATCATCCCAAAAGCCTGGACAGCACTGTCATTCACCATTGCCCAAATTATCTCTGTATTGACTGCAGAACCCTCTGTGACAGCGCCGTAATGGCTAATTACCCAGGATGCTTTGGGTACTTTTAAACCCCAGAGTGTTCTCTTGCTGTCTTGCCATGCGGCTGCTGCTGCGACTGCGTGCAGTTGTGAGGGCCACCGTTTACTCCCGACCCACCTGAGTACCTTAGCTAAGGATCCCAGAGCACAATGTCAGTGCAGCAGAAAAAGAAACAGCATAATGTTTTGTTTTTCAGAAATTATGCAGTGATACCCAAATAACAAAACACTCATGGGCTGTCGCTTGTGACATTTGATAGGAATGAAATGTGCACATAAATTACCATTTGCGGTTTGCCTGTTCCTCAACCCGAGATGTCTGGAGAATGAGTTTGTTTGTTACACGCAGAATAAATGATCAAAATCAGTCATGTTAGACTCATAGGCTAACTTAAATCGTTCTCGGTCTGTAAATACAAAAATCTGTTTAATGACGAAAACGTGCAAGTTCGGTTAAAGCCGCTAAAAGTTTTGTTAAATGTAAATTCAGTCAATTAAGCTTATCTTTAACTACACAGCTGAAATGTTACGTCGAGACTTTGAGATACACTTCAGGAGGAGGATGACAGGAAGAACAGAAAGGAAAAGAATGGAGAGACAGAAAGAAGGAAGGAGAAGGTGAGGGAATAGAGGGTACAAAATCCCATCCTGACTGTTAGAGAAGATGATGAGGTCCCCTGAGAATGGACAGAGCAGAGAGGGAGCAGCTTTTCCTCACAAAGACTCCAGTAATTTGCCACATCCTGTCCGCACACCCGGCATGGAAGCCACTCTGTCCTTAATTACTAGGATAACAAACCCATCCCCTCCCTGCTCCTCTGGTCCTCTTCTCCTTGTGTTACTTTCCCCCTCAGCCAACAACGCCACCACCCAGGCATCCCGCGCTCCTCCTTCCCCATCAGTGTCGAGGTAGAAATGGATGGCGTCTGCTGCTGTCTGCAGGCAGTGGACGGATGGACACCAAATAAAGTGATAAAAGCTGAGAGAATGGCCCTGCCTCAGTTAGCAGCTGTGATCTTGATGGACAGGAGCACGATAATGACACACAGCATTCACCTGGATAAACTAGTACCTCTGACAGCCCTGTTTTACACACACACACACACACACACACACACACACACACACATACACATGAGAAAGGCTTTAAACAAATACACTACCACTGAACGTCTCCACTCAGTGATATAATGACTGTTAAAATGACTGATTTTTTAGTTAGAGCATAATTATTGTAGTACTTATATTGTAGTGAAACAAAGTTTGGTTTTCTTTGTCTAAGGTGAAGCTGGAAATAAATTGACTAATTTAAGTAACATATTTTCTTTGGATTCCTCTGTCCAGTCATTGTCAACAATATTATTTTGGGTGTGCTCTTTTGTTTTTTTTAATTATTGTGTTTTTTTGTTGTTGTTTGACCAGGTTGCCATTACTGAAGACTACTAATGTATTATGATTTGTGTTGCATTTAAGTAGACAGAAAAAGAAATGTAAAGCATGAAAACATCCCTAACACGAAAGAAAATTTGACATTTAATTTTGTTCCTATATTGTCCAGCTCTGTTCTATTACAGGCAATACAATTATTTATTTATTTACAATGAATTTCAGCAATTCTCAACTTTAAGGAGACCCTGAAATGTGCATGTTATGTCTATAGTTATACATCTCCTTGATCTTTCATTGCATCATATCTGTGTTTTCACACCTGCTCTAAACAGTCTGTACCTTTACATGCAAATGAGCCCCTACCCGTTTCCTATTGGTGCCATGGATACCATCATGAAGACACCCTCTGGTGGTGCCAGGATGACATTGGTGATTCTGATCAGTCTACACTGTAGATTTTGCAGTGTTAATTTGGAGAAAATGGGACCAAATACACTCTAGAAGAAGTTAAATCAACTCTCTAAGTGTTGATTTAACACTGCAAAATTTACTGTGTACTGACTTAAGTCTTTCCTTGACCTATAGTTTCAGGCTGAATAATCTGACTGGTATCAGTGTAAGTTTCACTGTTAGTAACTGTTTTGAGTTAAATGTCAGAGGCCCACAAAACATGAGCTGTCCACCTTTAATGTAAGAATAGGTCAAATCAGACTAAATCAAAACCAAGTCTAAAATAAATTAATCCAGATAATTAATTCAACAAAACTGTCTGAGATTATATAACTAATGCAACATAAATTAATGGAATGGATAAAAAATAAAGTAGATCAGGACCTGGTTAGTATAAGATAAGGAGACCCAATTTTGGGCTGCCTTGCGCCGTATCGCTTAAGCTTCTAAAATGTTAGCTAGTTAGCCAACCTGGTGGAAAAACTGATTCATCCTCCTGTGAGAAAACAAATGTTGGTCCAATTAACAACCAAATTAACGGAGCAAATAATGAGCAAATAGAAAATACAAATAGTGAAATAATAGGTAGGAAAACATTTTTAAATTACAGTATATAATGAGAAAAACACTGGTCCAGCCTGTCTGTTCAGCTCCAGAAGAGTTTCACAAAACTCTGCAGTGTTAAATCTGTCTATCAATTCCATTCTTTGTGAAAATGTAAATACTTATAGTTCACATCAAAAAGGAAACTATTCTAAAAGTTAAACCTCCTCATGTGTAAATGTGCTGAACCACATTTTTAAACTCGAGTTAATGCAACAAAATGCATTTCAATATAGGTTTATAGTAAAATTAATCTTTATTCATTTTAAGTTAGTTTTAAAACATGGTTTAATCTCGTTTAAAAATGAATGGGTGTGGCCTATTAAGTGTGACTGTGCAATCGTTACATGTTGTAATGACATCACTATGGTGAGACAACAGGAGTATAGGGCCATGGTCTTTCGTCTGGCCATCGTCTGTCATCGCAAAGATGGTGCAGTGTCTGCCTCAGCTTTATTTGCATTGGCTTTTGCATACGTATGCTTCATGCTTGGATCCTGACTCCACAAAAACCAAACAAAGAGGGGGGAGAGCGAGGACTGACAGTGCACGCTGCCTTTCTATGGAAGATACAGAAAAATCAGCTCAGAGGGAATGACAAAGCTGAATTAGTGAGGTATGTTTACACCATTTTCAGTGAGCAGGCAGTGGGAGGATCTGATATTCCTGAGGGTGAAAGGGTTAGAGGGGTGTGTGTGTCTGTGTTACCAGTCACCTGCTGGTAAATCCTATTAGCAAGGCCCGGGGGTTAAACCAACCATCACCATTAAAGGCCTGTCAGGGGAAAGCCCACAAATAATAGGGCTGATCGCTACAACTCACAAATAATAAGGTGCTTTGATAGAGGATAATCAATTAGTGATAATAGGAAGAGACTTGACATTCGGAGTTGCATTTGAAAGGGGAAAAAGAGTTGGATAAAGACAACAACAGAGTGCTGTAGAAAAATAACAATTTAGACCATATTTTCAAGGGATAAAAATTATTTTAACTCACTTTTCTGCAATGAATGTTTTGACATTTACAGTCTATTATTTACAAGGAGAATTAAACTACAGTTTCCTGTGTATCTGGAGGAGTATAGTTTATATGATGTATATTTATTTTATTATTTATTAGTCACTTACTCATTGATAGGGCAAATACTGACTGGTGGGTTTAAAGGTGGCACAAAGGTAGGTTTTTTAAGGTAATACTAAAATAACTTGTGACTGTAGTTTTCATCTTAACTGTCCAATGTAAAGTTTGTTGACTTCATTTGCTGTAGTTTTTCTCTTTAAATGGGACTTGTATATTTTTTCTCACAGAACAGTGAGTCTGTAACTTCAACAAACCCATACATTGCCCTTATGCCTCCATCAGAGTGAAAGGCATGGAGCAGATATTGTTAGTCAAGGATTATAGTGTCTCGTTTAACATTTCCATATGTTTTCGAAAGCAAGGAAAACGAGGTGAAAAATAACTGGCAAAGCAAGTGTTAAATGAGATGAGAAGTGACAGTTTACATCTCCAGCCACAATTAACACGTTGATGGCGTTTTTCGCCGGGCCCCTCACAGTGATAATGCCTGTTGTCAAATCTGTTTAGCACACCAAATCTCCTGGAGCCTTCAGCTAGGCAGCAAGCTTTTGACAGATTGAAGGTTCAGAGATAGGCTATCATGACAGATGGAAGCTGGCATCGATGTTCAGCTCTCGCCAATCACAGGGGACCTGCCCCCCTTATTCTGTGGGGCGCAGCTCCGCAACCTTCCCCCCTCTGATGGGAGCAGGGGATGGCATTGTTAAGCAGTGCATCTGTGAGACTCAGTCTCCTCTGATGGAAGCATAAGGCAAAGAGCTCTCAAGCAAAAGACGGCCACTGCTGTAAGCGCATTTCAGATATGATGGGAGGTTCACTCAAGGGAATTGGGGAAGGGAAAAAGTTTGAAACATTTTGAGGAGCAGAAGAAGACCCAGGAGAGTGTAGAGTGACTGCAGCAAGCATCAGCTATTCAGTAATGCCATCATTAAATTTGATTATCACCTAAATGCTAGCAAATGCTCTGTACAGTCACAGCACAATGGAGTTTGACAGACACATTTACTTGATAGCTCTGATTAGTAAAATGACGTTTTTCACCTGACCGGCACAATCTCACCTGTTAAATGCTCAATACTGAGAGGAAAAAAATCAATTTAGATAACCTTAGCTTGTGTATAAAGTCCTCCTTAGAACTCATACTACAGTATGATTACCCTTAATGAGATCCATCTGAAACGGTGGCACAGGAGAAACTCATTAAACTGAGCTTGTTCTAATCAGACAGGCTTATATGGATTTTGCAGACATCAGAAATTGTTCTGAAAAAGAAAAATACACCAGGGCCTCTGAAACAGAGGAAGGGATTCGATAATTAAGTATCTGCCATGCACTGATGATATCACGAGTGTTAATGATCACTGTAATGACAGTTCACGCAGCACCCAGTTGATTTACAATACACCTACTGTGAGGCACCACTGTGACAAACACTGCAGCAAACATACCCAAGCAAAAACAGTTTAGTAGAGATTAAAAAGCCATAAGTTAGACCCAATAGGCACTTTTAGGGAACAGAATTAAATGCTTACTTGCACTACAAAATTTCCACAGGTAGATAACTTTGAGATGCAGTGTTGTTGATTTACTTGCTGGCAGGCAGCCCTCTAAGTTGTTTGGTCTCTCCCTCCCTGTTTAGGCGAACACATTGTTGATTCAGACCCATCATGTTGAGGCTTGAGGTCACCCTGTCTCAGGCTTGGCTAGTTAGCAGCAGCCCACCTGATGGCCCAGAGGAAATCACAGCAGCAGCACTCACAGGAGAGGGCCTGACAGCCAGGCCCCACACCAGAGAGGGGTCCATCCAGAGGGGGGGCAGAGAAAGGAGGGTCAGCATGGGGGGAGGGAGCCAAGAAAGGGAGAGGATTCTGAAAAGGAGGAGGGGGTGGTCCTTCAAACGCAGGAGACGGCTAAAGAGGACGCTATGGTGCGCTGTGTTATGGTCACGGCTGCATTAAATGAGACAGTCTACAAAGAAAAACTACAAAGACCAAAGTGGAGAGTGGAGAGAGGCGTATGTAAGAAAAGAAAACAAGGCTGAGGAAGTGAGTGGCACTAACTTACTGGGTGGGATGCCAGAAAGAGATGAGAAATGATGAAGGCAATTCCTGGTTAACCCATGGAAAAAGAGCGAAAAGGAGAAGGTCCAATCACAAAAGAGTAATGAAGATCCTGGTTCACGTTGTAGTGAGGGGTGTTTGAATTTTGAATGAAAGCACAGGGATTCCTTTTCAGGGGTATATATGGATCTATACAGGGGGTTGGTCTAGTGGTCTAGTTGTCTAGTTTTTTCAACACCTAACAGCAGTTTCTGCTCAAGCAGAAGCAAAACTGCACTGTGTAAATGAAGTGAGGCATCAGTGTAAGTTATCCTGGGGCAGTGATGCTGCTCTTGCAGAGAAAATGTTGGCTGTAAAATGCTGTGATGAACAGCAGACATTTCCAGTTCACAAGTCTCCCGGTCTCTCCTGAGAGTCTGCTTCATCCCTATTATAGCCAATAATAGCCCATTGTAGTCAAATGCTCTTTCTCTTCACTGTGACTGAATGAGGACACATTATTTACCGAGAGGAGACAATGCTAATACACCGCCGCAGAAAACTGCTGACAGGAAGAGGGCAAAAATCATAGGTTTTCCCTCCTAAAGGATTTAACACTTCTTTATATTTATAGTTATGTTTAATAACATCACCACAATCTGCCAATACACCTCCAGACAACCTCCACAGGCGCTCTCACTGCAGGTTCAACTACATGGAGGTAGACTGGAGAAATTCAAGCCGGTGTCTTATTTCCACTCTCTCTAGCAAGTATGACTATATAGACAAAGACACAATTACTTGGTGTTGGGAGAAATGAAACATGCTGAAACATTTTACGGTTAAATGAAAAAAACAATACTTATAAGGATTTGGCATGTGTTTATGAATAAATCTTACATTTATAATTATGATTGGAAAATGTTAAGTGATTATGAGCAATAGTCAAACTGAAATCTAAACATTAACTCAATAAATGAGACTTTTAATGCTCATTAAATGTAATCTGAAAAGATAAAAACATCCTCCTCAGATGCTTTTCAACACAACAGTAACTGTAAAATGCAGATCAAAACCTCAGAGTGTACATGTGCCACTGAACACGGCTTCCTTAGCTTTCCATTTTATGCTTATGTCCAAAGGCATCCAGAGACAAATGCCTCACCACAAAGTCATACACCATTAATGCAGTCAGTGGTGCTGCAGCCTCAGAATCTTATTATCTTAGTTGGTTCAGCCTCATTAGCTGTTCTATGCATATTAATGGATGGGAAATGGAAAACTATACCCCATTTAAGAACAAAACATGCTCAAAGTACTCGCTGCTTTGAGGTTATAGGACATAACTCACTCTGCAAATTGCTATCATCGGGCTCCTGGCAGAACCCTGCTGTTTTCTTTACCCAAAAGCCCCTGGTTCCCTCACTGAGCCAGTGTTTCATTAACCTGCACTGCATTCAGATGCCATTATAGCTCTAATTATGGTACATGCTCTTGTGAGGAAGTGCCTGGGTTCTCAAAGACTTTTATGTCCGCCTGTCCTGTCACCAAGGCCAGGGTCGTCCCCGCTGCCGCCGAAGTTCCAGGTGGAAGAGATGTGCTAATCTCAAATGCATTGAAGCTGGCTTTGTAGACTTATGCAGGCTTATCGATCATGGTCACGACTGCATTAGACATAAGACCTTAAGTTTGCAGCCACTGAAGTAGAAAGGAGAGCAAATTAAATTCTTCTCATCTACCTCTTCAGCTGTGTCCAGATTGCATCAGTCAAAAAAAGAAAAAAAAGAAAAAAGAAAGTTATACTCTTGAGGATAACACTAACACCATCCAATGAAGAGGTAAGTCTTTATGTTCTGCTTGTTCTTCACAATAGAAAGACAATGATGTTACTTACTGGATTTACTGATTAGCAGAGGAAGATAGATAATGACATTTTGTTTGGCGCGTTACACCAAGCACATCTGCCAAGAGACCAATGGAGACCTTAGCCCAAGAAACAAATAAAACCTCTGTCCAGTGTCTCATTATCCATGAAAGTATCTTCTTGGCTTCTTCTGTCTAATCAAAGGGAAAGGAAACACGGGAACAAGCTGAAAAATTCCAGCAGGAGGGAGATTGAAACAGTTCCCTCAGCGCTGAGCATTGCCCGCTCACAGTAGATAGTGAAGGTAAGAAGATCCTTTGGCAGGTGTTGCAGGCTGTCAGAGCAGTAGATGAGCTCTGCTGCTGGATAACATCTTGCCAAATGCACGAAGCTTGTCAGTTAACAGTCTGCCAGAGAGAGGTGGACAGCTACTAACCTCTGCGAGAAAAGACAAAGACCTACCGTAAGTTTCAAAGCATAAAAGAAAAGTATTGAGCTCCCTCAGTGCAATTACCAGCACTGCCACATTGATGAGCTACTTCCAAACATGTTTTACTAGAGTTTCTGGCAAATATTGCATGAACAAAACACATGAACAAAACTTTACAACTTTACAAAAAAAGTTTAAGAATTCACTAAATCCACAGTTGTTCTCCAATAAACTGAAAAGTAAACTTTTATCTCAAGCCAATGAGAAAAGATCATAATTTTGTCTGTCAAAAAAACTGAGCTTTAGGTCAACTTAAATGATGATGAAAAAATGATGAATTTTCTCCTCCTCTGATCAGCACTGATCCCATATTTGGCCTTGGGAGATTAACAATTAACAGAAACCTGTCACAGTGACAAAAAACTGTAATCCATGATTATGGTGTTGAGTTTGAGTTTTAAATATTAATTGATATCTTACAATCTTCATGTAACATGTTACATTATAGCTCTGTTAGCTTAGCTCTGTTTTTAGACAGACCAGTAAACCATTAATAACCTCAGCTCTTCGTACAGTTTATGTTGTCAGTAGCTGCACTGAAGATCTGTTTGGAATTGACACTACTGTGCCAGTTAAATCTGAATTGTGGATCAATAAACAATAGCAACATGAGATAATAACTTTATAGCTTCATACGCTTCATACTCAAACTCACGCATATAGAAGAAACACTCATTTCAGCATCAAACACTAAAACAATAATAGTGCTTCTAGCTTTTATCACTATGTCACTTTATTTGACTCTAAAAGTTGTCTCTTACTACTTCTCAACTCATCTTGGGACTACTGGTGTTTACTTTCACCACACTGGGTGATGGACAAGAGCGACTCACTACTCCCTCTAATGGTCATGCTAGTACATCACCATGAATACATTCAGTTCATATGACTTCAACACAATACATTGTTGTCTTCACCAAAACTCTTTATTCTAATCATGAATAATAATTTTAGCAAATTTTTAGTGTGTGAAAATAGAAATAATACATTTAATCTAAGTCTTTGAGTTTTTATTTTAGCCACATATAGTATAAATTTGGATTTCAAACAGCATTTTGTTGATATATCAGTTCAATCAAATTTCATCAGTTAACATTGAGTTCAGCTTTGCATTGCATTGTTTACATTCATCTCCAGTTATACTAGTGCTGAAATTAAGACTTTGTTAAAGACTTTATCCAAAACAGCCTGAGCCCAGTCATTAAAAATGAGCAAAGTTCCTGTTATATATCTGTATGGTTGTCATTTGCCCAGGTCATCCTTCTTTGAAAATGTTCAGTCTGTCATCCAAGAGACATGTTCAGTTCTAAAGTAAACTGTAAAGAACTGAACACGTCTCTTGGATGAGGGACAAAATATTTTCAAAATAGCTTCATCATCATGCCGTGATGAAGATGCTTTGGCTGCAATGAGTAGGCTGATTGTTTTATTAAATTCTTTTTAATATATATTTTTCAAATCTCACAGTGCCTCTGCTTTTTGTTCCGCTTCTGGACGTTAATGACAAATCCATATTTGAAAGTTATTCAAAGAATTAGAAGCATGGACAAAATTACCTATCCTCTGTCCTGTACAGGAATAGAAAAAACATTTGTTCAAATAAATTTAGCCTTAACAGATCCTTTCTCTTTAACTTCTTTTGCTGTCTAATCTTGTCTCGCCACATTTTCTACACTTTCATGAAAATGGGAGTTTATATTCAGGGTTTGTCAGTTCATGGTCGATCTGCTTGTCACTCTAATAATATACAGGGCTTCTACAGGGTTCAACAAGTTAAATATAAGACTTTAAGGCATTTTTAAAACTATTATGAAAGCAATTGAAGACATATTTCACTTCTCCAGCCAGATCCCATTGAATTTGCACTCACCCATATCGGATGAAGATAAGGTTTAAGGAACAATTCTAATGTGCAGAAGTAGTCTTGTTTTGTTATTTTATGAGAGTAGACATCACATTCCTCTTCATACTTTGCATTAATGGTTATTGTTTTTATGATGGTTTCTTTTGTTGTTTTGTTTTGTTTGTTTTTTTTCACATGTAAAAACAGCACAGAATTGATGCAACTTTGTAGAAAATATTTCATCATCTTATTTTTAAGACTTTGTTTAAAGGCTGCAACCAAGCAAATATTCCTCTATCCCTCCTAATACTTTATTTAAAGTCTTAGAAAGGTGTCAAAATCATGTTAGTTCAAGTTCCACATTTAGACCAATATCGATCTGAAGTGGATGAAGTACCATCATAATAGCCTAGAAATAATGACAAATAAATATGTTTCTCTTTGTTTTAATATAAAAAAAGTATGATTACATGAAAAAGTTGACATTTATCTATAAATAAACTACCCTTTAATAATCCTTGTCACGACAGACAGACAGACAGACAGACAGATAGATAGATAACATTTTGTTTATATCTGTACTTTCTGTTCACATTTAGCACATATTTGTCTTTTTTTGACGTCACTTACAGGTTATTATGTTACTGGCTGAAATGATTGAAATATAAAGTGTGAATAACCTGAACAAATAACAAAACCTGATATTTCTAAAGATAAATTAGTAGAATTTTAACCATATTATGACTGCTACTAATATTTAGCATCTTTGTAGATCCTCTGTGATCTGTAATGTACACGTGGAAATGATAACCAGAAGCATAATATTCTTAAAAGTGCATTTATTTTTCTGAAGACATAACAGGTTATTCAAGTTACGAAATTTTTTAAAGGAAATTTTACTTTCTTAAGTTTTCCACTATTTTACTAGTCCGGTCCACTCAAGGGCAAATTGATTTGAATGTGACCCTTGAGCTAAAATGAGTTTGACACTCCTGATATAAATGGACAACAGCATGTTTTCTGAATAATGCCCTACCCATAACCCTTTCACCTGGAGTCCAGCCTCTGGTTTGGATTTGCACAGTAAAAGTGCAGTTATTTCCCTTAGATCCATTGCCCAACAGTACAATGGAAACAGCATGAAAAACCACAAGACTCTCATGGTTCTCCGAAGAGTTGTTGGGCTAAACCAGGGCTTGTGTGACATAAACTTTACAACTGGTAAGTAATAGGACTTCAATGGGATGACCATGATGCTCTGTTTTTGGTAAATGTCTCATGTTTCATCCTACTGGTGAGTCAACACTGACACTGTAATTCATTTTCCTTCAAATAAAATCAGTTGAGGAACCAAACTGTCATCGAAGAATCTGCAGCTTTTCCTCCTAAAACAGAACTGGATGGTTGATTTATAAAACCAGTAGCTAGTAACTCCTTTGTATGTTAAGGTGGAGCTAATAAAACTGTTTTTGTTATGATTATTAAAAGATGGCTTGGTCTAAATTTTAATAAATACACTATGAGTCTTTTAAACACAATTTTCCAGATGTTTACTGTATTAAACTGAGGTTTGATATTTTTCTCAAGTGATTTCAGTGTCGACCAGTAACTTTAACAAACACTCAAACTTGTTTTTCAAATGATTTAATTGGGATGAAATGCATCAATACTGGTGGTAGTACTATATAAAAATCACCAATATCTGAAAACAGCTTGGCTCACTGCTTTACTGGGCTTTATGATAGATTTTCTTAAGTCTTCCTATAATGATAATGACAAGTCAATCTTTAGTGGAGGTGTAGAGTAAGGTGTAGACCACCCCTTATTTGCTTCAATTTCTTGTTCATTTTAATGTCTGGTACAACATTTAGTTGGAGAAATACAATGATAACCAAAAAAATTACTTTAGTTTTCACATCAATATATATGGCATTATATTACCAAAAATAGTGTTTTAAGGCATTCTGTGTTCCATTTTCTGTCTGTTTTAGTCACATGATACACACAGAAGTTAGTACTTTTTTTTTTTTTTTTACCTTTATTTACCCAGGTGTGTCCCATTGAAATCAATGATCTCTTTTTCAAGGGAAACCTGCCCTTTCAGTGCATGTCTTTGGATGATGGGAGGAAACCGGAGTACCCAGAGAAAACCCACGCAGACACAACGAGAACATGCAAACTCCACACAGAAAGGTTTGGTGTTAGAATTGAACCAGTGACCTTGCTGTGAGGCACGCGTGCTAACCTCTGCACTTAATTGCATAACCATTGTTTCTGATTAACTTTGATGGTCTAACAATCCCCCCCGAACCGAACTGTATTTACATTTAACATAATGTTTCCACAAGAATACCAGCAAACTAGCAAACAAAAACTCACTGTAATCATTGTTAAATAGAAAAGAATACATATTTAATTTGGATTCAGGTAAATCATGTCCTTATCTCAACTACCAATACTGATCCTAGTCTTTTGAACAAGTCATTACTTTACTCAACCCTGAGCTTTATAGTTTTGAATAATAGTAATTTCTACATCTTTTTAAAAGTTTGAATTGTTTTAGACTTAGTTTAACTCTGAAATAACATATTAAAACACCACAGTGACTCAACAAAACAGGCTGTAAAGTTACACAGTTTTTCAGAAACTGTGGTAGGTTTAAAAGACTTTAGGGGAGAAGACTGTATGACAACAAGAAAAGTATTCTAAAAACAACATTCATGTTGAGTTTAAGGTTGGCCTTTCTCAAGTGGTACAAATAATAAAAACTAAAACGAACCCTTTCAGAGACTCATATGGTTCCAGAGTACAGGTGTATGATTCTATGTTATACTGATGTCCCTGAGCTACTCCTGTCTCACATCCAAACCTGAACATCCACACACTGACCTCCTACATCTCAGCAGCTTTCCAAGTTTGTGCCAATTTTTATAATCATGCAAATGGTGACATCACACTCAGGTTACATTTTAACCCTTAAAGACTCAAACAGCTCCTGGTGAACAAAACCATCTACTGAACTAACCTGGTTAATTTCTGTTAATCCACTAATACTGTCAATCAGAGATGTATAACGTACTGGACTAGAGGCGTGGAGTAGAAGTACAAGTACTACATCAAAAAACTGACTTGAGTAAAAGTTGAAGTGTACTTCAAGCATCATACTCAAGTGAAAGTACTAAAGTATCCAAAGAAAATTGTACTTAAGTATTGCAAGTAGAAGTATGTAAAAAATGTCTACTCAAGTACTGAAAGTAAAAGTAGAAGTAAAATTACAAGTAGAAGTAATGAAAAAAATTCTACTTAAGTATTGAAAGTAAAAGTAAAATTTAAAAGTACTGTGTAGGCCTATACTAAATGAAAGCAGTCACAAGTTTTAACACATTTATATATTTAATATGAAAGGCACAACTTCAGCTGAGGCAGCAGTAGTACAAGGACATACCCGTTCACTTATAAGTGTTCATGAAAAAACTAAAACTTTCAAAGGCCAGAGTATTCCAAGAATATGGCCAAATGACAAACCAAATATTTCTTGTGTAAACACGGTGTAGCAGCTACGCATGTAACATTGCCAAAAGGCTGATTAGAGCGTGCAGTCTTATTATGTAGTGTTTGATCGCTGACTCGTCCAATGATGAGACACCATCATCAAACCAGGTGACAGAGCCATCTATCGCTCTGGCATTGATATGCTATGGGTTTGGTATGCTTCTGAACAATTTTAATGAGAGTAACGAGTAACGTATTAAAGTATTAATTAAAAAAAAAAAAGTAGTGCAGTAGAAGTGGAAGTAGGCGAAAAAAATTATATTCCAAAAAAGTACAGATACTGCATTTCACTACTTAAGTATAGTACTTAAGTAGTTGTACTTCGTTACTATACATCTCTGCTGTCAATACATCTAAATAAATGGTGAAAAGCACAGTTATTCATCTTTGCATGGTCACCAGACATGACATATTCAGTTATCATAGAAACATCATCATCTTCTACAACATTGATTCACCACTCAAGTCCATGGAGTTGAACCAATCACAGCAGATGGACACACTGATTTATGTTCAATTAATGAGTAGGTTGGACTGAAAAATATAGTTTATCCAAATGTATCTCTGTTTTGATAGATTAACTATTGAATTTTCTCTGAGCTTTAATGGACATTTACATGATCAATAAAGTAAGAAAATCGAAGGAAAAAAAGATGTACAGTATAGTGAAAAATTAGGAATAATATTAGAATACATTGTGAGAAATCACTTAAGAAATGTAAAATAGAGAGCCATAAATATAGCACTGCACTCTACAAACTGTTACATTGTTACAACCATAAAATAATAACTGCTAATAATGTAATAATTTGGGCCCATTTGGAATATAATAAGTCCAATAACGTAATACCTTGCCAATAACATAATAACATTTTGCCATTTACATAATAAGGTATTACATAATGGGCCTTACACTAAAAACATTTTGATAATGTAATAACAATCCCAATAATTTAACAAATTCTATTTTACTTTCTTTTATTTTTACATTCATGTTAGAAAATGTCTAAATATTGCCTCCTCTGCCTACATTACAGGCTTACATTGTTAAATAAAATGGGCCCAAATGATTACATTATTGGCAGTTATTATATTTGGAAATGTAAAAAACATTTTTACACTCAAAAGTATTTTGTGAATTTTAGTCCAGTGAAGTAATTCAGATTTACCTTGTGAATTAAGCAAATGTTAGAAATATTAAAAAATGTAAGCAGCAGATATAATTTAAATATTAGGTATATATATATATATGTGTGTGTAATGGGTGATATAGTCACATTTACTTTACATTGTAATTACCTATAAACAGAATTTCCAAGACATAGGACTGTTTGTGCATTAGTGGTGTAACTTAACACTATATAACATGTATGTTGTGCAAGGTAAATCATGTGTTATCTCTGAAAAAGTTTTGTGTTGCACCTGCAATATACTAGTTCTCCTGGGACAAACTCAATCCTTAAAGGTGCTAAACAGCACTTTATATTTAGAGTGCACAGGTAGGTATAAGTTTTTCTTATTATTTCTAATATCCAGCTGAAGTAATCCCACGAGATACTAAAGGTGACCTCATCTGGAAGAGAAGAATAGGATCACTAATTTCTCTCCAGTGAGTTCCACTTTGTCTCCCCTGCTTACACTTAGATGATAATCAATCTTACGTATTATGTCAATACATTAATCACTACAGTAATTTATCATGTGACACTACAAAAGGAGCTGCTTATGAGCCCTGAAAAGACAAAACAAGCAGCCTTACTATTTCACCTCGAGCTACATTAATGTTAGAATTTCATAACATATAAATAAGTGGTGGATATGTATTTTATTTACAACTATAAAGTCTATAAACAGCTACACAAATCCTATCTGACTAATTGACTACAGAGGTGAATCTGACTGGTTAATTATGCTATTATGGCCACAAGAGTGAACACACTTCAATGCATCACATGGAGAATATGACATGTGGAATTAATACTTTTAACACGAGTGTCCATATCCCATTTTAGTGGCCAGTCGTTGATGACGTGGACCACTTCTAAAATATTTCAGGAGAGTTAGAAAACAGGTTAGGATGTTTTTATTTCCGCGTCCTTAACAAAGAGAGCGAACCTCTTGAATTAATATGAGCTCATGATTGAAAACACCGTAGAGGTCTATACACTTGCAATGTTCAGCAATAATTCCAATAAACCCTCTTCCTATCTAAATAATTTTGCTTTAATTATAACTGCCATAACAATGAGCCACAGTGAGATAAATAAATAACTTCACTGTCCTCCCTGGGATTGTGCTGATGCGGAGGCCTGCCTAGGCATTATAAACCTAATTAGCAGAAGATTACTATGCAGTGTGCAAGGCTGTGGTCCAGAAAGACATCATTAGGTCTTCTGATGGGGATATGCCTTCAGCACATTGATTCTTTTTCGCTCCAAGAACAATGCAGATTGCACACTTTATAATTGGGCTTTCAGGTCACTTGTGACTTCACTTCCACTATGTTTTGCTGGCGATCTCTATTCAAACAAAAGAAGCCGATACCAAAAAGACATTCCCGTTGAGCTCAAGGAATGAAGAGGATATTCATGGATTATGAGACACACTGGAGAGACTCCAAATAAAAAATCATGTGAGCAATTAATGCTTTAAGAATATTTAACTAGCCCAGGAAGAAAGAAAATTAAGGTTTTGAAAAGACATTAAAAAATCTGATATTTAGAGAATTTATGTCAGGATACATTAAGGTCAAAAAAGGGTCAATATAGGGTCAACAAAAACACTCCTATACAATTTATAGAATTTACATCATACATAATACCATCATGCATTTCTCTATAAATGTATTACTTTGAGATATATGTTACACCATACTGTGGCACATTTACTCTGTCTCATGTTTAGAATATTCCTATTTACATGTATGATGGCGGACAGTGCCCCATTGGCAAAACCTAAACATATCATGAAGTTCAGTGGTTCTCTGACAATATTGTGAATACTTTGTACTAAATATAACAAACTACAACTTCATATGTAGCCAAATGCTGATATAACTAATGACAAGACATCCACTCTTCACCAAAACCTATGTATAAACCATAAACAAAACAACACCCTGTCAGTGCAGTCCTGTGTGCGGTAGACAATGTTTAGACCATTATTTTATAAATGTAGTAAATTACAAATTACTGGTGATCCTGCAAAAAATGTATATAAATGAATGCAGTTACTTAAGGTGATGTAACTCATAACATTTGGTTGGTTTCTGATGATGTTTGTGATCATATTTCACAGCTGTTAACTCTTAAAGGCCTGGATCTGTTTTTGTGTTGATTTCCAGTTACAGTTTTATTGACATTTATTTTTTCTTAAATAGTCAACGATTTCTTTTAATATTATACTCTGCATTTCAAAAGAATGGATTTTTACCTCCAACAAGGAAGTATTTAAATTTGAGTCTGTTTGTTTGTTTGTTAACTTCACGAATCAGAGAATCGTGAAGTTATGTTGCCTTAACGGTTTGTCTGTGCGTGCGTGCACATTTCCTCTGTTCGCATTCTAACGGCGCCAATTCTTGACGGACCGCTCTGAAATTGGTAATGTACAAGGAGACACATATAAGGATGAAACAGACTGAGTTTCAGCCAAATCGACTCACTACTTCTGGTCCGACAATGTATTGAATTTGTGTGTGCGTACACATTTCCTCTGTTCGCACTCTAACATCATCAATTCTTAACGGATCATTCTGAAATTTGTCATGTACAAGGAGAGGGATACAAGGATGAAACAGACTGAGTTTCAGCCATATCAACTCACAACTTCCGGTTTGAAGCCATATTGAATTTTCACGTCGTCACAGCAGAGATTTGCAGTTTTCAACATGTATTGACAAGACTTTATTGATCCCTTAGAGGATTGGTGATTTAAAATGGTCACACTAAAGGTGAACAACTAAAACACATCAGTGGTAATATCTCAAGATTCAGACAAGATAGAATCTGGTGTTTTTTTGCATTCACATCGTCTCACCTTGGGACATCAGATGGGTCAACACCTGTGGCTCAATCACGTCACATGTGAATGAAAAATCAAGCCTTGGTGGAGGTCTGCTGACTCTGACTGCCTTGTCATGCATTTAATTTACCTATCATGTAGATGGTCAGCTCAACGTAAATTCAAAGATTAGTTCATCAAAATAGGGACAGCTAATAAAGTTACTTCCTCAGCAAAATATATGAAGTGGACATAAAACAAGTGTCTTCAGCCACTGCTATTCATCAAATTACATGGGTTTTACTGGTAAATCAATGTTGCATTTACTACAGAGCCTCCAAATAAGACATATTTGATGCTCCTATAAAGCTGAAAAACTGCATATTATCTG
This sequence comes from Siphamia tubifer, assembly GCA_020466265.1. Lineage (NCBI taxonomy): Eukaryota > Metazoa > Chordata > Actinopteri > Kurtiformes > Apogonidae > Siphamia > Siphamia tubifer. The sequence goes on along the minus strand of CM035803.1, from coordinate 36,766,006 downwards.
AATTATTTATTATGATAATTACTGTCTTGGTAGGGTCAGTCAATAGTTAAGTTGCTAAATATTTTACATCAGTAAATGCTTTTGGTTGGAGAGGTTTAGGTCTTTGAGGGTTAAACAACCTTCATACTGTACGATAATACTTGAGCACTTTCCTGATTTCAAAAGGAATTTCTAGGACTGAAAAGCATTCTTATCCAACCAGTCATGGAGGTCGACTCAGATTGATCAAAGCAGTGTTTGGATGGCAGACATAAGGCAGCACAAATCTAACCAAGAGAACCAATTAAAAAACAAACAAAAAACAACACTTATACTGCAAAAAATTTAAATCTTACCAAGTGTATCTCATCACAGTTAAAATAAGGTATAATCGCTTAAAGAGTAACTTGGTATTGAGATATAAGAACTTATTTTTAGATAATAGATCTGGAAAATTCTATTTCAACATAATTTTAATTTTTGGGAATAGTAGATTGTTTTTCTGCTTAATTCAAGATTTTTTTTTTTAATTCAAAGCAAAAAAAAATCTGCCAATGGAACAAGTAAAAATGATCTTGGTAAGATTTCTTGGAATAAGATTTTCAAGCTCTATTGTCTAAAAATAAGTTCTTATATCTCAATTAGAAGTTACTCTTTAGGTGATTTTGTGTTATTATAAATGAGAAAATACACTTGGTGAGATTTAGATTTTTGCAGTGTATAATTCATAGCAACAAAATGAGTAGAGTCTGTCCTGATATAAAGACAGATCCTTATAAACCACCCTTAAACAATCAAAACTGTCCTAATGGCTTAACTGACATGCTTTACCCAGAATTATGCCATTTAAAAGCAGTCCTGTGTATCCACAACAGGCAAACTAAAACAATGAGTGTTGATTCTTACCTAAATTAACTCTTTGTCAGCACCAATATTCTAACTACTTTAAATACACTTCTTTTACTCTGCAATGAGAAACCAAACTAGTGCATTTTGATTCAATTTTCTGAACAAAAATAGGTTAAAATAAAAGACACTCCACAGGTGGAAAATGATAGTCCATCTAAATTTGTTCAGCAGTCTCATCTGTCTAAATGAACTACATCAAAATACAACGTTACATATAAAAAGGGTGAAATGCCTCAAAGGAGTGATTAGGTCCCCAAGTGGCATCAACTCAAGGAGTGCAGCACGAAAATCGTATCTACCTTCTTCTTCTTATGTCAAATTTAATAACAAACACATTTTTCTTTTTTTTTTTTTCATTTTACCCAACCTGTGTTAAAGTATTTTCTTAGAATAAATTAAACAATACAATTATTATATCTAAATTTACATATAAGGGTTTTCAGGCTGTAACATTTAAAATTATGACAACCATAAATATTCTAACGCTCTATTCACGTTGTCCTGCTTGGGTTGCGTTTTGCTTGCTTACTCTGCATTCCTCTATGTGCGTTCATAAGAGGGCTTGTTTAATCAGCTTGCTTACTGCCTTCCTATCTGGACTCAGCCATCGTATGGCCGTCTCTTCCACCTCGTTCTCTTTGGCTGCCGTTTGTAACAGAGCGCTACAGCCCCATTTGAGGTATGATAATCAGCTGATTAGCCAGCGAAGTCCTTTTCCCAGAGGCTCCTTTGTGTGCAAAATCCTCACACTCAATTGACATGTGGACATCATCAAGCTGATGAAATGCAATTGTAATGAACAAGTGAGGCAGAGCATCTGCAGTGGGACCCTGAACGAAAAGGACCCTTCCCTCCTGACATGCTAATGCTGAAAGCTGCTCTCTGCCTGTACTCCCCGTGGGTCTCTCATGGAAATGTGAAGAGATGCATATTCAAACCAGCACCTTCTGAGGGAGCTAGATGTACGGAAGAGAGAGATGGGAGAAAAAAATCCTGTGTGGACTTGGCCAAATGCTAATTCTAAGACAGATTATATTGCATCACGCGCAGTAATGATCTGACAGTTCATTTGTGAGGAGAGTTCAGGATCTGAGGTTTAATGCTTGGGTGGACGCAGGTGCTGAGCCCCAGCTCCTCAGAGCTGTCAGAGGAAAGCAGGGGGCTGCTGTCAAATTATCCCAGTTAAAAAGGCTGAGGCGCCAGCAAATATGAAAGACATTTAAGAAATTAATGCATTCGTATTCAACACATATTGCAACAGCGTTTCATTAGAGGTGCTCTAGTCATATTAAAACTGACATCTGACCTTTCACATTTCTCCAAGGCACTCAGGAACATTCTTATTACATACACACTAAAGTCAAAGAGAAGGTAATTGTGATAACTAGCAATAATTAAACAAACTGACATTTTAGCACCATCATTTTCCCTATTATTCTGTTCTTTTTGCTGGGTGATTAGAATAAGCCACATTAGTGTTAGTGAGATTCTTTGGGAAAAAGATATAACTTGTGAAAACACTCAAGGTTTTTGCAACTATCGCTTTCGGACTAAAAATAGTATCATTCCATCTTTTGTTCGATTTGTGTTATCAAGGAGACTCATTTCATTACCATTGCTGCTTTGTTACTGCATAATCTTGCTGTGATTATGATAAGCATGCATAATAGAGACAAATTCCATAAAATATCCACCATCAACATTTTCTGCTTGCATGCATAAAACATTCAACATTCATCATAAACAGATACAAACAGCAAAGTCGTGGATACTATCAAAGTCAGGATTTCATGAGTTACAGCAAGATCATTTCTCAGCACCATTCTTCCAGATGTTTTGTTGTGCAGCAGGTTGTAAAGTTTAACTGCATACCTCTTACTTTTTACAAATAGATGGTATATTCAGATTTTGGGACATGAGTTGAATGATGAGTTGTATTATGAAATGCCTATTAACTACAATACAATGTTGATACTGTATATTACTTCAACCACAGATGTGCATCTCAGCAAGTCTCAAGTTTCATATGGACATTTATAGAAGCACACATACCAGCATCATTAAGTTTAAAAAAGTAATTCCACTTCCTTTATCAGGTAGAACATAAATTAATGCCCATTTCATGGCCATCCTGTCAAAAATTCAAGACTAAGATATTTATGAAATATTATATCTATTATATTATATATATTATATCTATATCTATATATCTATTTACTCTAATACCATGACTACCACCGTTCTGAATCATGTCTAACTGACGGCTATAACTATTTAGGTAGATTTAGACATTTAAAACACTGATTAGGGGATAATATCATGGCTTGGTTTGAAAAAATCTTTAAACTATGTGGCAAAATATGACTCTGAATTTCTGTATTAATATTTAAACCAAACCACAATCTTTTCTGAACACTAACTAATGATTACATATTACTTACATGTAAAAGCATACATTAGTTAAACCTCAGATTTCACTCTATGGTAGCACTGTTCATAAGTTTATACATCCACAATCCATAACTGTCTCCTGTCACTGAGGAAGGGTAAACCAATAACAGATCTGTGGGACCTAGCAACATTTTATTCTGGTGACAGAGTCAGAAATGCAAGTACAGTTGGTAGAGGTCAAGCTAGATAAACAGACTGATGATGCCATACATATTGTTCTATACGGATAGATGTAGGTCATTACACCTATGGCCTCTCGCTGAGATGCTTTGTGATGACAGGACCTTTGGGCTTGGACCTCAGAGACAGCAAATGGGCAGTCAGCAGGCCCCCTGCTTTATGAACCTTATGGGTCACCGAGGTGGTGGGGGCTGAGAGGGTCAAAGACCCTGAAAACTAGTTTTGCATAGCTCAACGTTATTCCTAACCTGGTGTAAGCAGCTCTAGACCCTAGGCTCTGAGGTGGGTTCCTTCTCACCAGGTGTTCGAGATGGCGTACATGTCTTCAGGGTATGGAGTGCCATTGGACGCCCAGGACTACACATGGTGCTGGGGGTCAAACATGGAGCCATGCTGGACCAGCTGTCGCTTTGCTGTTTTGCCCCAGCTCTGATCCAGGCCCGCTGGAGAGGGCCAGATGCGCACACTCTCTCACATCCACAGCTCAACACAACAAGGGCCTCACAATCTGACCTCAGTGCTTTGGCATTATTTTGTCCAGGAAAGTAACCAAAACATGTTATATTCATGGAGGAATCCAACTTCTTCCACTCCGAAAAAATAAGAATGTGGAAAGTGTGCGTAGAGTTTCCTTGTATTCCCTCAATAACTGGCAGGGCCACTCTTCTGTGTTCCCGTTCAGCATACAAGGGCATCCATTAATTTGGAAAGGCTAAGATACCACGCTCACACACACATGCACGCAGATCACAGAGTCTACACCACTTTGGAAGCAGCAGCACTCCATCTTCTGTCTAACTGCAGCTAAAAGCATGAAAGCAGTAGTGAGATTTCATTTGGCTAACTGACTGAAGGCACTGAGGGAGTAAAGCTCGCTGGAGAGATTTATACACCCGGCCTGATGCCTCCTGCTCCCTGTAATAGAACAAAAGCTTGTTGTCTCTTCCAATTACAGATGTCAAAACGCTTATTTTGAGGGTTGTGATCTTTTCCCTTTTAATCTGCAAAGATAAAAGGTCTCAGCTTCATTAGCATGTGTTCTCTCCCCCCAGACTCAGATTCCCTGCAAGCAGCCAGCTCAGCCTTACAGCCTATTACCCACTCTTGGGGCCATTAAGGTCTAACATTAATGATGTGTAATTAGCATATGATGACAAATAATAACAATGTACTCCCATTCAATGTAATGGGGGGTAGGATAATAACATGGAATCCCACTGTTTCAACCCTACATAAAGCTCACAATATCTATGTTTTATTGCCCACGCTGTTGTTCAAAGGTATAATGGAGTGGGATGCAGAATGTGTGCATAAATTATTTAAATTAATTTGTTTATCTAGAAATTTCACAATTACAATACATCAATAAGTCAAAGTGCTTAATCTGCACAAAGCATGAACATAGTTTAATCATACTCAGTTACAACAAAAACAGTAGATTTTTGTTTCTGATAGTGAGAAATTTTATAGTACAGTATATGAGACTATATTTAATCACTGCTGTTGTATTACCTTAATGTCTGTATGAGTATTTTTGTATCCACTCAATTAACCAAATAGATCAGTAATGGAAATCATGTGGCTCTCTCTTGATCGTACCTATACTCCAAATTTATAAATCATATATTAAAATTAATGACAGTGAGAACTCTAGGAAAATGGAGGGGTATTAGTAGACAAGTGATCAATTATGCTGTAGAACAGAGGCAGAGCAATCAGAAGTGACAGACCGTCTTCAAACGGCTCTTCTCATCCATTAAACAGGCTGCCTGTTTGTGTCAGCTGTGGGTCTGAAAGAAAACCATACAATTAAAGAGACCCCGCATGTTTACACACACACACAGACACAGACACACACACACATTCATATGCAGCTACAACATGGTGCATCTTGTATTGTGTTTTGTGTAATGCAGCCCACCCTACTTTTTTTTTTAGTTTTCACATCTGTCACAAAACAACCCATCACCAATTATATTGAAGCACAAACACGGCCGTTTTCAAATTTGTTGGTTACCTCCTGTAAAGAAGATGGTGGGGCATCTCAGAATCAAACTAATCAAAGCACCTCAAAAGTAGAAACTGAACGAATATATTGACAAACACAAAATGAGGTGCTGTTTAAATAAACAAGTCGGAGATGTGAGATATCCAACTGTCTTTGTGCAAATAATATCACTGCATATATCAGAGAAAAGACAAAAAAAATGGTCAAACATTTATTAAAATGTTTGTGTTTTTTTGTATTCTTTTAGTAATTATTTCTCTTCATCACTGGAAATGTATAGCACAATGATAAGAAAATATTCACTTTCCATCCTTAAACTATAAGAAATGTCACTGAACAGGAAAGAAACAAAAATAAGGAATCAGTGCAAATAGAAAAGTGTACATCTCACCAATTCTAAATTGAATTTGCTCTCTGGAAACACAGACATTCTCGTTTTTCAAGCGAGCAATACAGAGCTATTCCAAACCCTGTTTACAGCAGCTAGATCTCAAATTGACTTGCTAATGTTAACTTTTATTCCGTTGCCATGGGTTACCATGTCGTGTGATTTGACACCGAGCTACAGACACTGCTGATTAGTAGCATCCAGTTCTGTCCATCTCTGTGCATCACTGAACCATCTGGTCATTTATTCACTAATAAGCCCCTAATGGCCCAAATATTCAGCAGCCTGTCATTGTGACATGGCAGAAAATGCCTACATCTTTCAACTCGCCTTGACATGTTGCTTGTTTCACATCAAAACTCGTCATTTACAGGAGAGAAACTCAGAGGGGTAAAAACTTGACCTAATCTGCAGTGTTAACACAGAGGCAAGGAGCTTTGTTATCAGCTAGACTGACTGAACGGATGTTAATGCATTCATCCTTCACCACTTCAAGATCTTCTTTTCTGCCACAGGGAGAAGGATATGAGTGCTGTCAATAGGAATTTGATTATGCACACATTGATTCTACCCTCAAAAAGGAAAGATTATGCGCAGCCCTGACTGTGAGAGACTGTGAGAGAATGCAACATGCACCTCTTTTCTGTTTTTTTTTTTTGCTCCTTTTTTTTTTTCTTTTTAAAGCATGGCTCTGCAATGTGTTCATGTCCAACCTGTCATTTGTCGCCAAAACATTGACTTTTTCCCATAAATATTTCCAGATGAACAAAGCCAGCTGGGATTGTAATTGGTGACATGCAACCATAAATTTAACCTTTCCTGGGACACTGGTGGCAACCAATTAACTAGCCATTGAATAAAAAATATCCTCAATTATCTGTCTCATTATGGCTATGTTGGCCTGCATGTACAAAGAGCAAAGAGCAAAGATGATGAGCTAAACAGAAAAAAAAAAACTTGTCACTGTTTTTTCTTATATTCATTTATGAAGTTAAGAGCTTGAAATCTGGTTGAAATCTATACTAACTATGCAATTGCTAAAGGCTTATTATTCTGATCAGTTATCTGACAGTTTAGCAACTGTGAAATCAGCCATACTGTTGTAAATGAAAAGACGCTTTAATACAACATTCCAAATGAAATCCTGAAACAGCCCCTTTCTCTATCATTGGTCTGATTGGAGTGTGAATGAGCTTCATGTTGACCGACTGGTTGCAGAACCTCTCTGTCAACTTAACTAGCAGCCCTGGATGGTGTGAATGTATACTTAACTCCCTGTCACTTAGCAAGGCATGCACCCTGAGCCTCCATCAAGACAAGCTAAGTAAGATGGAAGACGAGCAGGCTTTGGCTAGAAAGGAGACGGGAAATGCCACCTTTGGTGAACTCGCCTGGGACCAAAATCTCTCAGTCTTATTTGAATGTTGTGCTAAGGGTGAGAGGATACAGAGCGCATGTCTCTCACACAGTTAATATAATTTCTATTGTAGAAATGTTAGGGTATAGCTGTTTGAGGGATTTACTTCATACTTGAAGCATTCACAGGAAAATCCCTATTCTGGCTCATCCTTTCCCTGTTTAAATCTCCTACCATGCATTGGCATTGCAAAACCACACCACAAGCAAAGGAAATCAAATTATCTATGTCTTAAACCATCAGGCTTCATACAGAAATAAAGTTGAAACCAAAAGCATTTGATACAGGAAAGTGAGGGGAAAATGTTTTATGTATGCAGTACAAATCCAGGACTGAAGTCGGGGGGGGGGGGGGGTGTATATATATTTGGAGTCCACTCTTTTAGTACTTTTAATTAGCCAAAGTATTCTGATACAAGCAATGCAGCCTGTCTCATGCCACTACTGCTGTGTGGTCTAATTTATGTAAACTTGTTCCATTATATAGGCTGCTGAGAGTATCATTAAGGTTTGGCTTGGTTTTGGGACTCTTTTTTAAAAGCAAACCTAAAATAAAACACAGCCAACTCATCTCATTTGCTTTGTGTGTTGGATGTGTATTCTAATGAATGGCTTACAACAATGCGACCTGCCAGTGCAAATAATTAACCTTAAGTGAAACCAATTACATACTTTTATGCCATCGCAGAAGCCTCCAAAAGCAATCATGTATGGCTTTCTCCAGGAATGTTTTGCTGATACAGAAACTAAGTAGAGGATTCTGGGTTATTCTGTAGCAACAAATGAACACTGAGAAGTCTCTTTATGCTCAGAGAGATATCTAAAGAGGAAGAAGATAAACAACAATTATACTGCTCTCCCTGTCAGCGCAGCATGCCTCGGGTCAGTCCATTAGAGATCACTGTTTGGTGCACTCTTGTGCTGGAATAAGAAGTGCACCCGTTTGCGGGCAGGCTTTTGACTGGCAGTTGGGACCTGGAGACTGTGTGTGTTGTGAGCTGCCTGTGAATGCTGAGGGGGTGTGTGTGTGTGGGGGGTGGATATCCAGACATAAACTTCCGCTGTCAGCATGGGCAATCATGGCACTTCATTGTCCAGCAGCATCATTACAATATGGTTATCATCTGAGCTTGAGTCTGACACCTTCTCCAGGACCTCTCCAATCACCCCCATAGTAGGCTTCAGTACTAGGCAGTGAGGGCAAATCTCTGCTTTGTGCTTGTCTGCCTTAATAGACTGGATGTCACTTCTGCCTGTGGAATGTGCCCGGTCTTCAGCTGTCAGTCAGAGGCGCGGGTGTCAGGCCGGAGCGTGGCTGGAGCCGTCTGGATTAGAGGGTAGTTACCATAGCTGTCAGATTACTGACAGCCTGACACCCCCTCTCCCAACTTCCTCTTATTGTTTCTTTGTTTCTCTCAAACATCCTCCAGATGGGAGAATTACCAACCAGAAGAGAGAGAGAGAGAGAGAGAGAGAGAGAGAGAGAGAGAGAGAGAGAGAGAGAGAGAGAGAGAGAGATGGGAAATGAAGGAGGGGGAGGTTCGAAGAGAGGGATGGGGGGTTAAAAAGCTGAAGTGGGTTTTTAAAGTTCTATGCCACGTTAGCTTTGTGATGAAGTAAAGTGTGTTTGGTAGATTCTCATAGAAAGAGAAGGAAGTGAAGAAGGGGAATGAAAGAGAGAGCATTACACCTATTCCCACCTCTCCTTGTTATCTTTGGTATTCATGTCAAGATAGGTGATTGTGTTGGTCATTAGTGTTCATATACCCAACAGAGTATCTTAGTTAGCACCTTTGAGGAAAGCTTCATCTTCACTGAATATTCACCTCTATGACTGCACCTGTCTCATTCATCTGGAGAGATGTTGAAGATGTTCTTTAATTTCTCTTTCTTTTTAAGACAAATGAACAGGCTTAATGTAGAGATGTAGACAGGCATGATAAAAAAAAAAAAATCACTTACATAGTATAACCTATGATGAATTATGGAATCATCCATGGTTTCTGAAAGTATTTTAATGATTGAAGAAACTGTGGGTAGGCTTCGGGTCAGAACTAGTCTTTACATTTTTTCAGCCTTCTCATTCCGCTGACCCTGCATGGGTGACACTGTCATTCTGCCATTTTCAAATGAGCTCTGGACTAACAGCACACTTTACATTAGAGAAGACGATGACTATGAATAAGAAAATACACGGCCTATTGTCTGCTAGGATTCCCATTTTAGTCTACAGCCTAAAGGGAGATTTATTTTAATCTGAAATAATACTTTATTTGATGAAAATAATCATTAAAAAAAGAGAAAAAAAACCTCCATAGCGTAGGATGATTCAAAAAACATTCTTGATTTTAAAATAATAGATTAATAACCGACTCCTGCTTCCAACAGCCTGAAGCAGTGAACTTCAGAAACAATTACATGGATGTAAAATGAAAGGAAATGAGGTGTTATGTTTGTAAAATACAGTGATACACAGCTTCAGCCCCTGGCCGTTGGATTCCACCATAAAAATAACCGAAGGCAGATTACAGTTTGCCCTGACCTCCAATCTCCTCTAACAAGCGCGGCTACTAAAATCAGCTGCGCCGTCATGTACGGGTAAAGATAATGAGGGCGGCTGCCTGAGGAGAGACCGAATGCAAAACAATTATAGTTAGTTACAGGAGCACAGGTTAATATTCTCTCATGTCCCTCTTCTTACGCATTCCCTTTTGTCCTACATCAATCTTAATGAAAGTTATGAGACCTGTCCGCAATGATAAGCAGCCACTCAGGCGTACTCTGTGTCAAGGCTCCCACATTATGCCTCCCCGTCAGCCTATGTTTTGCATAGCCTAAAGCATCTATTAAAATCCCCTTGTAAAATTCATAAAACAAAAATGTGGTGGGTCAAGTCTAGAGGGAGCCAAAGTAAGCTGCTTATTAGCAGGGAGTCGAAAACACAGATCCAATTACAGATCCTGAACAAGGAGCACTAAGAATCAGCATTGGGGAATAAGTATTTTCCTTTCCTCTCCCCTTCAATTGGCCTAGGTGCAGAGGAGAGAGAGGTATCAGAGAGCAGGATCTACGAATGGTAATTACAGTGGGAGTGTTTAGTGCATGAAGCTGGAGTTGGAGCCATTCAAGTACAAACTCATGTAAATCTTCACTTTGCTTCAGATAGTAAATTGGTCGGGTTTAAGAGGAATCCCAGAAGGAGAGGAAGAGAGGGGCTGCGCCGAGAGGAGCCATGAGCTCCAGAGATATGTAAAGAATCTCTGTCTGGAATTTAAAGGGCTACAAATTAGACCAGACATTAGCCTTTTTCTTTTACAGAGCCAGCAGAATGTGAATGAAACAGAATAAATAACTATAAGACGGCTTTTCCCCCCTTCTTATAAGATGACATTAATCCTTTCATGTGCAATGACAGCTTACAGGGTTTGACCCTCTCCCCAGACAGCCATATAAAGCCAGGAGATTTCTTAAGATCCCAACAAGAACAAGCTTCTGTTAATAAGAGGTCCTGATAGAGGTCTCCACCCCACATTTAATACTCCAGTTTACACCAACTTACCCTGCTCAACATGCTCAACAGATGGCTCTTATTAAACCAATCAACAATATTGTGAAATGTAAATCCATTTAGGGGTTTATTTAAAGTCGAATTGTTCCATAGCTGTAACAAGCGGACGGCACTTTAAAATTTTTTTCTTCCTGAGTAGTGAAGGCTGAAGTGTCTCTCAAGCGTACAATAGCGTGAGCATTTGAGCCCTTTGAAAGAAAAAGATCAAAAGCAGCAAGTCCTCCTGCTGCTGGCGGGTTTAAGCTGTAACCAGCACAGACCCCGCTCGCCACATCTCGGGTAGCGCATAGTGGTGGGTGGCGAGCTGACTGATTGCCAGGAGTGTACTGTCAGCATCACTCTCTCCACAGAGGACCATGATGGGGGGACAGTGTGTGGGCAGTCCATATAGACCCCCACACCAATACTACATCAGCTCTACAGAGACGCTGGCAGCCTGCATCCCTCATAATGACCTCAGTGGGTAATGTGCTACACTAATATCTAGACAGGGTAATTCATTTGTGTAAATGGACAATCCATCACATTTTTGCACACAATAAATTCTGCACTGAGGTGAATGGCGCCGTATCTGGTTTTCAATATATTCCTGAAAAATAATTGGGTAAGTAAAAAAAAAATCAATACCCGTGTACTGGAATTTCTATAAGTGATCTTTAGTGAGATACACTCGTAACAAATTTCCTTCATTTAATTGCTTTATTTGAAATTGGAAAGGTTTTCAGCTGTACTATTATAAATAGGGAAGAATGAGAGCCTATAATTTGTACACAAACAGTAATAAGCTGTATCCATAAGGGCTATTACTGCTTGAAAATAGTACATCTGCAGAAAACCAAACACCTTGCCATAAATTTCCTAGACTAGTATATAATACTTCTCAAAATGTAATAGGATATGAGTTACCGTGATAAAAATTTAATTCATCAGGTATCTATTTTATATACTTCACATGTGTAACGCAATTTAATTCAACCGAATGTCTTCAATGAGGCTTTATGTCCCGATGCAAATTTAGATCAAAAGTGTAAATTTATGTGTGATCTTGTTTTAATTTAAGAAGAGAAATGTTATCGGTATCTGTCACTGATTACTTTTTGTTTAATGAATGCTATAATGTAAACAGTTGCTGTGTTGTGGTTTCAGGTTTGTCAATGCCCATTTTTGTGCATCATTCTTACCTTTTATATTTTGACTATGGCACACTATCTAATAAAATGGTATTTGAGTTTCTAAACTGTGTCATATACATCATAACTGGTCACACTGGAGGCATGGTAGAGGCTAAACTAAGTGCAAAGCCCTCATAGTCTTAAATAAATGTTAACACAAGGATATGCGTTAACAGACACTTCTGTACAATTACCCGCCAGTGTTACACTCCTGACATTATCAGCAAGAACCCTACATTACAAATGGTCTTCCTTTGAAAACAGCAGCAAAGTGGCTACTCTATATTACGTCACCTTAGATTTTTTTTTTCACCTGCAGCTCCTTTTATTTCTACTGTTTCCAATCAATTTCATCTACTGCCAAAGGACTGATACAAATACAATTTCTATTTACTCAACAGGAACAGACAAACCAAACAAAATCTGCATGATATGCACTCCACAACAACATCTGCTAGTCAGTGTATGCAGATTAATTGGAAGTCTTTGTGCTGTGATTTCAGTTGAGTGCAGTTTGACTAACATCTTAACCTACTTAGTGCAATTAGTGCTTCATTAGAGAGGCTAACTAACTATTGCTTCTCTCCATAATGATGTGCAAGAGTGTAGACATAAAAGTACATAATCAATGGTTTCCAATTACTCCACAAGTGCAACCACTATTTCAAATAAACTGGATAATAATATAGAGCCATTACAAAGTCTAAGGTAGCAGAACCATTTAATTGCAGTGCAGTTCTTCTCAGCTCCAAGATTTTTTCACACTAATGAAGTGTCATACAAAAAAGGCTGTATTGATTTTTTCACCACACAGCCTCCACCACAAATATGTAATTATCCTTTTTATATCTGGCAGGGGATTAAAGTAATCTATAGTATCTAGCCTTTGCGCTTCCCTGACAGGGTTGTGTGGGGCTTTTACCCTTTTCAAAATATGCAGCTTTTTGATGAATGAACTTTAGACAAAATGCTGTTCTGTTCTATATTGTTTTGTCTAAAAACCTGTATTCTGAAGACATCATGCTGCATGTACAGCTGCCTGAGCTTTCAGTACACAATCATGGCATTTCAAGCCCTGTCATCTATGAGCCAGGCAGTTAGAGCTAACCATCAGCTAACACACACACACACACACACACATACACAAACAGCCTCCACATTCAGACACAAACTCGAAAAAAAAAAATAGAAACAACCACACACACCCACACACTTACACAATTTCTTTAGAGATCTGTGTGAAGCAGTAAGCTCAATAGAATTCATCACAGCTGGTTAATAAGGTTAATTTAATCCAATGATGTGTCCATGAAAATCACTACTTCCTCTGGAGCAACACACACAAAAGCTCCCTGCTGTTCACTGTCAAACACACAACACATCCACACTCATCCTCAGGCTTCACATAATAACAGCCTAGTCCATTTAAACTTTAGACCAGCTTCTCCTCTCTCTCTCTCTCTCTCTCTCTCTCTCTCTCTCTCTGTCTGTCTTTGCGTCTCCAGACCTGAGATGGACGAGCAACCTTAAGACTACCCCACGCTGGGCTGCCCTTCACGATAATAAAAAGCCATTACCTTGACCGCTGACACGAGGCCAAGTGTGAGGGTCAGAGTGATATTTATTGATGAAACTCTGAGCTCCCAATCTGCTGCACTCAGTGCGCATCATACAGCTGTCAGCACAGACAGGGATCAGGCAGCATGATGGCCCTCGACATGGCCCATCTATAATTTATGAACTACACAGAAAACAACCAGGAGACAACAGAGAAGCCCCGGCTGCCCAGGGATTACCCTCCAGCCCAGCTAAAGAGATCTGAACGAGAACCATCTAAGGGCCACAGTGGGCCACGCTGATATGGGGCAGCAGGTAAGCACAATAGCTGGTGTTACATATTCAGAGGGGCCTCACCGGGATCCATCTCTCTGGAGGACACTGTTGTGAATAATATAATAGACAGTGTTTACAGTGGGGATGTAAAGTGAGTGCGGTGGTGCATCACACACCCCAGCACACTTCAGCTGAGCCCTGTAAATGAGCTAACAGAGGAGCAGAAGATGTAAAGTTTCACACTTTCATCTACAAAGTGTTGTGGGACAGTCCAGTGGCAAAATCCACCATCAAAAATGACTGTAGTAAAGCATTTGGTTGAATTTTTACTATTAAAAATATTTGCATCATTACCAGGCTTGAGAAGGTTACTCTATATCTGAAACTAAAAGTGTTGGACTTAAAGGTGACAATATTATAACTAACCTAACCTGATCTAATAGACACATTAATAATACGCTCCATTTGATGAAATAGCTGTTACTATTACATTACTTCGACATCAGGCTGGAGAAAATTAATTCATTATTTTGTGAGAATTGTGAAATAAATCGCAAAATTTCAATTAAAGCTTCTTTAACTCAACTCAACTCAGCTTTATTTATTTCCTTTGGGAATCTTTGTAACTGAGAAAAAAAATCTATTATAAAAAGAAACAAAAAAGGCTTAGTGTGATATACTCAATATTTGTATTTTCATGCACTGTTCAATTTATTTATTTTTTTGAGAGTATGTAATTATGTTTTACCTCACGTTTATGTAATAATCATAATAGTAACAATCACAAATATTGCTGTTTTTGCCATATTGCACAGTTAAGCTAAATACCAAATGTGAGAAGAAAAATATAGGAAATATCCAATATTAATATTAAATGTATTCCATATGCCAACAATAACAATAAAACCTCAGAGAGGAAAAAAAATGGGGGCACCATCTCCATGTTTTGCTGCCATGAAGTCATATTACGAGCACAGAAAAAAAAAATTAATTACTGCAAATGTTGCAAACTAAACAAAGGATTTTGTTCCATTGAGTTACTCCAGAAGTCACTAGTTAAGAACTTTCGTGAAATAAAAGTTGTTTTCCTTTCTTGGCCAACTAACTGCGTGCAGATGAAATACTTCAGCTAAATATTTTTTGTATGTGTTGTTTGTCCAGCAATTTTTTCAGTTTCTATTGAGGAATGGGCTTTTAGATTCATAGTGGTCAGACTTTTAATTACATTTAACTTTGCTATTCAGACTGCACATTCTCAACTTCATATGCATAACCACAAACTTATTTTAGACTGGATACACTATCATTTAGAGGCACGATATATTGTTAAAAAAAAAAGCGGGATCTCGGTTCACACCTACACACGATTCGCTTTTTGATGAGACGGTTTTTCTGTGTTTGTTTTTTTCCACCATGAGCCACATTAACATTTCAGCTCTGCTTCTGTAAAGTCCACTGTTCTTGCTTTCCCACTCAACCAATCATAAAAGCACCTGCACATCATGTGATTATGTGTAGCAGCAAGCTTTTCCCTAAACCAATCATGAATGTGATTCAGCGACAGGCAAGGCAGAAAGACGAAGCACAGCATGAGTAAGTGAGGAGATAGATGAAGTCTGTATTAGGAAAATGGATCCCAGCGGAGGTCTGCGCTCTCAGAGTGCTTTTTCTAGTTAAGTTAAGTTATTAAGTAGGTTGGGAAAAAATGGAATTCTGTTATTGTGCTTCGCATTTGTTCCGAGTGCTGCTGTCGCGCTGAGAGTCGTTGGAATTGGAATGCTAGATACTTTAGTTAAAAACTGAAACGTAACAGCTGTTAGCTCAGTTAGCTTCTCAGCTAACATGAGGCTAACATGTTAACATTACCTGTGTTCTGCTCCAGTAGCAGCAAAGCTGAACAACACGACCAACCTGTTTAGTCACCTAAACGCCAGTATAAAGAAAAAGTACAAAACAAGACCCCTGAAAATGTATGTCCAAAAACACAGACATCTATAACGGACACTCTACATAACCGAGCTCCAGCATGGAAAAAGGAAAAAACTGCAGCAATTGCTTATCAAATCACTAAAGACATGGCCCCATTTATTACACGGTAGAGCATGTCAGATTTAAAAAAAAAAAAAAAAAAGATCAAAACAGATAAATGACAGGAGATGGTATTTGGAAGTTATTATATAGACAAACAACAATAATTATCAACTATTATTATTACACTTAATGAACGGCTAAATTAATAGTTCAACAATAGTTCAATAGTTCAATATTTTGTCATGCAAATTGCAAGTATGCAAATTTTGGATTTGAGTTGAATAAAAATGTAACTTAATTTAAAAAAAATTATGCAGAGAATCGTGATGTCAATTTTTATCAAGAAAATTGTGATACACATTTTTTCCAGAATCGAGCAGCCCTATCATTCACAATCAAATGTTTTTCAAGCTTTAATATTAACAATTACCTTTGGTATATGACTTTTTTTAAATCTCTACCAGGACATATGTATTCAATTACATCGTAGGGAAGTTGTAGCAGTGATAGTAGTGACAGTACTTAATCCCCACAAGTAATAAATTATCAACAACCAAATTGGAAATGGGTTTGTTTGCATTTGTCAGCATTTTATTACTAACATGCGTAGTGTCGCATCAATATGTATCAAATCCCTCCCACTTGTGTTGGTGCTGAACCATAGTGCTGCAAATATTGCTGCTGTTACGTAATTATTTTCTTGCATTAATGAGAATAAAACCTGTGATATTATTTGGGGGTTGTTGTTCTTTTTCAGCTTATTCTAAATCCCACCAGACAGTTCTAGGTGGAAAACTTTAATTGCAAGTACACTTCTGGCCCATTTTTTTAACACTAGGGTATTCTGTCTCCATTCTTGAATTCCCAACCAGATCAAATGCAATCCTTCATCGGCCAATTTCCCTGACACTTTCTTTTTATCCACTGAATTCATCTTTACATGCTGCAGACAGACATATATTGTTTCTGATCAATAAATAACCATATAATTGAATACTGCTGCATCCCAAATGAAGCCCTCATTTACCAAGCTTCAGTAAACAGGGTGGATTCTTTGCCTATCTAACGCTGACATTTCAGAATTCAAACACATTCAGGGCAGTGTCAGTGCACAAGAGCTTCTGTATCCCACTTAGGCTCTCTTTTCAATATGGAACTATCTTCACCCAATAAATTATTCTGGGCATCTCCAAAGTCATTACACATTTATTTTGATCTCGCATCATAATTCACAGCTTGGCGCACAATGTATTTTCTCAAAATGCATGGTAATTCCTTGGTGCAGAGCAAAGTTATGATTCATTTATACTGGAGTGACAGCATAATGCAGAGACGTCAAAATCCATTAAACTGTTCAATGTCTTGGGGTTTATTTTTAGATCCAATTGAGATTTAACTGATGGTGAAAAATATACAGTCAGGTGTGTTTACCTCACCTTTAGAGAGAATGTGTTATGGTTCCAATTAATTTGTTATTCCTGTCACTAAAGGCATTGTCTATGTCAAAACTGTCACAGCGCTTTAGGCTTTGTTTTCAGGAGAATGGCATTTAATTTCACTGTATACTTTTATAACTACACTCATTTGAAAGGTGTGTTTTCTATTCAGAGCCACTTAAGCTAAATGCATGCTGATTTGATTGCTCATCACAATGGCAGATTGCAAAATTTCTGGCTTGTGCCTTGACCAGTGAGCTAGTTAAATGATCATCCACAGTTTAAAAGACATTCAATTATCTCATGTGTAGCTCCAGAGATGGCTGTTCAGAGCAGGGTTTTACAGTCTGAGTGGATGTTAAATTGCATTACTGTGGACATAATGCTACCACTCAACACTGTTACATTTTTGAAGAAAATATCCATGAATATAATGCTGTGGCACTGCACATTTTCCAATAGAATACATTTTTATGTACCCCAAAAAAGTGGGATTTTTTATGTTTAATAAAGGATAACATTATTTGTTGCTTATCAAAATGTAATATTTTCTCTTAAATAAAGGTTTTTTTATACAATGCAAAACTACAATGAACATATTAAAAGTCAATTTATCCAATTGTATACACCTGTGTTTGTAAATTCCATTGTGTCCTGATGGTGTATTACTCAGGGCTATGATTCCTTTATATGAAACCCTGCACTGAGTGGGGCTAGCTGTACAGTGTCTGATATGGGGAAAGGCAGGCAGGAGGGATTTTTTTTCTTTCTTCTACAAGGATTTTTTTGTGTGCAGTTATGGTCCATCATTATTAAATGTCTCTTGTTGGATGGGAGAGGCGCTTTATCAAAAACAGCCATTCATCAGACGCTGTGCAAGACAGCTCACATCTGACCTCTGCGGCAATAATGCCGCATCAAGTAGGCCAACTACCTAGTTTAGCGGCAGAGCAGGGAGCAGGGGCCGGCTCCAAGATTAAGTGCGCTGTTTCAGGTTTTCATTCCCAGGGGCTCTGCTGGCTGATGTTGTATTGATTGCAAAAGTTTACCAGTAAGTATCACAAACAACAATAGCCAGGTCAACGATCGGTGATGCCTGAACCGCTATTCCCCGGCGGGGGGCTACACGTTCAGGGCTAAAGCACTGCCATCATCATGGCTGTGTGCAGGGTGCAGAGAGGGCTCTCCTGAGCTGGGGGAAGAGAAGTGCACTGGCTGTTCCTACTGACATTTAGGAAAGCGATATGTCAGTGTGAAATGAGCGAGCGTGAGATAATTATAAGCCTTTGCATTATAAAAGGCTGCATCGACAAACTGTCGGATTGGCCTTCCACAGAGGCACCAGGCATGTTAGGTACTCCTGCATAAGCTACTCTTTATCCCATTTAATGGTTTGGTCATTTTTTTTAAACATCCAAGATAAAGATCTTTTATATTTACATTAGAGACTCCAACTTCTCATATGATCAAATAATAAGTGTATCTTGTTTTCAAATATTTATGATACATGTCCAACAAAATAACTGTTACCAACAAGCTTTTTTTTCTTCTAGGAAACTGCAGTACATAACTGAAAAAAGGGCTGAGCAGTAAAGAACAGGATTCACCCTGAGGCCATCTTCGGCAGGCTGAATGATGGTGCATCCTTGGCCCTGCATGGAGGACAGCACACAACCCTCCATCACAGTGCCACCAGACCATTACCCGGGGACTGCAACGGCCAGCCGCACCAAGCAGGCCTCCTCCACTGCCCCATGAAGCTAATCATGTGATTTGATGCAATGACAGAGTAATGACACAGATTGGTGGTGTGTTCAGCTTCCCCCTGCTGGAGGCTACAGAGGCGGTGGTAAACACGTGAGGCTGCCTGAACCAGAGCCACAGATACCACATTACAAAGCAAGTTACAGAAGATATCCAAGTGCTCTCACAAGTGAAATCAAGATTAATGGTGCTGCTGAGGGGTTCTTTTATGTCCTTGAGTATCTATATTTCACCTAATGAGGGACATTAGCTGTAATAAAACTACTCAGAAGTACAAGCCGTTAATTAATGCTTCCACATTACCAGTGAATGAGAATAACTGAGTTGTAGGACCCATTGGACCAAATATTAAAAGTGCAATCTGCAGGCTCATAATTTCCACTGCTCTGTGCCAATTCATCATTCTAGCCACTAGCATATAATCCTATTCTAAATTTCTTCACCAGTATTGTTAAACTTAGATTACTGTATTGCACATCATTCTTATTATCCTGTGTTCAGCAAGCTTTTAAATGACCATATCTGTTTACTTCGAATATTGAAGAGGGAAGCAGTCTTTCAATTAGGAACAAAAAATCTATTAGTTTATGCAGCTATCATCCAGTCTTTAGTATCCCCTGCCAAGTATACTGAGACAAATCTGTTATTGCTGCTGCAAACAAGAACACTCCACAAACACAATCAGGATGTCGTGGCCAATCACAACCAAAACAGTTCATGCTAACTAAGCTAATATTCTAGACTAATAAAAAAGTAGCAATAAATAATTTCCATTACTTCATCAGTTTGTTGTTTTAGTGGGGAGAAACAGCCCAAGTCAGGACAACAGATATCGCAAAAAGAAAACAATAAACCTACAATTTTGTCTGGCTTAGCTCGTTCACCATCACACAGGCAGCAAGTACCTCATCACTCTCCAGCATCAGCCCATAAATGCTCTGTTTAGTCCCCTCCCACTTTCAAGTATATATAGTAGAACTGACCGATACCAGTATTTTCATCAATACTACGATATGACAATGGGCATTTCAGGATCAATTCTGCCTTAAAAGTTACTGTTGTTAGCCTATATTTTAACAGACAGATGCAGTGTTTGTTTACCTGCATGACTAGTTTCAGCATCATGTGACACTTCTGACAAAGGCTACAGGAAGTAGCTAAAATAGTCAAGCAGATAAACAAACACTGCATCTGTCTGTTCATCACAGACAGACAGACAGACAGACAGACAGACAGACAGACAGACAGACAGACAGACAGACAGACAGACAGACAGACAGACAGACAGACAGACAGACAGACAGACAGACAGATAGATAGATAGATAGATAGATAGATAGATAGATAGATAGATAGATAGATAGATAGATAGATAGATAGATAGATAGATAGATAGATAGATAGATAGATCGTGATCATTGAGATTTATCACGTCATATGGTCATTAATACACAGAAAAATGTAGTTGTGTATAGTATTTATCCTTGAAATCATTTCCTTGATGCTCTAGTACAAATACTTTCATTAGATATTGTTAAATTACTGACTCAAACAGCTGGATTGGTTATCACTGTTCTATCTGTGACTCTTATTTGTTATTTTGCACAAGCTTCCTGTACTTTAGTTTAAAATTACCAATCCAAACAGAAAAAAACCCCAACCTAATACAATAACTGCATACAAATTAAGAATGGCAATATTTGAAGTATTAATGTAAAAAAGGTTTTCACTTTTGAGGGATTTGATTCTGTTACACCAACAATAGTTTTAATCAAGTTGCTAATGCATGAGTATTTCTTGATTTTAATAAGAATTTTATAGTGAAAGCCTGATGACACATGCCAAAATTATCCTAGTCTTTTCCTATTCCTATTACTGTTTCATGTTGACAATTGTTGCTTATAAATTTAACACCAGTATCAGATCGGTGCCTGGTATCAGTTGATATACAATGTCCACCATATCGTTTTGTATCGTTTCATATCTTTTCATATCAGACCTGAAGAAATTGGATCACCGCATCCCCAATTTTAACACACCAAAGGCTTAGGGTTAACTTCATTCTGATATTAATGACCTGTGCAGCCAAATTAAACTTTACCTCTGTTGAGTTGTTAAAATGTCCTAATGTCCGTTCTCTTGCATCAGACTATATTAAAAAAAAATATGTCCAGATCCTCATACACCACAGAAATACATCTTACTAACCTCCTTCTAAGAGCACCTTTATCTGAGCTATAATCCTGGCTGTAATGTGCCCTCGTTAGGAAAGCACTGCTGGCCCACACCAACAGCAACACGGGAAAGGCCTCAGGCACCACTGGAATTAATTACAGACAAAAGCGATGGTGTTTGCAATTGTCATGCCAAATTTATCACTAGCCACTTAATGTGCCTCATCTGAACTGATCCACACTAGCTGAATTGCCCCAGGGCATCTATTCTTAATTTTCCAGGGGTGGAGTGGTAGTAGTAGTAAAAAGTGAGCTTGTATGGGTGTGTGTGTGTGTGTGTGTGTGTGTGTGTTTGTACAGGGCAGTCTGCATCTGCTGGGGGCCTGCCTAAATCCTGGGCTGGAGGCGGTGTGTGCTAACAATGCCCCCAGCAAATACAGCATGTAGGAGTCTGTAACAAATGTTAACACCCGTCTCCACCCCCCATTCTCTACCCACCCAGCTTCGTCTCCAGGGAAGGGTTCAAAGCCAATCTTGACATCTTTAATTCTGCCATTTTTGTGATGATAATCCTTGATATGCTCGGATGTGGTGTCAGTAGTCATTTGGCCCACACCAAAATACATCTCTACAAAGGCTTGTGGTGCACAGTGCTACTCATATTAATACAAAAAATATCATAGAAATAAAAAGCCTGAGAGTAAAACTGCAACTAATTCATTAAATCATCCAGTTGTATTGTTTTATTGGTTAAACTGGATTATTCTTTGATATCTACTGACGAAAACACCTGAACAAAAAGATATTCAAAAGAACCAACTACTATTTGCAATGGATGATCTTAAAAAATATTCTGCTTACTTGCATCAAAGTGATTACATTTCTGCAACATTTATATTAATGGTTAAATGTAGAACTCTGGAGTTCTTATCAGAGTTTTTTAATTGTTAAATATCATGAGAATCATTGCAGAAGTGAAATACAGTTTGCATCATCTGGCTATTTTCTTTAATCCTGTCATTTATATGGCTGTTTAGATCAAAAAGACAAAGGCTGTCCCAAACGCATACTTACACATAAGCCACCATTATCTTTCTGCTTGTGCAGCTGAAAACCTAATACCTTAGTTCAATAATAATGCGGAGGGGACAGCTCATTGGTAGCCCTATAGTACAAAAGAATAATAGCTCCAGAGGAGTCCTGCCTCTCTAAAATAAATATGCAGGTGCTTCAGTTCAACTTAGGAAAAATTCAGCAAAATATTGTATCCACAAGTGCATAATGTCTCATCAACACTGATCGGTTATCAATTAAAGCAAAAGCATCTCATTATATTAATGAATGGTCTCAGCCAATAATAGCCTGTCTTATTGATGTCTGAACAAGGTAAGAACAAACTCCCTTACACAGCACAGAAAGCCTGAGCATCAGCAGCTGAGAACATATTTGCAAGGATGAATAAAACAAAAAAGGGAGAAGCTAAAGAAACCGAAGGACACAACAGGCTACTCTCAGAGGGACTGCATTTATTCCAGCAATTGTCATGCAAGCCTTGTTGTAAGTAATAATGTGGCCTTTAATGACGGAATGATGGACCTGCCAAACACTGCCTCGGCCATATACTGTCTGCATGTCCCCGCTGTCCGCTCCTCACATACCCATCTGGGACATATTAGCATAACCTCGTCAATTCACAGCCCACTTTAACATAATCCATATTTGTTGGGTAAAGTCCAACAGCAAGCCTCCAGTACAGCGGTCATATGACGCTATGACACACTCAAAGAGCCCAGCCCACATAAAGCATGCTTGGGCAGCTAAGCAATTCAGAAATGCAAAATAGGAGGGCATACCGTTCCCTACC
This sequence comes from Siphamia tubifer, assembly GCA_020466265.1. Lineage (NCBI taxonomy): Eukaryota > Metazoa > Chordata > Actinopteri > Kurtiformes > Apogonidae > Siphamia > Siphamia tubifer. Next base: position 36,742,833 of record CM035803.1, on the reverse strand, counting down.
TTGTACCTAGAGGGACAAATCCCTTTTGGCCAGACATCTCCAGACTGTTACCTTGGTATTCCTCCACAACAGTACTTGTGATTTTTATTCTAAGTGCTCAGGAAAGAGGAGAAAAAGAACAAAAAGGAGTCTGCTGTCATGGCTGGCAGTGAGTGTGTAGAATACATTGAGTTGCTGAGGCATGTCAAAGTATGCATGCTTCACCTATCAGGGAATAATGCCATATTTTGATACACATTTGCTTCGTAAATACTCTTCTTTTTATTCTTTTAAAATAGCTGGACTGAGAGCAGACCAAACCTCAAAGCGGTCTGTTTTAAAGTAACTGTAAATCATGCAAATTTATTTTTTCGTATACCGACACTGAGCTATTGTGTACATGTAATATGTATTATTACTGTATAATGTAATGCATACATATTCATGTGTATATATACCGGAATGTAAATTACAGAAATGCTAATATAAATGGGTCCAGATAAAAAGCATAATAGTAAATAAGGTCATGGTGGTATACTTTCCACTTCAATGCACACAGCTGATAAGTGAATTAGTAAGTCATCCCTTAAGTACAGGACAATGATTATTTCACAAAAGACTATGCCTCTTGAATGTCTTGACATTTATTGATACCGTAATGCAAGCGTAGATTTTATTGAGTACCAACTGAAAATTGTTGAAGAGAAAATAAGCCTCAATTTCAATCACCTTGTCAGATGGCATGGAAATAAAAGAACACTAATGATGGAATGTTAGTAGTAAAATCATTTTCCTGTTTATGAGGTTTTTATCTTTGTGTTTCACTGATGCAATTGTTTGAAGTTCTCGGCAGTGAAGACATTCAACAGAATTCCTTCACCCACTTGAAAGCAATACCTGTCATGAACCATCATCACAAAAGCCTTCTGAGATATAATCTCAGAGAACTTTTAACCCAGGAATTTCAAACCTTCCTGTCAAAGAGAAAGCAGAGATCTTGGGATCATGACACTCAGTCAGCAGCAGTCACACAGCTCTGGGCCGGGTGCTTCTCAAGTGCTGGACTGTCTGGCAGCCAGCAGGGCCAGAGACTGAATTTCACATGCTTTTGTTAAATATTACGCCAATGGAATCCATTTACTGTACCGCAGTGTACATGAATCTATGTATGAATATATCACGACCTGCTGCAGGGCTTTTCGCTCAAATACAAAATAAAATCATTCAAACTGTTGGGAGGTAAACAGATAAACTGAATCGTGAACAGGCTATAAATATTTCAGCTGTCTGAAATATGTTCGAGCTCCAGACACCTAGTTAAGGATGAATTTTAACTTTGTTGATAATGAGATTCATTCACTGCATAGTATATATGCAGGATATATTCATTTTTATTATTTGATCAAGTTTAATTGGTTCTTTCTTGGAAAAAAACTAATTATGTGAGATAGAGAAAAAAAACCTCAAAATGCTTTTGAAGTCATACAATATACTTATTATTATAATAATAAAATATAATGATAGGTTTCTGAATTGTGTGCAAATAGACCAATTTGGGTTGAGCTGAATTTTAGGCATCAGCCCCACCCCAGTCTGTACACACAACGCTTCTCCGAGGGATGTCATGCAGCATGTCATCAGCCTGGTTAAATTGCACTGCCAGTGGGTAAGCAGCAGGGGTCACATGAGGCTCAGTGTGGACTGCAACATGTAACGCATGGAAGACCACAGTCTGAAGTCTGGCTAGTAATGACTCCAGAACATCCCGATAAAGATTGAGGGGCAGCTGTTTTCATCTAAAACAAGTCGTCTCAGACACAAATGCACACAGTTGATAAAAGGTCAGAGTGAAGCTCCTTTAACCTTATATAGAGCTCTAAGGTTTGGGCTGTTTGCACTAGTAAAATCAATGTATCAATACTACATCAATAAATGTAATCTGTAAAGGGACAATTTTTTTGCGGGGGATGGGTGTTCAAGAACTGATTATTTGCATTTTAGGAATTAAAACAAAAGGTAGTGTATGAAATAAAAGGTTATTTTCAGTTATGGGAGCAAGTCCAAGCATTTGCCCTTGTAAACACAAAGCCCACATGTGACTAAGGCCTCAGTTGGGCAGACAGCAGAGGGAGTTAACAAAGCTAATTAGGAGAGGCTGACATGTTAAAGTGAGCTGCGGCTCGGGAGTCAGCTCTATCACATATGTTTCCTTTGTGGCGGGTGAAGTGGCTCCTTTGTTTGTGAATTGATGGCGTTTCGCTCCGCCGTCCCTTTGGGTAGAGGCACTGACCTGCGGAGGCCCCGACAGTGAGAGGAGGTTCTTTCCCTGTCTCCCCAATGCCGCCTGCTCCAGCTGTCCCACTCCCTCCCAAACCTAAACCTTCCCAGAGCCATGGATGCACAGTGAGATGGGCAACACCTGTAAAAGAGCGAATACCCCCTCCGCCCAGGCACCTCAAAGCAGCCTGCCCACCTGCTACTGAGCTCTCTGGGCCCTGCAGCTTAAACGCTCATTTTGTGCCTCTCAGCACGGGACTTATTGATATAAATAGCTGTGCACAAAGTGCACACTCTGTTTTCTCTTGGTCTGATGCAGTAGGTGTGTATGTGATTATATTCAATGGCAGCCTCTTTCAGGTGGGGATGAAATATGAACAGTTTGGACACTGGGTAAATGACAATCTCTGCTAGATTCACTGAAAATGATTATAGTACAAATGACATGTATCGAAATGGACAAGATGATTCTGGCACCCATCTTAAATAAGGATTCAATATCTAATATGTAGACACAATATACTCTATGTTAAACATTACAGATACCACAATAGATTTAATGATGACCTTACCATTTATCTTGATATAGCATGTCCTTTCCCAGTGGTGAAACATAAAGTTTGTCCTTGAACAAGGCGATCTGTTGTTATAATGAAAAAAGCAAAGCATAAAGTCCATATAGCAAAGCCCTTATACTAGGTATTATTTCAGAAGTGTAATGTAATACATGAATACAAGATAGACATCTTAGTTAATAGGGCAACTTGCATTTAGTTCAGATAGACAGAGTAGTGAGGTGAATTTCACAGTGTGCAGAATCTAAAAGCATGGGCATGAAAATGTTAACTTGTTCTATGGAGCCACAAACAAAGTTTGGAAAAACTCAGTATCTTTCATTCACCTAAGCTGCACGGCAAGAGATTAATCCTCAGCCATTAAGATGACAAGACAATTTGTGGAGTAGTTGAGTGTAAATAAATACGTTGAGGAGGAGATAATACATTAGGCTGCTGACCGGGCTATTCCATTACAGCAGCACATTTGTTTCCATACAGGAAAGGAAGCCATTCAGCCGATGGCGTCTTTCCTTCATGAGGCGAAAGTGGAATCTTGCCTCTGAGAAGAAAATAAGGACATCAGGACTCCCTGACATTAACTTTCATCACAAAAGTCATCTGAACCTCCTGGAATAGAGGTTCTTTCCAGCTTGCTTATAAAAAGGAAAAGATATAATACACAACCTTCAGTTTAAGAGGTAACAATACTTTTGTCTCCATTAGGTGTCATAAAAACAACAGCAGCAGGAGGTGTATCTGGTGCCTTGCTATTTCAGAAACATAACTGTAAAACACAACCCTGCAATGATCCTCCAGCAACACAAAACTACTCTGAAAAACATAATATTTTTATACGTTTTATATGCATCTTTACATTTACAAGCTGCTTTACTATTCCAGGTGGTAGTTTTGCTGAAAGAAAAGAGGCTGTATGAGCCAAGTGGCTGCATTGATTTTGCAGTAATTGATCTGATGGTTCCTTGTGATAATTGACAATTATCCCTGATTACCAGACAGGGGCTTAAAATCAGTCTAAGAAAATGACCAGCATTATGGGATGTTGTACAATGGGTGAACAAAGATAAATCAATACACTTCAGAAAACTGCTTACAAAACAAGACAAAAGACTGTCACACTAGACCACATACTGCTCTGCTACTAACAACCCTTGATACAGAGCGACACTGCATACACCACTTCATACTACAAATGTATTGAGGCTACTGGGCTGAAAAAGAACAAATGTCCTTTAGGAGCACAAATAAGCTAATATAATTAACTGCAATCTGATAGATCAATGCCTGCTTCCTGTTTCTGCATGTACGTCCATGTGTATTCTACACACCTACACAAATCTCCATCTATGTGTGCTTAATAATGTAAATGCTAAATGGACGGCACATATATAGTGGATTTTATGGTGCCCAAAGTGCTTTACAAAGCCTCAAATTCAACCATTCATGCTACGCTCACACACCAGTAAGCACCCTAATATTAAGCATGGGTGTGGGCGTAACTATTTGTCTATATTTCTCCCTTACAATGTGTACGTCTTCAGTTGATTGGTAATCTTGATTCAAGCAGACAGGCGCAACTCATTGCTGCTTAATAAATATAGGGGCCCAGGGGATCTCTGCTAAACAGTTCTATTAAGTTGGAAACATGTCAGCCAATATAAAAGCAGCCTGACCCTGGGAAAGGTCAACTGTGACACGCATGTTTACTCAGGAAAACAACCAGAGGCTGGAAGGTCTTGTTTTATCGGACATCTTCAAAAGGAGAGAGAGAGTGTGTCTGGGTTGTTGGTTTTATGTGATTTTAGGTCTTTGAACCCACAAAAGGGAAGCTTGTTGTCAGTACACTTTACCTGCCACAGAAACATCTACTACACATGAAAAAGATGCACATACATAAAAAACATAGATAGATAGATAGATAGATAGATAGATAGATAGATAGATAGATAGATAGATAGATAGATAGATAGATAGATAGATAGATAGATAGATAGATAGATAGATAGATAGATAGATAGATAGATAGATAGATAGATAGATAGATAGATAGATAGATAGATAGATAGATAGATAGATAGATAGATAGATAGATAGATAGATAGATAGATAGATAGATAGATAGATAGATAGATAGATAGATAGATAGATAGATAGATAGATAGATAGATAGATAGATAGATAGATAGATAGATAGATAGATAGATAGATAGATAGATAGATAGATAGATAGATAGATAGATAGATAGATAGATAGATAGATAGATAGATAGATAGATAGATAGATAGATAGATAGATAGATAGATAGATAGATAGATAGATAGATAGATAGATAGATAGATAGATAGATAGATAGATAGATAGATAGATAGATAGATAGATAGATAGATAGATAGATAGATAGATAGATAGATAGATAGATAGATAGATAGATAGATAGATAGATAGATAGATAGATAGATAGATAGATAGATAGATAGATAGATAGATAGATAGATAGATAGATAGATAGATAGATAGATAGATAGATAGATAGATAGATAGATAGATAGATAGATAGATAGATAGATAGATAGATAGATAGATAGATAGATAAAAAAAACAAGTTCAACACCATAAGATAAACAGTTGATATACTTACTATACTATATATTAATATATACTATACTATACTGAGATAATATTATGAAGAATACAGTGTCAAATGATGGAAAATCAAAATATAGATGAAATATGACATTTCTGTTCTGTTTCATCCAACTATTTCTACCAACAGTGGATTTAATGGCCAATACTATATGATGATAATTTGCTGCAGGAAAAGGGCAGTAGCCAATTAATCAACCCCTTTTGACACAGGCAAAAATGAACAGTCCTAGACTTTGTTACAAAGTGAATAACTGTTGCACTGAACATAACACTCACTCACTCACAATTCATCAAGAACTAAACTAACAATAACCTTTGTTTTTTTGCAGTTGTTTTTTCATGATCAATAACTTGACATGAGAAGCGTAACATTAGCCTTTTAACACTATAGGAGCCAAATTATACTGACTTATACTGGTTGTAAAATGTGCAATCAGCACACAGATCAATTAGTCTATGTTTAGTTCTTACGCAGGTGAACGGAAATAATCATGCAAAATAAGAGCCGTCAGCTCATATAACTGCAATACAACAATTAATAATCCTATTTACACACTCGTGCTATGGGAGTAATATTGTGGACAATATTGCAATTTGGTAGTATTTATTTAGTTTATCAAGGGCAATGCACACATGTATCATTTGAGCTTCAAACATACAAACATACAGTATGAACAATGAACCCCTAACCCCCCCAATCCACTGGTGCACGTTGAACCCTGTTGCTCTGAACAGCAGAGGTTAGAAGATCTTGCTTCTTCTCTTCACTAATCTGCCTCTACAATGTTTAATCAGCACATCAAAACATTGAGGGAGAGGAATTTCCGTGCTTGGTGAGCATATTAGGGATGCAGTCACAGCGTTAACTAGCATTGATGAACTGTTTGCTTATGCAGTAATAATTAACTTCCATTACATTACTTTGTGTGATTACTTTCTTAATTGCCTGAATTATGCATCAATTTAATATCTAATAACCAGTCTCAGACATTAGACACTGTTCAGACACAAATTGCATGTAGTTTCCTAGCTTTAATTAAACACACCAGAATAAATGAAACGATGTAGGATGGATGTCTTGCAGTGATTTCCTGGGTGCTTAAATATGCTATTTATTATAAAAGCATATAAAATTCACTTTCTCCTCAGGAAAGCAAACCACAAGATGCCAATTATAGTATGCAAGTTGCTTTGCCATGGCTTTTTGAGAAACTCGACTAATAAATTTGTTGAGTGGGACTCATTGTTATATTATGCTAATACATTACTATGCCATTTTTTAAGTTTCAAATTCTGTGTGCAGAGCAAAACATGTCCCCAAAGATGATTTTAATTATATGGCAGAATGGGCTCTTGTTGTGCAATGTTTTTGTCTTATGCTATGGAACCACTGAGCTGGGACAATAAATGAAAATACATGCAGATATTTCTATTTTTTTTTTGTATTTAATGCTACATATCCCTTGCATATTCTCTGCATGAGATATGGTCCTGCTCGTACAAGATGAAGTGTTAAATGAATGACCTAATCAGAAAAATATAAAACACTATAAAGGTATTACAGCCACAGAGCAATTATAGGAATGTTATTTTAGAGATGGTGCGGGTAGGTGCATCAGTGTGAAAAAAAGCCTTCTACCCAAACTAAATGACGTTTCTCATCTCTTGCAATGTGATGCAAAAATAAACATTTTAGAATTGGGCTCATCTTTTACAACTGCTGCCCTCTCGGTACCTGATTTGAATGTGATTTACAGGTAGTAAAGTAGCTGTATGTCATACGAACAGACTATAATTAAAAAGCCAACCCACAGAAGCAGCAGGTCATTCAATGAATTGATATTAACTTTTAGTCCTCTTGTATCATCATTTTAGCCTCATTCAGAAAGTGACACATCCACTTAAAGAGAAAAATGAAGCCTATTTTCCTCATCAGCAGTATTTTGGGAAACATACATGTAATGGAAACCCCCCCCCCCCCTTGCCCCCACATACACATTCATCTAAAAACAGCTTATCAGCAACCTCTCTGTAAATTGTTACTAAAACCCTATATTTTATAAGAATTATTGAAAATTACATATTAATTTAAATGTTGTCAAATCGAAGCAAAGGGGAATAAAAAAATACCTATGCCTGAAATGTAAATCTATTTAGCTGATCTAAACTTATGCAAATCCCTCTGACTGGTGTTAGGCCTGGCAGCATCGTTAGTCTGCTTTTTAAATGATCTCCAGAGCTAGTGAGCTGCTGGCAATGCAAGGTTAGACAGAAAATGATGGCAGCAGGCGGATGCTTCACAGACCTCATGATAGTTTTCGTCTGTCATTATTTACGTCTGACTAGTCGCGTCATGTCAGCTACCTAGAGAGACACTTTTAATGTGAACCCCCCTCCGTTTTCCTATTGCTTTTCACAAGCAGTGTAGTATACCATTATTTCTTTGCTTCAGTACCTTTAGGTGAAACTCGCCCTCCCATCAGCCAGAATCAAAGACAGATCCTCTGCTTGATATAATACATGCCTGTGTTCTTACAGAGTTGGCGCAGGAGATACATACCACATTGGAGAAGCAATTCTGTATCTCATTTGACTAACTAAATAAAAAAGGGAGCAAAAAACATGGGTTGATGTGGTGCTTAGGGACCTAAAATCTGTATCTCAGATTATTTTAGAGGATAAGGCTGCACCAGCAGTTCTGTAATTAATATCTGAAATGTTTTAGAGGTATTTTTGTACTGTATAATGCCATATATGTCTGTGCACTCACTCACTACGATAACATTTTGTGATCAACTTATAAAACTATGAAAGCATGTTATGAGTACTCTCTCACAACATACAAATTTATTTCACAACGGTTACCCTGTGGCTCGATAAGATGGCCATTTATCACAGCACTACCCATGAATCAAGTCACGCTGTAAAATCGATCATTGATTCACCTTATTCCCTTGTTTTTCCATCTGAGCCACATAATGATCATTAAACTGACCACAGCATGTCCAAAAATGGATTTATAATACACTGAACCCAGTCTGAAACATCATAAGAATGGTGTCCTGAGGAAAAAGGCGACACAGATATAGCATACCAAAAAAAAGCATTAATATACTGTAACCTATGACTGCAAGACTATCTGCTCAAGCTTAAAGAGCACTTGGGCTGTGGAGCTAAAAAGTATGGGCCCAGGACCTCTTGGCTTGAGTCCATCTCTACGCTTTGTGCACGTGATCCCAGCCTAGATGAGCATGCTTTAATGGGGCTGCTTAGCCCCATCATGACCCAATGAGTGCCGGCTGTGGAGTGGATGTGCTTGGTGTGCGTGTGTGTGTTCCCAGCAGGGAGACAGTGCCTTATGAAGGTCACAACTGCAGCAGTCTGGGGCTCTCTAAGTGAACCCTGGAGAGGATAACGAGCCACATCTACCGCTCTCTCTTTGTGCTCTCACATCCGCTGATCCACCTTACAGCAGGAAAAGCTAAACACAGTTAGCCAAAGCAAAAATCCAGCACTGAATAGCACAAAAAAAAATAATTCAGCTCCTAGTGAAAATGTATTTCCAGTTACTATAGAAAATTATTATCTCAGCAGTGCCTAAAACACATCAGTCCTGACCCCAAATGAGAAATGCAGTGTTTGGCAAAGCAATCCCTGTTAAGCCTTTACACAAAAATGGAAAAATGAAAAATACTATTTGTCTCATGGGATTTTCAGTGCTACAACACTGTGTGACAGTATTGCCCTGTGTTATGGCCACCTAATGGACAATGTAGCATTAATTCAGCTTCAGATGAACAGGCAGGACAACAGAATCAAAAATGAGGAGGGGGCCCTAGGTGTATGAATTATGCATATTACATTACCATAACCTTACAATACACTGTGCAACAAAACAATGTTGGGAAAATTGGGCTTCGACTGAGATATTGAACAATTTCCTACATGGTCCTTGCCTACCTTAGAAGTGAAATTGTATTTAGCTTCCTCAATAACAGCCAAACCCATATGAGATTTCTATGTTCACATCCAGTTCAGTGGGAAAAAAAACACTATGTAAACAAGTCAAGGATAATTGAAAAGAAAGTCTCCTGACTGCTTTCCCAGGGACCTATCATTCAGGTAGATGGGAATTTGGTTAAATGGCAGGAGAGAAATTACTTTTTTCATTGATTTTCCTTTGGACATCAAAGGTAGATAAATGAAATGGAGCAATTTACTTTGTCTAGCTCTGAAATGGTATTCAAGCAAAACATGTCAGAAACTATTATTTGCAATCATGTTGCTTTTATTAGTTAGGAAGAGAAATGGATAAATGAAAATGCACAAAGGGATTTACTGGACTACAAGACATTTTCCGTATGTATTAGGCCAGAAGTTGCGACAAGAGACGTATTTAGTCACAGTGTAAATAAAGTAAAGAAATAAGTAAATGGGATTTAAACAATGTTTATGTAGAAACATCCTATTTCAATGATCACTGGAAATATGACACTACAGGAAATATGCTCTTCTGTTTCAATGAAGAAGAAATAAAGAACACGTATTCAAGATTTTTTCATGTATGAAACAAAATTAACACAAAACAGCCAAAGTGATCAATAAAATTAACAAAATGAATAATAAACCAACAACATGATATAAAGCAGTGGTTCTCAAATCTGGTCTTCAGAGAAACAAACACTACAAGTGCATTTAATTTCCAATAATCTCGTCTGTGTTGTAGATGAGTCTTGTAAAGGATACTGCCTTTAGCTGGAGCACACATTTTCGTTGTGCTGTGTAAAACAGTATGTGGTATTGGTAACTGCTTCTGTTCAAGCCTTGTAATCATTACCTGGCATCTTATTGCCTCTGTGGCTTTTAAAGCTCTTGTCTCACCCCCAGAAAACAGGGAGTTATAGCTGATCTTTTATTAAAACTTTAGGAGAGCGTCCCCCTCCAGAGGGGGCGGAGGAGGAGTGGGACAAATTAGTGTTGACAGTAGACACTTAAAGCAGGAAAATCACAGGCCCACTGGGAGGCAGGAGCCACATGGGGCTCCGCGCCTGTGTAAAGAACACTCCAGATTTCACTTGAGATGCAGTCGCCTTTTAACAGGGCAGGGGGAATGTCAACAGACCCTCTTGAATGAACCAATAAAGCCACTAAAAGGGGAGGATTAACCAGCTGATATCAGGGACAGCGGTTTGTTTTCAATGCAGCCCCCCTTTCTGGAACATGGCCTGAAACACATTGGGCGGAACATTTCCTTTGCTAAGCATGCTGCTCCACTGCCAAAATGGTGTACTTAATTGTGCTAATAATTGATTGTGGTCACAGCAGAGTTAACCATATAATTCTATTCTGACTTATCTACCAGACGGGTCATGTGGGAGTATAAAAACATTACTTCATATTCTTTTTACCAGCAAAATAGAGATGCTTTTCTCTGACTTCCACGTCTTCCTTAAACTGAACTATTTCCCTCTTAACTCTTTTACATGGTAGATGCTCTATTATTGCTTTTATTGCCCATTTATCAGAGAGCGCTGCTGTTCGCAAGTGAGGCTACACAACATGAAACAGTAATTACAAGACATCAGGGGCTTTCAATCTCCTCTTAATTTCCCAACAGCTGTGATGAAAAGCCCTTGGTCCAATTAATGTGTCAAAATATGACCCAACAATGTCACGGCCTTCTCACAACCCCATAAACATCACATAAAAGACAAGCTTGAAAGAGATGTATTTCACGAACAATGACAGTTTTTAATTTCTATAAACCACTGAGCAAACAAGTCATTTTGTTAGTTTGTTTAGGTGTTAAACATCACTGAACACGAGTAGAAGGTTAAGGAGGGGAATCAGTAACACTTGATACAAGGATAAATGTAGAGGTGTGAGGTTTTAGAGTTAAGCACTTAAAAAGGAGACTGCAATATGAGAGGACTGATAAATATAGACAAACTAACAACAAGGACTCAGACCGTAATAATAGAACAGCAAGCCTCGGTCCTGGCTCTTAACATGTCTGACATCACTGCACCATAAAACATTATGAATGAAAATGATTTGACTTAAACCAACCTAAATAATTAGCAATTGATTTGTTGGTAAAAAAAATAAAAAATATCTGAGTTTTGTTCTTTAGACCCAGACCCCACACATTAGAGCCATGTTATCTGTTCATCTTTTCAAGTCAGCTTTTAACTAACAGTAGTTTATTTATTGCATGTGTATTATTGCACTGCAGTACCTAATTATCTATGATACTTAGGGTACTTAAAAGAGTCCCACAGGTGTTCTAGCATTGCCAGGTTATGTAGTGATATAAATATGTAAACTACTTAACTGGCAACCAAACACACCTACTAATCTAAAATATTTAATAACTTTTGGACCACTAACCCTTCCAATATATAATTCATATAAAGCACAGTTTTACAGCTTTTCAGTGACATCCCATATGTTTTATTTAGATATTCACAAGGTTCGTAGTGAGTACAGAAACACTATTAATCTCTGCAACATAGGGGTGTGTATTGGGAAAAATCTGGCGATACGATACAAATCACAATGTGATATATCACAATATATGATGATACTGTGAACAGGGCATTTTTTGTTTCTTTTTTAAAATAATTATTTCCTGGAATAATGAATATCAATAAAATATTCATACAGTATTTTTTAAATATCAATACAGTACCATGAAATGAAATATTGCGATATATTCCAGAACCAATATTTTCTTACACCCCTACTATTAACCAGTAAAATTCAGGTATTTTGACAAATCAGAGAGGTTGTAGATGTTTTTTATGTTCAGTCAATAATATATTTTTCTGAAAAAAGTCACTTTTACTGAAAAGTGTGAACGACAGAAAGTAATATTAGAATAAATTGTGATATAAATCACTTAAGAGAGCTTAAATGTAGAGAAAAATTCACGTGGAAGTTGCCAAAAGATAGCTCTCCGTGTTTATGTGTTAATAATCACTTTATCAATGATATATAAATGTGAACGTAAGAGATTTTTTTCAGACCTCTTATGTTGTGTATATAACCATCTTAAATAAATTAAATCAATAAATTAAATGTTTGATGCACTACTCAAGTATAAATATGTTTCATACCATTGCCCATATTGTCAGGTTGTGAAAATATGTGTGTATAAAATATGTAAAAAAGCAACAATAAAGTTGCTCAAATGGTGTTGCTTTTGTCATATCAATAGATGTATATACAGTGCAGATTCAAGCGCACACAGTAAATATTATCTGAAAATGAAACATACCTTTCAGCCCTGCATATTATAGCTGAAAATTGTAATGAGATGTTTGAAAAGGGCAAAGTACAATTAGTATTTTTGAGCATCTTTTCATTTCATTGGAAACTTGTTTTTTTATGTCAAGCAGGGCAATGCGAGAGGAATTTAAGCATTTGCAATGTGCATCTGATTTATTAAGAGGAAGGTGAGGGTACAACATTGAGGGATTTCCCTTTAATCAGATCTCTTAGGAGTGCATGTAGTGGACCAATACCCCAATGAGTTCCCTTTTTAAAAGTCTGGAATATTAGATTGGCTGCACACTGCCTCAGTTTTAGCCTCAATCAGAGGGAATTGAAGGGGATTTGGTTAAATCTGAGAGCCTTTTACGTCTCTGAAAAGTTCATTTCTCTTCATCTATTAACTCTGAATAAAACCAGCCATCATTTATGCATTTGTCCATTTAGGAATCCTTAAACTCGTGAACTATAGATCTAAGCCCAAATTTTGAGCTTACGGATGACCAATCACAGAGGTGCGTGCCTCAGAGCTGAACCACAAATGGATCTTTCACAGCATTGTAAATCAGGACCTCAAAGAGTATTATTTAGCCTCAAGCAAAGAGTGCTTGTTTATCAGATGGTGCCGGAGTCTGGAATAAAAACCTTCCCATAAATCTGGGAACCTTTTATGTGCTCATGGAGACTGGCTGGCTCATTCTGAGTTTAAGGTTCTCAAGCACGCAGAGGTAAGCATGCCATTCTTGTCAAAGACTGCACATTGCATGATGGGTACCTGAAGACTACTTCTAATGGACACGGTTTATGAGATGGTCAAACGTTTTCTAATTGGTGTAAATGCACTCTTAATGAGAACGAGTCCCAGTTTAAGATTCTCCACTTATTTACATACTTTGCAATTTGATCTAAGACCAAACAAACAAACAAAAAAAACTATAAACCACAAATCAGTGACAAATCAGAACACTTAAAGGGTGAATTCAAGGTGAATCTTTGGCTTGGCTAAAAGCTATGCATTGGTGATTTAGTGTCTGTTGTCACTATACAGGTTCAATAAGCATTGTCAATTTTTCACATGAAGTGTCAGTAGGTGCCACACTGCATCCGACAGTGTTAGATGTAAGTTATCACGACTGCGGCATCCCAGCAGGTAATTTTCTGAACATTTTATTTTGTTGTCTGATATATTGCCGCTCAGATATGGCAATGCTAAACCCCAGATGATAAATCAAACGTGCCGTGGCTGCCTCTGATAACTCAATAAGCACCTGGACTCCTCCTAACATGTCACACCTGCACTCGTACGTATACGGCGCTCATTCTTGGGCCTCACTGGGGGGCTCAATACACCTGCCTAGTGCATTACAGCAGCATAGCAGCTGGGAGAGAAACATCATGCATGCTTAATTAGGAAGATCAGGAACCATGGGAAGTGGTTGGCATATTTTAAAGCACACTATATGTTCTACAAATGTATTCATTCATCCAGCATCAGTGAGAAACCCAAGTGTAATTTAATTAAAATTAAATTAAATAAAAGAATATACCATGTTTTATTTATTTATGCCTGAACATTTTTAAATGGCAACTTTGACTGTGACTATTTACACAAAAGCATAAAAGATGTAAGCATGTTCATTTTTGTGCGTTCTACTTCATTCACACAGCTGTGTATTAAATAGAGTTGATTTAATGAGCATATTTAACAAGAGAATACCAAGGGGAAACTTTGTTCATCAATATTATTGTATACTTCCTATCCAATCAATTTAGTGTCTGCTTAGGAGACATTACCAAGTGTAATAAATTGGGGCTTGTTTAAGAAAATAATAATACACTGATTCTGAAACCCCTAAGGTATATGCATATAAAATGGTCGACTTCATATATGGACAGCACACAAAAAAGGTGTTCAATGAAAAGAGTGTGCATTCTCAGACTGATAACAAGTGTTAAAGCCAAACAAAGCATTCAGGGAATGTCAATTTTGTTTATGTCAGACAGGTTCTCCATAAGTATGCCAATAAAATATTATAATTCATGGCTATTAATCACAACACATTAACAGAACCAAAACAATATTGTATGCTGTGACAAATGAGCTAGCTTGAGGAAAACAAAAACTACCTATAATAAATTCAGACAGACAAATATTTTCCTTCAGCTGAGGTTTGATACCCTGCAGAAAACAACTTACAATCCTTGTGTTATAGCCATGCACAGAGTAAGTAGTGTCATAGTAGGCATTTCAGACAGGAGGTTAAATTTCCAATGACTTTTTTTGAGTGTTTTACGGGGCAATCTTCTAGCCAGTGTGAGAGTATTGCTTATAGGGTGAGCGTCTTATCAACACACCATGGGCTATGTGTTTATCACATAGACTTTGAGTCATATACCCAATTCTGATGAGGTCCAGCATTGCAACAGAGTCTATAAACCATATAAGGAAGTGAGGAAGGGAGAGGCAGCGAGATAACTCAGAGCGTCCTGCTGTAATTATGGTATTCATGAAAAGATGAAATTGAGTGCAGACTAAATCTGTAGCTCCAGGCAAAATCAACATCTTGGCATTACGTTATGACCCCTGCCTATCTTGAGGATACAGCAAACACACCAAAACTTTGCTGCTTTTTTTCATCAGTCAAGAGTGAGGGAATGAAGTGCATCGATTGCTTGTGATTATTAACTAGACTGAGATAAGCCCTCTCCTTATTATGCAGATTACTGAGGCTCCCCGCTCCAGCATATTGTACAGATGCAAGGGAGCAGCTGCTCTTACAGATGGTGGGTACACGGATCTATCATTATGCCTCCATTGTCTCCACTTCAATTGTTTGGGGGACAACAGAACTGCATCAAAGAGGAATCCAACTGCAATGAATTAAGAAAGAGAAACGAAAACCATCAACTAAATTTATACACCCGAGGCCTTGGGATGGAGAGGAGCGTAAAGCTGAAGCTATTTCATATATACAACCATGGAGTCACCCAGTCATGTATACTGTACCCAAATCTGTTTGATGCAGCACTGTGCACCAAACATATGTTGTTTTTTTAGCATTAAAAAAATTGACTATGCAGGAAATACACATTCATTTATTTCTCAAACAGCGTTTTTTAAAATTTATCCACTTCTTTGTTATTGTGATTTAATAATGGGATGATTATTTATCATTAGAGTAATTATTTACCCACAGTCCAGAAACTCTAAGAGATCATAGTTACAGAACGGTTAACTCAAAAAATATTAAATCAGCTAATAAAGCCGACCACTGCGAGGGAGGAATATGCAGACGTCAATTTTGCCCTTAAGGGGAACCTCTGGTTGTCCATTTGACTCACCACACCTCCTGCTGCGCACTGCTGAGATCAGGACACTGGTAGCTCCTCTGATCAAACATGACATTACACTGGAGGGAATTACATGCCCAGATTATAACAGAGAAGGTCACACAGAGTTGTAAGTCGTGACAGCGGCCTCACTATAATTCTCCTAGGTAGCGAAGGTAATACTACTTTTTAAATTAATGTGGTGACATTAAGCTAAGCACTATACACGTTTCCAACCATTCTCGGGCAGGTCAGAAATATAAGCTTAAATAGAAATATTCATTCTAAAATCTAAACCAAAAATTCCTTATAGTTGTGAATAAAAAAGATGCTGTGATGGCTCTTTGTTGTTGCTATTTGACTAAAAACACAGCATTTTTGCGTAATATTTAACTTGTGTTAAAACAATATGTCAGAAAAATTCATAAAGTCAACACACAATTTCATTTTTGCAAATAAAACCTTATTTCCAGAAAAATAACTGTCAATTCAGTCTAATATGGCACTATCTCCTTTCTTCTGTCTCTTATTGTGATATTCATCCTGATACAAAGAGCTAAAAATGCAGGTATCAAGTATTTGACAAAAATGACAAAATAATAAAAGACCAATCCACATGCATGTTACTACCAACAAAATAACAGAGACACTATTCAAGTGTTACGGGCATTTCAAGAACGCTAGACTTTTTTCATTTTAAAGCAGCAGAGTACACAGATGGATTTTAGCCAGCTCTCCCCAACGAATAAACACAAAATGCATGATAGTGTCCACAGCATGAAGTAATTTCCGTAAGACAGCAAGAAATAAAAGTACTTCTTCCAAATAGAAAATCCATTCCTGAGCAAAATATTTTCTCTTTTAAGACCTCAGTATGAATTAATAAATCCCTGTTTACTATTCTTTTTAATGCTATGTATTTATTCAATATTGAAGTAGAATTCATGGCATAAATAGAACTTACTAACAATTCAATGCCTTCAAAAAAAACCCATGAGCTTTTGTATGTGGGTGAAAACACACAATGGGGAACAGGAAAATAAGTAGCTGTATTCCAACAAGTCAGAAGCCGATATTTTAACAATAATTCATTAACTACAATCCTCTGTGTAGTGGCTTTATTCAAATAAATAACAGTTTTCCTTTCTTGAGTCATGTGTCATGGGTGGATAGACTGAGCTCCTGTCAGACCACAAAGCTCCCCTCAGAAGTCTACATTGCCTCGTCTGTTGTTAGGACCTGGTCCACATGGGGCCAAATTTGATTGGAAAGCCCAAAGGGAGGAGTTCCACCAGTCACAGGGGCATTGTTAGTGCCTCCAAAATGGCCAGAGAAGAATGACTGATTATGCAACCACAGCTAGGGTTACTAATAGGAATTCTATTTGAATTTCTAACATAACAGATGTTTGCTGGGCACCTCCATGGAGTACGCATACACAGTTATGCTAATTTGCTAGTGTTTCCCTTCAAGTTAGCTCAGAGTCATTAGAGCACACAGCTAGCTTGGATCCTTCTGTCAAACTAATAATTGGCCATTATTGATATTAATTAACATTTTTGCTCTCTATGTCCTTTTTGACCCAATATGTGTTAGTAAATCCAGTTACTGAGTCCTATTAGGGCAATAAAATCCACAGGACTCTATAGTAGTTGTAAACCATTTATCAGAAAAAAGAACATAAAGCCAATTAGGAATGGGTGCAGACAGTTGTCTTCATTCTCCACTGACAACTTCTTGATCTCCATTATAAATTGCTAATAGGGTAGATACCAGTTAGCAAGCGAGGAGGAGTGGGGGGTTGCCATTGCTCAACTTGCACCCATGATGACAGGTGAAAGGGACCAGTAATAGTAGTCTTGCTTGATGAGGCTACACTATCATCAACTGCTCTTTTTTTTATTTTTGTCTTTCATGGTGCACCTTCCTTTTCACTGCTAGCCAATCTCATTAATTGGGCTAAAACTAGAATATTACAGAAATCCATTAAATTGCTGATGCTTCATCCTCCAAAAGTAATAGCTTTTGGACTCCTTGCTATTATGACCCAATGAGCATCGGAAACACTGCACACCATAGGTTTATGGGCTCAGATCAAGAAATCCTAATAGGTGTATATTGACTGGTTTATTTTCCACAAAACTCCAAGGGGACCAGTGCTTGCAAGAAAATATATCAAAAAGGCTATCAACAATGGTTGGGTCTTCTGTGTAAAATCAATCGTGAGCCATAGACGGCTTGAGTTTTCACAGTTCTTTCTCGTCATTTAAATGACTGTAGGCTATGTGACGCCAACGTGCCATGTAGCAAGCACACTATATGTTTCAAAAGACAGATTAGTAATAACCTAATCTGTTTTGTCATTAGTGAGAGCAACATAGGCTACTGTCTGGAACTAGGTATCAGTTTATTGCTGCTCCAACTTGACACTTGGAATAAATGGTTTAGTGTTCCAGAGAAAAAGGGTTGAGTAGCATGAGGGATCATGAGCTGCTGTTGAAGCAGGTAGCCTAACATAACCTACGTGAAACACAACTTATGTTCCTGCTCTCCAAATCCAGATGCTACTGTGGCATCCCAGGTTTATGACAAGAGGTATAGCGGTCCCTTAAATGAGCAGTATTTAATAGCCTGGATTCAAGTGTAAAGGCTTTCTCCCCTGTGCATTACTCCAAGAACCTAATTACAAGTTTCATCATCAATCATGAGCATTATTTATTCAGTGAAATGAATTTCTAATTAATAACTGATGAGCATTATGGCCTTGAAGACTGTAAAGCAATTAATTATGGTTGGCAACAGGGAATATCCCTGTAAAGGACTATCTGGCGCACAGTCACAACACAGCAGTGCCAACAGGCTAATGTCCACAAAGCACAGGCACTGGATTGTTTTTGTACCTAGGCTTTATTGAAATAATTACTTCCATGAATGTTGTCTTGGGGCTGTCAAAATGTTGGCAATGTAATAAACACTGAAAATTTGTATTTAAATTTTGTTAAATGCTATTGTGAACTGCCATCTTTTTACACTCTGTGCCACCCCCGTCTTTACAGATGTTTTCTTTGTCAAGTGTACACTCTCAAGACAACATACTTCCTACTGTTCAGGCTTTGTCACTATTGTTTTACAGATGACACTTTAAAATATCAGGAATATACTAATTAATATGGGATTATTCTGGATTATGAATCAACTGATTTTTGGAAAATGCAAAGGTTGAGATGGCTGCTACAGGTTAGTGTTAGTAAGAAATCCTATAGTGCCAATAAGTGAAACTTGACAGTGATAATCACAAAATAACTTTATATATTTTAATAACTGTAAAACTAAAGCAAATAATCTGATTTCCTGCATGTATGCATTTAAAATTTGCATCCAAACAAAAGTGTAAGTAAGGACATTCCACATATTTCTAATTCTAGATGCAAATTACACAATGCTCTGATGTATTTTCACTTCTCATTAATTCATATTTGTGAGTTTTTTATATTTTTCTTTACAGTGTCCTGAATAAGGCAAAGTAACAAAATATAGAAACAGACATTTTGATAAGAGCATGTCTTTAAGGAAATTATTCAAACAAATTCAATGGTTAGTTGAAGTCCCGCCCTAAAAGGTGTCAGTAGTTTACAGTGTTGAATCACAAAACTGCACACTTTCATTCAGTTATCAAATCAAATTTTGCCTGTTTTTTCATTGGTTTAGTTAAACATATGACTCATTTAGTGATATTCCTTGTACATTTAACAAAGGATTTGTGTTTTCTCCATCAGTGTAAGGTTGTCTTTATATGAGAACAGTGTGTTAAGACAGAAACCAGTTTTGCTGCAATAAACCAATTCATTTCAAGACTTTCATTTAACGCATCTTTGCAAATAACAAAGGGTCAAACATAGATTAGTTATAATAAAGGTAGATTATTGTGCATATCCATGTCAACATTATATCATCAAGGAGACACAAAGAATGGTAAAATGATGATAAAGAACCATGAGAGACTGTAATTCTTTCATTTAGAAAATGGAAATCAGTGAACCAGCTCTTTAATTTATCTATTGTTTCAATTCAGCACAAATTTTTTTTGCACATTTGTGACACTGTTTTGCATATATTCATCTCATATACAAAACTATCTGCACAAAACAGAGATGGATTGAGTCATGCATGGTTGTTTGAGCCATTCAGAGAGTAAACGTAATAAATGTACATGACTATATTGCTGAATTGCAGCAGCGTCTTAATGTGTGCGACTGTTTCCTTATGGTTGAAAGACACTCCAGGATTCATGCATTACTCTTAATTAAATACAGGTTTATTTGTTGTGAGTATACGATGTGTTCCCATGTGTCCTATGGCATTTGTCAGGCTAAATGTTATGGAGATTGAGACATATATCCTTTAATCTGTTCACTTGCTAATTTATATTCAGGGTTGAGATAATTCAGCACATAAGAATTGTTTACCTGCTAACATTAGTTTACTCAAAGCCTTTTGATTGCTTTAAAAAAATTAATTGTACAATTTTATGTGATTAATAGCATTTATTTCTTCGTAAAATAAAGAATATTGTAGTAGTTGATATTTAAATGTAAAAGTATTCAAGACTTATTCTAGGACTAACAGAAAGGAGATTTTAAGTCAGATACTATCATTTAGTATCATTTTCTTGAGTTTTAACATGTATTGAGTTGAAAGACACATTTCTTATATACACTAACAGAAATAATAAACAAACGCAGGCCTATAAGTTAAAGCACTGTTGGCTTTAACAACTATCAAGGCTATTAAAAATATATATATATATATATATATATATATATATATATATATATATATATATATATATATATATATATATATATATATATATATATATATATATATATATATATATATATATATATATATATGGATGGATGCTTCAATGAGACAATGAAACACATCCAACTCATGACATGTTAAAACTGTCAAGAATTTAGTTAAAACAGAAATAATTTTGTCACTGTCTGTCTGATACAACCACACCTTTTGTGGTATGGCCATATCAGTGATGCACGGATCAATGTATAAAAGAACCGCAACCGACCGCTTTTTTAACTAGCCTGTTATGAACATCAAATGACATTACTCACATACCTGCATTTATTTCCATGTTAAAATCCAATGTCATTGCTTGCGCGCAGCCTCTAAAGCAGGGGCCGGCAACCTGTAACATACAAAGAGCCATTTGAACTTGGTTTCCAAGGAAAAGAAAACACTGGGACCTGCTCATCACCTTTAAAAATCTCAGTGAATGTGTCCCAAACCTTACTTTTTTATTTATATGGTTCCAGAGCTTTCTTGCTTGCCCCCTCCATATTGTAGGCTACTTCTGACATTGTACGTCACCTTCATGGAAATTCAGTTAATAAAGCGTATTTACCAGGTTATTGTAATGTTTTCATGTCAACCCAACCGACCACAACCCGAATACCATTAAAAATATTTTTCAATGATCCGCAACTGTTGACCATGGGCACCCGCTCACTTCAGCCCGTGCATCACTGTTCCATATATTCAGATATTTTCTTATTCAGATCTTTCATGGTAATTGAGTTTGTGTCAAATTTTAAAATTGGCCAAAAACTTTTTTCCACTGTTGTATATGACGACATCATGTCATGAGTCTAAACCAACTACATTCTGCCAAGACAAAAAAATCTTTATGTTTCATTTTAATTTATAAACGATAACTTACTGTTTTCTGCATGGTCGCCTCACTTGTAACAGCATCTCAGTAAGAGTCCAGAGGGACAACTACACATGCAGTGGAAATGCAAGCTGGAGGCCAAACCAAGCCAGGCCGTATTGAGTGAAGGCAAGTCGAGCCGACACTAGAATGGAAAAGCAGTTAGTCAGGTCTTGCTGAAATATATACTGATGTCACTGTAAGAGTATTGTCTCACAAATAAGTACTTTTCAACATTAATAGTGCATTGCAAACATACAAATGTCCTTCACCACAGACATTGATATGATCCTTGGACATCATGTTGCTGTTAACAGTCTAGAACAGTCTAGTTGGGGTTGGCCATAGCTCAGTTGGTAGAATAAGTTGTTTATTAACCAAAGGATTGGTGGTTTGATTCCCACTCTATTCTAGTCAGTCCGTTGTGTCCTTGGGCAAGACACTTCACCCTCCTTACCTCCAGTGTCACTCACACTGATGTATGAATGTGTGTGAATCTTCGGTGGTGGTCAGAACGAAATTAGGTGCAAAATGGCTGCCATGCTTCGGTCAGTCTGCCTCAGGGCAACTTTGTATGTGTATGTAGTATACCACCACCAGAGCGAGCATGTGAGAGTGAATGAATAATGGATCAATAATGTAAAGTGCTTTGGGTGCCTTGAAAAGTGCTATAGAAATGTAATCCATTATTAGATGTTCCCTTTAGTCTGTGGTCCAAATAACATGGCGTAAATTTGTTCGAAAAATGTTCTGACCAAAATTTATGTTCACCATTTTGTTTTCACTGTACTATTAAATAATATCTGCACACCTAATGTGACACTGACAGTTATATCCCATTTTTGTTGGAGATTGTACAAAAACACGATACAATATACTATACACAGAAATTAACAGACACATAAAGAGAAAAGTACACATATGTTTTGCTGTAGTAAAATTGAAGCTTATGAATATCAGGAAAATACAGATTTTGGCCAGCAGTGAATATTAAATTATCATTATTGTGATCAAAATTAATAGTATTGTTTTTATATGGTATCCAATTTAATGAATGTATTCGGCTTTGTTGGTCTCAAGTAAAGTCCTGTTCACCACACTACCTGATCTGTTACATATCTTGAACAACAGTCTGAAAACAGATCAAAACAGAAATGACAAACAAACATGTTTTTACAAGTAATTAAGATTTAAGATCTATCATTTTCTCTGTGGAAAAATATTGTAGATTATTGAATTATTCCGTCTTAATTCATTTTGAGAATCATATTCATCTAAGTGTAGTAGTATTCCAAAGAGTTCATTTTTAGTGCTAATGCCAAATATTATTTATCACTGCTCTTGAAATACAAACCAGTCCATTCCTGAAAAATATACATATTTAAACACACTGCTGATCAGTCAGCTTTAGTGTCTATTCATCACAGCATCAGCAGGGGGACGGAAACCACAACCTCCAGCAACCAACCTGAAAAGGTTTTTTTTCTCATAACCCAAGAGACATCTATAAAGTCTCCAACTGCAAATAGGGTGAAATGAAATTTGTGTGTTGTGAAAATGACATCTTTAAAAGTTTTGTGTTTGTAAATTGTTTTTCTGTGTGGGGAAAAAGTGATAAAGTTTGATTGTGGGAACATGGGGAAATACTGAAATTACATTTAGATTATTTACAGTGTTGTTGACATTTTATGATTTTGAATGTTTTCTGGCTACATGAACTGAAAACAAAACACTATTCATATATTTTCTTTCTAATTAAAACTAGCCACTGCATATGTCATGTCCAACTGGAAAAACACAATTAACATATCGACTAATACAGGTTACTTTTTGAAAAGGAAAAAAGAGGGGTAAAAATTTAGGCATTTTTATTTTAAGAAAAACATTATGCTGTGTCAAGCCCTTAATGAAACCTGAGTCTAATACGACTGATATCTGAAAAGGTTGTAAGCTGTTTATATGTTTAAACCTAGAAAAAAGAAGAATAACATTACAGTATAGGCTACACAAATGCCTAAAGGTTTTAGGCCACCATAGTGTTGTTTTTGTAGGGTTCAAAAGAGCATACATATTAAGTTCTCATTATGTACAGATACAACAACGATGCACACAAACACTTAATAATGAACAGCCTCATACAAACCTTACTAAACCAACAAAGCACAGTACTGTATACTAGACCCATGGCTCCATTTATAAACTAAAAACATTCAAAGAACCCTACATGAATATCACTCCTGCATTAAGTCAATTTAAGAGGTTTAGTAGTAAACTGAACACAAAATAAATTAGACTGGTGTTCACTTACTGAGTCTTCTGTGGGCTCAGAGTAGCAGTTGATCCATTTTAAGGTGCGATACTGCCTGCGCAATACAGGATATAAACCTGATGTCAAGTGAAAATTTAACCTTGAGGATTATTTGCAGTACACATCATTATCATAACTCACCTTTTAGTGTGCATTCGAGAGAATAACACTGTCACCTCTGCTCCACTTGACCAAATGGCAACAGAGTGCTAGCATGGTAGCATTAGTAAGTTCTAGCTCGGAGAACTAGCATTCGCAAATTAAGGGGGGGGCTGTTTTCCCTCCACTGAAGACATTTTTTAAAATTGACTTACTTACTTATCAACCACACCACCATAAAGTGCAATTATAATCATTTACATTAAATTAAAAAGAGCTTTTAGCATAGGCTAACTCCACCTCAACAATCCAACGCACTGGCTACAGCTAGTTAGCAAAAATATAAAAACATTATTATCAATGCCAAAACAGAGTATGCAGCACCTTTCCTTTATCTCCATCTCTCAACATGATTAGATAAAGTAGAC
Source organism: Siphamia tubifer (assembly GCA_020466265.1). NCBI lineage: Eukaryota > Metazoa > Chordata > Actinopteri > Kurtiformes > Apogonidae > Siphamia > Siphamia tubifer. The sequence continues at coordinate 36,718,187 of CM035803.1, read as the reverse complement.
CACAATTTTCCTATTACTTTCATAGAAATAAAAAGAAGCATGGACCACGTAGTCCATAAGTTTTAAGTAGACCTTAAAAGTAACTGAAGCTAGCTAAATTTGTTTTCAACCTTAAAGAATTAGTCTCAACAAAAGGGTAACCCGTATTAATAAAATAATTATATAAAACTATAAACATAGGTTGCATAAGGACCTTTGGAAATGTGTAGTTTAAATCTGATATATATATATATATATATATATATATATATATATATATATATATATATATATATATATATATATATATATATATATATATATATATATATATATATATAATATATTTATTTTTTTATTTTTTATTTTTTTTCCCCAAAAAACATTTTGGAAATCAAGCCATCCATTTTACTAGGTACAAAGAACACACTGGTCTACAAGTAAAATGCCTCCGGAATAAAATTAATGAAATTTTACCACATGTTATTGATAAAGAAAACTCAAATGTTAAATGCTGGCTGGTTCGAGTTTCCAAGTTAACCTCCTGAGTCCCAGCAATACATTTTTGTCCTCTGTAGTGGACAAGAATTTCACACTTTTATTTAAAAATAATAAATAAAAAATGTCCACTGAAAAGGACATTATGTTAAAAAAAATTTTTTAAATGTATCTGAAAAAACTGTTGCATCATGCTATTTCCAATTAAGGCAATTATTTCATGTAAAATGGCAAACAATGTTTTCCTACTGGGTCCCAGGAGGTTAAATCTGGGGTCAAAATGTGAAATTCTTAGAATTAACAAGAGAATAGGTTTTAGTCTAAAAGAATATTGGTCTCAGATCGACTTCAAAACACTGTCTGCACATTATGATCTATTCACTTTAAAGGTTATTTTGAGTGGAATATTTACAAATCCATTGTATACATGTACATAAAACACCATATGTGGAATAACATATCATCATATATATTAAATACATGAGCTAACCAGCACTTGTCATTTGTTTTCCTATTCATCTTATTAAAGTATGTAAGATTTAATACATTTAATGTCTGAAGCAGATACTTTCTAAAAAAATAAATAAATAAAATTGTAGAGCAGTATAATGGACTTAATATTTTTAAGGAATCTATTACTTTCAGGGCAGCATGAGTATTGTGCTTCAAGTAAAAAAAATAGTCCTATTTGGCCTTTCTCATAATTAATTACACATGATTGGATGGATGAACTAGTTATTGAACTAGTCAGAAGTCAGCGGGTCAGTTCATTATACATTATGCCACTCTTACTGCACTGTCAGCTCACCACTGAAAGTATCTACGCTATGTCATTCTTCAAGATGAGTGAGACACAGCAGAGATAGGACTGTGCACATCCTATAACTGCCCTCTACAGATCCTCAACACACACACACAGTCACACACACTGAAAGCTTTCGTCTTTCCATCTGGTAAAGTGGGCTGTTGTGATTGATTTGTGGATTTGCTCCCTCTTTTTTTCTCTCCATTTAAGTGAAATAATGTATGGAAGCAATCTGGCGACAGACATTTTGGAAAATCTATTTGAAATCATTTCAGCTGAAGCCATGGCAGTTTGTCTTCTTAGGGGAGAGGAGCAAAGTATAATTGTCTGCAGTCTAGTAAAACACAGTATAACTGCCATCACACTTGACTGAGCTTATAGCCAGCTAGTCCCATGGCCTCTAGAAGATAGAGCAGTTAATGTTCCCTTTTATTTTAGAGGATATGTCACTTGTATCGCAGATTTATACCATGATACAGCAATTTTGTCCAAACAGATGGATAATGGTGTCACCAGCAAAAAGCCCTGTTTTTATTGAGTTTAGAGCATATTGTTTAGATAGGAGACTGTGCTGAACAGCTCTGCCAGCGCTTTCTCTCTTTATCTCTCTAATCTTGCCAGTATTAGATTTGATCATTTTTGTTTGAAGGAGGAAAATGTGGCTGTAATGGCTTCCTAATAGCAAACACAGGGGATACAAATCCAGCAACCCTGTTCTGTAGTGCCTCCATAAGCACTACTGATTTATAGAGGTCTTTATGACAGAAAGGAAAATGATCTGCTGCAGGTATAAATCAGGTGAGGAGTAGGAAATTGAACTTAGATATCATCTTGTCAGATGCTTAATGCTCTTCCTCCTGTCACATTCGATAGGACCAATTTGGAGAATCCTGCAGAGGTAAAAAGAAGACAATTAACAATGACAGTGTGGTAATAGATGAAGCTATAAAATGAACCTGCTGCCTGCAGGATGCTTTGTATGATTTCCACATGAGGTAGTGGCAGGGTGTGTTGTCTTGGCCTTTCATTTTTTTGTCTTTTCCATTCTGGTGTTGGTGGTTTACTTCCCTGAGAATTAAAAAGCAGAACAGCTGTAAACACAAACAGAGAAAAGGGGTGTTTTTGTTTCATCTCCGCTTTATAATTAAATTATCATCCTATACCTGACAGGACTTATACATTTTGTTCAACACTGTTTTTACGTTATTGATTTCCAAGGTATGTTCATTCTAACACGATATTAAACCAATCAATATATATCAATTGTCAGGCTTAAAATGATGTTTATGTGCAGGAAAATTTTAATAAATCCCAATACTATGCTGCAATCTAATTCTAGCAACTGAAATTAAATGTTGTGGTGACATTGACAATGTGATGACAAATAGATTTTTAATGCATGCATTTTCTATACAATCATTACAAATTTCTTTTTAAAAGTTTCTCCAGTTAGTTTAGTACATAATTAAGGTACAGCAGTGTATTGTTTGCAGTAATAATTGTCAAGCTGCCCGAGGACTCAAACAGATGTCATCGCTCAGTGTTGTAATGAGTTCACAATAGGACAGAGAATGACAATGCTCTCTGATCCCTGAATGTCATTCTGGTATAAACTACAGCACAGTGGTTTATTGTCAGCATCACACATTCAGCAGCATGCGTTTGGGATTTGACAGATATAACATGGGAGGAAAAAAAATGGAAATCCATCCATCTGTGTTCGTAGGCTTCAAATGACTTGAATTTTAAAAACTAATTTCTCGGAAGCTGATGACCTTTTGTGGAATGCTGCTTAACTTCGTCAAGTGGCAATTCAGGCCCAGGCAGCTAAGAGATACAGTAATAACCAGAGATCCAACCCTCTACAGCTCATCAAGCCAAGCTCTTGTATAATCTAATTTGATTTTAATGCATCTCTGAAGGAGATTGTGCTCTTATTACTGTGTAATGATGCTGTTGTCAAGAGCCAATGGTGATGTCTAATATCACAGCCATGTTAACTGCTTCTGTGACACTTAGCATTTCACACATCACCTCCAATGCACAATGGCTATTGTTGTATATTTATTACTTAGTTGCTCTTCTTTTTGCTTTTATGACTGACAGAAACATGGTAAATCTTTAAAACTCTCTTCTTTATTACCTTTGTCTGATATGGCACTTTTTTGTATTCAGTACAGTAGATCGAGCATAACGATGAAGGTCTACGATGAGATGAGGAGAATTTTGAAGTGCTCACACTCGGGGGCAGCAAATGGAAAAGTGACAAGCCTGGTGCACTTGTCTATTTTACTTATTCTGTGCCTCTGTTTCATATTCTGCCTCGCACTGTGGGGTTATTTTCCTCCAGGGTTCAGAAGGGCATGCTCTTTCATTTCTTCAGAAAATTGTTTCGCAGGATTTCAATCTTTGGCTGCTAGATATGACAAAACACAATATCAAGAACACTTATGTTTCTTATCTGCCATTTTTTCTGGGTATAAATAAAAGATCAGTATAAATTTAAGTCAAGTGGCCTCGAATGCACATGTGAGAGATGAGTATGAAAAGAACTATGAACCATGGGACAGCCCCACTGTACATTTTCATTGTTGGCTCAAAATTACCTTGGCACTGGGGCTTTGTATGTCATTTATCATCCTTGAAAATCAATTAGTGCTTCTATGATAGCAATCCAGATGTAATCCTTCGAGGGTTTGACACAAAATACAGAGAGCCTATCTGTTATTTTCCACATTATGTCAACAATATATATATTTTTCGTATTTACATATGATATATAGTAATAGGTTGAACTGGCAGTCAGTTAAGTGCAGCCCATCAAGACTACAATATAAGCATCCTAATCAGACAATTGGAGGACACTCTTAAATATTGATCACGGCTAAGCAGGCTATTTGTCATCAAATACAAAAAATATAAATAAAAAAACTCACCTAACATATAGGTATTCATATCAGAACAGTGATGATGTGTTTATTATTTGCAGCTCCTTTGAGTAAAATCAAAATTTCACCATTATCTGCCCATTTGTCAGGAGAATCCTCTACATCGCACAGATTCAAAAACATACGATAATGCAAGTACGATACAAACTGTCAAGAAATGATTCAGTACAAAGGGTATCCCAAATATTACTCAAACATACATTTTCAAACCACATGGCACCGAGATCTGCTGTGATATATTACTTATGATGATGCACATATGTGCAGCCTATGTATACTGAACAACCTCCCAAAGGTGTGAAAACATCCAAACATTGTCCTATTGATGTCCCATTTTTTTCCCCGGTTTGGCTCTTGTCAGAGGTCAACCTCAAACAGCATGCGGTGGAATCAGGCGTTACTGTCGATGTCACATTGATGCATTACAAGGCCCAGGAGGTCACATCTCTGTAAACATACATTATCAAAACCCATAGAAGATGTGGGTTTTTGACCTCACCAATAGTTTACAGTGTGTCTTCAGGGGAAAAGGGTCATGTGATGCCAGAGAGCAACTTTGTAGCTGCAATGACTTTCTTGTTGCAAATGAAGAGGGTCAAGCAATCAAGACTGGTCGGGCTCAGTGTCAGCACCATTATCTTACGCTGTCTAAAATGATCAATGAGCGAAAATAAAATGATCACAAGCTAAAATTGGCCTGCTAATGAAAATGGACTGTTTAAACATGCTCCTTGGTGAAAAGCTGGGCAGAGAGAGAGAGAAAAAAAAAGCAACACCACAAGGCAGCAATTTACAACGCTTGACATTGTACGTACAGGTCACAGGCACATAGGGAGTCATTATCAGGGCTGTTCATGTTATGTCTAAGCTTTAATTTTTTTGTTAGAATGCAATCTCTTATGCATTAATTGTTTAAGTGTGGGAAAACATTGACATGTAGAAACCCTACAAACACAAAATTAAATGTTCTCAAAAGTTTATTTAGTATTAGTCATATAAACATTCAGCAAACAGACTCTGTCACTTAAGAGTGAAAGCATCTGCATTTATATCCATTTCATCGACTTTCCTAAATAAGACATGTAAAATATAAAAGGCAAAAAGGGCACATGTACAGTACTGACGACCTTATTTTTCCTCCCATTCGTAATAAATACAACCTGAACATTATTGTATCATGGATGTTAGCACCATGATGTTACAGAGTACCACATCCAACACCGTCATGAGAATTCCAGCATCCTAGAAAAATATTTATAAATAATTTCCCATAAATAAAATGTTATTTTCCCCATAATACATTTCTTTCGCTTATGCAATTTCCTGTAAACCCAGAGAGAACAAGTCCATCAAACATGAATAAAATGTAAAGAAAAACAAGAGTACACAGAAAAAGGAGTTTTTTCTACACAGCATTATCAATATATTTAACTGAGTTTAAACCATATTGCTGTGATGAAAATAAGGTGAACTGGAAAAGAATGGGTGCAGTTTGGCAAAAGTCCTATTGTTATACGATATTACATTTAATCCATCAACTTTACAATTATAAAAGCAATTATGAAAATAAAGGTCACTGTAATATCAAGAAAATCTCACTAACTGCTGCTTGTTATGTTATTCCAACCAGCAGCATTTAGTTAGTAGCTGACCGTTGAATATAATTTATTTTTTCCAAGAAAAAACAAAAAAACAAACAAAAACAGGGTTGCAGACCAAGTTGTGTTTCATTGACTCAGCTCTATTCCACTTCCATTGCAGACACATCCTGCTCTTCATCAGATTTCTCAGAGGGCAGGTCTGGTGGCTCTGGGGTGTTTGGGCTGTCTGATGCAGAATTCAGTTCTGTGGTGGGAGTCCCTGGCCCCTGGGCATCAGTGTCAGAGGAGTCTTCAGCAACCTTTTCCTTCTCTGAGGACACACAGTTTCAGATTAGTATGTAGTACATAATATAAACAAATACATAAAAATTTTAAAAAAGGTTCAGAAGAGTCAAAATAAAGAAGAAAATTAAAAGAAACATTGCCTACTTTGTCTCTAATGGGTGATACACTGGAACTACAGGTTTTAATTTCCTGTATAATATTTTAGATCCTGCCATGCTGTCGTATACATAAAATAACTCATACATCAACAGATAGGTAATTATATAATTCTGTTATGACAGTAGAAGTGTTACAAAGCAGTGTGCAGTATAATGTACCTTTTCGCCAACTCTTGTAAACACCATAATAAGCATCGTTTTGAAAGGGAATTATTAAGTTATTAGAAGACGTACATTTACATTTGTTTTTACCATGATGTAATTTAAACGCTAAAAATTATTTTAATACTAGCACCGTTATATATATATACACCAATTATTTCATCAATTTGTTACATCAGAGAAAAGTTTAGATTACTTAAAGCCTTTATTGTTCATGATGAAATTTAAGTGGTTTTATATCCTCTGTATTCCCAGTAGAATAAAGTAAAAAATCGGCAGTACACAGTTAACTAGGACCTTAAACATATATTGACATAAGTTTTTTTTTTTTTGGTGAAGCCAAGCTCTATAGCAAACTAGTCAATATTGTAGTCAAATACACTAGTGGTTACATTTAATTACACTTATGAACAAACATTTAAAAACTTGCCTGAAGCCTGTAATTCATCATCTATATCAGTAGCAGACAGCGGTCGAGGACTTTCAGGTGTCATCTTCAGGTCGCCTGTGACCTCTGGCAGTCTAGGTGCCTGAGGCCTGGTCTTTCTTGCAGGATTCAGGAAATAACAATATGCACATCGAAAGGCTTAAAAAAAAACAAAACAACAACAAATAAATAAAAAATATGACACCATATAGTTAGCGCCGCTTCACTAATACATTTTCAGTCAGACATAGATTAATATACATGAATATGAGCCGATGACAAAAAATGCCTGAGATGCATAAACACTTCAGATTGATGTGTAGCACTGGTTTGCATATTCAATCTTACAGGGGTCGGTAGAGGCAGAGGCATTTAAGAGCTATATGATATACAGCACTGCCAAATGCTAGAGGGCAAATGAAGGCATGGTGCTTGATGGAGACTGACAAAGAGTGTTGTGTTTCTCAAAGTCTTACCGATGTATTCAAATTCCTCCTTTAATGCCATGCCGTTATGGGACAGACACTGCTGACAGATGAGAGCATATCTATAAGGGGGGAAAAGAGCATCCAGTTCAAGCACTACACAGTAGATAGTCTGGTGAAACACTAGGAACAAGATGCCATTTTGCCGATACATGTTAGGAGGGTGACGCCAACGTACGTAGCACTTATGCTCAACTCACCATTCATCTCAGTTGATAATGCACATTTTAGCTGAGGCTGCACCCAAATAATCAACCAAACGGTCAATGTGAAGCAACACAAAGCCCCTCAAACTCCAGAGGAAATGACAATGCGCAGCATAGCTCGTAACAGTAACATTAGCCACTCACTACAAGATCAAACCAAACAAATGAACAATTACTTTAGCAGTCAATATGTGGATTAATTTCCTGATTTAATCAATTAAATGCTTGGTCTGTATGATCTCAAAATGATGAAAAATGATAAGAGGGGTAAAGAAAGAGAAAATACACAGATTCGGGAAGCGGCAATTCGATGTTTTCTTGAAAATGATTGAAGGTGTCATTCCATCATTATTTCATTAATATTGTTGGATATATTGTGTGTTGCTTCTATTTTTAAAAATGGCCGGATTGCTTTATTTCAAGCCGTTTTTGCAAGGTAGAAAAATGACTTCAAGTCGAAATACAGAGTTTACCAGTACTTCCTCATATATGATCATGACGTGGTGACGAAGCGTCTCTGATTGACTCAGAATGCGTGACAGAACACTCCCCCTCCCCTCTCAATGTGTATGCATTTAACTTTACCCAAGCAGCATCCAGCTAGGTTTTGTGCCATTGCTTGTTCTGAAAACATGCAGGGGAAAAAAACAAGGCTTTATTTCCACAGAGAGCACATGAACCAGTTTGATCTGCCTTTTTTTTTTTTTTTTTTCAAGTTTGTGCAACCGCTGCTGTGGTGCCATCTTCTCTTGTAGATGCTAATGCTACTTCAGATTTGCTGCAATGGAGGACGGGTTTAAACCCACGTGGATGACTCTAAAGTGACATCTGACGTCAGATGGACCGGCTTTTTCTGGGTCCCTCTTGTTGTTTTCTGTGAATGCAGTATGCAGCCAGTGGAGGTGACAAATCACTTTCAAAGGCAGCATGTGTTGGTAACTTGGGGTGATCCATCAGATTCCAAAAGGAGCGTGGAAAAGTGGTTTTCAGTGTAGTGACACCTTTACAGTAATGGGTGTCAATTGATTTAGCAGTTGAAAACTAAATAAGATGGTTATTGTTAATCATTTAAGTTCTTTATTTGTATTCTCCATCAGTTTGTGGGGGAATGCTTTAAACTTGTCGAAATTACTATACGACAAGTTTATACCATATTCAAACAAACCAACAAAATGTATAAAGCCTATCTTTCCAAAATGTCGTACAAAAATGGAATTGGGGATACTTTTGATGAGCAGTCTCATTGTGAAAGTGCTTTGAAAGGTTTATTGTTACCCCACCGCCTGAAAGGGGAGAGGGGTATCGTTTTTAGTTCAGTTTTACTGTCAGCATTTTTACACAAAACATACTGGACCAAATTCCATCAATTTTTCAGGAAAGGTCTGAGGTGGTCTAGAATAGATCTCATTAAATGTTGGCGAGTGTAGGTCAAAGATAAAGACGACAGTCGCCAAGTGTGTTTTCACAATAAGCGACAGGGCAAATCATGTAAAATGCTTATGAAGGGCAGAGTTTCTTGTGCCTGGCACCACTTGCTCAGTTTGTTGTCATGATTATTACATTTGTACAGGTTCAATGTTTGAATTTTGTAACAATAAACTGATTTAACACAACTCAAACCATTTTTGTAGCTCATCCTCTCCTCAAAAATCTGTTATCTAATTATAAAATTAATACATTCATATATCATGAATGCATGATGAATGTTGGCTGCGAAAAGCTCCAAGTGGAGGCATCTCTAATTTTAACAATCAGCTTATTAATAAAAAGGGGGACAAATCCCAAATTTATGAAAATCTAAAACTGTATAAATTTTGAAATTAATTTCTGCAACAAAAAACTATTGTAATGTGGTCACTTGTATACGTCTTAGAAATAAAGAAACACACTTGCATACATATATCTGAAAGCTAATATGTACCTGTTCTGAGGTCCATCTCCAACAAGATACTCAATGACTCTATCCATAGCACCTCTTTCTCTTGGGAGGACAGGTCTGGTCAGGGGTGGCCCTGGCGGGTGCATGCCTGTTAAAGGACAACATCAAACCCATCAGACACACTGCTGTCCTAAAAACAAACCACAATAAACTGAGGAGGAGTTCAATAAAATACAGAGGCTGTGATTTACAGTTTCCTTCACAATCCATGATGAATTAAAGAAAACTGCTCCTTTTATCTAATGACTTTAAACTGGATATCAGTTGCAAAGCACGTCCAGATTCCCTGCTGTGTTGGCGAGTAGTAATTAATATAATCTAACATCAAGAGCAATCATAGGAAGATGACTGGTCATTTCTGTGAGACTTGGCAGAGTCTCAGCATCCTGCTGGTTATTAATTTACTAACATATGGAAACTCTGTGGTGACTCTTTGTATCAAATTGCTTTTCACTTTCAATTTTCAACAGAAGCAGGTGATAACATCAAGTCATGTAAACCATTTGTGAGGTGTTCCCAATGCCAAAGGCAATTTCACCAAGCATTAAAAGACATTTAGTGAGATTCTACCACCATTGCCCAGAGAACAAACGCAGGTCTGGCTAATTAATCATAGTTAATGTAATCCTGCCTCATGCATAGCTCACAGTTGGCATTCCACATTGCAATTACAACATGCAGCTTCCTCTAGGAGCACATTTTCTTTACTGTTTGCTCTTATTTGCATCTTCTATTGAGTGTTTATAGTCCAGAAATAATTCATATTGAATATTCAATGCCTCTACACTCCACAGATGTCTCCTATACACAAAGATCCTCTGTGCAAAGTTTTTCCAATGTGCTTGCGAGCTTTCAACATATTTAACAGAAACCAATAGAATCATTAAGGTAATAGTGGTACAGTCCTGGGTGCATCAAATTTTAGCCACATTTTGAAAGACCTTATGTGCACTTGGAATTTATTGATTTTTTTTAACCTTTTTAAGAAGATACCTGAAATATACATTTACACAATTACCCATTACAACCACTGCATAAAATATACCACCCTTCTGACAAAACACACTAGAGCCTTGAGCAACTGGGGACACTGAGCCAGGGAAGAGTAAATCACACCTTAATCGAGCACATTATGATGTGGTCCCCCTGTGTGCAGGTAACTCACCGAATCCAGGAACAGGTGTTCCAGGGGTCACAGGCTTCCTCATCAAGCTCTGCTGAGCAGCTATAGCCGACAGGCTCCTCTCTGGGGGTCCACCTGGAGCAGAGTGGGAAGGCCGTCCAGAGTGGGTGGGCCCAGAGGCAAGAGGAGGACGGGCAGCAGCAGGATTCACCATCACTGTGGGGGTCTTCGGGATGACATTGCGATGCCGCAGCTCTGTCACAGGAAAGCATACCAGGTTGCTCAACAGAACTAACACATGAAAAAAGCATGTCTTGTTCAGAACTCAGAGCAACCTTGTCCTGGTTTTGTAGTCATCAGAGGACCAGGTGAACTGGATTCCAGTTCCTTCAAATGTAAAACAGAGAAAATGAGAAATCCAACAAAACTTATATTCATTACACAATTATGACAACTTACAATCTTTTTCTTTGAGTCCGGATCAAATCTCTCCAGAATCATTTTAGCATTTTTATATGTCTCGGTTTCCATAACTTCTTCGAGCTGAAAAAATAAGATATAGAATATCACAGTGTGAAAGACTTAACAGTTTATCAATAAATTATTCATAAGGAGCTTTACTGTCAGGTGCATACAATACAATCACCTAATGAAATCAATCGGTGCTTCCGTACGCATCTACCTCACCACATTGTACATCTTCAATTTAAATAAGACCCAAAGCTTTCTAAATGTTTACATATGATATGAAGAATAATTACATTCACTACTTCGATAATGGAGAGTGTGAAAATCCATCAGCCCTAATTATTGGAAGTTATTAGACTTGACAGAGGATGACAAGCAATTTCTCAGATTTATTTCTTTCCTGCTCTAAATGCTATTAATTAAACTGACATTAGTAGAGTGGTTTACTGGGTTAAGTCACTGTACCCATCAAACGCTGTCAGTACACATCCTGGATTAGCAAGTGTGTAGCAGCCAAATGCTGAAAGGATCAATAAGTACATTACTACAGGCTTCCTGCAGGACTCAGACCAAAGAGCTAGTTTTCACATCAATGGCCTTCACTAGACAACCACCTTGAACAGAAACTTCAAGCAGCAGCTACATCCATTTCACCCCCATTTAAGAGGATGCATCAGCATCTATATATGAGAAACAACATAATATTTCCAGCAGTTACACCGATAACTTTGCTTCCATCTTGACATATTGAAAATAAGCAGCACATATAAGTCAAATTAATACTTTTGTTAAATGACTCAGACACCTGGAGCTGATATCATAAAGGCAGAAGGAAGACTGACGTTAATTTTTGATCTGTTGTGACTTACTATTTTCCTTTTTTGTGATTTAAGATCCTCCAACTTGTCATCTGAAAAAGAAATTTTCAATTATTCTGCAGTATGAACATGCCATAAAAATGCATTAATATAAAGTACTATGTATGAGCAGCAAAGGAAATCTTACTATTCTTTTCTGTTCTTCGTGAAAAAATAAATATCAGCAATTTTCTAAGCAACCACACTCTGTAAAGAAATTAGATATTAGATATATATTATACTTGAAGAAAGGTTTCAGCTAAGGGAAATGGCATCGACTGCTGTGCATACTTACAATAATGGAAATACTACAAAGGGAAGAGACAATATGACGCGCCCCATCAACTGTTCAGGAAGGTACCAGAAATACACAACTATACATGTGATTAGGTAGAGAAGAGATGAGTACAGGAGCAGTCGTCCAACCCATATCTTCAACTGCCTCTGATACCTTTCACTATATTCTTCAAGCGTCTGTATATCCTGTAGAAAGAAAGCATTTTATATTACTGAAAAACACAACCTTAGTAACACAACAGTGAAAGCACACCAAGCAGACACTTCATGATCACATTCCTTCTCTCGAAAAAAAAATCCAACTCATTCATGTAATTTAGGACAGTGTTTCCCAAATGACAAAGCACTGTGACCTAATTAGCAATAGGACTTATTTATACATTTTGAGGAGAGTGAACTTGTGCATGAGCATTCCTGTACATTTCTGCACCATTTTATATCTAGAACAAACTATTAATAAATGAATACTTATCAGTCACAACTTCATTTTATGCCCATGTTTTGCAAATCTTTAAAATATGTAATAAATAGGAATGTATATTACAATCAAAGATCAAAGTGCAATTAAAACAAAAAAGCATACAATATGATCAAAAACATGCAGAAAATGCAAAGTTATGTGGAGACTCAGTTTTTGGAAATGGATGATTCATATTTCATTAACAAATTAACAAATGATTACTTTGTTTTATTAATCTAAATTTAAAATGTTAAACGAGAAGCTTGAAGTGTTGGTTACTTGATCCAAAAATAGCAAGTAAACAGACAAGGACTTGCTGCTGGTCACTATGGTACCACTGGAACATGTGTGTCTGTCACTCCAAGCATGAGAAAAACTGACCTCAGACTAGCTAGTATGAGGAGTATAAGTCTGTCTGAAGTGAAGAAAAAAGGGAAACAAGCACCAAAAAAAATTCTTCTGTGACTAGCAACTGATCCTGGGTTAATTTTCTGGACTTTACACGGCTAAAAACCCTGATTTCATGAAAGAGCCTCAACACCATCTGACCTCTTCAGTACATATGTGTCATTTTCTCCAAGGACAAGTGCTGAAAATAACCTAACACGAGCTTAACAGTAGAAGGGCAGCAAAGCCCCATCAGTCAACAAATGAGGGTCTGATTTGACATTGACCACCATATCTGATTGCTTATGGTTAAAACCAATATGATTACACAACACAGCATTGACTCCTATAAGAAGGGCTGTAGGAATCACAAATTATCAGCAAACAAAAACAGACCATTACAATGAACTAACTTTATGACATTTTCCAGAACTTGGACTGAAACACAAAACACCCAGATGTAAAAATAATGTGAAATGAATCAATAATTAATTAATCAGAAGGACTTTTGGAAATATTGTGAGTAAAACTGCACCCATTGTGTCAATCCAACATGCCTTAAAAAAGGGGTCCAGAGAATATATAAAATGAATTATTTGGGTCTTGGGCTGAAAATGTTTGATAATCACTGACCTACATAATTAAGGCTCATTTTATATTCTGCTGCACAAATACACATATGTAGGTCAAACTTATACTGACGAAAATATTAATATATAGATACTTTACTCAAACTTGCATGAAAACACTTTAAATAATTTACTTTTGTGACTTTTCCCCAACATTCTCTAACCTACATTAGTAAGAGTCCTGCATTCCTAGCAGTCTCTTTAATGAGAACAACATCCTCCTATCCAAAAACATAAATCCAACACAGAATAATCTAATTTGTTTGGAACAGTAATTTAACTGAGCCGTTAATCACTGATTGGAGAAATACAGTAATAATTGTTAAAACTCCTAATCTGTCTACAGAAGTCTGTGCAGAGTGAATAGTCTGTACACTCACAAAGGGGAATTTCTAGATTAAGTGGACTTTATAAACTTCATTGAGTATAATTACACTGACAGATGCCTTTGGTCAGATTTTCTGATACTTCATTTGGTTGCACTCATTTGACTGACAGCAAACGTCTTCTGCAAGCTTGGCCGCACCAAACCTCGAGGGATTTATTGTGAAATCCTACGCTTCGGTTTTAAATGTAACAAACATGGCACAAAAACAATTAAAAGGAAACTTCTCATTGCATTTGTCACATGAGCGTCTTCCCTGCTATGTGTTCCTTCAATAACTTACACACACAAATAAGAATATGAGGACGATGTAATTTCCTCTAGTCTTAGTTTTTTTTTTCATGCTTTATCTTTATGGATGATCATGTATTTCTAACTTTAGTAAGTAGAACTGCATGTTTTGATTTACTGGTTTTATTAAAGTCATGAAAACTGAAGTAGTAGATCTTAAAAATTAGCAAGGATTCTTTTAGAAGTAGAACATACCTTTTCAAGTCCTTCCAAAACCTCCACGGTGGATGGTTTAGCCTGAAGAGAAAATATTTTAATATTTTGGTAAGAAAATATAACCCATGACATTTGTCATAACAGCAGGTCTCTGTACAGTTGTTGATACGTTTTGTGCATTCATATAAGACACAAACAAATGGTCCTGATACCAGCTGGAACATGATCATAAACATTTTTACTTTAGATAATTTATGTAAATCTAGCTAAGCATATTTGTTCCTTATGTGTTTTGCAGAAGTATGATTACGCAGGAGCTTTTTGTAATGAGAAAAAGGTTGTGGAAACAGTTCAGCATTTTTCAGACACTTTCTGCTAGTCTTACTCAACAATAAGAAAACCAAATGTAAGGGAAAATGCAAACTATTCCTTTAGTTACAGACATGGGAAAAAGGCAAAGCAAGAATAGAAACTGCATTAGATCTACATAGATAGCCATTATTATTATCAATTAATATACAGACCCTCCACCGGGATATAACAGCCCCCATGATGATGATGAGAGAGGGGGATATTCTATTTCTGGGACTCCCTTCTGGATTTTTCACAAGCTTCCACCTGTTGAAAAGACCAATGGCCAGAGTACATTTCAGGATGTATGGATATTTACAGTTTTAATTCCAAGTACCCCACAATTTATAGGACAGAGTTAGGGCAATAGAAACCCTTAGTTCAGCTGCTGCTCTTTAAAATACTCAAGTATAGACCCTTCAGCGTGGGCTATCATCACCTATACTGAGACCCTGTAGCACCTGTAAAAGTGTAAAAGAAAACCTCTGATTCAGGACGATTAGATTCCAATGGTTTTACGTCACCAAGATGAATCTGTGTACCCGAACTTAGCAGATACTGAAGTTACCATGGACAAGTTCTATGGACAACTTCTTACAAGAGTCTAGCCATTATAAGTTTCGGTATAATAGATCAAGCTTCATGAGCAAATTACATAACAAATATTTACAGTGAGTCATTCGAGCTAAAGTTACCACTTGCTAACTTAGCAAACTTAACTTCTCTTAAATTGATTTCGGTGGAATTTGACATAAAAACAATGACCACTACCACAAATTGTATCGAAACTGTCACTATAACATCTGAACAAATGTGGTCGTGTCTGTATTTGTAACCACTGTTCCTTTCCAAACTCTTTAAATCGTTTAACGTATTAATTAATAAACTGTTAGCGTTAGCATTGACAGGCAGGCTAAGGAGCTAACGTTAGCTAATGCCGCTAACGTTGTGCAGCTGCACTTTTTTGATTACATTAACTAAAAACACTTACGGCTAACTTTGTTAACGTCTACCCAGGTTTGCATAAGCTGCCAGAAAGCGGAATGAATGACTCTTTATATTTACCTTAACAGTTGGGATGTCCGGTTCTAACTGGCTGTGGACCGAGTCCTGCTCTGAGTAGACGGGAGGAGTGTGAGGCAATATGGGGGAGTGTCCACCAGAAGAACAGCGTGGCCTTTAGAAGTATGTGATCCCAGTCTGACACAGAAGGTATGATGTCAGCACAAGTTCTATGTGTTGTCTGATGTACAGTTTATAGACGGCTGACACTATGCAGATTTCACTTATAATATTAATGTGAATAAATGTCTGTTAAACAACAACATAGTAGTCTAATGGGTTTGCTGTTGCTGCTGCTGCTGCAGTGATGAGTGTTTAAAACTTAAAGAAAATGAATTGCAGACATGCACTCAACGATGAAAAACAAACCCTCCAGGCTATATAACTTGTAAAACATCAGTACAGAGCTACTTGTCTGAGCTTGACTGATACACTCCAGCTCCATTAGAAGTGAAAAGAATCATCTACTTCCATCCTTTACTAAGTGAGTGTAGAAAAATAGTTTGAAAAGACTATTACAAATTAAAGTCCGTCATCAAAGTTTCATTTGAGTAAGATTACAAAAAAAGGGAAATAAAATACTGAGTGTGTAAGTAATTGGATAGGTAAAATGTATCCTTCAGGGGCAATAAAGCTAATTAACCCATAAAGACCCAGCACTACTTGTGTTGAAGTTTCCAAATGACTTTTTCTTCTATATTTAAAATTTTTTAAGTGACTTATGACCATTTATTGTATTATTATCTTCTTTTCAAACTAAACGAATGTGACAGTAGAAAAATTTGTCTCTTCAGAAATAAAATCAGTGGAGGAGAGAAACTGTGACTTTATATATTATAGTTGTATGACTATCATCTCACAATTTGGACTTTTTATCTCATAATTTGGACTTTTTATCTCGCAATTTTCACTCTTAATTTCACAATTTTAACATTTTATCTTAAAACTATTCATTTTTTAAAATCTCATATTTATAACTTTTTTAAAAATCTCATGACTTTTTATCTCAATCTTTCCTAAATTTCCTGTCCGTACCCACAAAACTGAGTCCTGTGACCTGATCAAACACAATTTCAACACACTAACTCACTTTTAAAGGCTTTAATTTTGATACTTTTGAAACTTTTTGGTTTTTTCCTGGTTAAATAAGTATTAATTGCATTCATGGCAAAAAATAGTTTTACTTTTTACTTTTGTACTTTATTACAATTGAGAAATTTTACTTTATTAACTTTTACTTAAGTAGAGGAGTTGAATCAATACTTCTACTTTTGCCAGATTATTTTTCACACAAGTAGCTGTACTTCTACTTAAGTAGAGAAAGTGGATACTTGTTTGTTTGTTTGTTTGTAAGCAACTTTATGCCAAAACTACTGGACCAATTTCCCTGAAATGTTCAGGAAAGGTGCAAGGTGGTCTGGAATACGTCCCATTAAATTTTGGTGAATGTGGGTCAAAGGTCAAGGACACAGTCATCAAAAATGTGTTTTCACAATAAGGCTTGGGGCAAATCAGATCAAACATTTGCAAGGAACAGAGTTTGTTGTGCCTGGCACCACTTGTTTACTTATTTATCATATAGATGTTGATAAAAGCTCAGATTTATGTTGATGGTTACTGTATCAAAAACAGAGAAAACTTAAGAATAAGTGTGTCCACCCACTGTCACCGATCAAACTTCATGGGTTTTACTGGTGAATTAATATTGTATAAGATAAAGGTGTTTTCATTGTAACTATGGAGTGTTTGAATGTCCAAATGGGTCAAATCTGATAACCATGAAAAGATGACAAACTATATTGAACTTATTTACATATATTGATAGTATTAGTGGATCCACAGGTATTAAACAGTTTACATTAGTAGATGCTTTTGTTTGTCAGTGGCTGTTTGGGTCTTTATGGATTAACTTTTAACATTTAAAACAAGTAAAAGTGGTCCTCATGGAGAATGGATTTGTTTAGGGTGTTATATTACTATAGGACATCCAAATGAAATCAGTTATTAATATATCTAAGAACCTTTAGAAAAGAAATATTGCATCTGCATGATATAAGCATAAAAATAATCTTAGAAGTGACAATTAACCAAAAGTCAAATAAATCATATAGAGTGAAGAATGCAGAACCTCCTGCAGAAATGCGCTGAAGCATAAAAGAGTATGAAAAGTAATTACTTAACTAAACTATAAAGATGTCAAAAATGTCTGTGCAAAACTGGAGTTCTCACATTCCACAGGTTCCACCACTCATTCATTCTAATAAACTACAAAGTCCCATATCCCATAAAAACACTGACTTTACAACTCGTTTAAGGATGTGATCATGACTTTTGACCAAGGTTTGAAAAATAGGTGGAGCCAAACCTGCCGGCCGCTTAGTATTTACAAAAATACTTTAGGTTTTATAAGTTCACTCAAAACATCAACTCCTTGTCTCTTTTGCCACAAGAGGTTGCAAAAGACGCAAATGTATTGACGTTCAGTAGAGCTTTCCTGTTATTTTAACATCATGTTTTATTTAACATTAGTCAGTAAAGTACTTTTGTTTCTGTTTTGAACCCATTTTACTATATCCACTTGCCAAATATTATGAGTCAAGCGATTGTGCTGTTGTAAGGTGGGTAGCTATTATAGAAGGCAAGCATTTATTAGAATAACTTTCAACAGTGCAATATAAAAATCTGGGGTCTGCTGCAAATACAGAGCAAGCTACAAATCTTTATTAATTTTGGACACAAAATGCAGTCACATGTTCTCCATTAAATCACTTTTCAAAGAAATCTTTGGTAACATGGCCCAGCCAGTGGACTGATTTTGCCGTGTTGATGTTTTGATTTACTGGTGTAACACATAAAATTACAGCCTAAACACTGGGACTCATTAGCGTGTTCACAGAACACAGAACTCGCCTTAGGGTGCTTATAAAACCTAGAATCACTCACAAAAGCCCATAATATTGTAAAACCAAAGGAGAAAAACTGACTTAACAAGAATGTATTCAGTGGGTTTAGTAGATGGAAAAAAAATGCTGAAGTCAATGAAGTCAAGCCACCCAATCATTAAAGATAAGCACTATTACTTCTGTTAAATTTGAGAATTTTCATTTATATTATATAATTTATTAATTGCAGATGGTTTGTCTGTGCTTGCCTTGGGAAAAA
Organism: Siphamia tubifer; assembly: GCA_020466265.1. Lineage (NCBI taxonomy): Eukaryota > Metazoa > Chordata > Actinopteri > Kurtiformes > Apogonidae > Siphamia > Siphamia tubifer. The sequence goes on along the minus strand of CM035803.1, from coordinate 36,699,066 downwards.
CATTAAAACGATCAATCAAAAGACAATTCTATGGGTTGGGGTGTGTTTCATCCACAAAAGACTATGACTGTTTGCTTTTAGAATAACAGAAAAATAATCTCTTCTGTATTTCCACTACTACTTCCTTCACTTTTATCCATATTCTCTGGATAGAAAAGTGGGCTTTTGTGTTCTTCTTTATACACATTTGTGAATATGTGGAAATTACATCTACATTACAATGTTGGTTATTCCTGCCAGTTGTTGTAGTGTAATGGGGCATACGAAAACAAAGACAAGTAGGATATAGATCTGAAAGATTTATTTTTGTGTAAACCTGTGTGTTCAATGTTAAACCATGACAGGTCTCCGGTTAATTCACTGTTGGGTTATAATGTAAGTAATGGACTGAAGATGCATTTGTGGGTGGTAAAACCTGAACATATTCAGGCTCAGTTGGAGTGAAAGAATGAAGTGAAAGATCCTTTAATCTATATGTTTCAAAAATAAGAAGAGCCAGAAGAAGAACATTTAGGAGCAGAACTTTAGCTTTTCCAGCAGATAATTTAATTGGGTTTGTGGAGCATGTTGACAAAAATGTGTAAGATTCATATATATTTGTAGATTTGTAATTTATTCTCTGACAAAAATAAATAAATAAGGGGCAGCATGGTGGTGCAGTGGCTAACACTCATGCTTCACAACAAGAAGGTCGTGGGTTTGATTCCAACACCAGCGAGTGGGACCCTTCTGTTTGGAGTTTGCATGTTCCTCTCATTTCTCTGTGGGTTCTCTCTGGATACTCTGACTTCCTCCTACCATCCAAAGACATGCACTGATAGATTAATTCATTCATCTAAAATTACTCTGCCCTGCAATGAACTGGAGATAAAGCGGGTTCAGTAAATGGATGGATGGAATGACTAAGGAAATGGTTATCTATCATAAGAAGAATCAATGTTAAAAATATGTAATTGTCCAAAAACAAAACCAAATAAATTGTACTAAGCAATATTTATAACAAACAATACACACAAAATATCCAAAAATGCTAACAGGACTGGATTATGGGGGGTCCAGTCCCTGGAGCTAGGAGTTTGCAACCCCCCCCCCCCCCACACACACACACACACACACACATCCCCACACCAACGTACTGTACCTAACTTGGGGTTAAGGTACATTATTATTACAATACAATGCAATATAATATAATGTCAATGTCAATGAGCCTTTTAATAGGGTGTTGGATGCTAAATGTGATAGTCTATGAAAAGTTTTAATGGAAGAATGTTGTTTGGAGTTTCAATAAATGGATTGAACAACATTAGATTTTCCCATAAACTTCCAAAATGAATACCATGTGAGGAGTTTAAATAAAAGCAATGCCAAGTGTAATGTGGGAGTGTTGTATCAATATTGAATTTTCACTTGGACTTCACTTTGTTGGCATTGGTGTGTACAGTACACCCCTTTTACAGTGGGGACGTATGAAAATGAAATCTGCAAAGTCAAACGGGGCAACACTCACTGTTCTGAAGGTGAATATCTACCAATCTCCAAGTCTCCTCGAAGATAACTATAGGTTATGATGATACATGAATCTGCTGTCTATTGTGACTGGACCACTGTACAGCCCGGCCCTGAGTCTATAGCTCGGCTATGGGACACTCACTTCATGATATGGTCAAGGCGAGTGATACGTTTGGTTAAGGTTAAGAGCTAGTTAGGAGGTTGTCGCAGCTTATAATACTGTCACCATTCCACTGTTGATTTGCTTACTACCCATGTATCTATGCCTATGAACTTTTATAAACAAAATAAAAAAGAGGAAACAGGAAGTCATCTTGTCAAGTTTGAGTGAATTCCAGTTGTCCAAACCTCCATCAGATGGCAGTTCCTTTAGTCAAGATGGAGAAAATGGCACAAGCTAAAACAAGAAATGACACAACTTGACACCTTTCAAATTGCTTCTACCTTGTCTTCCCCTGTTGTGCAACCAGTTACACCAGTTACTGTGCTACTTCCTCTTTCACTAGTCTGTAACTGTGGAGTTCAGCAGCATTATTGAACTGAGGCAAGCAATATTTTAGCTATTGGAAATGAACAAGTTGATTCACTGAAAAAAAACTATTGGTGCAACCATGCAATTATCTGCTAGTAATAATCCTAAATTAGTCTCTTTTGGTTCTCATTTACTCAGGACATTGTTCTACTTGGTATTTCTCCTTTGATCTGAACTGGTTTAGCTCTTTTGAAAAGATTTTTTTTCTCATCCAAGAGACAAGAGTTCTTGACTTCAAAACTAAAGAAGTCCATTGGATGAGAGATGAAATATTTTCAACAACTGAAGCAGTCCAGTTGAACTGTGAAGACTAAAACTGAAAAAGAAAAATCAGAAATGAGTGTAATCTCAAAAATAAAACTGTTTTGCGTGCAAGTATATGATCATGTACGAACATAGAGATTTTTTTTACATGCAGTACAAATACATTAACTCCCTATGGATACACACACAGGTGTGATTGAATTAATTTATAGAATGACAGACTCATTGGGGTGAATGCTTGTGTATTATTAAGTCACAGACAGGCACTGTAACAAGAGTTAGTATTAATTTATTTAAAGCTCTTGAAGTATTGCCTTTCTGTGACCCCTTATCAACTCCTCATTCATATGATGGTGTGAAACAGCTGAGTTGTGGTGTTGTATTTCATGTGGTGTTCATCTCTGCATTTTCAATACAGTAATTGTTGTTGTAATTTCTTGTAGTGATGGAGGTCAGTTCTAAAATACAAAATATGAGCAGCTGGGCCAGTCACACAAAAGAAACTATGCATTGTTTCATGTCATGCTAATCCTCTTAAACGTGTTATCATTTTAACACAGCCCCAACAGATTCATGTCAGGTCTATGACAATCCATGTCTGCTGGAAGCTGTTTTTGTGTAGACTTTTCACACAGCCTCTGTATTTGTACCCAAACTGTCTTTTTCTATTCATTTATAACTGGTCAGCCTGCAGGCTATGCAGTGCTGCGTTCATGGGTCATTCATGGGAAAACAAGACCATGATACAAGTAAACCTTTGTTGCATACTAAATGGGTCACAAGTACAAAATTGTTGCTACGTGATGATTTATTGGCAGAATGCTGTAAATGATCTGTGGCTTTTTAGATTTAATTTTAAAGTGTGTGTTTGAGGAATTATATGTAGCCGTGTGTGTTATATTTAATTTTCAGTTTAGACAAATGATCACAAATGAATTATGTTTCATTAATACATTTCTTTATAAACCACTCAAAATTGGTCAGAAGTATGAATTTTTAACATCTCAACTAAATTTGCTATGATCTATCCACATGTAGACAGACCCTTTTGAGCTGTACTTATGCCATTTGGTAACAGTTTGTCAAAGGTGCAGAAGTGCTGTCATTTCAAAATTGTTAAGTTTGTTTGCACTATATTTAATTTTTTTCACTCTTTCAGGAATCAATCACCTGCTAAATTCACAAAAGATTGTTATGTTAGTTTTGTGGTGGGGGTTTGGCACATTGAAATTGAATTTAACCAAAGCTGTTGCCTTGTTGAGGAGGCAGTTTGTCACTGACTCACATCAACAATGATGTGAAATCCAATGCATATCAGTGTCTGAAAGAGCAATAAAAGGTGAGTACACAGACACAAGCAAGTGTTGCCTGTTAGTTTAGGTCCTGCTTGATTTAACTCTGCATTTCAAGACATAACCCGTTGTGAGTGACTAATATGGATTTTTGGGGGGTGGATACCCCCCCCCCTCAACATCAGCCTTAGCCAATGACTGATGCAAGGAACTGATATTTAGAGCAAATATTTACCACTGCCAAGAAGGTTATGTTTATGTTTGTCTGTCTGTCTGGTTGTGTGTTAGTTAGGAAGATAACTCAAAAAATTAGGGATGGATTTTGATGAAATTTTCAGGGTAGGTTAGTAATGGGGAGATCTGGAAATGAAACAATTTTGGTGGTGATCCAGAGGGGAGTCAAAATAACGCCAAAACTTATGGACGGATTTGGATGAAACTGTCAGGATATGTTTGGAGTGTTACATGGTACAAATGATTAGATTTTTTTTTTTTGGGGGGGGGGGGGCCTTATGGACAGATTTTGATGAAATTTTCAGGGTAGGTTGGTAATGGGGAGATCAGGAAATTATTAGATTTTGATGGTGATCGGAGGGGGTGTGGGGGTCTACCTTGGCAGAGGTCTGCACTCTCTTTTCTATTTATTTATATCTGTTAAGTTATAACAAAAGTCAGAAAATCTTCTTTACTAACAATTAGATTCAAATTCTGACATTTAACCTAGCAAATATGACTACACCAATTTTTTTTTCAGTGTGAGCAGCAGTTTCACCAAGAACACAGAGGTGCTATCATTACTGCCTAGTGTTTCAACAATTGATCTCTTTGTGATTGTGGGGGGGGGGGGGGGGGGGGGGTTTCATGTGCACTTGATGAGTAAATTTGGTGCAGCACACAGTGTACTGGTTTTACACCCTTATGACTTTTACCCCTAGTAACTGGAGTTTTGAATATCAAAATGAAGTGTAATTTACTTTGATAAATGGGGTAAATTCAGTATGACAGGTTTCACTGCTGGATTTTTACTTCATAAATGTGGTTGCCTAATAGTTTGAAGCATGTACATAATTCTGAAAAAAAAACCACAAAAAAACAAAAAACGAACGAACGAACAAAAAAAAGTGTATTTAAAATCACAGGCCTATTGTATCATAAATGTAATGCAACAGTCATGTTTTGTATCAATTGTAATAATTATATGTAACCAATGTAATGTAATACTCAGAGGTTGGGCTTTATGACCTGGTGTAGAATCCTAGCCAGACCACTGTGGTGAGGACAGAGCTAAGATGGAAGGTGAACGACTGTTGATCTGACCCACACCTATAGTCATGAGCTTTGACTAATGACCGAAAGAATGACTTTGCTGGTACAAGCAGCCCAAAGTACTTTCCTTTGCAGGGGTGCAGGCTCAGCCTTAGAGAGAGGATGAGGAGCTCGGATTTCTGGAAGGGACTCAGAGTAGAGCCGCTGCTCCTCCATGTCAAGAGGAGCCAGTTGAGGTACTCGGGCATCTAGTAGGGATGCCTCCCTGGGGAGGTGTTTTGGGTATTTCCATCCAGGAGATCTCTGGGCCGATCCAGGACATGCTAGAGGGATTATATCTCTTGGTTTGACCTGGGAATATCTTTGAATTCCCCTGGAGGACCTGGTGGGAAAGGCAGTTCTGGCTGCTTTGCTGAAGGTGTTGCCCCTGCAACCTGGACCTGGATAAATGGAAGATGAGTATGAGGGAGTAGAATTTAACTTATACCTTGGGGTGCTTTTACAAAGTGTACCTGAGTCCATTAAATATTCGGGTACATTCACACTTCCCAATAGATGTTGTGTTCACACTTCAGAGTTAAAGGTGTTTTCCAATGTGCAGAGATATTGTAAAGTATCTTACAACCACAAATTAGCACTGTAACTAACTTTCTTGCTTTCTTGGTTTCTTACATCCAACTAAAACAATCTGTTCCCAAGCCGAGGTCATGGGTCAGACACACTGAGAAAATCTAAATGTATACACTCCCTCCTGAATGCTTTTTATTTCTTCTGCTCTTTTTGAAACAAAAGTATATAAAACCAGGTAATATTATCTTAGAAATTTACTGTTACTTTAAACACACCTAAATATTACATAGGTTATCACACCATAACAGTAACACTTTAATTATACTAAAACATTTTTTCTTCAGTGCAATAAAAAGAGTTAAAGTAACACTAATGGTTTAGACAGGTAACACTGCTAAGATGTAGTATTTAAGCCTGGGTCGCAAAACAGTGTGGTGGGGAATCAAAGCCGTGGCATTATGACAAAGCCTGCGTCAGCAGATATGGTGTGAATATAGGGTAGGAGAGGGATTTCTGTCTACCAACTCAGAGAGGGGTTATCATGGTTAAGGGTAACACTCTTTTTATAGTTGGAGACTTGACTCTCCTTCTCCAGCTGCTGTGGTTTTCTGCAGCGCTCTGAGCATCCCCTCATGTATGAATATACATCAGAACAGCATAGGGATCATCATGAACCCTGCAGGCTACTTTACTTATGGTGCTACAAGATGTGGAATTAGCTCTTTAACACTACAGGGGTGTTAAAACAACACCCATTAATTCAACACTGAAGGAGAATCAAGGCAGAGCTTTGTTTAATTAATTCTCAGCAGAGTTAAATTAACAAATATATTTAAATCTGCTAAATGACTCTAATCCTAAATGACATTTTAATTCAGAATGGGTTAAATTGACATAATTAGAAATAAACTGAAATGTTAAACAGAACAACATGGCATTTTCACTCACTCACTCGTTATCTGAACCCACTTTATCCTCACTCGGGTCACTGGGGTCACTGGGGGCCTAATCCAACTACAATGGGTGAAGGCGGGGTACACCGTGTATGAGTCTCCAGTTCATCTCAGGGCTGAACATATATAGACAAACAATCACTCTCACATTCACACCTATGGGTAATTTAGATTAACTAATTAACCTATCAGTTCATGTGTTTGGATGGTGGGAGGAAACTGGAGTACCTGGAGAAAACCCACCCAGACACAGGGGGAACATGTAAACTCCACACAGAAAGGTCTGGTGTGGGAATAGAACCAGGGACCTTCTTGCTGTGAGGCACAAGTGCTAACCACTGCATTTTCACCATATAACATAATAAATATTTTATTCCAGTTAGAGCTCATATTAGAAAAAAATGCACATCCATAACAGAAATTTCTAGATGGAGTGAGGATTTCTGTCATTTGACTATCATTTTCTTCCTACTCTCCTGCTCCTCTACAGGAGATACAATGAGTAACACTATCGGAGTCATCTAACGTCAAGAAGTTCAATGTATGCACATAAACGTCCACAACTGCATATTACACAGGGGTCACTAGCCCTGGTCCTTGAGAGCTGCTATCCTGCATGTTTTAGATATATCCCTCTTCTGATACCTGATTCAAATGATAAGCCTGTCATGAAGCTCTGCAGTAGTCTGATGATGACTGTCAGGTGTCCTGGAAGAGGTAAACATCTAAAACAGGCAGGATAGTAGCTCTGGAATCACCCCTGAATTACATGTTTTATGATGTAAGACTTTTTTTCAAATCACAAATGAAAATGTAAAGCTTCAGTTTATGACAAAGAGACACATGTTATATATAATAATTGCCTTTGAATTTTAGTGAAGGTGAAAAACTCTCATGAAGTAAAAGTATTTGAAATTTTCCCCAAAGATCAACACTTGGTTATATTTTTATTTATATACTGTTGAACATGTTGCAAAAATGTGTTGGTGGGTATAGTTTTAAAAAGGTAGATGTTTGTGTTTGTACTTTTTGTATCAAATGTTTTTGTTAAAGTAACATATTGTTGGAAATAGTGCTTTAATTCATCAGTTATAAATATAATGTTCCCAAAGGAAATCTTTATTGCATTAATTTCATATTTCATATCTGGACCACTGAAGGAAAAATAATGTTTGAGGTTTTCTTTTGTAACCATATATTGTACCAAATTATTTTTGAATCACTGTATATTCTTTTGTAGGAAAGTAATAAAAATAATGTAATCTGTCATAGAATATTTTTAACTTTGCTTCTATTACTCTAATTAATCTCATTTTTGTCATGAAAATTAGAATGAAGAAAATCTGGACTGATTGGTGTTGGTCAGATAATTAATAAACCGTCACTATGACAGAACTGAAACAACACTTCAAGAGTCTACAAAAAAAAAATATATATTATAACCTTCTACATTTTTTTGACTCATTTTTCAGCTCCAGATTTATTGATGAATTGATCTGAATTTTATATTTAACAGTCTACTTCTGTTTTGTGTGTGCGCCTTTTATTCTTTGCTTTACAAATTTTGCTCAACATCTCTTCAGTGTGTATTCTAATCTTTTTGTCTGCGTTTTTTTCCAATTTTTTTTTTTATGCATCACCCCTTTAAAATAGTCGACCTCTTATAAGTAACATCATAAACACACTGTCTATAGTTTTCATCCATAGTTCAACCAATTACAATTTTGCAGCATAATACCAATATACCATTGGTAATTAACATCATTTTGTTAGTCACATTTTAGCGTTTCATTGGAATTCAATTAACCATTCATCATCATTAACAAATATATTTCTGAACTGATTTTATAATGAACCTTAATATATGATGTTTGTTTAGCCTTTAAGAGTGTAATGTTACAGTGGTACAGGTTTTAAATATCCCAACAGCGTTGGTAACTACGAACAGTTGCAGAATTGGTGCAAAGTAATTATTATAAAATATAATTTCTACATTTATTACAATATACAAAGCATGTTTCCAGAACTCTGAGTCCTGATTCAGATAGGTCATGTACCAGAGCCAGGAAAAAAATTGTAGTTGCAAAAAATGCCAAAAACTGTAGATGAGATTACTGCATTTTTAAAGGTTGTCTTTGATCGACATGAAAACACTAGCTTCCACTGACGACCACTGCATCTTCTCCAATAAAAAAATACATTGCAGGGATATGTTGCATGCTAGTGACTTATATAAAAAAAGAAATAAAACTCATCCTCCCCCTCATATACACAAACTGCCTGATAAATTGTCTAGGTTAATGTATAAATGTATAGATGTATAGTGAAAGGCCAGAATCAGGTCAAGAATGGATCCAGGAAATGTCTTAGCATGTAGGTGTTTTCTCCATTCTGCGTTTAACGCCTTCAAATAACAGTCATGTCCCAACAGTAAAGTCGTCCCTGAGGAGAACAATTCTCATGGCATCTGGTAGAAAAAAAAGCAATAGATGCACTCTTGTTTGAGGCATCAGACTGTGGAAATATGCTCTATTTCTGACTGTATTCTTCACACAGTACATGGCTCTTTCTCATCTGTTTTGCCACAGAAATAATCTTTTTGCTCTTTTACACCACTGTTGAATAACACATGACTTTTCATGTTTTGATGATGTGTAGTGTGAAAAAACTAAATGTCTCTTCTGACCCAGACTTAGTTGAAAATTACCCCCAGACAGGTTTATGACTCAATATAATTGGGCAACTTTTTTCTTTGGCTTTAAAACAAGGACAATTTAGTTTAGATCAATATCACCCTCATATTATGATGACAAAAAAAAAATTAACCCAAAGCATCTTAAGGAGATTTTTGGGGCATTTTGGGGCAATCTTTACTAATTCCAGTGAAAAAGATATTGCACTGTATTGCCCCTTAGAAACATTTTTGGCATCATGAAAAAAAAAAGAAAAGAAAAAAAATTGGCACACATTTTGTATGTGCATAATTTCCTAAGCTGCCTTTGGGATCTTGTTGACACCTTGATGATCTGACATTTTCAGGCCTCTATTAGCTTTAATTTATTTTAATATAATTTCTGGAGTTAAAGTTTGTATAAGTGACAGTTTGGCACACACACAGCTGCACCAAAAATTAATGCCCTACCTAGCTGAACCCCATTCTGCCAAAACAAAATAAGGATTTTAACAAATCCTGAAATAACTCTTAAGTAACTTCACCATAAAGACGATGAGGGGAAAAATATAATTAATTCAGTGTGAAATAGTTTCAATATGCACAATTTACACTGGTTAGAATATTCAGTATTTAATTTTAATTTTAGAATTTTTTGTTTTTAAGAATAAAATTGTGATTTTATTGTACCACCTTAACCATAACCAGGGCCAAGAAACACATGGGTGAATAGTCTTTAAACCAATAAAAGCAATTTCCAAGGATAATTGAGAACACGTTTCAATACATATGCATGAAAAAAGGATTTTCCATGTGACCGGCTTATACGCTCATGTAATTGATTGAGGGGACGACCCGTTATGTTAAATGTTATTTGAGAACCATCAAAACGCGCAAAATTGCAAATTGCCCAGCTTGTATCTGAATTAATACCTCATTCATCATCATTATGAGTTGATAAGTTAATTTAACCATTTCATTCTGTCTTAATGAGCTATAGTTGAATTAATGTCATGTAATATATGAAAGTAACATTTGAACAGAGGCAATGATTTGAGACAAACAGAGCAGAGACTACTTTAGAAGCATAATGGTGGCATAAATCTCATCAGGCTGCCGTTCATGTTAGTCGTTTTCACAGCATTTAAGAAAACTATGAAATGTTTGCAGCAACGGTCTAAATGCACGACGCT